>OX104120.1:39691400-40331024 GCA_944474755.1 Limnoperna fortunei
GAAGATTTTGGAAATGTTTATTGGAAGTTGACGAAAATCGAAAAAAATGTTGAAAATTTGGTTGTTTATGAAGTTTTTTTTATATTTGATATCGAAATCAAAGAAGTTTTGTTTAAAATACTGTTGTAAATTGACGAATTAAAAACAACGATTATACACGATTGAAACTTTTAACATTTAAAGACTAACGAAGAAATATATTTAAAAACTGTCTTGGAAATTGTTTTCTTAACGATGTATATTTTAACATTTTTAAGAAAAAATGAAGAAAAATATTTGGAAATTTTGATTGAAAGTTGAAGACAATCAAAGAAATTGTTGACAATTTGGTTGTATATGAAGTACTTTTTGATATTTGTTATCGAAAAGAAAGAATTTTGTTTAAAATACTGTTGTAAATTTAGGAATTATTTCAAATTTGTTTTGTTAACGATGTGAGCTTTTAACATTTTTGAACAAAAAGGAAAAAAATATTTAAACATTGTGTTGTTAATTGTTTTTAAACGATGTATACTTTGACTTTTTTAAAAAGAAACGAAGAATTTTTTACAAATCTTTATTGTAAATTGACAGAAGCGAAGAAATTGTTGAAAATTTTGTTGTATATGAAGTAATTTCTGTTGTTATTTTATACTTTCAACATTTTTGAAGAAAAACGAAGAAAATTTAGAAAATTATTATTGAAAATTGAAGACAGTCGAAGATATTGTTGAAAATCTGGTTGTATATGAAGTAATTTTGTGTTATTTGAGGTTGACCACAAATCGGACAAACAAGTTCGTTGTACCAGTGTGAATCACATGAGAGTTGTGGCCCATGGGTCTCCTTCAATTCACTAAAGTCAGCGTTCAATAAAATTGTGATAGATATAATTAATATGTTCCCAACCACTCCTTTAAACAATATAAAGATTGTGCCTTGAGAGGCTGCAGGGAAAACATGTCTTGAACAGTCCCAAGAACTGTCAACGTCTGTTTTAATTTGATGTACAATAATAACAACGAGGTTAAATACTAGTACATATTGTATTGAAATTGTTGACAGAATAATTGAATAAATAAAACACAAACATTTCTACAAAATAAAAGACTCCGTTTAAAACCTAATTGTAAATATTTTGTCGATTTCTTTCAATTAACAATATACAATTTTTTAAACATTTTTTTTTTCGTTTTTCTTTTAAAATTTTAAGTGTACATTGTTGAGAACAAAATTTGTAAAAACAAATCCTCAATTTATAACACAATAAAAGACATTCTCCGTTTTTCGTATAAAATAAAACAATTACTTCATTTATAACCAAATTTACTTGAATAGTTTTGTTCCTTCAATTATCAATTACATTTGTTACTTTTAAAATAATAAAAACTTCGTTTACAATCAAGTTTTATACAATTTCTCTGTTTTCATTAAATCTGTAATACAATATTTTCCAAATATTTTTTGTTTTTCTTTAAATCATTTTTTTAAGTTTACATCGTTTACAACACACGTTTAAAATAATTCTTCACTTTGCAACACAATTTGTTTCAAATTCTTCGTTTTCGGATAAAATAACAAAAAATGCTTTATATACGACAAAATTTTAAACAATTTCTTCGATTTCTTAAATTTTCAATACAAATTTTCAAAATTCTTGTTTTTTTTTAAAAATGTTAAAATATACATCATTTACAACACAATTTTAAAATAATTCTTCAATTTACAACACTATTTCAAACCAAATTCTTCGTTTTCTCTATCAAATAACACAAAATTACTTCATATACAACCAGATTTTCAACAATATCTTCGACTGTCTTCAATTTTCAATAAAAATTTTCTAAATTTTCTTCGTTTTTCTTCAAAAATGTTGAAAGTATTTTAAAATATTTCGGCGTTTTTACTTTGAAAGTTAAAAGTTTACATCATCTATAACACAAATTTAAAATAATTCATCAATTTGCAGCATTATTTGAAACAAAATTCTTCGTTTTGGGTATAAAATAACAACAGAAATTACTTCATATACAACAAAATTTTCAACAATTTCTTCGCTTCTGTCAATTTACAATAAAGATTTGTAAAAAATTCTTCGTTTCTTTTTAAAAAAGTCAAAGTATACATCGTTTAAAAACAATTAACAACACAATGTTTAAATATTTTTTTCCTTTTTGTTCAAAAATGTTAAAAGCTCACATCGTTAACAAAACAAATTTGAAATAATTCCTAAATTTACAACAGTATTTTAAACAAAATTCTTTCTTTTCGATAACAAATATCAAAAAGTACTTCATATACAACCAAATTGTCAACAATTTCTTTGATTGTCTTCAACTTTCAATCAAAATTTCCAAATATTTTTCTTCATTTTTTCTTAAAAATGTTAAAATATACATCGTTAAGAAAACAATTTCCAAGACAGTTTTTAAATATATTTCTTCGTTAGTCTTTAAATGTTAAAAGTTTCAATCGTGTATAATCGTTGTTTTTAATTCGTCAATTTACAACAGTATTTTAAACAAAACTTCTTTGATTTCGATATCAAATATAAAAAAAACTTCATAAACAACCAAATTTTCAACATTTTTTTCGATTTTCGTCAACTTCCAATAAACATTTCCAAAATCTTCTTCATTTTTTCTTAATAATGTTAGAATATACATCGTTAGGAAAACATTTTTTTGAACAAATGGTCAATTTACAACACAATTTTTAAATAATTCCTTCAAGTTACAACATATTTAAAAATATTTCTTCAGTTTTCTCAAGGAGCTGATCGTGTAAAAGTAACTGTTGGCAGAGCATGATACCTAACAGAAGTCGCTATATTTATTTAATTGAAGTTTGAAGAATATGTGTGAGCCCCTACACTTAAAAGTCGTCATAAGTGATAGTGAATGTTTAAGTATCGTTTATTCGGTGTTTTTATGTCAGTCTGGATTCCGTTTGTCATTACAGCCTTCATTATTAACAAGCATTTAAGATTTGGTGTTATATCCTCGTTGATCAATATACCTTGTTAACTGTAAATATGACGTATTAAACAAATGTGTGAGGAAACAATGAGGAAAATCCACACCAGACGATAAGTCGTGAAATGTTTGGGATGACAGAATATGATGCTATCAAATTTTAGAATAGCTGCCCCATTTACACAACCACTAAACGAAATTATAAAGTCACAGAGACGACGAAAAAACACGGAAATACAGACTCTGGGCTTAGGATAGGCGCATACAGTATCTAGTATGGTTAAACATGTTTATGTACTTCTTCCATTCATGTGTGTTATTCATATATTTTTACGTCACTTTTTAAAAACATAATCCAAACGAAACCTGTTTACTTCTAATACAGTTGAACTGATAACTGGAACTCGAATGGGTTCACCAAGAACAGTTCGAGCCACCGAAGTTGGACAACTCACGGAAATGTTCCGTACCGTAAGTTTTTGTTTTTTGTTTTGGATTTCTTGTCACACTGTATGATCGTTGTTGGTACTAAATTTTTTTTTAAATGTGTTTAGATGTTTATTTCATGAGGTTTTTTTATGAATAAAGTTGTTTTAGTAATAGTTTGTGCATTTTGTATTTTATGCATCAGTCATTACTTACTTTCGTTGATAGCTCCACTCGAAACCCAACTTTTTGTGCACGTTTTGTCTGCCATCACAGTTAAATTAAGTAAATAATTTCCACTAGTATTTATGGGCAACATATTGTTCTCAAAATAAGTCTTCTCTTGAATAATTGTCTTTGAATATCAAATTGCAATTGTCAATAAAAGTCGTACTTGATTTCTTATTGGCATATTTTTTGTTTGGCTTCTATAATCCGTGTGGTATAGTAAATATTTCCTAATTATACAAACAATTAATTATATTTACATGATTAAAACATCACCAATTATGACATATTTATTACCTGTTAAATTGCACTAATCCGTAATCTACGTCCTTGGTACCCTATGTTTATTGTTTCATGCCGACGCTTATAATTTAATTTCACATTATTTATTGTGATTTAAATGAATTTACTGAGTTCGAGTGTTCAAGATACGGGGTTGTATTTTTTACAAATACAAAAAGAAAAATTGGCGGGACTTTCCATACACTTCGAGACATACGTGGTCTTCGAGCCTTTCCGAGTTAGAGCTACCGTAGTGTTAATGTAATATAAACTTTAAAAATAATGTATTGCATGTCTCTTATAGAAATAAGCGAAGAAAAACCAACGTGGCAATCAACTCTCGCAGTCCAAAACACTAATAAAAGCCATGGGACACACAACAACCAACACCAACAAAAAACCATAAACAATAGTCGTTGACAGAAACTCTCATAAAATAAGAGAAAACTAAGTTGTCCGGCAGAGAAAGCAGGTCCTTGGCTGTCAATTCAGGGTAAGTCAAGTCCGATAGAGGAAGATACTACAAAAACTCTACGACAAACCTACATCTGTACTCATTTAAGAGAGAGAAATCGCATTGTCATGAGGTTAACCTTACAATTTATGCAATGTGGACAACAACCGTATAGCAGCAAAACCCTGAGTTTGCAGTTTCCGCGTTACTATCGAAAGCTCGATCAGGAAAATTGTGGTATTCTACACAAGATCTGGAGTAAATTATGTTCGGGTTACTCTCTGTTTTTTTGTGTTTTTGGTTTTTGTGTTGCGTTTTGTCTATATCCGGATTTGTAACTGTCCCTTGACTTTTGGCTCTTGTTGTTCGGTCGGTTTTCTTTGCTATTTTTCTTATGAGTAGAGAAAGAGAAAGATGCACAAGAAAGATAAGTTGGCAATTGGAAAGTTGAATTCATCACGTAGAATTTAGTAGAAAGTACTCCTTAAGTGTTGATTATGAGATCCAAATATTAAGCAGACCTATTAGCGTATTTTGCGTTCTTAACCTCGGGCTCTCGTTTGTTGTTTTTTTACTTTCGGTAGGTGGTCTTCCTCTGGGGTGATCGATCCCTTTTTTAAGGCTGACCCAGAATGATAATGGGTTGAGTTGTCAAAGGCGTAGTAGGTGGAGACATCATGTTACTGTCTCTTTGGTCAGGTCTTCCGCTGGGGTGATCGGTCCTTTTTTTAAGACTGACCCAGAATGATGATGGGTTGAGTTGTCAAAGGCGTAGTAGGTGCAGACATCATGTTACTGTCTCTTTGGTCATGATCATACAACAAAAAGAAGAAACTTGTTAGTGTACAAAAAAATCAAAGCACTTAATTACTTACAAGAAGGAACATCGCGCTATTAATTTGATATAAAATGATATGAACTTACCCAAGCATCTGTGGCTTCCACTGGTCTAGTACAGCTTCATAATTATCAATTCCTCTAGTTTGAAATAAGTAATGGAACATCTGCTGGCTTTTGTGTGTATTATTAGATACATTTCCGTTCACGCGTGTGAGTGAGGACAATTGCTTTTTGATAACCAAAGTGTGTCCTCATTTCACTATGCTGCGTTGGCTAAGCTTTTAACTAAACGAATAATTTGAATTTTAGAAATTGTAACCGTGAACGTTTTGCCCGATCTATTTGGTAAAATGTGCTTTTAGTCTTACCATACATAATTATACAAAAACAGGAAAGTTTTGGAATCGCACAATCTCCACTCCAATTAAGATGTTTATCTTAAACAGCTGTCCTGATTCAATTTGAAAATAGGAGATGTTTTTGAGATTGGATAAACTGTGCACCAGACGTCTACTTTTTGTTGGTTTTCGAAGTTCTACCTCTCGCAAGGTGTTTGGCTGAGCAGATGTATATTCAAAGGTGGGAATAAACCAAACGCAAATTATAAGTTAAAGTTGCTTAAAAGATGTAAGAATTATAGGACACAACTGTCACGTTTATGTTGACGATACTATACCGCCCGATTTATATACATGAATAAACTCTTTTTATACCTTTTTATAGCAATAAAATTTTCCGGGAATATTTTGCCGGTTTTTATTTTTGTATTTATTAATTTTGTTTTTATATTTTTGTATTTATTAATTTTGTTATTGCGACTTTCAAATCTCAACATATATAGTACTGATGGTGTTATTCGTGTATTTGGTTTTTTTATTATTTGTTTATTAAGTTGAAAAAAGATTCCCGATAGCGAAGTGTGATACTTTCTATCTTACATTGATTAAAATAACTACCCTTCTTAACATTTGGTCGAACAACTTAAAACGCTATAGCTACCTTGTTAAAATTTTACATCGTTTTTAACTCTAAATCAATTCAATGCATAAAACCTACTTTGCATGCAAAATATCTTTCTTATGAACCTATGTAAAGTTTAAAGATTTCGCTCAAACATTTAACAACTTTTACAGCAGTTTGTCTGTAAGCGATACAATCACATGTGCTTCATCAGTGTTTGAATCTGATCGAATTTAAAGTTGTGTTCCTGTAAATTTAACTTTTCTTGGTCGTACATAATTATAGAGATTATTTTTTTTCTTTTCAGTTTAAAGAACAAAGTGTGTAGAGTTGCAGTAGAGGCTTTCTCGTACACATATATTTCTCAAACACACAACAATAAGCTAGATGCTTTTTACTGATTTTCTTTATTGAAAAAAACATTATTATCCAGCTGAGCAGATGTTTCATTGAATGCCAAAAAGTAATTAAGATTTTAAATGTTTACACATTTTTAGGTATGAGGTTTTTGTATTATTTTTATATGATAGCTTAAATACTTTTCCGTCCTTCAAACAACTCCTCTTAAGTTAAGATCATTTTTATAAATCATTCTTCATAGTTAAATAGTTATAAATTTTAGAATACCCTGATTTTCTATTCAGTTCTTCACCTATATTGATAATATTATGTTATAAGACTATTGTAACCGGTTTTATCGTATGGCCATGACAATCGGTTTTATTTTTTATGATTTTGTATTGCATCACAAATGTGCACGATTTTTCTCAAATTATGTCATCGTTACTATATACGGAAAAAGATCAACATAGCATTTTCCACGTGTATTTTCCAAGACCACAAAAAGGAAATTTCTTCAATAAAGTTCGCTTCCTGTTAGTTTGCTTTCTCTTCGGTGTTGAAATTCTAGTGACTAAAATTTATTTAAAATTAGTAGGATAAACTTTACTTATAATATTGAACCGTGACGGCAGTAAATATAACTGGCCACTAATCCGCTGTTTACACAACAATTATGTTAACTGATTTTTTGATTTTCTATTCGGGGATTAATCTTAGAAAGTGTGGCCATATTTACACAGCAATAATTCAAAATAATTATGAGTAATTTATGTGTTTGGCAGTAGAAACGGGGCGGGAGTTTACTGAATAAAAGACTATGCAACCTAAAACTTGTGGAGGATGGCGATATGTGAGGGTAGCATAACAACGGGGGAATATTAATGGTTAAAAAACGAGACCACAGAAAATCGTGGCGATATTCTAGGTTGGCGCTGTAAAGGGGGGGGGGCGATATACCGATGGTATACTGTAATTGTTTGTCAATTTTATTACTGTGTTTGACTTAATAAACCGTTTTCATTTTAAGTGTCTAAACTGTTTACTATAAGTGGTCAAATTTTATCAGTTGACATCTCAAAAAAATATATGCACCATTATTGAACAGATAGTTAATTATATAAGATTAGTTTTTTATTACAATTTGCAACTTCCTAATGTTTGGTTTTGTTTATTTTGTAGATTTTGTAATCATTATTTGTTAACTTTCATATTTATCTAGCTTTATGTAGTTTTAGCATCCCATTTAATTTTTATTTAACTTAAGTTAGTTGTATATGATTTCGAACAGTATGATGACTAAAAGTTTTTTGTCATTTATTATAGTAAACAAAATATTAAACTTAATGCTGCGTTTGAAAAATATTACTGCTTTATTTTTCTCTCAATTGTTATAATTGTTATCCATTTAGTACTATTTTGTAGAGATTTATTGCCAAATAGTTTGTTTGTCCTACAGGAATACCATTTTAACGAAATTATAAACTTAACATTACTTTACCCCCTCGTCAGGTAAAATTTACAGTTCTATTACCTTTGTTGTTAAATGGAGTGTGTCGAATTTTTAATACCCCTTTGATTGACAGAAGGGATATAAAGAAAACTCAAATACAAGATTTAAATTTGAAATCAATGGATGACTTTACGCCAGGACCCGTTTAAAGGTGCATTTACGTTAGGTCCGTATAAAGGACAAACACGTTGTACAGCCCGAGGAAATAATGATAAATATCTCAAACATTAAAGACTAAATCATCACCTCCTTTCACCTGCTCTATTAGTATGATGTTTGAAAAGGGAGATTGTTGTTTTTTATATTGCTTGTTTATGTTTACATGTTTTTATACAATACTGTTAGTTTATTTACCAAATAATATGAATATGTGTTTTTATGTAGTCGTTTTATAAATCTTCAAATATTAGTTAACAAACCAAATTTTAAGGTGTGATGAATGACCATTCATGTGAATTGATGTGTGAATTGAATATTCCATTTGAAAATATCTCCAAAGTTCAATCGATCAGTCTACACATTACACAGCTGACCATTCTGCAGGAAATCACTCCTTTACACTTAGGTATTTATAAATGTCTCAAAACATATTTTGACAAGAAGATGTAAATTTGTGATTCTAGTAAAGCTTACAATTTCTCATGTTTGAATTTAAACAATTATTTCACTTTTTTATCATGTCTCAAATTATATGTTTTGCGTTGTTTTTAATTCTTTTCAGTACATCTTAATAGTATCAAGAGTACATTTACATATCATATTATGCTGCTCTAAAATTTTCAAGCATTGTATTAATTTCATATTGTTATTTAGCTTCAAATGATGTAGTAATTTTTCTTTGCAATCAGCTATAATTTTTTATCTTGTAGGTTTAGTTCATCATTTGATACATTCATCAAATCGAGGTGGCGTGCCAAACAGTTAATTATTAGCAACATTTTTAAAAGCATGTTAAAAAATCTACGTCCGAAAACATCTTTTAATTATTGCTTATATGTTTAATGTTCGATCTCACAAACGCAAGTAAACACAAAACTGTTGACCAACAAAATAATACGTATGACTTAATTTGAAACAACAAAACAAATTCATTTCCATTAAAACTCCTTTGTGTCTGGTTGCAACGATTATAAATTATATTCCGATTGCTTCTACAAAATTCGCAATAGCGTCTATATATGTTTATTCCAATCACCTCCAAAAAGCTCAGACACACTATATTTTCACAAAAATATATATCTTTATCAAAATCCATTCTACGACAACATGCTCGGGTAATGTAACCGAACGAATGTTTAATGCTTTCACCTAAACACTGTAGAAACCAAAACCATTATATTTTGTTACGTATCTTTATAAAGCGGAATATTTCTAAAAATCCCATTGATATATGAAACAAAATTTCTGTTTCCTTCTGCACGGCGTTTCAAAACATCTGCCCCAAAAACTTATCTGCGATTTTGTTTTCAATCGAGTCAATTTTATATTATCTACTGTCGACTTTAGTTTATTGACATCTGAAGCAAGCATTACCCTCGAGACTACTTTAGACATTCAACCGTGACGAACAATAAACTTGAAGCTTTAATTGTTACACCTGTCCTGTCGCTTCGTGACAATCGATTTACCTCACCTGTCCTGTCTGCTGCAAGCCAATTTTGACGTCATCAGCTTCGTTTGCTGCAGCTGCATGTCCCAAAACTCTCTGTATATAACTACTTACAATGCACGTTGGTCTTTGTCAGGGTTTCTGTTAGTAATATTCTCTTTTGTCATTTTGTTGAGTCTTTGACATACGTTCTGTATGTTTTTCTCTGTGTAATTACGGTACTGGTTGGAGGAGGTACATTACAATGCGGATCATGAACTGTCAACACTTTGAAACAATTTATTTGAGAATTAGGCAGACATAACGTCGTGCATAAACCTGGATTTAGCGGTAAATCTAGCTTTGAAAACGTCCGTTGTGCACTAGTCCCCAGCTGCCCGGGGGTCTTAGAATTATTTATTATTTAAGCGGTCAAATGTCTGATTTTTTTTGGGGGGGGGCGGTGGTGAGGGTATTTTGAGGGAGTATTTAGTTAATCTGGTATTTAAAAGGGTACAATATTTTCTTTGGGTCATGTAACGAAAACAAACAACAACAAACAAAAAACCACGTCACGGCATGTTGTGTCTTAACAGTTTTTTTTCCGAGGATATACATATACCTTGACGGAAAACTAACTTTGTGCGCATCTTCATAAGTTTATATAAGAATTGTTTCAATGCGTTAGTGGAAGGGCTTTCTTCGGTGCACCTTCAATAGTTTAGGTATTGTTGATAATAACTGTGCCGATTTGAGGCTAAGCGCGTCACAGTCACTATGATATATTCAGATATATGTATATATCTAACGATTCTAGGAAGTTCGGAACGAAGAATGTTGCTTGCTGGACCTGTTCATCGCTATAATAGTGACACAGATATGAAATACTATTAGAGGACCTTGTAACTTTATCATCTCTATTAAACTAGGAATCAAGAAAGCGCCATTTCGAATTTAGATTAACTTATACAAAACGAAACAAAAACCAAACCAAAAAAAAAAAAAAAAAAAATAAAACACTAAGTGAGTAACCTGAACCAATAAACATCATAGATGCAATCAAGTGCTCCGGAGGAGAAACTATGATATGGATCACCCACGAAAAAAATTAAATTTGTAAATTTAAGATTTAAAGAAGAAAAATTATGCATTCATGATTGCTGTGTCATGCATAAGGTTTATTCGCCAATTACTTTGTGTACGCAATGAGAAGTTGTCTATAGATAATAAAAAGGTGGGGTAAGGGGTATGTTTGCCGAAATAATATGTCAGACTACATTGCGTATAGGCAGCTGCGCTACTGGCAGCACAATCCCTATGTTCTAAATTCAACGTTCGAAAAATACGTATTCTTGTAATCCGCAACTACATATGTGTAGGCAGATGTGGAAGCAAACGCTTTATGTATATTTTTTAATGTTTCATTGAATTACTTTTCTTTGGTACTGGGAGAATTACCAGATATCACCCCACATAACTGCTCATCGCGTTTCCAGTTTGAAAGTGGAAACTTTATCGTTGATTGAGGCTTGTCAGTTTTAAATACGATCAAATGATTTATTTCATTGACATTCCTTATAGTCTGTTGGCTATAATCGGTCAAGTTAACAAAAAAAAAACTTCAGTAGAAATAGAATAGACACCAGATCAAAATAATTGACTAATTAATAAACAATTTATGCAATCTAGCTGCATGGTTAAAACATATCTGTAAAAATTGTATGTACAAATGTTAAAATATTTAACAAATAGAGGCAACAATAACTCGAGTACGATGCAAAAAAAGTAAAACAACATTAATAAATAAACAATAACTAAACGGTACATTTGCTTTAATTCACCTGTTTATCGTCGTGGAATATAAAAGCTGCTTTTTGTACGTATTGTATCAGCGGGATTGTGGTTTTCTGTAGCAATTAATATTATGTTTTAGGGCCATCGCGATAACTATTCTGGGAATACACATTAAAAGAACTTTCCATACACAACACAAACAACATTTAACAGCGTTTAATTTATTTTGAAATTATTTGATGTCGTTTGTGATGGACGAACATAAATCAAAGTACATTGTACATTTACCAAAGCATTGACCCAAACTATAAAAAGTTAACAAAGTCCTACTGAGATATCATGACTGACTACTTCAATTTAGTTCCAACTGCATTGTGCATTATATGTAAGATAAGTAAAATCAACGCAAAAATAATAACCACAATAAGGAGTAAATGACCTTTTTGTTTTTATGAATGGGATTTAACGTCACTTTCAATAGTTCCCAAGTTATATCATGACGCCCAGTTTTAATTAGAGGATAACGAGTAACTGCTTCAAAAAAACTCCTACCTTCAGGAGTAATCGAAGTCTCATTGAGAGTAATATATGTCTTATGGCTATCATGCAATTTTCTTATTTGTAATGGTGATTATCAATAAACTGAAACTTGCGCCAATAGTCAAATTATTTGCTTACTGATAGCACATGCTTATTTATCTCCGATTGTAAATGATGAATCACAAACAAACTAATATGTCTACGTATGCACAATTTATGTTTGCATGTTGTGTACTTCAAAGATGAATTATGTGCAATCTAGCCTTCGTTGCACTTGATCGCGTAAGGTGATCCATATATTTCAGATTCCGGGGTCTAGGTAGCCAAGTTGTTAAGGTAGTTCGTCTACTATTGATCACGTGGTCTGTTAACGCAGGTCCGAGTCTGAATGCTGGCATGGTGCGCTCGACTCCAATCTTAATTTACAAGGATTGTCAGTTTTTCTACCGAAAATGGGGGGATGTTCCGGGTATTGATGTTTCCTACCCTAAAAAAACTGGACGCCATGATATAGCTGAAAAATTGCTGAAAGAGGAGTTAAACCACAGTCAAACAAACAAAACAGATCCAGTTGTAGGGTAAACCAGCTCACTTTCAGTAACGTTATTTTCCGTATCTTCCAACTTTGTCTTTTGTCTGCTAAGCGTGGTCATCAGTTTGCTAAAAGACTGAACATCTTTGAAGTTTATTGCAAGTTATCAGGTAAATATCAAATAATGATCACACAACTAGTATTGAAGAAAAATGACGTCCTGTTGCAAGACGACAGCAAGCAAATGTTTCGATTTTAACAAATCGTTTCCATGAGCCGATTTACCGGACAATGTCACACACGAGGTAAACACACGTTAGCTTTATTTAAAAATTTCTTCAATAATTGATTAATCAATTCCCCAAAATTGAAAATACCATTGCCTAATATGTATATTTAATAGTTTACTAATGTAATATTAATGGTTAAAATGATAATGTACTACATGTAGTATAACGACATAATTATTGACATTAATTTGAATTGTAAGCACAAGATGTATTAAGTATAAAAACCTACTAACTTCTTCTCAATTTTAACTTTTATTTTTAGCTATTTTCCAATTAACAGAAACACTTTTTTCTTTTTCTTTTTTTTTCAACTTAAAATGTATATCAATTGCTTCACATTATTATATAATAATTATTATTGTAAATGGTTTTTAATTATCTGTCTCAAACAATCCACTACCTAACTGCATTTATTCCATGCTTCTAATATGATTTAAAATTATAATTATTTTTAAGAATTAAACTATTTATAGTAATTTAGAAAAATGGTTTTAGTGTATGTTCATAGCTTACCCTGTTTTCAGCTGATGCCAATAATGGGATGTGGTCTGATGACGGAATAGGAAGTCCTTATCTACGAGACCCTTGGGTATATTACTACCAATGTTCAGGATGTTCATGCATATCTACATTTTTAGGATATTATTTAGTGGAGCTTAACACGTGTTCGAATATCGTGTAAGTTTTACCATAAAAAAACTATATTATTTGTTCAAGATGTTATTTTCAGATAATCAGTCATTTTAAATTTTGTTTGCTAATTCTTTAAAGGTTGATAAAAGATTAACAGTCGTGCGAGTTATTGTCATGTATAAATAAATCATATTTCAAACTTTTAAATAACACGCCTATGACTGGAGACATATGCGTCGTAGCTGAAATCAAGTCAATTTTGGTAATACATGTCATTGAAAAAAACTGTCTCTTTAAAAAAAAAAATAAAAGTAGAGTTTCAATTGGAATACTCATTTCGATAATCGATTGATTTTTTTTATTTTAGTATAACAAATAAGGATATTCATGTGCCCGTGAAGTCCTTGTGAATTAGGGTTGGAGTCGAGCACACCCTGATTGAGATCGTTCTTTAATTAACATCCAAAGTGTTAGCATACCGATTATATACAGTATGACTAGCTTAATAGACCGCTCGATCTTTTACAATAGGATATATTCGGCTAAAAATAGTATTGCAACATTTGAACAAATTCGCGGAAAAAAAGTGTAAATTTGTTATAAAAATACAGATAAAATGCAGAATGCATTAACACAAGCGTGATTAGATTTCCATTTACTCGAGTACTTATATTCCCCTTGATATGGGTATGAAGTGAAAGTGAGTTGTTTAAGCAATCAACTTTTTAACATGTTTCATTGTCATATAGATCAATGCACTTTTGCATTTAATTAATTTTGTGATCATTATAACCAATGATTAAGATAACTAACAAGGGCGATTCCATTGTGTTTTAGAAATAACTACTCAAAATAAAGAACAAAATGCAGACAATTGAAGAATCAATTACATGTATGCTTACCATGATAACGGGAATTCAAGCGGTAACAACACCAAACATTGAAGTTTAATAATTAAAAATCTGATACATATTTTGATAATTTTTTTATTTGTTACAACATTATTTCAAAGTTTGTTTTTCGTCTTTTACGGTTCTCTGTATTATGAACTGGCAAGCACCAACGAGAGGGTCTCCCATCTACGCCACGAGTACGGTCCTAGCACAAAAATATGTAACTTTGAAATAATTAACATGTTTTAAAGCATTAATGTCGGAATTCGAAACGATATAGTCTCTCCGGCTATTATAGTCTACATTTTCCGAAAAGAAAACCCTTAGATGTTGGAATTCTTCTGTCTATATGCATACACTTGAATAAATCATATATTATCAACAGGCGTCCCTATTTTAAGACTTATTAGTTTAAACATATTTTATTTGTGATAAACACCAAAAATGGATAAGACACAAGTAAATACATACTTATGAAGTCTTCTCCAATTTGCAATTATTAACAACAATAGTGCGGCAGGTACATGGTATCTAACATAATAAAGTAATACAAAATATAAAAAATTGATACATATAATTTTACTACAAAAGACCAATCCACAGAGCTTCTCATCTCAGCGCACCCGCAGGAAGCGGATATGGAAAGACTGACTGACATCCATAAGCTTATGACCCTTTTGTTGTTTTCAAAAAAGAGGGAAAAACATTAAAAAAAAACAAAAATAACACACACACACACAAACCACAAAAAACAAAATAAATAAATAAATATTTTTTTACGGATGAACGTACATGTATATTGAGCAATTTGACGAATTTAGGATATTGAACTGATCTGACTGAATAACAACTGATTAATGACGGATTAGTAGTAAGTAATTAGTGAACACGGGGGTGTGGGTGGGGGGTGGAGGGGGGTCTAACTAAGGATATTTTTAGGTACACGTCTGCGGACAAAGATTTGAAAATTCACACTTTTCATATATTTTTGGACGTTAAAAATTGGGACCTAATAATATATTGAATATTTAAATCAAAGCTATTCATATATTTTATCACTGCACATCCTCATTGACAAAATTTTCCATTCACTACCAAAATGTTATAAAACAAAATTAAAGCGACATCTTAAGACATAAAACTTCTCTTATTATTTTTTCCTCTCTTGGCGACACAATGACAGAGAATCGCATCTTATTCTAACATCTGAGGGCATTCATATACAAATTTCTCAATTTATATTTACTGCATGGCAATGTTTGATAGGTCTATTTAACAACATGTAGATATTTCGTTGATCAAGTGATGTTAATGGAGCACTTAGTTTGTAAAATCAACGTGGTTTACATAGGCGTAAGATGAGAAATGAGGCATAGAATTATTATGATAATTTACAACTACCTAATGATATATTTTGCAGCTAAAAACTACCTTTTTCAACTTTGAAGAGGTTAAAAAAGTTAACCCTTATTTCGGTCCACACTTCCGTATTACCCTATTTGTACGAAGTTACCCCCCCCCCCCCCCCCAAACCCCCTCTGTGTCAGTGAACGCTGAATGATCGCTAAAAACAAATTGCGTTAAAAAATTTCAAGTATTGTAACCAGGTAATCATCAGTATCATAATAATTAAAGAGATAACTGTATTGTATTTGACGATTTGCCGGCATCAATTGGTGATTTGATGGTCGGAAATTGAGTTTACTGGCCACGCGTAAGTGGAGAGAGTAAACGAACATTTCCGACCATTTAATAACCAATTGATGCCAGCAAATCTTCTAATACATTACGGTTATCTCCATTCTAATGCTACAGCAATTAAAAAAGTAAATTAACTGAAGAACATGGGATTTTTTTTATTCAACGGAAATAACGTCTGCGCATGCGTTAACTTCTGACACGGCATCAATCGTGGAATTGATGCTATGAAATTATTCGCGTTGTCCATGCAGAATTGACGTTACATCGTGTATTGCATTAAAATGTAGATTATGTCATAGGTCAAATCACAGACCAGGGAAAAACGTTTTTTTGTTTTAATGGTTGTAACGGTAAAAATCCTTTATTAATTCTGGTCGAGTTCGACATTTAACCCACTCTGGTGTAGCACGGGATAGCCATTTTAGCACATTACTGTGTTCAATGCAGTTATTAAGTAGTATATATTGATTGACAAATAAAGAAATCCGAATTATGTTGATACGATGAGGCTAATTAAATAGCTTTTTCTGAATTTTAATATTTTTATTGTTTGTTTTATTTTTCAGATCAATTGTTTATGCCACTATCAAAGATACTATAACAGCGAAAACATTTCAAAGGACAACAATATCTATGTAAGCATAATCTGTAAACAACGATATTGAGTATTACCTGTCTTGGAGACACTGTGATTTGGTTTTGCGGTTATAGTTTAAAACATATCAATGAACAACCTTTTATTAATCAGCAATTGAAATTTAAATGCATTAAAACAATGGTTTATTCACGTTTCTCCAACATTGTCACTTCGACTAAAACAACAACCAATTAAGACAGGGGATTAAGAGGCGTTCAAAGGGAGAGGTTAAGGATTATCCAACACATAATATTTAATAAAGATTTTAGATAAAATGATGGGTATTTAAACTATTGGTCTTTTTTATTGTTATGTTTTTGTTAGCTTCTTCATCATCATTAGTATTGAGAGTTTTAAAAAATTTAATATTATGCATAGCAATACAATAGTATGGCTAGCACTTGCAGAATAAATTTCAACACATTCACAAAAACATTCATGTCGACGTTACATGCGGAAGATAACGAAGGTTTGAATGCGCAGTCCAGGACTGAGATATTCCTGCTTGTACATTGAGTCGGTTGTCAATGTTTCTCCATTTCTTTTGCTCTGGTCTGATGCAATCTGACTATGGTTTGCCTCTGCGACTTATTTCGAATTTGTATCAGCTGAAAAATGTTGTGTTGAGCGTGCATGCCAGACAAGTTTCTTTGGCTTTTTAGCGCTATCCTTAGAAGTGGTTGTTGATGCGTGGTCCTTCAGTTGTAGAATGGTTCTATTGGGTGTTTTTTTGGTTCAATGTATATCCAATATTTGGTTCCATATATGGTATCAGCGTTGGCGAGGTAACGTGTTGTAGAAATTAGAGGAAAAATTTGCTTGTAGTAATCGTCGTCAAGTTGAACACTTTCGTGGTTATACTTTTTTAATTATGATTTGAATGTAATATATTCATTTTTAATAAATTCGTAATTATAGACAAAACATTAAATAAATGTTTTTTATATATTTCTTTTGATGATTTTTCCTTTTATGTAAAACGAAATGCAAAATATTTAGTTAAGACACAAAACTTATAACTTATTCAAGTTTATAAAACAGGTATATATTACAGGTAAATATTACAGGTATATATTACAGGTAAATATCTACATGATAATCCTTCAGATGCCCCTTAATCCCAACCCTTAATTGGGTGTTGTTTTAATTAATTATCAAATGTTGGAGAAACGTGAACACACCAAAACAATAATAGGTTTTCAGCACAAAGACAGAATCTGTGGTACCTAAATTAGAAAAGTTGAAATAATTTTAATTAACTTAAAAGTATTTACATCAGTATGAGTGTTATTTCCAGTACATAACTAAATATGAAAATTAATATCTATTTTATTTTTTTATTCAGAAACATTGTAGCATGCACTTTTAGCAATATTACAGAGGATGCTTTCTCAAATTTGACCAGTTTGACCTCACTGTAAGTAATTTCTTTCATTTGGCTATGACTGAATTTGTATTAATTTTATTACTAGTTGACATAAAACGAGATCATTCATTTTGGTTTCTCATTTATAGAGTATTAATATTAATGACTGTTTGCAAAATTTTGTTTAATAGGACGTAGCCATTTATATTCACATTCATTTATATTGTTGAAAATATACGTATAATGATTGGATGCAAGTTTTTCAACAAACTACCCCAAGAACACGAAATGCATACTGTATTATTGAAACTAATTCAGGGGGAAGCAACTGTGGAATTTTACATGTGCTTAATTATTTTCTACAAAATTTATCAGGCTGGCGTACATTTTTATGCAGATTTACTTCAAAGTCATTATGTACGTTTTAAAATTGTAAAAGTAAGGCTAAAGATTTGGTCTATTGAGCAATACAACTGCCTAAGTAAAAATTATACCTTAGGCATTAAATAGAATAGTGACAAAGCAACGCTGAATGGTAATATAGCAATGTGACAGACAGACAGACAGACAGACATATAGATAGATAGATAGATAGATAGATAGATAGATAGATAGATAGATAGATAGATAGATTAACACCTTTTGTGTCTATTTTTCAGGACAATTCAATCAAGTAAATTGACCTTTCTTCCAGATTTGAGCAAAACAAAAATAACCGTACTGTAAGTAAAATTTCTTGTAATTCCGTGTAGATTGTTCTACTTGTTGATTGACTATATAAGAAAAGAAGGTTTGTACAATTAAAATATTGACAGATGTCTTGTATCTCAAACGATGCTACCACATTGAAATACCTCTTATAAATACGGTAATCTTAAAAATAATTAAGGTGTTGTAAAATATGCATTGCTTTTATTTAATAGTGTACTGTGCATGTTCAAGGTATTAAATGTTCTTCGTTTTTTAGGAATTTAATAGATAACAATATAACTGTTGACTCAAAGTTTAAAGGAAAGCTCCCTGAAACTATACAATATTTGTGAGTATATTTGCCTTTATATTACCTGTTAGCTGACAAAATACTTCCTTATTTTCACAATAAAACACAAAATTTAACATAATTCAAGACTTTTGCAATAATATTTTATAATACTTCAGAACAATATATATCGTTATGCTTCATTTTTTGATGGTAGCAAAAATATTTTAAACATATGTATATTATGAAATTGAAGAAATTTTGTTTTACAACATCGGCTTGAGCAATTATCTATTCTAAAAAGACAAATGTGTGTACTTCTAACTGTCAGTTAGCTAAAAATGTGTAAAATGAATTCAGCGAAATGACTGTAAAATGACTGATGATTTTGCATATTTACCTTGTTGTAACAATAAATTAAAAGATTATAGATGAGTTGAATAGATATATATATATTTCAGAGCCTTGACAAATAATAAAATTCATTGGTTGCCACCTGGATTCATCAGTGGTCCAAAACTACGACTTGTGTAAGTAACAAAGTAGACATATCGAGTACATAGAGTATTGCTTGCCATTTTGTAATTTTAGCTGATAGGTAACATGTTTGACGAAAATTATGTACTATAAAACAATAGTAGAATTTATAAATATTGTACGATTATCTTTCCTACTAGGTTTTTAGTGTTAGGTACATGGACGTTATACATTGCTTTTAGAAAACATGTTATAGTGAAGAAATTTTTTTTTTTAAATTGTCGTTTGAGAATATTCGCATATTTACGGACCAGTTTTGAAAAATTGAAAAATTATGTGCATCCTTTTCTTCTCAATATCATTTTACACAATAACTCTGTTGTATAGGAGTCTTGGTTATAATGCATTTGTCAACTTCCCTGCAGAAACACTTGGAAAGATAACGAGCATCGTGTACTTGTAAGTATAATATTACTATGAAAATATAAACTTAAGTAAGTCTCTCAATTAACTTAAACACGATAACATGATGGAGATTTCCATGTTGAAATTTTTCTAGAATATAGGGAGATACACGGATTCTTTTACAATGTAATTTTTGTAAAAATAATATAATTACATACATGTTTTAAAAAGATTACATATAAAAAAAGACTACGTTTATGTTTTCAAAATAGATAAGGTTTGTAGTTTAATATTTATATATAAGTACATTTATGTATTTTTGCAGAAACCATATTAACGTATACAGCAAAGTAGAAAAAGAAATTAGATTTTTCCAAATTTACACCAATGTTTGCTCATTTGTATGAATAATGTTGCAATACTTTCATTAAATTATTAAATAACTTGTAACCAATGCTCCATACCTTTCTAGTGACAGTCCAAATTTTGTTTTTGTCGTTCCATTCTCTCTTTCCGTTGAAGCATTGTTTGGTAACATGTTCTCGCGCTGAATATACATGAAATACTGCCCACTAGATGTATAGCAAACATTTGATCAATCAGTCTATCGATTCGTAATATCGTATATAACAAAATCCAATTTAACTCAAATGAGAACAATAGATAATTTGAGTAGTATGTTTTTTTTAAACATTCAGTCTTATCTGATAGACATAAAACATTTTTTATAAAACGTTAAACAAAATATTATTTTCAGTGGTATAGAGGCAAACAAGTTGCGCCAGGTGTCAGCATCCCATTTAAAGTTGTTTAATTCTACAACTTTTGTTCACTTGTAAGTTGTTTGTTTCTTTATATGTTATTGTATGTTAGTGAGTTGTTAAATAACTCCATTCAAAATGAAAATTAGTGCATGGTTCCTTACAAACCAAGTAACAATTATATTTGAATGAACATAGTTTTAGAGCAAAAGATGTTTGTTTTAACCGAAATATTGGTCTTTATTATGCAATATGAATAATATTTGAAGAGTTTCTGACACATATCATTCCGTCACATTTTTGTGCCAATTAAATAAGTAATTTTGTAGTAGAAGAAAAGAAGAAAATAGACCAATTTTGTCAGATAAGCTAAACCTTCAATCAATAAAAGTTGGTCAGTTGAGCCCCACCGACGAGTTGTGATTAGACAAAACGCGGATCTGGCGTAGTAAATTATATTTAATGACAATTTATTTGCAACCTCTGCTTTGATGCTTCTGTTGTTGGATTGTTAGTCTTCGAGAGTATCATTAACCATGTAGTCACACTTCGGTACTGGCGAGAATGTCAATGTCATTGGTTTTCAGTGTTATAATCATTGCCTACATTAACTGAAAGTTTTTTTATATTCGCAATGTTGATGGTCTCAGTTGGGTTTGGTATAACGTTTTGGAATTTTGTTATGAAATCTATACACCATCTTAAATATTTGGATTTTAAGACATTTTTGGAGCTGAGCACCACTAATGAGTCAGACGAAACGGGCGTCTGGGGCAGAATAATAACCTGATAATATTTTATGATATTATGTTTTCTGTAATAGGCAAACAAGTATTAAATGCTATGGAGTGGCAACAACGAATTTTTAACTGTAAGACTGTCTTTCGTGTTATAGTGTGCTCGACGTCAACCTAATTTAATCAAAATTCGTTTAGATTAGAAATTTTCATGCTAGAAGATTTCACCTGACGCCATACCTTTTAAATATCTACTACCAAATCAAATCACTAAAAAGATACCAGTGTTTGCAAGTATAATAGATGCAACCTATTGGAATGAGATATCATCATACTACTTAATTTGAAAAGGGTGTCCTTGACAAATATGAACACAGAAGAGGACTTCCGTTTTATGCCAAGGTCGAGAGGTTATATTAGTACTCCGTCTTTCAAGAGGATTGGACGCTATAATCTAGCTAACAACGGCTGAAAATAGCATTAAACCTAAAGGCAAACAAAGAAATCAATTTAAATAATACTGGTTTTGTAAACGGTGCTATTTACTCAACTGTTAATAATAGAGCATCAAATATTACAAACATAATAATGCCGACAAATTAATACGCCAAAACGTGAGATGCTTGTGATGAATGTATTGATACATGTATGTCCTGTATTTTGACATGCTGAATACTATTTAAAATTGTATTTGAAATATAAATATATTCGGGAATTGACGAATAATTTATATATTTTTAGGAATCTCAGCAACAACGCCATAGAAGATGTAGAAAAGGGAGCTTTTAAACAGCTATCTAACCTCAAAATAATGTAAGATTTTACACATTTTAAAACATTGAACCTATATAATAACGTGCCTTTCAAAGCTGAAGTTGTTGGTTTGAGTCACTGAGGACATGATGTACTAAATTCCCAACTTAATTGAAAACGTTTGACATTTTGCCTACTGAAGGTAAGGATTTTCTTCGTGTACTCCAGCTTTCTCTATAAGCACCATTCAACAAACAATATCCATCTAATAAAAATGTAACTAAAATCTAAATGCTAACAATCTTTAGCCTAAACTGTATCAATGTAAAAATATATTACAAAATCAAAACTCAGTGTTAACGGTGTATTAACTAAAACGAGTCTGTTAAGGTACATATACAATATGAGCCCCATCATTATGTGGAACCTTTTCTACAGAGAGCTGCATGGGAACAGTTTAACCCGTTTACCCAAAGGTATTTTTGAAGATTTAAGGGAGCTTTTACACTTGTAAGTAATTATTAATTGTTGATAACATAGAAGAATGGATGTTTTATATTTTGTGAGGTCAAGTAAAACTCAAAAGCGCATGCCCGTTGAACATGCAACGTAAAAGGACGTCTCGCAAAACATCTTTAGCTCATTATTAATATGTGCTTAAATATAATATCATTAATTAACTCTTCTTGGTACTAGTAGTAAAAAAATTCAGTTGTAATATATACAACGGTGCATAAAACCGAGTAATGATAATGTTTATTTGTATTTAAATAGAAAATCGTTTGTAATGATCTTTTTGTTCAACTAAATAAAATAGATTGTGTGTATATTATTACATGAGCTTCTTAACATACTTAGTTTGTGATTACTTGACTTTTGGCATTGATGCAATGGTCTTTATTTTTTAATGACCTGTTAATTATGCGGAACACTTTTTTTATTTATATAGGTAAAAATTTGTCTGTATTGTAAACGTTTTCAGCATTTCTAAAGATATATAAAATGTGTTACAATATATTGTGTATTGCTATTGTATGACAATCTTTTTTTCAGAGATCTTGACCATAACAAACTTGAGAAACTTACATCCGAAGCGTTTAACAATTTGGAAAAGTTGATAGAGTTACGGCTACATAGTCAAAATCCATCCATGACAAGTATTTTATTTGATTCTATGATAAATATTGGAAAATCTTTACAATATTTGTAAGTATTTGAGCATTTGCATTTGTATTTGTAAGTATTTGCGTATTTGCATGTTTATTCTTGTTATTGCACATGCAGTTGAAACGTCCTCACATTCCTGCATTATAATTAGAAAAGAAATTGTAATGTAAACGTTTTACATGGACAATAGTATATGCATATTGATATTGATACTGCATTATATACATTACAGTAAAAACGTGAGTATATATATTCAAAAATGATTCAGAAATCGATGCATTTTATATCATGATCAAAATTCAAGAAGGCGTAATGAAAGATAATAATCAAAGTAAAACAGTACAAAGCCATGGCCAACAGAAAACTCACGAAACAATATATGTAACACAACACAAATTTCTGTACAAAACATCCAGACGAATAGGCATATTATTCTTCACTAGTGTCAAACTTCTTTCCTCGTATGGTCACAATCCAGTCTAAGGTTACGACCTAGATAATGGACTAGTAACAAACCAACGTGTCATCAGGTATTACATTACTCTCGTTGATTGTTATCAGGTCACAATACGTAGAGCCTGACTTTTTGGAGAGTGCCACGCTTCTTACAAAATACAGATCACTGGTTTTAATTTAAAAAAAGATTAGGTTGATTTTATATGCCACAAAAGGTTGCGCGCTACCCAAGACAGTATATTTTGCCAGTGGCAGTTAAACTTTTTTTATTGGTGTATCTTATACAGTTATTATTCGTAAGATCTTTTTCTCCTCATAAATAGATATTGATGATATATTGGTAGCTAGATGGTAAGCATCGTTTCATTAAATCGAATCAATTAATCAATTAGCACGTTTTCACAAAAACTAGAGTTACAATGGATTTCTTTTGCAGGTTTATAAGCAGCAACAGCTTAACACATTTACCACACCAAGTTTTCTTGGAAGCAAATTTTACTAATCTTGTAGAATTGTAAGTATATAAGCATAATTATACCTCATTCCAATTGAACACTTGTGTATCCTTAATCCACATCGTTAAGATTATGTTATAAGTTTTCAAATACATGTATGAAGAAAAAAACGACAAGAATTTGAAATGAAGTCATTTTTTTCAGATATGCTGATAATAATTTAATAAAAAATGTAACAGAATTGGGAGAGAATGGATATGGCATAAAACTAAGACAGACTTATCTTTGGAAAAAGAAACAACTTGTAGCTTTTTCTACAACACCCCACATTGTTAAATTGTAAGTAATTTGTACATATGTAACCATTTATAAAACATCAAAAATGTTCTCTTCTTTAGTATGATGTATATCTAATAACACTATAAAACGGTGTTTAACGGCACTTTCAGCACTTTTTCAGCTATGTTTTATCTTGTCAATTAAGATTGCAGTTCAATATACCCTGCCCAAGTGAGACTCGAACCCACAACCTCAGTGATTAGTAGTAGATTAACTACCTTAACCCTTCGGCCATCAAGTCCCCTCAATTATTTGACAAAATGTTTAATTGATGTTATTTGTTGTTACAATCTCATAGAAAAACTTGGTTCATGGGTAGCTAAAAAATCAATGTTAAATCTAGCCAATAAACATGCTGGACATACACTATAAGAATAAGGCATACTTTTATGTACTGTATTTTTGCTCAAATTAGTACACATAGGAATGAGCTATTGCAATAATTGCGTTTATCGTTGAAGTGTTTTTTATTATATAATATTTTTGCATGAAACCGATTGGCCATTGCAGGAGTAATGTATGTAATGTTTTATTTTCTTTCTTGTTTTTTGAATCGAAGATCACAATGGACTTCTTTTTTAACCGTTTTCTTTAAAAAAAACTACAAAATCCAAATAAATTCAGTATTGTTAGCATGAATTCATTTATTCTTCTAAGTGTCCCGATAAAGTTTTATAATTTAATGCCGATGATTCATGGCTTATATTACGACAAACTTATTTGACAGTTTAATAAATGAATTAATGGAATCATACATTGGATGTCGGTCCTACGATCAGACTCCTCTGATGGCTACTGTAGATAACACTATTTCTAACCTACTGTTCATTTTGAAGTTCATGTCCGTTGATATTACACTTAAAATGTATTATATTGTTGCAAAAATATGCGTACGATGTCTCATGCTTTGTGCCTACTGGATTTCTAAGATGGACAATAAAATACATTTTTTTTTCATTATGAATGATTGTTTTCATCAAACATTCCTAATGTCTACCGCCAACTAAATCATTTCTTAAAGAAACGTATCTGAATAAGATGTCAAATCCTTGATGTTCTATATTTTTTCAGATATTTACACAACAACCTTATTGAGACCATCAATAATACGGATTTTTGTGAGTTGCAAGTTTTACAATTTCTTTCTCTGCGCAACAATAGACTAAATGAAACAAATATCCAGGAAGATGGATTTAAATGCTTACCTTCATTGATTTACCTGTAAGTCGATTCATGAAAATTGGAAAGGTAATAAAGACGTGGTATTAAGTAAAACAATGCACGAGTAAAAAGGTAAAAAGTTTAAAAAAATAAATGTTATCAAAATTGTTGTTTAAAATTTGATACAAAATCTTGTATATTGAAATTCTTGTTCTGTTTAGCTGCAAGATAAGTCCATAAAAAATATTAGCATCGCTTGGAGTTATTTTTAAGCTTCATCGTAAAATATTTAAAAAATAATGTTGAACATTGAATAAGTAACCAACTTGATTCACGTTTAAAAAATTGGTTTTAAAAAACAATCGGGTCAATTTAAACCTTGCTTTGCTAAGTTTTGACAGGTTCTTAACATAATAATGTATGTTATCCATATTTTTCAAATAACCTTTTCCTGCTCATTTTTCAGCTAACGGTGATGAAAGCTTAGCTGTCAATAGGAAACATGTATTCATATATGGTTTTCCGTAATAAATGTACGTTTGCTGCGTTGTAAACTTATTGCCATAATAAACTAATAAACTTCTCTAGTTTAAAAGAAACCAAGGTTAGCATTGTATTAAAACATTCAACGGCGTCAACAAGCTTTTATAAAACTTATTTCGCCTTCCATCCTGTTTAGAATTATGTGAAGCTGCTGCATTTAACATAGAATTCCAAACACATTTCTTAATATACCACAAATATCTTTTAGTGACCTTGGGTACAATTACAACATGCAGTATGTACCTGTTGCTCTGACAACTCATGAAAGATTGCCAGCGATTCAACAACTGTACCTGGATGGTAACAAAATCACTTTTGTATCCACCCGTACATTTACCAACGTCTCAACTCTATTAAATTTGTAAGTTCATATATTATTTGTTTATTAATTATTTCATTCGAAGAACAGTTTGTCTTACTATGTTTGACAAACTTCCAATTTGGAGTTTTGACGTTTGAATAACACATACGAGAAATTTGTGAAAAATAATGTAGAACCATTAAACGTAAGGCAATTTAATTTCAAACATCTTTAAAATAACATCATATTCGTACAATAATAATGCCACCATCTTTGTGTTGTTCATTTACACTTTAACTTATGTTTACCAGAAATGCTAAGATAGATTGTACTGTAATTTTTTATGAAAAAAAAACATTTAGAATATATTGATACGTAATGCCATAATTATGCAATCCCTTAAGTGAGAAAATAGTCACAGAGAGCAGAAAAATAGCTTAAATGATTATTATGTATTACTACAAATTTTGCTACATGTACCCTTAGCTGGGAATACAACAAACATGACCACCAGGCACATCTTGGAAATCATTTCGATATTAAATTAATAGAAATTTTGATACCATTTTCCCATCATTTTCTTTCCTTTAATGTTTAATCTGATCTCCTATACTTTTACTAAGTAAGCAATAAATAGTGATCTTAAAAATGTTCTTGGTATAATCTATTTTAATGCTTAATATACATTGTATGATTGTCTTTCATGGCTTTTGAAAACCAAAAAAAGTCGCGACAAACCTGCTTACATTCATATATGTAATCATTCACACCAAATATATATAATGAGTGTATTATTATTGTAATGATTGGTTCACCTACCATTGACTAGTTGTGTATGATACCCAATACTTTGCACCAACATACCAACTCACACGCAAAAGTTCCTGTACCAATTCAGGACCATTGCTGTAGTTGAAGAAATGTATACAATGTTGTCGAATAGAAACAGGAATTGTAAATTATATTATGATATAGACGGTTGTAAATTTATAAGGCTATTTATAAATGGTTTTTTTAAAAGCCACACTGCCATGTTTAAGTATTACTTCATATGGCTTTTTTTTGCCCATTTATGTAGTTAGTCATTTTTACAAATTCTGCTTTCAGATATCTGCAAAACAATTTAATTGTTGCTGTCGAAAACGACACATTTCCAAAACAGTTGCAGGCAATGTAAGTGGTTGTTCTAAGGAATATGCTTGATTGCAACTTTCTGCTTTTTCTTTAAATCAAAAACAACTTATATCGATTTAAAATTCTTATCCCTCTTCAATTGTGTCGCGTCTTTCTGAATGTTTGATTCCTACAAGCAATTGCTATTGCTACAATTGTTATGTTTTGTAACCTCTTTTAGTAAAAAATAATGGAAAGTGCAATAATATAATTAAAATAATCTCAAAATGCCTTTTTCTACCGATTGATACCAGAGTTACACAGCTCTACAATAACAATTTGGCAACAATGTCATGATTTCGAATTAAGTGTTAAAACTAATGCATTAGGTGCTTTATAAATATTTATTGAATTGTAGAGCAAAATCATGAAGCAAATCAAGGAAACTGTTTATTAACGGATTTTAATAAAAAAACCTTAATGTTTTTGTTTAAACTTAATTTACAAATTAAAAAAAATATTGGGGGCCTCGGTGGCCGTGTAGTTAAAGTAGTTTGTCTTCTATTGATCACGTAGTCTGTCAACACTAAGATTGCGAGTTCGATTCTCACTGCAGGCAAGGTGTACACAACTCTAATCTTAATTGTTGAGGATTGCCAGTTTTCGGGGGTTTTCATCGGGTACTCCGGCTTCCTCCCCCAATAAAAACTGGAGGCCATGATATAGCTAAAACATTGCTGAAAATGGCGTTAAACATCATCAAACAAACAAAAAACTAAAAATATTGAACAAACATTAGGTACATACTTTATTGATTGTACTGCTCACAAAAATATAGTGCATCTGCGGCTTTGTTTGTTTTCGCAAGTATGTTATTAATAAAAATCTCCGTTTTATAATACATAAAGAAACGAATCAATTTTTACGATTACTTATCAATTATAGATATTTTTTGTTTGATTTAAAACCACGCTATCCGGTCAAAACAAGTGACATTTGGCTTATTAAGTGTTACAGTATATCGAATCCTGTTCTTTACGTTATCATCTAACTAGCAGAATGATAGCTTTGTTAAAAGATCATTATAAAGAAATTTAGACAGTATATTAACATAAATATACGCAAATTGCTAATTATTTGTGGATTTATGATTTAAATCAAAAATGCATTCTTTGTTTGTAAAAAAACACAACTGAATGTTCTCTGTGAGAAAAAAGTATTTCAGATAAGTATATTTTTATATTGACTCGGTAATGAATAGGAAGTGATTCACATTTCACATTCAGATTACCATTTTAATTTATTGCAGTCATTATTTATATAAATATGTATAATTTTATTTATAGTGATCTGAGTAACAATAAGTTTCGGTTTATACATGAACATCAGTTTTCATACCTGACAAGACTTTCCTGGTTAGGTCTACAGAATAATGCCATCGATTATATTCCAGATGATGCCTTCATCAATGCTACAAGTTTATCATATTTGTATGTATCGTTTTTCTGTACACAGAGCACAAGTAAAACAAAGTAGTCTGTTTGACAGCTGGATTTTCATTAACTATTTTATCACTGCTTTGTGTTTGATGCCTACTTTATATAAAAAACAACTTGATAAAAGAAATATGTGTTATAAGACTCATAACATTGAACATTAGTAAGAAAATCGGCCAAAAATATTCATCATTGTAATTAAGATTCTTGATGTTTATTTGAATCTTGCATACTGTCTATACGTTTACAAATTGTGCAAAAACATCACTTTTTGTTACATTGTGGCCTTTTCATTTAGACGAGATATTTATACGTGTTAAAGAGATCATTTAAACTCGTCCCTTTTAGAGTTTTAAAATATATTTATCACAATTCAATGTGCATTCTGAGAAAAAAAACTTATTCGTCCTGTTTTCGCATCAACTCTCAAAAATTTTCAAGCAACATTAATTGCGATATTTAGAAATATTCGATATATGGTCATCTGTTTTACATTAGGCACTTAGGAAGTAACAAAATACCACAAATAAAGAAGATGCATTTCCAAAACTGTCCTTTAACACAGGGACTGTATTTGGGCTTCAATGAAATAGGTTGGATTGAGGATGGAGCATTAAATCATGTGATTTCATCTTATACATGGTAAGTAAGTGGTAATTATTGCACTTTTCTATATTAATTGTTCGTGCAATAAACACAAAAATGTAATCACTAAATATTTGGAATCGTTGAGGCAAAACGTTAATGAAAATACAACCAAAATGGTTATACATAGGTCAAAAAGTATATTCTGTAGTAGATATTATAATCCTTGTATCTTGATATCTTTGATGACATTTTATTTAAAAACGTTGTGTTTTTTTAATACAAAGTGTTATATATTATTTTGATGCTAAATTATTAGATGTATTAGTTATATAATATTAAACCTCGTGTTGACTGTCACAAAAAATAAAAGTACTGGATCTTAAGCAGCTATTTAATCAAACAATCAAATTGAGGTTGATTGGAGTACAATTACAAATCATAACCCGAAGAACATATCGGTTCAATAATGAATTAGAAACAACACATTACATCATCCTTTGAGATTGATTACATGTATCCGATAAATACAACTGCGTAAAAAAGCCTCATATAAAATGTCTAAAGTATAGAAGAATGTTTGAACACCGTTTCCTATAATAGAAGTATAAGTTTATAATAAGTATTTTCTCATAATTTCAGGGATTTCTCTTATAACCGATTGTACAAACTGCCTATTAATGGAACATTCCATGATGTTTCACTAACATATTTGTATCTTCACAACAACAGAATATCTGTCATCTTACCAGATACGTTTAAAAATCTACGTACCTACTATTTGTAAGTTATTTCATTAAATGAATTATAAGCTTCAGTAGCAATAAAGAATTAAAGTGAATATTTTTCCTCTAAACACATGGTTAAACCGTCTATGTCTGTACATTAAAGACCTAATTACAAAGTACTTCGAGGCAATACACAAGATTCTGTTTCAGTACTTTTGTACGAACTTAACCCTTACCCCATAACCTTATGTTGGTTCCCGTAAAGTCGGCTTCATTTAGTTAGCATATCCTTCATTATTTTAAATATGCAACTCTTTAAATACATGTTATGCTTACTCAAATTCTACTCAAAATTTAACCATAATGTTTGATGAAGGGAAATTGTATATGCTCTTTCATACAACATTTAGACAAATATTAGTGAAAAACTCAAATAATGTCCTCATTAAAGTGTTTGTGCATATCCATTTAAGGAAACGTGACGAAATGAGCTTTAAAGTCCAATTTAATCGTAGATATGCAAATTTTAAACAATATTTTAAATCATTTCAATAGTTACAATACCACTCTTAAAACAATTGATTTAAATTACGAAACCACTTAATTTGGTTTGCACTTACGAAATGGTATAAAAGGCAAGTACATTTAATGTGATTTGATTGATTGATTGGATGTCTGCTTTACGTCCAGCTATATTCAGGACGGGAACAAGTTTACTTAACAAACAATAAATCAACAGAAAATAGTGGTGGGATGGGTCACAGGGAATACAATTTTGACTGCCACTGGAAAAGTATGGAGTTTAGGGTAGGGGCGGAAAATTTAGCCTTTTGTAGCGGCTACAAGGAGCTCTTTTTCGAAATCTACAAAATGGGTCTTTATCGTGCAAGGAGCGTGGCACTCTTCAAACACGTTACCCACTATGGTCCGCGGTCAGGCTTTCCGTATTATGACCTGACAACCCCTCAACGAGAGGTTCTCCCCTATCCGCCACCCGGGGACGCGCTGGGCTGCTCTGTGGGTCGAGCACTGGGACATTAAATATGAAACGAACAAATATGTGTTATAGTCAGAAATGTATCAACATGACTATTTTTCACACTTTATGTTCAATTTTACGAAAAATCTTGTAAATAAGCTTTGTACTTGTATATGAACATGTTTTCTTTTCAGTTCTCTGGAAAGTAACAGAATTTCTAAGATCGAAGCTAATGCATTTAATAAGTTATCAGTAGGATATTATTTTTCATTGACTGGAAATTTACTAGTTGAACTGCAACCGTATGCATTTAATGGAACAAGTTGTTACTATTTCTACATGCAAAATATGCACTTGGGAGTTATACAGTCATACACGTTTAATGATGTTTCATGTTATTACGTTTATCTCCAATCAAGTGGAATCACAGATATTGAGAAACATGCATTTAACAACTTTAGAGCAAATATCTACTTGTAAGTACAAGATAGAACGTAAAAACATATAAACACGAACGGAGAATGATGCTAGACAAGTTTAATGGTGTCGACAAGTTTAATAGTGCTAGACAAGTTTAATATAATTTATGTGTACAGAACCATTTTCCAATTACATTATTCTCCATCATTGCACAGTGGAAAGAGGGAAAACTACGGCGGCCATAGTCCAATCAAAAACACTAATGGTGAATACAAAGAGACAGCCTCTTCTCAATAACTGTCTTACACATAACCCACATCTTACAAAAATAATGCTCGGATGGTTTTATAACCATACGAAAATGATATTTATTACAACTAACGTATTTCAAAACAACAATTACATGAATAGTTCATGTCTCTTAAAAAGATCGAATTATTTCCACCACCTGAGGTCTGACGTCTTCAAATGTGTAAAAACAAATCTGCACTGGTACCAAATAGCGTATTAGAATCAGCCTATTGGTGCTTCACTCAAGCGACATTGCTGCCGTTACATGTGCAATTAATAATGCCAAATTCTTCTCCACACTTATTTGTAATAGATGTATAGCCAGCCAACATGGCCATCTTTACAAAAAAACCAATATTCTACGCGATTTCGCTCAATTTAGCATATTATTTATGTATTTGACATAAATGAAATTTAGGCAGATGGCTGCTATTGTAAGCTGGCTAAAACTATTTACATGGTTATCAAGTTTGAACTGCCAACATGAAAAACATATTACTATGTAATAGCTGAAAAAATTGTTTTAAACTGTATTAGCAGCGTAGTTTGAAAATAATATCAAAAACGTTAAGCGGTCGTTATTAGTTGTAATTCATTCAGAATTATATCTTTAATAATAGCACCATGAAATTTATGCTGTTTTTAAATACTATCATTGTCCACATATACATATACATCCACGTTATTTCATTGAGACTTCTGTTAATAAGAGAATCAATAGAAAGAACCGTTATAATAATTGGGAGCAGGTCAAACCGCCCTACGTACCGAAAGCGCTACAGTTTAAAAGCTCCGCATAGTAATAAAAATGCTTAAACGTTCGTATTTGTTTTCATATTTTCTTATTATTCAGAATTCCTTTTTATGTTTAATTTCATTTTTTCATTACGCTTTAATAAAAAAATTGTTTTGCTTTACTATTTCAATTTTGCTTATCACAATTGTGATCTTAAGCAAGAATTATTTCATCAATGATTGTTGATACAATTCCATAAATTGACATTCAAAAATGATTTTAAAAAACTTCAGATAGACCCAATAGTGCAGTGCATTAAGCAAGTGCAAAATTTGTTGATAATTGATTTCCTTTAGTCTTTATATTCATAAACTTGGATACAACGGATCATACTTTTCCTTTATTTTAAATACGGTCACAATAATTGAAAACATGGTCATAATTTCGCAAGATACAACATATTGCAAAGCTTAACTACGAATCACAGAAGAGGAAACAAAAAAATCAAACACACACACACACACACAAACACAAATAAATTTATACCAATTTGTATATTAATTGGTGCAATTGGGGCAAATGCAGATGGGCGTTCTCGTAGGGTACGATTCTACAGCTGGGACGATTGCGGTCATCCTTGGAGCGTTTTTTGCGGAGGTGATTTTTTAAAGCTGGGCAAATATTTAAAATGTAGGATCGTTTTTGACTTGTCGATTTTAATTCTATTAATTTATTAGTAATAAATTTAGCTTTAACAAAGATTCAAACTATATATATATATAAATATATATTGCAATAAGATATTTAAAATTATTTTCAAAGCGTTTTGTTTTGTAACAACTATATGCGAACAAAAAAAGGATTAGAGATTTATAATCTGTTTTATTCATATTTGTATTTTTAATTGTTATTTGACGTATTTTTCGTAAGTACTAGCTCGCATCTTAGGCAGTATTTACGAGTGGTCTAAAACTAGTACTGTTTAATACTTTAATTTTATTTTCAGATACCTATACAGTAACCAGATTCCTTCAATATCTGCCTCTATGTTTGGTGGATCTTCCTACGTACAATATCTGCAGCTGGACAACTGCGGTATACAGAGTATAACATCGGATGCTTTTATGAATGTTGCAGTGGATTATATTTACATGCAAAACAATCGTCTGACTATTTATCCAGTAGCTTTGAACTTAATTACTCCTTTTGAAATGTAAGTGATCTGTACGTTATAAATATACTTGATAAATTCATGCTAGGGGTTTTTAAAGATTTCGCGAATTTTGCTCATTTAACTTGAACAACAACCAAAGTAAACCAAAATCAAAAATATATACGTATAAAAAAGATAAACAAACTATAAGTACGGTAATGGGTAAAAACTAAAACAACAAATCACAAAAATTTAATGGAAAATATGATAGTAACAATGTGGATGCATCCATTGTTAGCTTAGAACCTGTCACATAAAACATTAATTGGCTTGATTTTACCACTTAAAGGGATAAAAACCCTTCACATATTGTAAAACCCCAACTCAACAGATATGCAGAAACGCATTCTACCACCAAAAGGTAATCTAATCTTTCCAGTGAAGAATAAACAGTTATTGACATTTCCTAAGCAGTAGAAACATAGGAATATGATTTAATTTTAAATCAAGTGAGTGTCAAGTCGAGTAAACTATTTAAATTAACTATGATCCTCTGTCTTGAGTAAGTTGGTTAAGTTTACATTATTTTCTTTTATTATGAAACCTCTCTGAGTCCATTTGTACTAACTTGATATTATGACTTATAATGGCCACTAGAAATTATCCCGATCTCAATTAGAATAATAGACACATGATTGTTTTATATTTGTAAAAAATTGAAACTTTTGCCAGATGTGTAAGTTAGTTAACGCATTGATTAAAAACTTGTCCTCATTTTAAACGACATGTCAAATTTTAACACCAATTTGTATGAATAATAATGACAAATCTTCGTACCTACAATATACAGTGCAATATTTGGTCTCTATTATATTGTGCAACAACATGTTCATGTCAGTATTGTGTTTTGTTAGCAATATTTTTTAGAACAATCTGTGTGCTTTATGGAAATCTACTTTGTAAAAAAAAATTATTATTTGGTGTGAAAAAAAATATTTGCATAAATATTTAAGATTTTTATTATTATTTTCCAGACACTTGTTTAATAACAGAATTACAGGGATACCAGCTGGGTCATTTAACAGTCAGTCCCGTTTAACAAGGCTGTATATGTACAACAATGATTTAACACAGATATACGCAGGACTGTTAACACCAGCAACCAGGTTACAAGTTATGTACGTTTTACATTGCTCTAAAGATTTACTTATTATGGAACATTTGGATTACAATGTGAATGAATATTGATAAAAGTCAAATATCAGTCTACAAACGATAAAATACATGTATCTTTTCTCATTTGTTACCGTCATACTTGTTTAATGCACATTATTGTCGTCTTTTAAAGTGCAAAATATTTTCATAACAACAGCTGCTGTTTTAAGTATACTCATATAATCTTAACTAAAGACCATATTAGACAGTGTTCAAAGACAAGTGTTTGGAGACAGTTAAAAGCGATCTATCTTATGGTTAAACTGGCATTTTAGCTTTCATTTCCAGCGATTTCCATAACAACCAGATTCAGTACATTGAAGATGGCTCATTTGACGGTCTGGCGTCACTGAATACGTTACATTTGGGTCTAAATAACATACCATACTTTCCTGCTGTCACACTCTCGTCAATGTTATACTTAACATTATCAGACAACAGAATAGAAACTGTAGGAGGACTGAACCTAGGTGGAGGTGTGTCAAGTGTGTAAGTTAAATACTACAAGTATATACTAGGTTAAGTTTTCTGAAAGTAGGTACATGTCTCTGATTATGCCTTTTCTTATGACGTTGAGACCTGTTCCTCCCGCAATTAAACAAGTCTTTTTTTTTTAAAAAGTCTAATTAAGTCTTTACTTAACTCAAATTATACAAATTGTTTTTCCTACCCATAATTTGTTGTCCTTAGAATTTTAATATTTCGGGGCTCTGTAATTGAAATAGATATTTTTGTTGTCTATAAAAACATTATTTCTATTGAAATTATTGAAAAATAACTAAAAACGCAAATTGCCGGTTTCTCCGACGTTGATTTGTGGATTGTATATTTTGACAGTTTCCTCTTTAAGTGTTTCGTCAGTATTTAGATATTTTCGTTTAAGCCTAAAATTTCTTTATGGATGTATAATTGAACCCGTTATATACCGTTTGTGTATTTTATACTGGAAAATATATAACTGTACAGAAATCACCCTGAGACAAAACTCAAAACTGTTAAATGTCTACAAGTTTAACATGAACTAGCACTGACGAAAATGTGAAGCATAATGGAATACCTTAGAAATTACTTGCGATTGCGATTCGTATTGTCAATTCGATGTCACAGAAACGTAGTAGAAATTTGTAATTTTGTAACTTTTAATAGAATATTAAGTATTGTTTAATGTTAAGGTTTAATTATGGAGTTATAATACAGTAAACTTGTCTTTCTAGTTAACAAAATGTTAAAAATACCATTGCCTTAAGGTCAATATTAATTTTCATAGGAAAATTTACCACGTTAGGAGCAAATTGTACTGATTTATTAATGACAAAGAAAACCAAATTTATTAATAAATGGATGTACTTTTTAGGCACATACATGTTCGAAAGAATGAAAATCACACAACAAATACACCAAAAAATTTGTCTGTACAATTGACAGCTCAAATCCACGAATTTATTTATAAAAACCGGATTTTTCCTACTTTAATCTTTCTTAAAGGTTATTATAAATCAATAGTTGTTATATTATACTTTCATATTTCAGGAATTTAGATAACAATTATTTAGGCTGTGAGTGCACAACAGTGAAAAGTTTGTATGCTGTACATAATGCATTATCCGCCAATACCATGTGTACTAGTCCACATGCAGTACAAGGTGTACTATTTGCTGCTTCACAGGCTTCTAACCCTATGCATTTTACAAAGATAAATCAGTCGTTATTACAGTGCAGTAAGTTACATATTAATCAATGTTATTTCTTTAATTGCTAAATTTCAACCATTATGTCGTTATATTTTTTCTTAATTTTCAAAAAAAAAATTTCATTTCTAAACAAGAATACCGTATATCGGGTTATTTTGGCGTGATGGTTATTTTGGCTATATTGGCGTGCAAGAAAAAGTCGCCAAAATTAAAACGACCAATTTTTCCAGACGATAATTACCGGTACAGTATTTGTTGACCTTTAGAAATTTAAATATGTAAACTGACCGACTGATATCTGACACTACACTTATTATCGATTTGTTGTTGTGAGACGAAGCGTGTAAAACTGACCACGAATCAATTTAAATTTTTACTTGTTCAGTTTGAGTACAGCTTTGGACAAATAATGTCGATTTTGAAGTATCTATCGAGGGATTCACTGCCCACCCCTAAGGAAAATGACGACCATACGATTCAAAATTGGAAAGTTTGCTGCGGAAAACGGCACACCTAGAAAATTTAAAACTTTTTGTGATTATGGAAAGTTGCCTGAAACTACAGTACGACGATTAATTTTTATGACATGTTGTTGTTACAACTTAATTGAAAAGTATTTCAATTTACCTGTTTACATCTACCTGAACAATTAAAAGGATTAAAACAGTAATAAATAAAATATTGTTATTTAAATATCTTTATTTGCTATAAATATGAACATATTGAAAATAAAATACCGTTTCTTGTTCTTATATTGGTGGTAAAATTTGAAAAGCACCAAAATAAAAAACGCCAAAATAAAACCTGCTAAAAAAACAGGAAAACCACCAAAATTTCCAACCGCCAAAATAACCCGATATACGGTACTCCTTTTATTTACTATATTGTGCATAATGAAATTAATGTGAATGCGATTTTCGTTGTTAATTGTTTACTATTGATACTTGTATTATTTTGACTTTGAAAAAGATTCAGTTTGCCCATTTAGTAGGATTTCATTGTGATTTACTGTTGTTTCAGCGGTTATGGCACTAGTCATTTAGTTACTCCGAGCAGTTTTTAATCGCTCTAATACATTTCCTTGAACGTATAAATTAACGATTTATCGTTCTTACATCGTACGTATATCGTTCGTTTATGGTATCGTGCCTTAACCTGATCTCGATAGTAACCTATTCTCGATAGTCATGCAAAAATTCATTTTGTCATAAAACGAGGATTCGCACAGTCTTCTGTTTGTCGGCAATTTTCCTTTAGGACACCACTTTGCTCTTCGGTAATGAAAAAATAAACAGGTTCCGCGTTTAGATGTTTAAAATTCTCCCAAAAACAGAGTACCATATATTTCGATACCTTTCCGTAATCCCAAAAATTTCTTCAACTTATGGTACAATAGACGGGTCCTATCTTTTAAACCAATGCTCCAATTTAAACAAATTTTATATGAATAACATTTTTAATTACATTTTATGGTATTTTATTGTCAGAATAGCCCTGCATAGATAATTATGCATAGATTATCGAGAACTGGTGACGTAGTATACAATATGTCAAAAATTAGGTCGTTCGAATAATTAGAAGAGCTTGGCAATAACCGGACGCTTCCTTGTAATTTTTTGCAAGTGTGTAGTTGGTTATCTATGAACCAAATGGGTAAATAAATAAATAATATCTATTAGATAAGAACAAAGTTTTATCCCATAATATCTTAAGCTATCGAGAACAGGCAAAGCCAGGATACCTTTTAACGTACAGTATATCGTGCATCGTTTTCTACAGCGTACATCGTAAGGTAGATTGTTTGTTCTTTCGTTCATCGTATGGTTTTTAGTTTATATTAGCGTATATCGTATGGTTTTTAGTTTATATTAGCGTATATCGTATGGTTTATCGTACATCTTATGGTTTACCGTATGTGTTATTGTTCGTAGTATGGTTTTTCTGTTGTATAAGCATGTTGTATTAGTACATGGGGAAAAAAAATAAATATTCTTTTATGTTGATACGAATACATCGAAACATACAAAGTTTTAAAGTCGATATAGTTTATAATAAAAGAACACCAGCTACATGTATCTCATGAGCTGTTTAACCGACATAGGGAACATGTCCATTTATGTATACTTTATTTATGAGTATTAAAATGCCAAACACTACTACTAACACATCTGCTTGTTAACATTATCACAAACCTCTTTTTAAAATAAAATGTTATATTAACATTAGTTTACTTAGGGCAGAGTGATAGCTCGTGAATCTGTAATTTATTCCTCTCCCCTAGTTTATGATTTGAAGCTGCATCTTCTATGCTCTTGTACTGTATTTATATATTTAAGGTGGCGAAAATATAATCGGAACAGCAGTTTCCAGTAAAAACATAACCTTATCATGGACACGACCTGCGTATATTTATGTATTGGTAAATGCAATTAATAGTGACATCCTTAAAGCAAACACTGCCACCAATAAAATAGACATTTGGTAAGTTGACTAAGTGTTGAACTTTTTTATCGTTGAAATAATTTGCCTGTTGATATGTACCAAGTAAGTATCACACATTTAATATGTTTGTTTGTTTGTGTGTGTGTGTGTGTGTTTCAGCAATTTTTCAGCTATATCATGGCGTCCAGTTTTTATTGGGAGAGGAAGCCGCAGTACCCTGAGAAAACCACCGACCTGTGGTAGGAAAACTGGCAATCCTTTTCAATTAAGATTGGAGTCTAGTACACTCTGCCTGCAGTGAGAATCGAACCTGTAATCTCAGACCACGTGATCAATAGTAGACGAACTGCCTTACCCACTCGGCCACCGAGGCCCCACATATTTAATATGTAAATAGCTCAACTAAAATACTGTCTATGCCTTTCTGTGAATCGAAATAAACTTACCACAATATAAAAAATTATCGAAAAGTGTCATGAAACCCTTTGCCATCCGTATCACTTGTTTTTACTAGACTTTATTTAAGTTTTGTTGGTTTATGTTGTTATTAAACTTTGTTAGTTGTATGTTCTTTGGAGTCGGCCTTCTTGCAAAATACATTGTTATATTTTATTATCTGTTTTCAATCTGTAATATTTTTAAAAAGACTTAATTTAGGAACAGTTCAAGTGAAGGAAAGCCCCTTTAGTAATTTATTTATTCCTTTAATCTGAACTTTTACTTCTTATGATATAAGTAGATAAAGTTCCAGTGTGGTTATTCACATTCAATGACGAGTTAGGTAAACCAATATTTTCTGCTTTCGCATATTAACATTTAAAATGTAATATTTTATGTTGCTTCAAACTCAAGTAAATGTGATATACGTCAGTTTAGCTAGAAGAAAATATGTGAAAATAGTGTAGAAATATTACTCATATTAGCTAGTGAATTACATTTTTTCAAGTTAAAAAAACTCATTCAGATTCATTGTTTGAAATAGGAAAAAAATATAATAAATATTTAAAATTTGTATAAGCCCAGCTAAACAGAAACAATTAAGAGTGATGAACCAACCTATGTAATTTCGTTACAAAAAACTATTAATTAAAAAATCGTTTAATAATGTATAATAAAATAATAAATACATTTCTTTAAGATTTAACGTACATAATATATTAAATATTTTTTAATTTGCAGGAATTATTTTGTGACATGTACTAGCAACACAGCGGCTACACTTACAAAAACTAAAACTGTAGTAGTTGATTTAGCAACTTGCCTTAAAGGTACCACAGCAACTTGCAACATGACAGCTAACAATTCAACAATGACCACAAACAATTCAACAGTTAGCAGCTGTAATGCCACAGGCCAAAACACGGCATTGACACCTTCCAGCTTGAATTGTAATGTATCTACTAAACATAATGCATCAGTCTCTTTTACTGATGTGGATGGGTTACTTCCCCTAACTTTGTACGAATGTGTTATTCAGCTTACCGTCAACAATTACACTAGTGCGAAGAGTGTACCTACATTTCTATATACAAATGTGATTAAAACAGGTAGTTATAATTATGTATTATTTGCTACATGTCATATTACATACTTAATACTAAACCATGCTCAATAATAATTTTACCATGCACAAAATTACAATTTGTCTGCAAATTTCAAAGGAGTTTTTATCTCCAATTCAACTCTTTTGTTAGAAAGTTATGTTTAACAATAATTCATGAATTCGTAATTCATAATCCATGTTAATTTTTCGTTAAAAAATTTAAACAACAAGTTATTTTGTTATTTTGATAGAAAATGTGACAAGCAAGGAAAATATTTCTACAGATCAAGACATAAATTTGGAAATAACATACTACGACTTTAGTGTGGGTCATGATGATTTTGGATCATCTAGTGGGCTAATAATCGGAAAACCTTATCATGTTTCTAGTCCACTGGGATCCTGGTTAGCAATATCAAACGACCCAACAATCGACACTTTTTCTGATTGGTTCAGATCGGCTACATCTAACAGAGAGATTAAAAGAGGGATAACCCTGTCAAACGGCAGCAATATTACTGCATTAAATGTTAAAAGGTCATTAATTAAACAGTTTATATAGTAGTGCTTTGAACGGAGAAAAAGGAATTTGGATAAGATTTTAAAATGAATTTTTAATGAAAGAAACGAACTGTCATAAAATAACAGAATATTTCTTTGAGTGTGTTTATGAGTATGGAATAAACTTTATTGCTTCAAAGTAGTTGCCATTACTTTGACAATGGACCGACGTAAACGACCATTAACAATCAAGCAAAATAATCAGAGAGAAGTTATTTCTAATAGACGTTTATTTGTCAATTATTAGTTTCTTATTTATAATGAACATGTTTACTGTGTATTTCATGATAGTACAGTTAGATAAACAGATAAAACAAATAAGACAGTCACGAAGCTTTCAAAGTTTAAACATTTGTAAATTAATTCTTTCAATTTAAAATTACTAAAATAAAACTGTTGAGTCAATTAAAAGGCTCTATCAAAAGCATAAACTGTAATTGTAAAAACACAGCAATTGCTAGCATAATATTCACAAACACAACAGGCTATGAAGACATACAACAAACAAAGACGCAAAATGAGTGTAATGATATTTTGTAAAGCTTATTATAACAAGCCACACAATCATTGCATTTGTACTTAATAAAATTATTAGTGAATTTAGTTTTGTATAATGTTGTGTAAATTAATATGGACGCATTAATAATTTTGACGGCGCTATGTAAGATTTTATAAACTTTTGAACACAAACACATCTTTTTTAATTCTTGAAAAATTACATTTGTAGATATTACTCCGACTCGTTTTTTCCAATCGACAGCTTTGGATTTGGTGCAGAGGGTCAAACAGATTGTCAAGGAAAACTTCACAACTTCGCGTATGTTTTTCAAGTGGGGAAATATTAATCTGTATATATATTGAAGAAAATGTAGTATTAATCTTTATAAGAAATACTGAAACCTATTTGATATAGTTAAGGTAAGGCTATGTATTTTTATAATATCTTTCATTTATATGGGTTATTTACAAACAATATATGAAACATCTTAAAATGACTTACTTACTGAACAATCAAATATTTTCAGTTTTATATATGCCGGTGAGATGCATCAATAGAGGTTTGTCATACTCTGGCCTGATTGGAAGAAAGGGAAGAAATATAATGTCAAATGTCTTAGCGATTGCCTGCATATAACAACTTCATGACCATTTTACTCCTACCCAGCATGTGTAAATATTTATAACCTCGCTTCGAAGAAGGGAGAGGAGTGTAAACAGGTTTACCCTTGTCCGTCCGTTCGTCCTTCCATCCTTTCGTCCGTCCTTCCGTCAGCATAACTTTCGTAACAGTTTTCTCAGCAACTACGTATCAAAACCACTTTTATTGTAACCTTAAAATGTGGTCCTATATTGCGAGTACCGATATTTAGGTTTGTCGCAAATCTACTTCCTGTTTACCGACTTAGTCAATTTTCAACATTAGTGGTCAATTAATGAACATTTTCGTAACAGTTTTCTCAGCAACTACTAATCACAACCACTTTAAATTCTAAATTTGACCTTACCATGTGGTCCTATATTGCGAGTACCGATATCAGGTCTGTTGCATACCTACTTCCCGTTTACCGACTTAGTCAATTCATTGATGTGAATAGCGGGCCATACTGAGTTAGCAGTAGCTCACAGGTTACTTGTTTATCTTTAAATAACGAATCAAGTGATACTTGATTAACGACCATGATTTTTCACGAACTGTACGGTTTAAAACTTACATTACAACTCAATCGTAAAATACCACAGTTAAACGACAAGGAGAATTTTTAAAAATCTGGTGAGCGTTGTATTACGTAATTATCAAGAAAATCAATAAGATTAATCACACTACTGTTTAGAAGTCCAAGCATCAAACCTTCCTATACTGAACTACTGAACACATCGTTTATTGGTAAATTGAATATTTATAATAGCTTGTAATAAAGTGTTTTTTTTTTTTAGATTTACATCTAAATTACGAACTGGTTTGAAGTTAAGAGGATCAGAAACCATTGCTGTAGCAGGAGGGGAGGAATTGTGGTTGTTTATTAACAAGATTCTAGTGATAGAAATTATTAAAAACAGAACTTCCAGTGAAATACAGTGTCAAAGGGTTACCTTGTCTACTGCAGGTAAATAGGTTTAATATGACATTAAACTCTAACTTTATATTGCTGGATCCCAGCTTGATAAAAACATCTAAAATTAACTTTTCCCTTATAATGGTTATAATTATTGAAGGATGTTTGAGATTAAACAAGCACAATATTATCGTTTATAGTATTTATATTATTAGTTTTTCTCCTCATTTCAGTCATTTGTAATATGGATTGCTAGATTTTACAAATGACTTTATTTCTTTGAACTATTGATAAACAGTTGGATATTTTATTAACAAAAACGTTACTTGCTTTTAAGTGTGAACACGGAAGTGTTTCTGGTACATAAAGGATTCCTATGAGCACATCACCCCTAAAACGCTCAACAAACTTGAGGCACAAGTCACATAAAGGCAACATTTGTTGGATCAAACGAGTTATTTAGATCTACTGTTCATTCATTGCTCCTGGGACCATACTGGGAGGTTTCCCAGTGCTCGACCCACAGAGCAGCCCAGCGCGTCCCCGGGTGGCGGATAAGGGAGACCCTCTCGTTGGGGGGTTGTCAGGTCATAATACGGAAAGCCTGACCGCGGACCGTAGTGGGTAACGTGTTTTGAGAGTGCCACGCTCCTTGCACGATAAAGACCCTTTTGTAGATTTCGAAAAAGAGTAGGCTCATTGTAGCCGCTACAAAAGGCTAAATTTTTCGCCCCTACCCAAAACTCCATACTTTTCCAGTGGCAGTCGAAATTGTATTCCCTGTGACCCCTCCCACCCCCATTTTCCGTTGATTTATTGTTTGTTAACTTGTTCCCGTCCTGAATAGAGCTGAAATACTGCTCGCTGGACGTAAAGCAGACATCCAATCAATCAATCATTCATCGCTCTGTTTTATATAGTAAAAATCGTATTGTTTCCAAAGTAAGGTAATAATCCTGTATATACATATATATTTTGCAGTAAGAGATGGCTATGTGATACCTGATTTAGGTGTTTTAGTAAATGGACAATGCAAAGGATTATCTCCCTTGACTTCTGCAGTTGTTCATTTGAAATTAAAGGTAGGTTTTATAAACTAAGATTGTATGTCAGAAATTATTTCCCTTTTATTCTTGAGCTGCTCATATAGTATTAAAGATAATCAGCAATACGAACGTTTTATGAAATAAATGCTCACAAGTAATAAACATCCTGTGGTTATATCCATTTATAGTAGGCTGAACAAGTATTAAGTATTTTTAAGCAGAATTCTATAGAAAATGTGGTTTTATGTTGTTTATGCAAATTGTAAGCCTATGGCAATAAAGTACTTGCGATTCAGTACTATGAAAATCAAGATAAAGGGTAATTACATTTTGAACAATCTATGTGGTTGGTAAATTTATTTTTCATAGGTATATCATAGGATTCCGATTCTCAATATAAAGAACGAATGAACATGCTTGGTTGCTTTTAATTTAGAACGTTTGTGCGAGGATTTTCTCAGAAATGAGAAAGATGTTCTTAGTTTCCTAAGGTTTTTTCTCCATATTACAGATTGGTGAGACATACCTACTTGAGATTTTTCACACAGAAAGACGGACTTGTACATCAGAGTTTTATGTACAACTAGAGAACGTTTATGTACCAGTCAATGAGAATGATACACAACCATTTGATTATGAATTGAATCCTTATGAAGATCTTAATGTGAATGGAATTGTGGGTGTATTTAATGTATGGGATGTTTTCTCAACAGTCACAACATATCAAGTTGAACTGAAGTCAGGTAAAATTTATTCAATATATTTATTTTCTCACTAATGAGAAAGCGTCGTACCTATTTTAGCCGGTTGAGATATTCTTATCTAAACACGTGGTGAGATACGAATTTCACGCTCCTTTTCCCGTAAAAATGTATTGTGATGCCAACGGTCGGTTCAGCAATAAAAGTTATGAAACATTTGCCTTAGTTGTGTTAGTTTACTATGCCTTTTTAAATAGTAGCATGAAAACAACATATCTGAGCTTCCATGACCCAATTTATGCCACAACATGATAGCGGTAAACATCAAAACAAACACGGTGACGCAACATGTGTACACTGGAGATTACGTTCAGGGTAGATAACTCTATTTGTTGCCATCTTCCAACAGAACAGAACCGGATTTTTTTAACGAATTAGTGAGAAATAGAATTAAACACCGGTGGTTGAGCAAGACGGGAAAATCTCAGAAACCCGCGGGAAAGATTTCTTTTGGTCTCCAACTCGGCAGAGCCTCGTATGAGACCAGAAATCTTATCACTTGGGTGTCTGACATTTTCCCGTCTGCCCTCCCATCCCGGTGTTAGATCCTGTATGCACGAACGATGTACGGACGATATACGAACGTCATACGCACAATATACGAGCGATATACGCACGATGCACGAAACGATATAGGATACGATATACGACGGAACGGTGATACAGCGTTTATCGTTTTGATAGATCGTTTCGTCTGTCGTATGGTATATCGTATCGTGCAACGTTTCTTTTATCGCATGGTATATCGTGTGGTGCATCGTTTCCTATACCGTCAATGCATGGTTTAATGATTATTCTTGGTCTAAATGGTTTATTTTTCAGAATATTACTTCAGTATTGAAGGCATTAACTAGTTTTCCTAGATTCATAATAAATTAAAAGGACTTAATTGATAACATAGCACAATCATTTGCCTAAATTTTAGAAATCATATATAACGCTATGTATTTTGTTATGGAACTTCATTGATCAATAACATTACTGTGACCTCTGTTTAAAATAATTTATAAAAAAATAACTTATTAAAATTTCTTAATAAAAGCGTTTATATTATACAGTCATACGATTGAAAAAGCCGACAAAGTTAAACAATCCTGTCTATATGTTTTAACATGCGTATGCGCCAATTCATAAACACTCTAGATCATAAACAAGGCTATTTTCTGCAGCAGGAACTCATATAAGAAAGTATCAAAGAAAACCGACCGAACAACAAGAGCCAAAAACCAAGGGACAGTTACAAATATAGATATAGACAAACACAACACAAAAATCAAAAACATAAAACACAGAAAGAGAGTAACCCGAACCCAATAAAAACCATGGGTGCACTCAGGTGCTCCGGACGAGTAAGCAGTGCCTGCCTCTAATTAGACACCCGTCGACTTACTCATTGTCTTGTCTAGGGAAAAGTCAAATCCAGGAATAGGAAACACTACCTATGACTCAGCGAAAATGTCAGATCGTATTTGAGACACTGATTTCCCGTAACGATCAATTAAGTCGTGGTGCCGACCATAGAACTTCTGGAGAGATAACATCAACCTAGGTACAACAAACCCTTGTTTGAGTAGTTTAGCAGTCAACAGCAGTGATCGGTCTAAAAAATCTGAATAACGATCGCAGGATCTAGAATAACGTATAAGTTGTGAAATGTACACACCATACGCTGGAGCTGCTGGAATGTTGCTGTCGATGAACGGGAAGTTGACAATTGGAAAGTTGAAGTCATCACGCTTGTCGTAGAGCCTAGTTTGTAGTTTTCCTGAGTCTATTTCTAGAAGTAGGTCTAAGTAAGAGGCTGATCTTAGTGTATTGGCGGTGTCTTTAATTTCAAGCTCGATAGGGTAAATTGAATGTAAATAGTAACCAAATTTAGCATTGTTGAGGGACAAAACATCATCAATATAGCGGAATGTGCAATTAAAGGTCTGGGCCAGAGTGTTTTCTTTCTTCTTCAGTAGGCCTTCTAGGAACTCAGCCTCATAGGAGTACAAAAACAGGTCGGCGAGGAGAGGAGCACAATTAGTACCTATTGGAATACCAACAGTCTGTTGAAAAACATGTCCTCCAAACATGACAAATATGTTGTCAATTAGAAAATCTAACATGTGACAGATTTGGTCTTCAGTATATTTATTATTAGCTTTGGATTCATTGATGACGAAGTAAGATCTGTCATGACTAATTACCAGGTATTTATATCGTCTCTTTCCGTTTTTCTTGAAAAAGCAGCGTTTTATAAGATCTTTTAGCCTGGTTTTAAGCTGCGTATGAGGGATGGCGTATAGAGTGTCGAAAAATCAAATGTTTTAATGCTGTTACAATGGGAAAGAGATCCAGACCTCAAGATGTCTATCAGGTCTTTTGAATTTTTTAATATCCAAATTTCATTTATTCCACTTCTGGAGTAGCAAATGTCACTGTATTTTTGAAGTCCCGTTTTTACTGTTGTTAAAATAGTGGTCAGGAGTTGCGATAGTGTTTTGGTAGTACACTTAGACGATCCTGCTATGAAACGCTGTTTGTATGGATTTTTGTGAAGTTTAGGAATCCAATACAATAAAGAGAGATCACGATCTTCGACTCTGATTTTGAGATCAAAGGATACCAATACCGATTTGTGATTTTCAATAATCTCCTCTTTTGAAAGCGCAGTGAATGTGTAAGTAGGATTGCCTAGTGAACTATCAATGCCTAACGCATTAATTAAACACTCTTTGTAATGTTTTTTGCAGATAAAAATGATATTGTTAAGGGCCTTATCTGCTGGCACAACAACATATTTGTCATGAATGTCGGACAAAGTTTTAAGAGCATAAAGATTTCTGAAAATTTATGATGCTTTAGTACTCATAGACCTTCTTAAACGACTTATTCTTATTTGAATCAATGACCTCAAGGCCTTTACCCACTCTGACAAAGTATCAACCTCCTGGTCCCCTTTCTTTGCCCATTTTCTGGCATAGTCTTCTTTTGAATCCATCAATAATTTAAAGTTATAATTCCAGTTGATGGATTTAGATTCACGGTACTTAGGTCCTTAGGACAAAATATTGCGGAGTCTTTCATTTTCAACAATATTAAGATCTCCAGTTATCACGTTATTTATGAATGGAGCAGTCGGGGGGTTTGGCTTTGAAGTCTTTGATCAAAAGATCCTGCAATACACGTTTGTAATTGAAAATTTTGGGTGCAATGGGGGTAGTATAGGAATAAGATATAATAGGAATAGACTTATTTTTGAAGTTTGGTGGAATTTTGGAAGTAACAGACTTGTGATGCAACATATTACCAAGATTGATAGCATCTATGCCTTTGTTAGCAAAAAGTAAAGAAAGAAATGAACGAGGTGTTTCTTCATCTTTGTCTTTATAAATTTCATACAGTTCCTACCTCTTTAAATGCGCCAGTCGTTTACAAATAGTAACATTGTTGCGGTTTTCTAATAAAAAATATTATCTTTACTTTAAAATTTGTTTGTCTCCGTATGTGTACCTGAAAATTGCCTATTTTTTGCTGGGTGTAAATTGATTCAACATAAATATTATTTCCCTTATCATTAAATGTGTAGATTGTATATATGTAAATTCAAATATTCATAAGTCCCGAATATAAGCTAAAATATTGCTTGGTGGACATCAAGCAATCCATCAATCAATCAATCCAATATTCATATACATTGTATTCAGCTATAATAGTAAATTCTTTAAACTATATTTTTATTCAATAAAATTACTGACACTAGTTTCTAGAATTTAAAACGATCGTTAACAATATTCACAGACGCGTTATTTTCAGTAATATGTGTTAAACTACAAAATTATTGTCATTATTTTGTTTTTAGATAAAATTATTATTGTTTTCTTATCTACATCTTTTGATTTTTCTGCTTCGACGCGGGAAGTTGTCAATCTTAAAGAATGACACATTTGTATATTAAATGACAGGTAATTTTGCGCGATCATCCAAAACCACGATTGAGATTCATCAATTTTCATCTATTTTCAGTAATGAACTTAAAGGAAGTGTCTTTAACAAGAGGTTTTTTCGTCCTTTTTGAAAATAGCAGAAATCTGTATAGCGTTGTTTAGTTAATTCTTTATTGTCGAAGATATACTAAACTAGCTTTAAAATCGAACGACAGAGAGAATCACCGACCCTTAACAAATACATGACAGATATGAATTCAAATCCAGTGCACCATTTGTTTTCAGCGTACAATGTCAAGCACGAAACAATGCGCAGTCATTTATAACGTAGAGGATTACGTTAGATAGCACCACCGCCAATCAATCAGCCTTACAAAATAACAATAATGTACTGTGATTCAAGCGAGACGAAAATAAATTTTTTTAAGATTGTAATTAGCTCTGAATCAACAAAACCCAAGACGTATTTCCAATATAATTCCAATTGCCACAATGTCTTTTAACAGTTTAATGCGTTGTTAATACTCTTAAAGCTAAAAATATTTGCACTTAAGATTAGCATGTTAAGGGTTTTAGATTATCTGAAATATGATTTTATTTCTTAATTGAAATTATAAGCCACTTTCAGGACTTTTCAGCAAAGGGGGAGGGGGCGGGTAAACATTTTTTATGGAGAAGTAATCGCGAGAACCTGGGCGAAGCCCCCACTTTTCGGCAAGGATAGAGGGATGAAGTCGAGCACACACTTTTAAGTTTGTTGTGTTAGTTGCACAGTATTTGAATATTTCTTCACAGCCCTTAAATTATACAAGACCATAGATGCATTTTGTATTCCAACCATACGTAGTAAATTTCAATATAAAACAAAATTTTCAAAAAGCAAGAGACGCGCGAATCCTAATGCACTATAAATTTAGTTGAAAATACAAAAAAGTGATTGTATTGTTATGATTGTTACTATGTATAAATTTGTTCTTTATTTTATCTATACGTTTCATTTACGTGTAGCTACTTGGGGTGCAAAGATGCACTAGAAAGAGACGTTAATTGTTAATATGTTAATTGCAATCACAATAGGTAATATCGTGTCCCTTTGAAGTGAGTTTATTACAGTGTAGTTTTTATAACAACTTGATTATCTTTTGAAATTTACCCTAATTTCGAAGTAACGATGTCATAATGGCAGCATCATACTTATTTGATGAAAAGGTGTAGATACATGTTTTGTTTTAGATATATCGTAAACTATCTGTTTGTGAAGACAAAGAAAACATTTTCATTGTCGGTATTTATATTTTATCGTTTTGATAAAATGTTATTAGACATACGAGTTTGGATACTTGTTATAATATTAAATCAATTCGGATGCAAACGATCATATTCAATGTTCGAATAAATACATCAACTTGTCGTTTAATTACAAACTAAAATAGGTACTTCTGAAAAAATCCTTATTTTTTAACAAACATAATATACTAGTTCCTCTTGTTACATGCGTATGCAAAACCCGCGATCCTACATGTATGTACAAATACTCATCCATTAGACATCTCAAAATCAAATATTACATACAAAAAAGGTATAAAATCAATTTATTTATTGTTGCTTTTTAACTGACGACTTAATTACAGTTTATATTATGTAAAAAAATTCAATATTGTTTAAACGTATAGGTACTTATTTACGTCAATGATTCATTAACTTATTTAAAAACTTTTAATGCACAGTTATTATCCGTAGAGCAGAAAGATGTTATTTAATGTTGCAATTAGTTCAACGCAAATCTTCATGTAAAATTAAATAACCCATGTACAACAGAAAAGCCATACGGCGAACGATAACACAAACGATAATGCATATAATATAAACGGAAAACCATACGATGAACGATAGAAAAAACGACCCACCATACGATGCACGCTGGAGAAAATGATGCACCATATACTATAAGTTATACGGTACCATATACGAACGATATACGCACGATGTTCGAATGATGTACGGACGTTGTACGAACGCTAAACGCGCGATGTACGAACGATAAAATCGTTGACTTATCCGTTCCAGGGACTGTAAATAGTTTTTAAGTACAAATAATATAGCTTGCAATTATTTAATGATATATTTTTTTAATTTAAATTGATAAATCTGTGAATTAAACCTGATTAAATGTATTATTAGTATTATAAGCGAGTGGTAGGTGACAAAACTATGCATTTGTAGACAGCCTATAGTTTTTATATCATCAACCTGACCAGCGGTTGGTGTATGCGTTTGCATGTATCAGTTCATTGGTTGTTATTCACATTTAATTCGCATCTACGAAATTCTTCACCTTTGTTTTAAATATCGCAGACAAATTTTTGGAGGGAGCAGTGTGTCGTAAATTGATTCGTATTGCAAATGAGTCTCTAAACAGCGAGACATTTATCATTCCAAAGGAAACTAACATATGTCTTCCCTTCAAGAAACGTTCTGAATATTTGCTTGGACCATATAGCTTTCTTAATTTTTTTAGAATTATTAAAATGCTACCACGTAAAAAAATTTACTAAGAAAATATATAGTAAAAACAGACAAAATCGAACAAGATATTTAACATCAGATGATATGTATATATTACTAGTATAGGAACGTGTTTCTGTACTTTCTGTCAATTGCAGAAAAAAAACAAAATGTACGTGATTGGCTTGGAAAACAAAACAAGGACTCGGCACGAAAAGTCGAAAAGTCGCAACCTTTTCCATGTTGCTAATCCTTATCTTGATAATGACCCTTTTGTCAAATCTGTACACTAATATACGCACAACCTCAGTAAAATGCTATATATTAAGTAATTTAAAATATACAATATTACATAATCTTATTACAACTTTTTTATTGTGAGGACATTTATGTGATCTCAAGTTATGTTGCTGTAAATATTACAATTGTTTTTTACACAGGAAATGAAGCACGCTATTTCACATTCAAAGATGATACAACAACAAATAGAAATAAAGCTACCACACTGGCTCCACCTATTTATAAATATGTAAATGTGCCAGGGACAAACATGTCATACATTGGTATGTTTTATAACATGTATAAACTACCTCTTACTTTATAATTACATGCGTTGCTAAACATACTGTACACTTGTGTAGTACAGGCCTCACACATTACCCAATGTATTAAGCAATCGCCCACGCTCTTGAAGATAAAAAGCTCAATGAATAGACGATCCCAAAACAAAACAAAAACACAAACTCCTATAAACTCTAGGAGTAAAATTTGTTGCTGAAAAATATCAGTGTTTAATATATCACTATTGTATTGTATCTTATAAAAATCAAATTAATAATAATTTAAACAATTTTATGTTAAAATAAATTTATAAGTAGAAGGTTTATAAAGACTTCCATAGAGTTTAAAATTTCTTCTTTGTTGTTTTAAATTTTAAATTCAACGGGAGAAAAAGGGTTATAGACTAGTTCTTTGCATAAGTATATTTTAAACAAGATTGTGATTACTTAATTTTTAGGCAGTAGAACAAAATTTATTAAATATTACCACTTCACCTTCTTCGAAATAATTACACAATGTTATTTTTTAAGAATGCAACGGTCCAGCAATTATGACAAGACATTCATACACAGTAAATCCAGAGATGTTTACGATAACAACATCAGTAGTTTTAGTAGTGCTGGTATCAGAGCTAGACTATGAATCGGTTCAGAGATGTACTTTAACTTTGTCTGTAGTAGATATAGGAAGATCATTAACTGGTTCACTTTTGATAAGGGTAAGTGTAGGTTTTTTCAAACCCAAGTGATGTAAGTCGCATGAAAGTGTGTTGTAGTATATGCATAAACACAATATTAGTTTGTGCTCAATTAGAAAGATAAATGTAATGTTTACTTTTTTAGCACTATATTTCAATGGTTAAATACACAAATTCAGTATAAATTATAGTTCACAATAATATAATAATGTGAATAACATTTCACTATTTTTCATGTAAGACTGAATAAGATTATTAAATCAATAGATTTTTTCACATCTACATTAGTATTAGTTAAACGTGGATATTTTTAATCAAAGTTAATGCCATTGTATAATATATATATCAGATAAATGTACAGGATGTTAATGACAACTGTCCAGATTTGGTCAGTGCAGCCTACATCATACCACAACCAATACTAAGGATAGATCCACTATTTACGGTTGTGTTTTCTGATCTTGACAGTGGTACGAATGCTGATGTCCGAATTTATATCTCACCCGTAATAAATGAAAGGTAAGATGGCAGCATCGTATGGAACTATTTGATGGTAAACTCTTTTTACCAGAGAGATATGAAGGTCGAGTGGTAAATGAAGTCATTTACCGCTATTCAGGTGCCTGACTTAGGAAGCGGGTTCGAACTTAACTGCAGACGGAAAGCGCTCAACGCCAACCTTTATTGATAAGGATTACCAGTGTCCTGCCAAAGGTCAGGGATTTTCACCATTTTCTTGGCACCATAATATATATTCAAAGCGATTGAAATTTGTGTAAAACAAACAAAACCATTAAGATATTGATAATACATGTAAATAAGAATTCGTCACATGTATTTTAGAAGTTGTTAGCTTATCGCCCTTAGAACCTTTATAAAATAGTAAATGATTTCAGGAATTATCTCAGTAATATTACTAAAGTGAATGCTTCTATTCGAATTTGTATCCAAAATAATGAAAGTCAGGTACCGTAGTAGGTTTTTCTATAACCTAGACTTTCGAGTCGATGCATAGCTGTATTTCAATTTCATTGGTCATTTTAGCAGTTACGGAACGAAATTAATTTTCAAAATAGGCTTCTATCAAAAAAAACGCTTTTGATAGTGTCGTAATTAAATCGTCACAAGTGTTTAAATTTAAATGTATACACATACTTTTATTGCCAATAACTGGATCAGATCTAAAGACAAAACAAAAACCAGATTGATCAGTAAAGCATTTTGTAAGTGATAGAAAAGTTGAAAATGCCCCTGTATGCCAACTAGCCGAATAAATGGTCAGCGGATTCAACCAAAATACATACACAGACTAGTACAAGAAATATCGACCCTGTCTTTTTCCTGAACACTTTTACGAGCTTTCAAAATGTAGATAAAAGCAAAATGTTCTTATTAGTTTTTCTAGATAAATACATACTGGTCACATTAACAGATTTAACCAAAGTTATTCACAGATTTATCATATTGTACAATAAACCTCTTCTGGTATCTTTTCACCTCCATCGGTTTCTAGTATTATGTTTTGCTTAAAGAAGTGTAGACTCTTTGTTTGTGACGGTTTCTTATTACTAGGCTTAGAAGCTTAATTTTAACACTGAAAACTTCTGCACATATCTTTTTATTTCGTGCTTTTGCAGTATATACGCTTTTCTATTGGTTTTAAAATTAAACTAATTTTCCTGGGACAATGCATGGATAATTTGTTTTTATAAGGTATATTATTGTCATTTTTTAAAAATGTTCATGGAAAAAGTACACAAAGGTTTTGTTTCACAGAAATTGTTTAAAAAAAATTAATCAGAGAGACGTAATATGAATTTTTACCTACAATTTTAGTCCGCCAATAAACTACACTCATATATCTGACACTATACATCAAGTTTACAATGGTAGCACAGAACTCACATTAGAGATAGTTGGAATTGATCAGGGGACACCACCCAGAGGAAGTGCTATTAATGTTACTGTGAACATAAGTAACACCTGTCTAATTGATGAATTGCTAGACAGGACAAATTTAACATTCATAGCCAATGAAACAACAGGGGATGTGTATTTGAGAGTACCAGGATATTGGGTCATTGATTATAGTAAGATAGTTAGCCAAACGTTTTTCTGCAGTTTTTAATATTGCTTTTGTAGCGTTCATCAGTATAAGCCATATTTTATCTTGTTTTTTCGCTTTTGTGCAAAACTATTCATAATGTATACATAAATATAAGATGAATGAATGAATTCGCAAAAAGTTTGTTTATTATATTATTCAGTTACGCAAAGAAGTTGATTCTAAACTTTTCCGAAGTCTACAAAGGGGGTCTTTATCGTGTATGGAACGTTACACTTTCAAAAAATCCTTACTCATTATGGTCCGCGAGCAGGTGTTATACATTGTACTATATACACTCCGCTACAAGAGACCTTCTATAGTTTCAGCTAACATTTGATTGGGTGGCTAGCTCTGTCGGTCGAGCTCTCTAAACCCTGTCAATATTGTTTCCACACATTGTTATTAAAAGATTGCTGACATAAATGTTAGTATTTATCGCGGCCTCGCTGGTAGAGTGATTAAGGTAGTTATTCATTAAATATTACAGACCCGTACGGAGTTTGAGGGTTCAATTCTTATTGCGTGCAGGGTGTGCTCGACTCCAATTGTTATTGACAAGATTACCAGTTTTCCAGATAACCAGATTACCGCAGGTCAGGGATTTACTCCGGCTTCCTCCTCATATAAACACTGAACGCCAGCCATTATATAGCTAAACATTGATGAAAGTGGCATTAGACATCATTACAAAACAAAAACGAAATATTATTAACCTGTTGAGGTTAATAATTATGTAAACGTGTATTAAGGAGATGTAAATAACAGATTTTGTACATTAGTGTGTTAGCGCTAAAAATTCATATTTAAGTAATGTTTTGTTTTGAAATATCATACTAATTTAGAATAAATTTGACTTATTGTGAAAATTCCGTTATCTCATTTTGTAACAGATTGTTCCGACTATGTTGGTCTTTTTAATGGTCTAATCAGAGATGATCAGATAACAGCATCCTCGTCCAGAAGTAGAACTACCCTACCAAACAGAGCTAGACTTGGAATCAATGCCTCAGATCGTAATGTCATAATTTTATACATAGCAATACCCGAAATGTTGAAACAAATTCAAATAAGGAATGTACTATTACTGTGTCTAGATTTTAATATAAGACTTTGCTTTGTCTTGAGATATTTAAACTTAAAAAAAATTAGATGCCTGTCGATCTTATTTTTGAAATAATAAAATTCACTGTATATATAAAAATATAAAAAAATGTATCTTTAATTGGCGTTAATCATTTCGGCACAAGAATTTACGATATGATTTTAATTTCAAAATGACAAATTTTCACCTGTGCAGCAATATTACAGCTTTTCCTGCATTTTAGGTCTATATCTTTCAATTGATCAGGTATGCCAGAGCTTGCAATAAGTATTTACATCAATTTCTTCGAGTAGTACGTCTCACCCACGTCTTTAATAAGTTTTAGAGATACTATTTCTTTGTAGATAAATATTCTTTCTCGTGTAAAGATATGATTGCAAAAGTTTTGTTAGTAGTTAAATTAAGTACATGTGTATACTTACTCATTAACACAACAACTCACAGTAATGGTAGCGGGAGAATGTGCATGCCATAAAACCCTGTTTAACCTACCGTTTCTTTGGAATTCTTGTACCATACATTCACCATTTAGGTAGTTCATTTTTTGTTTGTTAGTTTTCGATTTTGCCGGTATCATGGACTGTCTCTTTAACATTGTCCTTAGTGTTTGTTATCTTGTTTACCTTCTTTTATTTTGACCTGGATGGGATCTGCAAGATATTTTCGGGTCAGTAATTTTATATGTATTGTAATAGATTTTAAATAAATTGCAGCTGTATTTGGACCACTATCTGGTGGATGGGTGGCAGGTTCTAATAACGGAAACCAGTATATAGAAGTAAACTTTGAAGAACCCTACATACTTAAACTGATCCATCTGCAAGGACAGCAAGATGAACCAAACTGGGTCACTGCTTTTAGAATTTATATTAAAGTTAACCAGACAGCAAACTGGACACTATATTATAATGATCGTGGGGAATTTGTAAGTTTAAGAATTATATTGATTTGGGTTTTGTACGTTGTTACAAATGATATGGTATCTGATTATACCCACAAATGTACTGTTAACCGAAGAATGTTATAATGTATTTAGTATTATAATCTAGCTAAATAATGGATAAGTGGAATAAACAAATATTAACATTATAAATATGACAATTTTCTATATAATGTGCGTCCTTCGTACAATTTTATCAGTAAATGAATTTGTTTTAATCAACTGGAGAAACGTTTTTAAAACCTTTTAGAAGTTTGTATCAATTATTTTTTGTTTGACTTGTAAAATTGTGTACGTGCTTTTCCGATCTTTTGTACTATTGAAAAAGTTACTTGCAGAATTTCTTACAGATTGTATACCCTGTTCTTAAGCTTACCACCTATAGAAATTACGATCCACGATATCATATCAAAAGCACTATTTGTATTTATTTAACAAATTTTCCTAGGCAACTATGACCAGAATACAATTAAAACGCTAGATCTGTCTCCACCGATCATGACTCAACTTATCAGAATTCATCCACGCAACTGGACAAACAACATAGCTCTTAGAATGGAGTTCTCAGGATGTTCGCAAGCAAGACAATATCATTGTTAGTTGACAGAACTTAGAGTATTGTGAGAATATATAGACTAAAATACTTCTATAGAAACAGGAATTATGGTTTTTAAAATAGAACCTTTAAATGTACAGCTGGGTCTCCTGAAAATATAATGATATAGTATTTTTAAGTACGCGATAACTTTTGCCTATGGTATTTTTGAAACCAGATTAGTCACCGAGTCAACATGTCACGAGAGTTGAAAATCCTAAAACATTATTACGACAAATACCTAATATCAACTGTCTTTAATTTGTTGGTTTATAGGGACTAGATATTAAGGAAGAGAAATTAACAAATATTTTAGCACGCCTAAGAAAAGACAACGTGAGCTGTGATATTTTGATCTTCAAATTACTAAATAAGGCAAAATTTTTGTGACGATTATTTTGAAAAATATGCAGCAATGTAAAAATAAATTTCGGAATATCAGTTTATCTCATATAAACTGAACTATAAATAATTATTAATATGTTTGCAAGCCTGACTTATTGGATTTTACGTAGTTTTTCGCATCTTTTTTTTACAAGGAGATACAGCTGCCTCCCCTAGCTGACAACAAATAAAACAAAAAAACAAAAGAAAACAAAAACCAAAAACCCCAAAACAAAAACAAAAACAAAACAATCAAAACAAGCATAGTATATGGTTGTGGCAATAATATAGATAAAAACCTTCCACTACAATCTCATCAATTTATAAAAATTGTTTTAATTTTAGATGATATAAGCTGTGAAAGATGTTATACATCCAATTACTGTCTAGGAGATGGTGAAGCGCATCCATGTGGTAGATGCAGAAAAAAGACAGCGACATGTAAGAAAAGTCCAACAGAGTTCTCATTTGGTGCAAAATCTGAATGTTCAGCTTGTCTACAAGGCTGGGTTTGTATTATAACTTCAAAATACAAAATAAAATCATCATTTGTGCGAGGCAATGCACTAAATTAAATAACCATCAAGGATATATAAACCTTACTAGTTTGAAGTCGCATCAATTTCTGCATCATTTAAAAAAAAAGAACTTATTTCTGATCAGCATCTATATGTTCATTAAAACGTCTATTGTGTTTTTTTGTAGTTGTAAAATGTCTTTAAGGGTTAAGGAATATACAAATTGAATAAGGTTGTCTGTATAAATAGGCTCTACAACAAAAAATATAACAGAACGTATGGTTTTAACTAATGCTTGTGTATTGTAGATATGCAAAGAAGGATATGCTACTCCCTGTGAAAACAACACCTATGTTCTAGGCTGTAATGATACATATTGTCCAGACCGTTGCAGTCCGTGTGAACCTGGCTATGCATGTCGGGGAGGACAAAGATATATATGTGCTCCAGGAACTTTTTCAAATGGGAGTGTTGGTATGGTTTACAGTTAATTTTACCGTTTTAAATGAAATATTTCCTGAAATTTCTCAAAATTATTTTGTCTTGTCGTTTGTAAAAAGGGTATAATTATTGCGTTTATTATGTGAGATTTTTAGCACTTTTCAATACCAGATGTTTTCGATTGCGGTGTTCATCCAGCTCCCAAAGGTAGTGTTTTTGTTTTGTAATTCGTGCTTTGTGCTAGATCTTGTGGTCGATCTTCCAATTGTTCTTTCGTTCTTCCGTCCGCAAAATAACTTTCGTAACAGGTTTCTCAGCAACTACTTATCACAACCACGTGAAACTTTATGTGACCTTAGCATGTAGTCCTATATTACGAGTACCGAGGTCTGTCACATATCTACTTCCTGTTTACCGACTTCAATGACGTTAATTCAATGATGTGAATAGCGCGATGTAGCTCACAGGTAACTACTATTAGTGGTAAATAATAAACGTTTATTTGAACTATTTATTTTAATTAATTGAATTAAATATTTAAAAACAATTCATTTCCAGCATTTTGTACAATATGTACCGAGGGAAAATATCAAGACAAAAGTGGTCAGTCAGAATGTAGATCTTGCCCTGCAGGATACTACAGCAGTAAGTCGAAGGATCGCTGTAATCCGTGTGACAGTAGTTCTTACAGTGCTGGAGATGGGACTGAGGGCTGTGTTGGTTGTACCAATAAAACGCAATGTCCCTGTCTAGATGAATCTACATGTTTTACTTCTGATAAGGGTAAAGCTTCCTGTGTCAACATGGGATCAGGGATGTACCATTGTTTGCAGTGTCCGGCAGGGTTTACTGGAAATGGCGTTACCTGTTCAGATATTGACGAGGTGTGTTTTTTAATTATGTTCTTGTAAAGTGCAAATTAAATTTAGTCAAGAACAGCATACATTAAAAACTACTGAATTTTGTGGTTCAATTTATTAATCTTTTCTAAAGTATATTTTAGAAACTTAAATCTTACGTTGTATGTAAGATAATTAAAGGTTTTAAGGGAAACGTCTACCAGTGATATTACATACATGTATACAGCAAGACGAAAAAGTCATTAAAATTTTGTTGATGCCGGATTAGATGAAAGATATGTGTCAAATTAATGTCATCTGTAGTTATCTCAGATTATACAGTGTCACGTAATTATAAAACGAACCATCCCAATACAATTTTAACTTTTACGACATAATTTTATTGTAGAACTTGATAAGTGATATATTAGTTTTTTAAATATAAATTTTATTTTGTTGATAAATGTTTTCAGTGTGCTGTTTATGATCCTTGCTGGAATATATCTGCATGTATTAACACAGTTCCTGGGTATCAATGTTTGGCCTGTCCTAGAGGATACACGGGCAACTATGAAGATGGGCTTTCCTGGGGAAACACTGTACGTGTGTTTGAGTTGAGGAACCTAGAGTTGTCTCCAGTACAGAAACAGATCTGTGTAGACATAGATGAATGCAAAATCGACAATGGAGGATGTGACTCTCTATCTCCCTGTGTCAATACAATTGTAAGCTCGTAAAACATTTAATAAACGTGTAACTACACTGTGGTTTTCACAGAGCAGGGAAAGTAAACTTCCTTACAGTTTAAAATGTGTGCATTTTGCTTCCAGAATAATGGAAAATATTTTTTTAATTTTAGATTTTTTTTCATAATTTGTGTATAAACTCACGACGTTGTTTCAAATATCGTATGACCAACCGAGAACGTTTTGACTAAATTCCATAAAACTTTGAATGGACTGTTTGTTGCACTGAGGAAAATTTCCATTTGTAAAGCTTTTGCGGGAAGGGTGTATAATTCATTTACATGTTTAATATACCTCATTGTCTTAAAAGATTTAAAGAGCATAATGAAAAAGTATTAACAATCATATCAGACAGTAATGACCCATGATCTAACTTAAATGTAATTTCAATATAGAAATTTCGCAACAAACTAAACAAGACATTCCGTAAAGACATATTTACACTCAATACTTGTAAATGGTTTTTTTATTGAATACTGCACTGTATTTTAATGAACAGTCTAATCATAGTATAAACAGAAATTCATATTTTTCGTCAAATGAGCAATTATATCAGAGTCAGAGAAGGCTTTTGACAATATGACAATAAGGAAAGAGATGAAAACTTTGTAAAAAGGCAATCCAAGAAAACGGTAAACTTGAGGACTAACAATCTAAAGTAACCACATGAATTGTCTTTACTTGGTACCGACATTTCAAATTACATGGCGGGTTAAACTAGGTTTTATGGCATACCAAACCTCCTGCTTCCATTAATGTAGATATAAATTGGGGTGTTGATAAAAATGATCTGTATCATACACCAATAGTCCGTAACAGGTGCATCCAATGATCATTGCATAACAATCACTATGTACTGAGTTAACAATATTGTAAAACTTATCACATTTTCAAACTAGCATTTTGATCAATAACACAATGGTATCTATAGTAACACTTATTAAAAGCGTTAGTTGAATGAGTCCTTTTGTCGTGGTAAGTAGGTCTGAAGAAATTGTTGACGTTTGCAAAAATTCATGCTCTTACATTTATGCTTAATTGAGAAATGTAGAAACCGTATACAAGAGAAGCTGGAATATCGTTGCTCGGTTAAGGAATAATTTTGAAAATTAAAATCGTATCGTTTGTTGTAAATTCTTGTGCTGAGATAGCATTGGCGTCATATTCAAGGTGAAAGACAAAAACTGATATAGATGAAGCTGTTACTATGTTTATTTAATTAGTCACTTCATTTATGTCACCTAATCAAAACGTATATAATATAAGTGGATGGTTAACAATTATAATGCTACTAGCTGCAAACATGTAACGATTTTATTTTATTTAGTCTGATCTAACCTAAGTTACAATGTAAAGGTAGATCAAATAAATAATAATAAGATTATAATACTACAATAATCCCAGCTCACACATTTTGCTTTCTTATGAACCCAAATGAGAACTGCCATTACCATCCATAGTATAATTTTGATTTAAAGAGGCTGATAGTTACTGTTCATGATCTTTAAATCACTGTACAAAATGATGTCCGTTATTTACAATTTGTGTCTTTTTGCTAATTGTTTCTGTCCTAAATGACTTAAAACAGTTCATGGTAGTACAGTTGTATTTTAAGAATTATAACTGACGGCATCAAATCTCGACAGTACTTGTAACAATCGCACATTGACTTTTATTCGCTTTAGCAGTCCTTGTCAGACATCATTTGTTATTACCTTGTTTTAAAATGACTAATTTACTGCAATACTGCTGGCGTTGGTACCAATATATATATAAATGCAATATATACATGTATGTACATGTATATAATAAACTGCCGCAGCTAAAACTACATGTAGATCATCTGTGTTAGACATATGAAATATAATTTAAAGCCTTTTTGAAAACACAACCAAAGTATTATTATGACCCACCCCACCCCTCAAAAATTGTATTAGGATTAAAAATACAAAATTTAATTAGTTTGCCCTAATGTATTTATTAAATATGTGTTTACAAAATATGCTTCTCGAAATTAATAATTTTGTAATTAGGAAGAGGTAATTACCAACTAAAAACTTTTACGAAATTTTGCAAAGTATAGGATAATTTTCTCCGGGTATCCAAAGGCTAAGGCCTAACAATAGATCCTGAGGATATGACGGGAACTTTCTTATCATATACATACAGTTGACTCGGACTTTCTTATAGTTAAAACTATTCTATTGACATTTTTATACAATAATTTTATGTAATTGTCTTTCGCAATCATGTGCAATGCTTTTACAAAGTTGTAAGGTTCTCATTTGTTCTTATGTTTATTTCTTCCCAATCTTTACAGTACGTTTTCATTAAGCCTAATTAACTCGTACAATATGTTATCGACATAACCATTTCTGTCAACTTTATACGCCAAGACCCCCTTTCCATCCATTATATATGAAGTAACTGACCCAGTGTTATCATGACTTCAAGCGTAGATATTTTGTAGGGAAGCTACCATTGTGGATTTTGTGGTGAGGGTTATGCTGGAATTCCTAGTATCAGTTGTTATTCAACCAATTTTTGTCAGACAGGACAACACACCTGTTCTCAGTATGCCACCTGTATCTATCTTTCGCCTGGGGAATATACCTGTGAGGTAACAACATTAATATTAAAACGTTTATATAAAAAGTGTTAATCTACAAGCTTGAAATGTTTGCTGTAGTTTATTTATAACGTATTAGGAAATCACACAAAATGATTTTTGTCTACATTGTTTAAATATACTCAAAGTGTAAATTTATATTTACGCTTTGACATTTTTTAAACTTTTGCAGTTTCCGAATAAAATTAAAACAGTAGCTCCAACCTATGACTAAAACATTAATAAGAATACAAAATATAAGAAAATGTGTCTTGGCGTTATGGTCATTTAAAATGATACATTCCTTAAAGAAATTCTCATGGACACAGCTCGGTTTTTGAAAGTGTTACGATATATTGAATGTATTATTGACATTTTAAAAGCTTGTAGTTTTTACATTCAAGTGTTTCTTATCTTGAAACTCATCTATATTGTCACATAATTATAAAGGCGCTATTATATAATTATAATGCACATTTTGGCACTTTTTGTATACTTATTTAGTGTCATATTGGATACACCGGGACGGGTGTATTTTGTGGACTTGATTCTGACCTGGATGGACACCCAGATAAAACACTTCCATGTACATCTTGGGGTTGTTATCGCGTAAGTACAGTTACTATGGATTCATTGTTATTTGTTTAATTATTTTTTTCGCATACTGAAAGAAAAGTAATACCCAAGTACAAAAATGGTACCTAAAAATTCCATTAAACATTTTAGGATTTGAAAGCTTTTCATTAATGCATATGTTGCATTGGTCTCCGTTTCTGATACAGCAACCAATAAAAAAAGGTTTGTCTGCCTGTAATGAAATTATGTTTAGTCATGCACTTTAATACTAATCTGTTTTTCGTTTTGTATACGTAGTATTTAAATATTACTATAAATATTTTCATTGATGAGTTCAATGGACTGCATTTAGGAGGTTTAAACACGTGCCAGTGCTAAGATCGGACGTTTGCACTGATTGTTTTTTCTCATTTCCACACATTTATGAATTTGATGAATGTCTCCTAGCTAATATAGCAAACTTGTACAGGAGCAGTCATAAATTTTTGACCATTTGTTCTTAGATGTCCCGCTTAATTTATTGTTGGGTATCTTGTTCTCGCCCTGAATATAGCTAAAACTCTGCTCGCTGAGTGTAAAGCAAATATTTAGCCAATCATATGCCAGGGTTTTGTAATACAATTGTAATTTGGGAGAGTCATCTTGGCTATCTATAAGTTTGTTTTTTAATGTGGGATATTTAAGGTACTTGTTTTGTTCTATCAATTTTTATTGACAACAACACTACGAATGCAAGTACCTAGAATAACACGTCTGGATTCTCGGTGGCTAAGGTAAATAGCCATCTACTTTGGATGATCTGCCAGGCAACACTGTGGTTGCAAGTTTGAGCAGGGTGGTCTTTACTCAAGCCTAGTATTGCCAATTTTTCTGCAGAACGTCGGTATTTTATCGATTTAATTTCACACTTTTCCCTTTAATAAAATACTGCACGCCTTGATATAGGTGCAAAAATTCGTAAACTCCCCGTACAACAATGCTATTGAAAACGTAAATATTCACTGAAAAAAAGTTTCTTATAATAAAATAATTGTTCAATTATATTGCTTTATAATAAGGATAATTGTCGTACCATACCAAACTGTGGACAAGAAGATGCTGAGGGAGACAGAACTGGAGATGATTGTGATGATGATTCTGACAATGACGGAAAAATTGATGACTTGGTAAAATATTTAACACTACTAAGATTTTTTGTTCCAATTGTCCAAACGAATTTTGTATTACTTTGTAGACAAATTAGTACGTAGTTCTTCAACATTAAAGTCATTAGGCCTTCCAATATTAACGAACTGACTGTCACTGATGAGTCTTAAATTTAAAAATGCGCTGCTAGCGTAGCCATTTTCATTACCTTTAACTACTTGTATTTGTTACCATGATCATGTTTATGTAATGAACATTATTCAGATGATGATGTTGTCAATTGTTGCCATCAATTCGTGTATTCAGTTGATGATGTGAACACTCGAGATATTTTTACTTCAGTGTTATTTCTTTAACACAGATAATAGTTCAGGTCTTACGGGGGGTTTAAGCGGTGCCGTTTAGGCAAAAAGAAATAAAAGCGCAGACGACGTTGGATCATTTTCCATTCAACTAATAATGTGTTCATTCTTGAAAATAACCAGACAACAACATAATTTCTTTATAGTAAGGGGCCGCGGTGGCCGAGTGGTTAAGGTAGTTTGTCTACTATTGATCACGTGGTCTGTCAACACTGAGATTGCGGGTTCGATTCTCACTGCAGGCAGGGTGTACTCGACCCCCAATCTTAATTGACAAGGATTTTCAGTTTTCCTACCACAGGTCGGGGGTTCTCTCCGGGTACTCCGGCTTTCTCCCCCAATAAAAACTGGACGCCATGATATAGCTGAAAAATTGATGAAAGTGGCGTTAAAACACCATTCAAATCAATCAATCAATCTTTATAGTAATTTATGGGAATTATACTACCAACTGAAATACTGACTTTAATATTGCATGATGCATACATCCCATCATATAAAGCTGCTACATAAAATTATAAGAATAAATGTATAATATAAATATATATAGATTTAACCAAAAAACGCCAGTTGCATTCAATTTTTAGAATAATTATAGATTATAAATACCATTATTTTGAAATTATTGTTATTTGACAAGTCTACAACTGTATTAAATACTATTTCTGATATGACTACAATTTATATAATCATCATTTAAACAAGTCAAAATTTACCTTTTACTTTCAGACAGTCAATTTATTTAGACTAAATTATTTATTTTGAAGACGCGGGCTTAGAAATGGAGTAAAACTCTTTTTTTTTATTTGCATTAGGATAATTGCCCGTATGTACACAGCTGGAACAGAAATGACACTGACAAGGATACAGTAGGTGATGTTTGTGACAATTGTCTGAATATCTCGAATTCAGCGCAGGTAGATACTGATGGGGATGGTATCGGGGATGCCTGTGATAGCGATGATGATAATGATGGTATGTTGTTGTGTCTAAATTATTAAAGAAACATACTTCAAATTTTAATTGGATCTGCCTAGTTTTAACTCTAAAGAATACCAAAACACCGTTATAAAGAATGATTTCAATATTACAAACCTATACCAAATCTAATATATTTACATACAGCATCCTTTATATAAAATTACATGTACATGTAATATTATATAGCTTTTCAACGTATAATCCCTTTCTCCAAACACGCTGACTTTGTTTGAGGGCGCTTTCGTACACAAAAACTCTCTGAAACTACAGTTTCCGTATGTCTTTTTCAGGAGTAACAGACGGTTCAGACAATTGTCCACTAATTGCAAACCTAGATCAAGATGACACAGATGTTGACATGATCGGAAACGCATGTGATAACTGTATTAGTGTTCCTAATCATGGACAACAAGATACAGATCAAAATGGTTTTGGTGATAGCTGTGATCCTACAAACAATAAAGACAGGTGTTCTTTTTTAAGCTTTGTTGATTTTGTAGCTCAGTTTATCACAGAAATATAATTTCTTCAATACATTTTGATTTCCTTCAAGCAAACGATAGAAAATAATTTCTTCATATGCATGTTTTTTATTTTTGTTTGGCTCACCGAAAGAATACGTGAGCTGTTGGTATTCTTTGTTGTGCTTTGCCGTTACTTTGCTTTCAAAACTTCTCTTTCAATCACATTTGGAGACCTCAGTAGCCAGGTTTTTAGGTAGTTAGCAACCCATAATTGACTAATTTCTTGTCACTGAAGTTCCGCGTTTGACACCTAACGACTGACAAGGTGTGCTTTACTCCAATCTCAATGAACATAGGTAGTAGTTGTCCCATTGTAGACCGGTGGTGTTTACTAGGTATTTCGCTTTTCAAAATAAAAACTCGAGCCACTATAAAATGGAAATTGATTTACGTGGGGTTAAGTAAATCCAACCTAAAAAATCTATCATCCTTGGGCTATCATAGCTATAATGCCTAACAAATAGAACATAATGTAAAATCCTAGTAAGTGTAATACCTTTAAAACCATTGCAGAAAGAGATAATTTTAAAGACAAGCTCCAAATACAATTGTTACAATGTTTTATCTGATATTTATATCGGTGAAGGGGTATGAAAATTCGTGAATTATTGGAAACAATAAAATAGATATTAATAAATATTCATTATCTGACATTTATTATACATGACAGAGATGGTGACAGTGTGCTTAACATTATTGATAATTGTCCAGAAGCAGCCAATGGAGAACAGACGGACACCGATAATGATGGAAAAGGTTTGTTAAAGTGAATTAAATACCAATATATCATCTATTTAAAATAATACTGTTTTGCTACATGTAGCAGTAAAAGTGTCAATGTGCTCTGCTAGTTTTTCATTTGAAAAAAAACACGTTTGCACTGCGTATTGTATCGTCGGGAATATTGTAATTGCTACTTAAAAATTAGCACAATCGAAAAGAACCAGGCATTTATAGTAACATTAGTTCATCTGATAATAAAACATCTAACTTAAAACGCCATACTTTTTCAATAGCCTTACAAAGAGATCACATCTTTCAAAAATGCACTAATGTATCGTGAAATTCTGTAAAGTACTGCCACCTAAACCTTAATACAAATTTCTTTTTAAATTGTTAAAAGTTGTCTTATTGATATGTTCGACAGGAGATGTATGTGATACTGATTTAGATGGCGATGGTGTATTGAATCATGTTGACAACTGTCCGTACCTAAGAAACTCTTTACAGACCGACAAAAATGGTAGGTATTTACTACAGTTTATAAGTGAGTGTGATTTCTATTCGGGTAATATCAAAGAATAGAAAAATTACGTATTCGTTCTGTGTGTTGTATATAGTATGCACTAAAACAAGGTATAATGTATCTCATTGAAATCAAATTCTAACTGTAGTTTCTTAAGCCTAACACATTCGGTAATGCAACATGTGATCTATTAATACTGTTATTTGGACTGTTAAGATATTTAATAAAGAAGGCCAGGACGGCAGTACTTATTTTTGTTTGCAAGCAACATTATTCAAAGCGAGGCTCTTTGGTTCTGTACAAAAAATTAATCAATTCAACAAATCACGCCGTATTATTCGAAGACGAAATGCCCTATATTACAAGTTTTCAGACACCAATAATATCAGCAAACATTATCGACACAATTCAACAAAAAGTTGCATACAATGGGTAAATGTAACTGTACATGTATATGTCATTACTACAGGCAATTTATGCCTATGTTTAAATAAAAATCTGGATTTTGAATTAAAAATCAAGACATGAAAAATGCTCTATTTATGCTATTGTTGAAGAAAATGGAGATTTCCTTTCAATAAAAACTAATACTGTTTATGAAATCGGCAAAGCTATCCTTGTTTACACAGGAGATCGTATTGGAGATGACTGTGTTGTGGATTCAGATGGGGATGGGATTGATGACAGTAACGATACATGTCCTTACAACAAGTACCTGTTTGCAACGTCATTCTCCGACTTTTTTTCTGTGGATTTTTACCCAGGATATAGTATTGATCCACATTGGAAAGTTAAAGCAGTAGGACGAGAGATCTACCAGATAGCAGATACTTTTAAACCAGTCGCCTTAATAGGTATGTAAAATGTAGGCCTGTTTTCAATGTAAAACAGCAACTTGTCATATGGAAAACCATAAACTGTACCTGTCTGTTTTTTTAAAAAAATGTTTGTCCATAGTCAATTCATATGAAGACAAAAAATATGTTGATATGCACGCAATATAATTTTATTTTTGGTAGAGTCAATAATGATAACTTCATCTCTGGATTGCAAACTGACATTCTGAATAAACTGCAATAAAATGTGCATAAGCACTTGACTATGTGTATCTTTTACTTGTTCAGATTTATTGTAAACTAGTTCTTAGAGCTATGGCCTGTCTAATGCTAAAAAGATATTGCACATGTTTAAACCTATTAAAACAATTGAGTCACTAAACATCACCGTGAATAACATAGTGACGTTTAGTGGTAAGATCTTACTCCACTATATATACATGAATAAGTTGGGCCTTTAAAAAAGATAATTGACAGAATTTACACATAAATATTGCAAGCATTATCGATGTGACTTGTTACATTTATGACATAGCTATTTAAAATGACAATGATTGTTTATTTAATTGAGCAGTCGCTGCTGTTGAAATTTGTAGCGAATTATATTTAATTTATTTCTCTTAATATAAACATAATTAAAAATAATGATTGTTTGAACACACTGTAAGACCAAATTCATTATTGTTTCTTTCAACATTTTAAGATTTTTTTACTCCAGTGATTCACGGCGGAAAACAAAAGATCAGACAACGTAAATTTGAGAATAAAATATTTTGCAAATACTGATTTTTTTTATTTCTTAGGTCGTATTAAAAATATGGTCTAAGTAAAACATAGTTATAAGGAGTTATTGTGGTTTTTGGACCTTGCAACTGCTTTAAATACAAACTAGAATAGATATGTTTCTGTGACATGAACAGACTATTGCATTATTGTCAAAATACTGCAGCTCAAACAGTAACTTTACAGGCAAACAGATATACAGCTCTATTAGGTACAGTGGAACTGTTTACGTCAGATCTGACAAAGGAGATAATTATGTTGGGATCATTTTTGGTTATGTAAACAACAGAAAATTTTATCTCCTGTCGTGGAAACCAACTAATTCTAACTTTGGTACAACTACTTTTCAAACTGGAATAAAAGGCATAAATTTAAAGGTAAGATAAACATAAAACATTTCGACAAGTCACTTTAAAATACATGAAACACGCTGTTTTTTTTTTGTTACTAAAAACAGATAAATGTTCTAGTTTAGGCGCCAGCCGTATTTTTATTATCCTTCATATAACAAATATATATGTTATACTCAAAAATATGTTAAAACAAAAAGTCTGTCCTAACTAAACCACTTAAGCCACTATCCGATGAAAAAATGGTTTATCTTCTATAAAATGTAAACGAAGTTCCCCTTTTCTACAATTTTGCATGACCTGTTTTTCATGCATTTACAACTCTTTATTTTTAATTGATATATCTCTGTAGTAAACATAAAATACTGTATATTTATAATAATTATTTTATATTTTTGTCAGGTAATTAACTCCAACACTGGCCCTGGGCAATTAATGGCATATGCTTTATGGCAAAGTAGTTCAACGTCTAACCAGGCTACAGTTCTGTGGCATGATGGGAACATGACAAGATGGAGTAACTATACTTCTTACAAATGGTTTCTTACACATCATACAGACTTGAACAAAATAAGGTATTTAGACTTAGACTTTGATCAATATAGGATATAAGTTAAATTTTATTGATATGTACGCTTATGGTTACAAATATTCAAAATACAGAAGTATACATATTTCAATCGTATTAGCTTATTTAAAACTCTATACAAATACTTTAAATTTCTGTATATTTTATGTAGAGTTCAGACATAAATGATTATCAGTACAATAATTTAATGCTACTGCTTACATTAATATGTTCTAAGGGTTTTTTTATATTTAAAAGCGTAGATTACAGCTGGAATCTTATAACGTTTAACAATTTTAAAACGCATACAGTCTTTCAATTTTCGGTACTTGTTTGGTCAACATTATAACCCTAGTAATTTTACAATTTGTTTTAAAGATTTCAGATGTATGACGTAAACTCCTTGCTAGCAGACAGTGGTGAAATCAATGACACCAGTATAACTGGAGGACGTGTTGGAGTGTACCAGTTTGGGCAGCCCACAGTTTTATGGTCCGATCTGAAGGTCCAATGCCTACCTAGAGAAAATAAAGCACTGTATCTGGATGGGATAAATGACTATGTTACTCTGACAAACATTACAAATCTGAACATTTACAGAAGGTACAATAATTTTTATAAAATACTTAACATGTCCTTCTGTGAACGTATGCTTCTTGTTATGTTAATTCTCTATAATTTCCGAACGGTCGTCAAATAAACCTCACAATACGACATGATCATACATAGGTATTGACAAAACTGTACTGATAATTTATTGCTGTGAACAATTTGACAAAATATGGTTATAGACGGACGTATTTTAAATCATGGGTCGATTTTTTACCAGTAGACCAGTTTATGTCATGCAGAAACTATATAATATATAAATGTTCAAATTAGTGTACTGGCTAGAATACCTTAATAGTGACAGCCATTAATTTTTCAACAAATGAGGGATCTGTTGAAGCACACATTCACGCGAAGCTTATAAGCTTACCGATGAAAAAACATAGTTATCGGTATTATGATAATATGTAGAAGTACTCTTTAACAACGTATAATTCAAACTATAATGTCTATCCGTTGGACAACAGATGAAAAATCATAACAGTCATTCTATCGCTTTAGGTTAAGGACTCACTGAGAGTTTTTAAGTGTACGATCGAAAGTACCCTTTAATATATTGTGCTTCTTAAAACATACTTCAATCTAAAATAGGCCAGTAATATATAAGACTCTTTGTTGAAGTATATAAATTGCAGAAAAATGGAAGTCGACAAGAGAAGTCAAAAATTAAAGAATGTATTGGCAACTTTGTTTGTGTTGCCTAATGGTTTAATATACTCAAACAAGATGATTAACGTCTAGCTACAAAGCTAATCTCTACACACACAAAACCAAAATTTACTACTGACAAAATATAAAGGTAGTAAGAAAACACTTTTTCTAATTCTTTAGTTCAATACTTTAATTTTTAAACAGTTTTACAATTGGAGCATGGTTGATGTTGAAAACCCTTACAGTGGCGGATATGCCAGTGTTCTGTACAACCAAAAGTTCCATATGTATGTGGCTTAAACAAGGATTGTTACATGGACAGTATGGGAACTCAACAGTGACGTCAACCTGGGCTATTTCTATAAATGTTTGGACAAGTGTGCTGTTTATTTATGATGAATCTGGTGTGTTATTAATTGTTTTAAGTTAAATAATGTTGAAGAAAATATTTATTTTATTAATAATCAAATATATCTTTTTATAAAATATCAGCTCATATTTTTAAACGGTTAAAGTAACTTTAATCATAAAATATTATAAAATGTTGCTATTTTATTATATTGAACATGTGTACACACTACTCTGATTTGACTGTCTATCTGTATACAGTACATAGTATTTTTCTTTAATAATTCGGCTTCTTTTTACCAATGACCTTTAAAAAACATTTTAGTACCCATTTTGACATATGCATAACCTTTAAGTAGTTTATATCTACTAGTGGAAAACAGCATTTAATCTCAAGTAATTATAGGTTTGACTAATACATATGTGCGACTTATATAGGAAAGATATCCATAGAATAACCCATTCGTGCTATACCTTGGTGCGACGAAAAAATATTTTCAAATTAATAGTTCTTTTAAGTTTCACCTAGATTGAATACTTTCTTCAACCAATGGGAAATTTTGTTTACAACTTAAACCAAAAGATTTCATAACCATAATGGATGATTTTATTAATTATTTATATTTTATTACAGAATATGAATTGAAGCTGTATATAAATGATACTTTGTCACAGAAGACAAGTGGTGTAACTCCTATGGATTTGGTTAGTAACACAATGAAAACGTATTTTCTTTGTAAGAGAAGTCATGTTTTATTTTGAAAATAACCTGTAAATCGTATGACTTTCGTGGAAAAAAGAACGATAAAATATAGTTTATTTTTGTTTTTAAACAAAAACTTAGAATGAGGTATCTCAGCTGTTTATAATATATACATACAAATGTGGATGGGAGTTCAATGTAAGTCTTAATAAAGCAGATTTGATTTGTGGATTTCATTGTTGGTTCAAATAAAATGTCCCCAGAAATATGGAGGTTATGAACTTTGCTACGCCTTATCAAGATGTTCATAGAAGCGCCCAAACCCTAAATATTTAAAATTTAAATAGTTTAAGGTTTCTAAAGCTTTAAGAATCAAAATTTCAAAATTATAAAAACTCTATCTACACCTTCAACAAAGATAGCAACATCTGAAATAGAAAATGATTCTGTTTGCTTGGTAATAAATATGCTGATGGACGGGTTGGTTCAATGAAAATACATTATAACGCTTACAAAAAGTTTGACTTCAAATACACATCTTTGTACCGGGAGCATTCAGTACAAATTAAACAACCGAAAAACATACACCTATACTATCGTAGATTGTGAATTATATTATTCCGATTCGAATATAGAGGCGAATACATAATAAGCAGTAACACATTAATCAGGTCACAATTATTTATTCATTGCAGAGGGAATACAATACAGTTGAATCCTCCGTATTTTATTTGGGAAAGGATGAACATTTTCTGTATAGAGGATTTGTAGATGAGGTTCGTATCTGATCAAATCTGCTTGTCAAGGAAGGAGATTTTATATCTAGTTGCATTTTAAATTGAATGCATTAGTAGTTTAAACTCCACCACCCAATGTGTATGCGAGTGAGATTATGTCATCACATAGCATCCAGTTGCCGTTAGCGTTGTTTGTTATCTTTTACATTTCAATCTTCTTTCTCTAAACCCACTAGGACAAAAGAAACGAAATCTGCTACTAGATGTTCGTTCAATTGTTCTCTATAACGTTGGTAATATGTATATTATCATTGGTGTTTAATCTCAATCTGCAATAAAACTAAGCTAGTTGAATCCATACTATATATTACATATCTGTTTGTTGGTCCTATCAAAGCAAAAGGAGCCTATATATAAATGTCTATAATGCCTTCTGCTTTACATTTTGTCAGTTTTATTTTAAATTCGAATTCGAATTAAAACTAACCATTAATATTATTTGATTAATGGCATGCTATGTTGAAAAGTTAAAGGACGGCCGTCTAAAATTCCATTCTAAACAATTAAAACTATTTGAATAATTCTGTTTCTACGTATACACGCCATACTCGCTAGGGATGTTTATTAGATAACAACACAGTTAATGTTTTGGTCTTACTGCAAATCAAAAATACGGTTTTGACTAAAGCGTCTGTGTTATACGTCTACTAGGTATGAGGGTTTAGAAATTTAAAGATAGAACTCGAACCTGCAAGACAAAGTGATGCTCAAAACATGTACATGTGCATAATGTTTTGATGTTGTGAAACCAATATAACGTATAAAGCAAGCCCATAAAATAGTATTTGACAAGAATTAATTAATTGCTAAATGTGATCATTGCCACCCATTAATTAAAAGACTATTTTAAAACTCTATGTGTTAAATATTAAAGGAAAAAAAGAGAAACACAAATCTGTGAAACATATCTCACATTATTTGCAGGTAAAATTGCAGTACACAATTATACAGTTTACTGCTATATATTAGCATATTATATTATATAAACTGTTTAAATTGATCATGGTTATTATTGCATACAACATGCAGTTCTTTGGCGCCTTGAGATAAGAATACGCATACATTTCACTTCAGGTGATATGATAACACATTTCGATATTCAAGACAAGACGGGAGATCTCAGACACCGAAACGATTTCTGAAAAAGAAATCTTTCACGCGGGTGTCTGAGATTTTCCCATCTTGCCTTACCACCGGTGTTTGATTCTATTTCTCACTAATTCGTTAAAAAATATTCGGTTCTGTTCTGTTAGAAGATGGCAACAAATAGAGTTATCTACCCTGAACGTAATCTCCAGTGTACACATGTTGCGTCACAGTGTTTGTTTTGATGTTTACCGCTATAATATTGTGGTATAATATTATTATTAATATTGTGGGTCATGGAAGCTCAGATATGTTGTTACATGTTAATATTAAAAAAACATATTAAACCAACACAACTTAAGCAAATATTTTATAATATTTATTGCTGAACCGACAGTTGACGTCACAATATATTTTTACGGGAAAAAGAGCGTGAAATTCTTATCTCACCCACGGGTTGAGACAATGATATCTCAACCGTCTAAAAATAGGTACCCCGCTGTCTCATTAGTGAGAATACTACATCACTAATCGAACATCGAACTGATTAGACATATCACTAATGGTTAAAATAGTAACTACGGATTGATGTTTTTGGACGGCTGTCAGCGATCATCAGTCCATCATCACCAATTATCAATTATTCAAAGTGTTCTCTATTGTTTTGAAAATAATAGTGTAAATTGCATACAGATTTATTTTGACCTAACCGGCTTTGTCAATATTTTATTAAGTGAAAGAAAAAGAATATTATTTTTTGTAGTAGATATATAGATACATACACATAGATAGTGTATACACTTTATTTTATCTCTATGTGTAATGTAGGGTCTATCTTATTTTGTAACAATATCTAACAAAATATTCTGATTTACAAAACCATCACGCACATTTCATCTTTATCTTTATGATTTAATACTTCTGACATAATATTATGAGTTATACTTTCTGTGTAGAATGGATGTTAAATGGAATTATTAATTTACTTATTTTCGTGCAAATAAATCAGTAAATAAATATTGCGTTTATAATTAAAGCGGAAAAAAATTTTCATGATAGGCATAGAATGTGTAAGTACAGGTTTATTTTTGATATATAAATATTTTTTTGTCAAACAGGATACTTTATGTTATTTTGCTAGTCAAGAAGAGATAATTTCTTTTAAATAGATTCAGCAGTCATATCTTCTATTATCTCCCCTTTAATATCACCCAACAGGTGGCGTTGACTTATTAGTGTCACAGCTCCACAAAAGTTTAACTACGGGTTGAAACAAATTTTGGTTATTCAAATAATATTTATGGCAATTGTATGTCAGTTTTTTATTTTGCATTTTTAGAAGTGTTTGCGCTTCTTTTTTCTAGTTCTTAAGTGTAATACGCGATTATATGTATCTCGTTTTCTTATTTTTTTCTCTTTCAATGCACGGTAAGTAAGCGCATTGTGAATTTTTAATTAGCTGAAGGGGCTATTTTTAGTAACGATCTTGAAAACTGACCCAAAACGAGTCCGCGTCAGTGGGATCTTTTATGTAATGTTCGGGACGCTTCTGATTCGTTAACCTGTGAGTTATATTGGCAGTTTATTTGACGGATCTAACTTCTTCGACTTGGACTTTAAGAGAAGCTGTTTGACAGACATTTCAGAGAAGCGTCAAGCTGCTTTACAGACATAATTAGTGATTTTTTTAAAATCAACTATAAGGTAAGTTTTTTTTAGTATGCAATTTCTTTTTTTGTAGGCTTGCATGGGTATATACATGCGTTGGATATGTATAACAGTTCAACAAATAAATGAGTTGTTACTTCTATATGTATTAAATGTCATAAATAAATAATTATATTTTATAAATAAACCTACGTACAGTCACGATGAAAACACACTGGTTCTCGTACGATCACTTAGTTAATCAGCGTCGAGACCGGTTATTATCATTTATAATAAAAATTAAATAAATTCAAATAATATTGTTTAGTGGGTATGGTACATATTAATACCTACCTGCTATGCTTAGTACTTATGGTACTTATCTTTCTATTCATGTTTTACTTATTAATTTATTTTTTGAATCCATAATTGTTTGTATGTTATTTTATTGTTATAGGTATAACATAATTGGTACCATAGTTAATAGCCTAAAATACAATGTGCTAGTATGGCACAAGTTGTTTCGTATTAGACCGATTTATTTTCGGGATAGTTTGTATATATGTATATACACTTTTATTACTGTTAGTCTTTTGTTTACTTCGCTTTAAGGGTGATAAATTCTCTTTTATGCCGTGCACAGGTCCAGGTCACGTACGTGACTGTATTTTAGGTATGCTCTGCGGTAATACAAGTATCACATTTTGTAGAAACAATACTTATCTATTATTCTTAGCACATATGTTGCTATATACTTCTTTTCATTTCAGTTACTGTTTATGAGATAACTGTATTGTATTTGAAGATTTGCCGGCATCAATTGGTGATTTGATGGTCGGAAATTGAGTTTATTGGCGACGCTTAAGCGGAGTCAGTAAACGGATATTTCCGACCATCAAATCACCAATTGATGCCGGCAAATCTTCAAATACAATACAGTTATCTCCATTGTAATGCTACGGCAGTAAAAAACTAAATTAACTGATTTAAATTGGAATTTTTTATTTGCCGGAAAAAAACGTCTGCGCTTGCGTTAAAATCTGACGGCATCAATCATGGAATTGATGCCATGAAATTATTTACGTTATCCAATCAGAATTGACGTTTCATCATGAACTGCATTAGAATTGTACATATGGTACAGGCTTGATAATTTAGCACATTTATGGTGCTTTATTTTTGATTCTGGATGTACACATGTGCGGTACAACAAATGTATTTATGGTACATTTATGTTGCTTTTCTTGGTTATTTTGATTCAATTTTACCCAAGCATAGATAATATATGTAGTACAATTGGTACACACTAGGTCTGCTCAGCGCATATGGTCTTTATTTTTAATGTACTTGTTTGTAAACAGGTTCATACTTGTATTAGCTTGGCACAAGATGGTGCTTTTTATTATTTTGTACATATGTACCTGTTGTATACGGGTTTTTACTAGTTATGTTAAGCACTAATGGTGCTCGTTTTCATGTTAGGCTGAACACTGTATACATGTGCAGTAACTCATAGTATGTGTTTTAAACGTATTGTCAATAGGTATCATTTAAGGTGCTCTTCTTTTCAGTTATGGCAGACTCCCACAAGGAAGGACCTCTACGCAAACGAGTTTGGTCAACAAGAACCCACCGACCTTCTGTTATGGCAGACTCTCATCAGGAAGGACCTCTACACAAACGAGTCCGGTCAAGAAGAACTCGTCGACCTACTAGAAAGGTTCAATTTACTTTAGACGGTAATAGCCAAGAGAATACAATACAACGTGATGAGCCATCTTCAGAAACTCCTCCACCTCCTCCTGCGGAAAAAACTTTACCTCCCCTACGGATACTGTTCTACCCAACACTTATGCTTCTTCAGTGGTGGAACAGTTCACTAGTATGCTGACGGAAGCACTACCCGTTATTACTCAGACTGTGGTTACAGTGCTAAAACAAACAGGGATGATCCAAAGTGAGGGATCAGTTGAGTTGCCTCCTGCTCCTAACAAAGATAGACCAGATCTTCGGCAGGTAACCTTTTCAGTCGGATCTGTTGACAATTATGTTCCTTTTGAGGCGAGGCATGGAAACATGGAACGGTCTCATGACACGGTTAGAAGCCCACAGGTTCTTGACCAGTCCTCTTCAGGAGAGACTACTTCTTCGGCTATTAATGTGGTGCAAGATCTAATTAATTCTAAAGCAGGTACACTTACTCCTAGAAGTGCAAATAGTGCTTTTGGAATAGCAAGGCCACTTGCACTAGGCATTGAGCCTAAAATCAAAGCTAACATTTCGGCTTTTTGAGGAGTTGTTGAAGCCTACTAAAAAGTTGATTAAATATTCCCCACAAGAATCTGGGGAAACTTTAACTTTTGTTAAACACACTGTTAATGCTGGTAAAATGAAAATTGATTCTTTGGCATTATGGCTAGAAGCTTTCCATGTTTTTGTGGCTATATATAGTGAAAAGTACCCCCACGAGGCCCCACAACTGATGAAATATGCTAGCACCATCTCCAATTTAGCTAGCAAATTCTGCATTGAAGCAGCCCTGTCTTATGATGACACTTTTCGTCTTTGGAGGAAACAGGATTCTTTAAATTTACCATGGGATCAGGTTTATGGGGAGTTATTTAATGAGGCTCTGGCCATAGGTTTAAAGGTAAAACAAAACAATATAGGAAAAGGGCCCTTTCGGATTAACGATAACTCCAATTTCTTTAAAAAGAAAACTACCTTGTCTCGACCCTGTTACACCTTTTACAACGAAGGCTCTTGCAACAAACAATCCTGTCCCTATGGGCACTTTTGTCAGTCATGTAAGGGAAATGACGGAAAAAAATGGCAAACTTACGAACGTCAAATTATCAAAGAAAGCCATTACAGGCCCCCAAATTACTCAACCAAAGTTTTCCGTTAGCAAATAAGTCTACTTTTTCAAATATATCAACTCCTATTGATATGGCTAGATTAAACATTTATCTTAGTGGTTACCAACTAGAAAAAGTTAATTTTTTACTTGACGGTTTCACCTTTGGTTTCAAAATACCTTTTGCAGGAATCTTTATTTGATCTTAATTTAAAATCCACTAGAGATAATATTGAAGCGAGAAATAATTAATGATGAGCTAAAAGCAGGTCGTGCAGCAGGACCGTTTGTAGATCCCCCTTTTCAAATTTTAAAATGTCCCCCTTAGGTTTAATTCCTAAGAATAACCCCGGTGATTTTCGAGTTATACACCATCTGTAATACCCCATGGGATCTTCAGTTAATGATGGTATTCCAGCAGAATTGTGTACAGTTCAATACCAAACGTTTGACACAGCTTGTCAAATCATTCTGAAATTTGGTAGATTGTGTACTATGTCCAAGATAGACGTTGAACAAGCTTTTAAAATAATTCCAATCCATCCAGATAGTTTTCACTTACTAGGTTTTTCTTTGGATGATAAATATTATTTTGATAAAACTCTACCCATGGGTTTAAGCTACTCTTGTAATTTGTTTGAAAAATTTAGCAATGCAATTCACTGGATTGCAGAAAATAAACTGGGTATACATAGCTGTGTACATGTTTTGGATGATTTTTTATTTGTGTCTCCCCCTCCGGTACAGATGGGCCAAGCGAATTTGGATAAATTTCTAGAAATGGCTGGTCATATAGGCTTACCCATTAAGAGTACTAAAACAGTGCTACCGACCACCAAATTGATTATTTTAAGGTTCAGAGCTTGACAGCAGAAATGGAAATAAGACTTCCACAAGACAAGTTAGATAAGATACATCATTTTCTTATAGTGTTAAATAACAGAAAAAAGTTACTCTTCTAGAACTACAGTCATTAATTGGGTTATTGAACTTTGCTTGTGCAGTTGTTCCCCCAGGTCGTACATTTTTACGTCGGCTCATTAATTTAACAATAGGGCTTAAAAAAACCACACTACAAGAGAAAATTAAATAAGGAAGCTAAGGCAGATTTGGAAGCTTGGTCCTTGTTCATTAAACACTTTAATGGTAAAGGTTTAATATTAGCGCCTAGTTTTGAATCATCTATGACTCTGCATATGTATACAGATGCAAGTGACATTGGGTTTGGCGGATTTCTCAGTTCTCATTGGTTTGCTCATACATGGTCCAAAACATGGTTACAAAGGCACATCTCAATTCGAGAACTTTATCCTATTGTTATAGCGCTAGAAGTATGGGCTTCAAAACCTAGAAACCAACAGGTTTTGTTCCATTGTGATAATATTGCGGTAGTACATTGCATTAATAAGCAAACTGCAAAAGATCCACATTTAATGAAATTGATTAGGCGTCTCGTTGTGCAGGCACTTCAGTTTAATATTATATTTGTAGTTAAGCACATTCCCGGTCTTAAAAATGTCTTAGCTGATAGACTTTCTCCTCGTTTTCAGATAAACGAGTTCAAAAAAATAGCACCAGGTATGGATCGAGTACAAACAGAAATCTCCCACCTGGTATTAGAACCCTAGAATTAATGGCCGCTACTATTCTGAAAGGGGTCTTATCTAACTTGTCAACAAAGAGTTATAGTAGGGCTATTAGTTTTTATCATAGTTTCATGTTAATTATTTTCTTTCTAACTCTAATTTACCAATTACTTTAGAACATTTGGTACTCTTTATTGCATTTTGCATGCATAAACAATTGGCTTATTCCACGGTTTTGACTTATATATCTATGCTAAATTATGTTTAAAAATTGGCTGGGTTTCGAGATCTGTCACAAAATTTTGTAATAATAAAGTCGCTGAAAGGTTTTCGCAAACTTAAGGCTAAACCGGATTCCCTACTTCCCATTACCCCAGTCATTCTACGACGTTTGGTATCTTCGTTAGAACATTTGGGGTTTTCACATTTTACAGTAGTGCTCTTAAGAGCTATGTATTTAATAGCGTTTCACGCATTTCTCCGGGTAGGTGAAATCACTGGTTCAGGTTCAGATAACCGAAATAACATTCCGATAGATGCAGTTAATTTTCATTTCAACAATAAAATTCCACCATACGCTTTAGAATTGAATATGAAACATTTTAAACATTACAATGGGAAATCTTTCCAAACATTTTTTATCTTGAGCAATGCCCAACACCCAATGCTGTGTCCGGTAAATGCAGTATGGCAATATTGCAAGAGGTCAACTAGCTTGTCCTCTTTTCTGTGTTTTGGACGGTCAGCCCATTCCGAGACATTATTTTAACCAACAATTACGCTTATCCCTACACTGAGCTGGGTGCAGTATTACAAATTTTAAAGGACACAGTTTTCGAATTGGGGCTACCAGTACGGCAGCATCTTTAGGGGTGTCTGATGACATGATTCAAGTCACGGGGCTTTGGCACTCTGACGCTTTCAAAAAATACATTAGAATTCCAGTTTTGCTTACTTAAGTTGTTCTTACAACATGGATGATTGTAAGGGTTTAATTGGGTTTTTTTTCTCATTCATTATATGTAAGCCCAGTACGGGAATTTAGTGTTGTATTACTTTTAAAATTACAAATAAAAAAATAAAAAATAAATAAATAATTCAAAAAATAAAAATAAAATAAAAACAGAATAAATTAATGAATAAATAAATAATAATAATCATGTAAATATATTCTGTTTGTTGAAGGTGCAATCTTTTCATTTCATTGGTGTTACACGCATGTCAGGGTTTTTAGTTTCAATTTTTGTTTTTGTTTATTGAGGTGTTGACCAAGGTTTGAACTCTATATTTACATTGAATAACAGAATTTTATGTAAATTACATACGAGAAACACTTTTATAATCTGTGGCGTAAGTAATTAGTGGTCAGTTAAAAGAAAGAGTTATCGTGATTAGCTCCATAAAATCTGTAGACTGAAATAATTGAGTGGTCAACATTAGAGAAAGTAGTGTCAAGATTTTATCCATTTTCCTCCCCAAAGCTATTAAAATGACAGTGGGGAAAACTGTACAGCAACAATAAATTTAATGTATGTTGACACAGATGTTCGCGTTATAGAGGTCAAACTAAGTATATATAAACAATCACAAATTCCTAATCTACTCTAAGTACCAGTTTTTATGACTTATGGGTTTTGTCGTGCTTTCATTTCTTTATTTCAACACAGGCTAGGATGGGGGTATTGTCACAAATATTTTTGTTCCAATACTGTGGCGAATAATATCCCCTTCTTTGATTGGATGGGGTCCTCATTATAGTAGTTACAATTTTTCTATCTATTTGTATGTAAATATGTTTTATGTCATTTTGCTAGTCAAGAAGAGATAATTTCTTTTCAATAGATTCAGCAGTCATAGCTTCTATTATCTCCCCTTTAGTATCACCCAACAGGTGGCGTTGACTTATTAGTGTCACAGCTCCATAAAGTTTTAACTTACGGGTTGAAACAAATTTTGGTTACCCACCATCCCACCCTAACCTGTTTTTAGTTTTGTAATGTATTCGAGTTGGAAGACTTATGTTTGTAATATATTTTCATTTTGCTTCTTTTATTATGCTTCTTTTGAAATTGTTTTTGTGTTTGTACGTACTTTTATTTTATGACAGAATTTTTTTTGTTCTTGTGCATTTATTATTTATATCTTTAAGTTTTTAATTTTGCTTTAGTTTCATATGCCGAGAAATAATCCAAAGTTTTTGATTGAAAGCTATCCCGCTGTGGTCATTAGTATTAATAAACATGCTTAAGACTTTTCTGTAGTCAGTTCGTTACGCCAAAGTGAGCAATAAATTATTTATCTGTCTTTTTTCTATATGTACTTGTTTTATGAGTAAGAACACATTAAACACTAGGCAACAAAATTCATAAGATAACGAATTGCATCAGACGATAACCTGGTTTTCGGACTGTTATTTCTCAGCAGGTTCTAACTTTGTATAGAAAATTGTGACCTATTGGTTTTACTTTTTATAATATCTTTATAATGTACTTTGTTTATTTTTGTTTTAAGCAGTTTTGTATTTACTTTTCTTGTATGCTATATATACAATAATGTATGTAATGTGTTTTTAGGTTTTATTGTACTGTAAGGCGAATAATATCCCCATCTTTGATGGGATGGGTTCCTCATTATAGTAGTTACAATTTTTCTATCTATTTGTATGTAAATATGTTTTATGATTTTTGTATTATGTTTTCGTCATTTAAGTAATAAATGAAATTTTCAATTCAATGCTGAGTTTTCTTCTTCCCTCCCATCAAACGGAGCACAGCCTGTGTTACAAGACAAAAATCTATATATAATTTGAAAGTCAAACGAATTTCAGTTTTGAATAATTATTAATCAGACCGTCAACAGGAAATTAAATTTGTCGGTTGGTACGATTCTTCTTTTCAATCCTTCAAATAAGTAGACGAGTTGAAATTATCTAGTGAACTCATGTGACAGATTGCTATGTGAGCGATTATGTTCTGATGGTTTATCGTTGCGGGCAGATTAGTTGCTACTTGTTGCGTTTTCAAGCTCAAATACTGTATCAGAAACAATAAAAGCTATATAAAATGTTCTTTGTATATATTAAAATTACGTGGTCAGAATATAGAATAGCTCTTTTGAGACGATAATTTGATCATTTGGTATTTTCAGCTTGTTTTTTACAACATAGCCTTAGTAGTATCTGAGATCAATGATCACATTTATTTATCATCAATTGCGAAATATCCAACATTACACAAATACGGACAACTGTATTACAAGATGGATCAGACAACAGTTTCCTTCTATTTAACAAACGATGGACTGTTAGGAGTACCAGGTGAATTACATGGAAATCCTTATTTAATAGAGGTAGAATACAGCATTGTTTCTAATATCAAATAAAGCATCATTTAACAGATGAAAACATTTTGGTTTTAAATTTGAGGCTACTTTAAAATGATATGACATAGACCTGGACTTTTTAACAATCGGGAAACAAAAGTTTCGCATTGATAATGTTTTTATGCATTGAACCTATTGTATGTTCTTTGTGATAAGTATTTGTACATCTCTTACAATTTAAATTAAGCTTGATATTAAACAGATAAGAGCAAGTTTTATCAATTATGTTTAAAAAATAGTTCACCATGTAAGAACAGTTTCTTTTATTGTCTTTTTTCAGGCATGTCGATTCTTTTGACAAATGGTAAAGAAATAAGCTAAAATATATATACTAATTTGCATGTATATATAGAAACATTCATTCTGTAAACATTGTTTTTCTTGTAGAGCTTTCAAGACTACAGCAGATTTCATTTACAGTATCCTATCAACTAAGCTAAGGGCGGAGTGTATGGTAAGAATTGTAAGGCAATTAGTGTTTACACAGCTATAAAATTTGTCACCTAAAATTTTACGTTGAATTATCATGAATGCACAAAAGACGATGATTTTATACACTCGGATGCCTTTTCCAGAACAGCTAAAATGGCAATTGAACAATGTTGTGTATGCTGTGAGATTTTAATCAAGAACTTTTATATATGTGATGTTTAATTACATTTGCAATTTATGCTTATTGTTTGTTACAAGTTTATTTAAAAAACTTAATTTGGTAATGTGTGTGTTTTTTTTTATTTGCATAGATCTTAAGCCTTTTTTGCTTTTCATGATTTAACTTGCATATAATAAATTATATATTTTCACCCAGTACTAATGTATATGCATCATGATGTTTGTTAATTTTTATTTTTATTTCGTTTTATTACCTTAAATTATAAGCACGTTTTTTTTTTCTTTTTTTACAATTATGACATATTTTAAACATTGATTAGACAATTCTTATGGAAGCATATAAAATTAACTGAGTTAAATGATATATGTTCTTTCATCCTAAAGTGTATACATCCGAAAAAGTATTAGTTTTGCTAATTCTAATCTGTAATTTAATGTTTACTTTAATTAAAGCGGTATTCCAGATGTTTCAGTAAGTGTGTACAACTGTTACTGTCTTTTTCTGTTTGATAATTTGTTGTTATTCAAGTGACAAAATCTTTTGAACCAAAGTGGTTTAAAAATAAATTTTTTATATTTAACTTGAAGGCAGATTTTACCTGTTTCTTATGCTCAATGGAGCAGAATTAATAATTTCCGAAAATAATTTTATTTCAAGTATCTAGTGTAAATTAAAGACATGATGCTATTTCTAATAATTAATAAATGCGATTTATAAAGATTAAAGTGCCGATTGGTAAACAAAACTGTCCGAATTTGTTATAATTAAAGAATGTTATAAAGAGTTAAAAAATATCTATAAATTTTAATAAAGTTTGACTTTATTGTTACTTAAAATTTATTTTTTAATATCTATGAATCACATTTTTAATTGATTTATGAATCTGATGTAAATGCCACAACTGTTTTTTTTTTTTTGCATCGTGAACTTAAATATATTAAAGAGTAAAAAATTTGGACTTCTAATGTGTATGCAATTTTTTACTTGCTATCGTTATCGGAATAAAATGACATTTGAACATATACTTCTTTATTTTTTCCGAAGTTTATTCTAATATTCCAATTTATTGTTAACAATAAATATATTTATTATATTGGCAATACACTGTAGATATGTAGCCTTTGTGTCGTTATCAGCAATGATAACTAACTGGTCTCAAATTGTAGAATTGCTTATTACCTTCATCCAGAAATATAATTGCATGGATAAATTTAACTTGATCAATTTTAATTTTGTACGACTAATCTTGGAGCTTTATATCCTTTAAGTCCTTTTATTAGCTTTCTGTAACAGATCCTCGTTATCTTGACAATCGCTGCATAAGCTCTAGAGTATTTGATCAGTTCGGAAAGAAAACGTAGCTGTTGTTTGTGTCGATTGGAAATAGACTCGACCTCGATTTCTTTTCACAGACCTATAGTTATAATAACATGGAGGACGTAACACAGTCTTAGATATGAATGCAGTAAATATTAATTGTGTTCCTGTCTGGACACGATTTTGCATCTCAAACAAAAAAAACGAAATATATCCGAAAGTTGCATTGAAATATAATGTAAACTTTTTAGTAATGATCCAGAAACATCTTTGGTCAAAAAATGTGAAACCTTATTTGGCAACTGTGACCTTAAAATGTAATGGATTTTCCCAAAAATCGATAAGAGTCTGATCCATATAAAATGAAATTATATTCCAAATTTAATCGAAATCAATTGCAATCTTTGAGTTATTGCCCTGAAAAATCTTTTTGTAAAAAAATATTTTTTGTCGATTGTTGAACTTGAAATTTGACGGATTTCCCTAAAAATGATTAGACTTCTTATCAACCTGATATGTAACAATAATCCCATAGTTTCATTTTAATCGGATGCAAGTTTTTTTAATTATCATCCGGACAAAATTTGGACGGACGAACAGACCACTATATCCCCCCGACTCAGTTCGAGTGTGTTTATAATTGGTATAATTACATAATAGGCTAACTTTAAGCTAATGTAATAAAGTTAAAATTACTGTAAAAAGGTAAGCATTTCCACAGCTATAAACGACTCGGTTTTACAAATTCGGTAAACAATGATAGGTTTTAGATAAGCTTATATAATATAACTTTAAGTAATACTCGAAGTAAGTGTGGATGATTAATTTACAAATTTCTTCCAGATCAAAGACTAATAATATTGACAAGCACATTGCAGTTGATTGGTGTTGGACAAATGCACAATAAATGCCTAAATGTTTCAGAACAGATATCAAAAAGAGTACTAAGCAATAATGTTAAAAAACAAGCACTAAACACCCTTCAATAATTATTGAAAGACTAAATTTTCAATTAAACTTCCGTAATTGCACAGTATCAAACTACAACCAGAACAAATGGGAAAAGCACATCAGCAACTTCAAAGCAGACAAGAAATTCATTATCAATGTTATAATTTTGCTGCTATGTGTAAATCCTAGCTACAATACTTAAGGTGGAAAAAGACCGAGAAACAAAGTATTGAACTGGAAACTGGTAAACTGTATCAGAAGTTTAAGATCAAATAGATTATTTTTTGTAAATACAACTAGAACAGCACGTGGTTGTCAAAATACGCTACTTACATTTGTATACATACATAAAATATCAGTTTGTTTGTTTAATTGCGTCCATTAATGTAATCCCAATGTAGCAGTGCTTTATCATTAGCGTTATCATAACTTCACATTTTAATGTAGGGAGAGTGGAAGAAACTGAAAACTGCGGCATGATAACAAACGCTTCTTAGGAATTAAGTTTGAAGATAGCTTCAGCTTGAAACTTTAGTGTTTAGATGCCGGTGAATACTTGTAGATAAAAAATACTTAAATCGCTCGCTCACAGAAGCAACATGAAAATATATTTGGTCGATTTTCAGATGCAAGACAAGTAGTCAAATGTAAATTTGAACAGTTATCTTTAAAAAGAAATTTCAAAAATTTACAATAAATATATTCAGCGTTCAAAGTTCTGCTGACATGAAATGATGACAGATGCGCATAATATCTATAGGCAATATTTTTATTTAAAAATTATAATACATAAAAATCACATTTGTCTTAGAAGTATACTAAATAGTATTCTGTGAAAAGACAACAAATAAAAATTTCTGGAAGAAAACAAGTAATAAAAGATAGACTTATAAATCTTAGGACGGAATTAACCATGTAAACACATTTTATCATACATAAGTTATATCACGTGGACACAAATGGTAGATGCATGAAGTTCAGAAATTAGATTTGCTATTGTTTTAAATGCCTTTTTAAAATTATTTTCTAGTCCTTTTCGTAGTGTCCGTCAGACTATATTTATTTATTTTATGCAAGTAGCTTATGCTAACTAAATTATTGTTAATTTATTTTAAAATTGTAAATGCAAAACGCACAGATACTTTGCGCTTAATTAATAATAATAACTTATAATGAAAAATGTTTGACCATTGACCATTACCCGCTTTATTCCATCTTAAGCTTGTTTTAAGATTTCAGATCAATTTAATGTACTTGAATGAAGGTAATAACCAAATATTAAAACCAAAGAAACTTTCATAAATACAATTCACAAATAAATGTCCAAGAAAATAATGCTCAAACATAAAAAAAATAAATAATGCGCAAATAATGCGGTCCTCTTATTATAAAAGGTTTTTTTACAATAGTACTACATCTGGAAATACATAAAACCAGCATTGAATCAAGATGTGTGGTACTCGAAAATGACATATTGATTTATTCTGAACAATTTATATAGAACTCTAGTTAAAACGTAATGTCAGTATGGTTAGGAATTATAAAAAGTGTATACAAACACAATCCTGAAACTTTTTAAAAACAGTCTGGACCTTTAGCTGTTAGTTTGAAACATAAATAACAGTCAACTGACAATAATAAAAAAATAAGCACATGAAGGAATCCAGTTATATACATTTAGCTCCTAAATTAACAACTAATTAGCAACTAACAGATAAACAATGTCTCAGTTAGTTGCTAGGATACTGTAAATGAAATCTGCTGTAGTCGTGGAGGCTCTACAAAAAAAGACGAACGTTACAATTTTTTTTACATAATTATTCTGCGTGGTTCAAACAATTAAACTGAATTAAAGTAACAATCAAATTAACATGTATTTGTTCAATATAAATGCCGTATTTGTGCTGCAATACTGTAGGTACTTGTTTGTAATCTCTTGTATATATTTATTATAACGTATGTTTTATTGATTGTAATGCTAGTACAAACAGTTGTCATTTGGAACATGTATACACCTAATATTATTGTGCCTTAAATAGCCTTTTTTGATTAAAACACTGCTTTTGTATACATAAAACTTAAGTGCGTGTGTTACACATAAAAAAATTGAATTCACGTTTGCGTATATAGACATAATATTTTACTGGTTCTTGATAAAATATTACTAGATAGTTAGTGCAGGCAATACTTATTCCTACCTCTATGAAATTAGGACTTCCGTGCAATACACCTGGAATCCTTAACAATCCATTGTTCGTTAAAGATGATGAACCAGCTGACTGATCCATCTTATAATACAGCTGTCCGTATTTGTGTAACGTTGGATATTTTGTAATAGATGGTAGATAAATGTGATCATTGATCTCAGATACTACCAATGCTATGTTGTAAAACACAAGCTGAAAAAAAAAAGTTATAACGAGTAAAAAATATCAGTGTCTCCGAAGAACTCTAGTATTCTTTTCACCATATTTACCTTTCTGTGACGTCATAAAATCTACATCTTTTACTTCACCATTAACATATGTCTGTACTAAAGCAAGATAGTATTGTTATATCTAAACAAAAAAGTTACACATCGAGGTTTTACAACAGACTGCGAGATATGGATTTACCTTGACAACAGGTTGATAAAAAGGCAGTATGGCAGGGCATCAATACGTAGGTAAGGGTACAGCTTGAAAATGCGATTACGATAAAATTTTACGATTGTTTAAGGAAAGGTACATTTAACCACGACATGTCAACTATGAGTTGGTGAAGATAAATTCACCAGGGCCTGGCTGTTTTATTTTTGCATAGACATTCTTTTGCTGTAATAGATATATACAACTACAGAATTAGGAACGAATGTCTCTCGTATATGTATTTTAAAATACAGTTATATTCACCAAAATATTATTAAAATTTAAAACTGCACAAAGAGATTTTAAGAAGATAAAGATTGAATCAGAATTGGTTGCACTAGGTAGTTGAACAACTGTAAACGTATCTATTTCTGCGGGTACTACTTTTCACGGATCATGCGATATTGACCAATTTGCTAGTACTTATTTTCACAGTTTTAATAGCGAGCATCGCAGATGCGAGCTATACGGTTACATGCGTACGTGTGAAAAAAGTCACGTGATCCATATGAACAAATCCATTTCAGATGGTAGCTGAGCTATCCGAAGAAAATATTGTAGACGAACGAAAAAATATATCATATTAAGGTAGACAAAAATAATTTTGACATCGATAAAATTTAAGTGTTTATTTTTTAAATTACTACACAAATGCCAGACAATTTTTTTTCAATCTGAAACGCTATATTTGAAATTGAGTTTTGTGACGTCACCAACACATTAGATAAGACGTCACGTCATCAATAGAATGTAGAGGCACTGTTAGGGGTCTCTAAAGTAACGACATGAACAATGTGCGATGCTCGCATTTAGGCTGCGCCTCCATTCATATTATAGGTTCCTTCAGGTATTATATACTTTGAATAATTTTACGTGCACTTTTTAGCTAATTTAAATGGAGCGTAATAAAAAGCATTAATTAACACATCGTACATGCGTAGGTTTACAGTATTTATTCCCAAAATATTTCCTGAGTTTTCCAACTTTTACTCTCAAAAAATTAAGCTCTCACCCTTCTGACACCAATATATATTATTTTTTGGAAAAGCTATTAATAATGTTTGTAGATTACACCAAATAAATTTTTACTTCAATTAATTTAAGGTGGGTTAAAATATATAAATCAATGAAGTACTGCTTTCGCTATATTAATCTCTGACTGACAATTAGAATAAAAACACTTCTTCAACAAATTTGATTAAATACACACCTCATCTACAAAACCTTTGTAAAAAAAATTTTCATCTTTTCCCAGATATATCAGTGAATCTGTATTCTGTTCATTCTACAATAAAACTGTAATTTTAATTGATAAATTGATTGTGGTTGAACCACCCCGAAGATTAAATTGTACGTTTTTTTATAAGCAACAAATCACATTATTTTGCATCTTCTTTAAATATTTAAATCTCAATTCCGTTTTATTGTTTATTTCACTTTCTGCAAAAAAAAACTATGATTGCGACAAATGATATATATAAACTGAAAATTTTTTCATTTTCAATTCATTGAATTTCCTTAGGGTGTGAACTCTGATCTAAACTTAATGTGAAAAAAATATTCGTATAATAGAAACCTGACTAATTCTATGAAAAAGTTGTTAAACACTGTTTACTAACCAGATCCCTTGGAGATACATCTTTAGTGTTTCTGGTTAAAACTCCGTTTATATACAGCCTCAACTCATATTCTGTAATGAGTATAATCAAAAACATCATTACAAAACATCAGCAAAATACTCCATTTATCAAAATTCACAACTAAACTATACAGAAGAGAAAGTAAATTAAAATACTAATAATGAATAAAAAACATGCATGCAAACAATGTACTGATACAATTTTATGGCAAACATACAATTATTTATCAGTTAATGCGGGTATGATAACTAGGCTAATATATTTGAACCTATATATTCTAGAAAAAAAGTTTTAAAGAAAGATATTGTCTATTTAAATTTTCAAACAACGCAACCTTTACAGCATACCACCAAGTATTTTATCACAAGACGCTTGTCGCCTTACAAGACGAAAGAAAAAATATTTGCAGAGGTTATCAGAGTCATTATTAGTAAGATTTATAAACGCACTTGTTGTTTGGCAGGTAAAACATCATCAGCGAAATAGAAACATCGATTGCTCATTGCTACTATGGTCGTTGCTCAATCAAGATAAAATGAAGAATATTCATAGTTGAAAACCTGACTAGTAGTATTTCTGCATTCTTAGGGGGATATTAAAATTTAAAATTACAGATAAAATCCAAGTGTTCATCCCGACTTAGAGGAAGGTGAACTTATACCAATGGCATCCAGAGCATCATTTCTAAGTCTATACACCTCACCTATATAGACAATAATTTTAAATGCAGCAAAAAGAATATTAACAGAACGATGAAAATAACAGGAAGGTATTCATAACAAAATCATAACAATGACCTTTATAATACCTGATTCGTCATAAAGAAAGATAACATGTGTCCATATATCTACAGTTATAGGTAAGGAAGATACAACTGATGAATTTCCATACTGTCCATTTATAATTCCTCCTGCAAGCCATAAGCATATTGATCTATTGTTTGTGCAGAACACTGGCATCTCGCTTCCTAAATGGTCTTTCAACTTCAACCACATCCCAACAGTAAAACTGTTAGAAGTAAATGTCGAAATAAAAATGTTGTCTTCACAGGCTTTTGGGTTATTTTAAGATTGTTCTAGGAATTAGTGTTTATCTTAAAGGTGCCAAAAGTATATAGAGATTTATTTGCTAGACTTTGAGATTTATGATATATAAGAATACCTCTGTAAACATCCTGTTTTGTAAGTTATGAAGAATGTTTACACATGTGTACAATATGTAAATAAATAATTTTCATTGATTTCAAAAGTTTACTTTTTACATTATTTTTTTAAACTGTTTTATACTTAATTATAAGTATAATATTAAATAGTACCTCCTATAAATATTAAGATTTGAAATGTTTGTAAGAGTAACATAGTCATTTATCCCATCGAGATACAGTGCTTTATTTTCTCTTGGAAGACACTGGACTTTTAGATCTGACCACAAAACATTATCCTGACCAAACTGGTACACTCCAACACGTCCTCCAGTTATTTTGGTGTCATATATGTTTCCACTGTCTGCTAGTAAGGAATTTACGTCATACATTTGAAATCTTAAAAATATAATACGTAGTCATATTAAACGTAACAAGGAATCTCACAATAAAATGTGTTTGAAATGTGTTTCAAAACTCTGGATTGTGAGGAATTCCGTGCAAATTTGATAAGGAAAGCACTTATATGTTTTAAATATTAATTTATGTATAATCGCATACATTCGTACTATTTTACCCCCCAAAAATTGAATATTGTATCAGCTGTTCATCCTTCTAACCAAAATTTCCAAAACATTACAGAACAATGCAGACTTCGGTAAGCCTATACTCATTATGTTTTATCTCAAGTCATTCCATAAAAAATATTCTTACCTCATTAAATTTAAATCTGTGTGGTGTGTCAAAAACCATTTATACGATGTATAGTTACTCCATCTTGTCATGTTCCCATCATGCCACAAAACTGTACCTTGGTTTGCTGTTGTACTACTATGCCATAAAGCATATGCCATTGTTTGCCCGGGACCAGTGTCGGAGTTGATTGCCTCAAAAAATAAAAAAACTACGATTGATGACCTTTTAGATATACATTTTATACAGTTTAAGAATTTAACTGTTGGAAAAACATCAGAAAAATTCATTTCTTCTTTTTTTTGCATATCGCGTAAGAATTTATTTGTTTTTTTCTTATTTTACCTTCAAATTTATTCCTTTTACTCCAGTTTGTAATGTAGCTGTTCCAAAGTTTGAACTAATTGGTTTCCATGACAGCAGATAAAACTTTCTGTTGTTGACATAACCAAACACTATCCCAACATAATTAACTCCTTTGTCAGACCTGACATAAACAGTTCCGCTGTACCTAATCGTACTGTAAATCTGTTTGCCTGTAAAGTTGACATGTATTTGAAACTTTAATTAAAGCATGACATGAAAATTGACTCATTATTTTCATGATGAAGCTTTATTTGTTAGGGTTTAAAGGATACACTTATCAAATACAGACAAAACTTTTATATTTTCTAGACTACTAGTAGACTATGGATTTAACAAACATTTTTTTTGTATTTTCACATCTTATTATAAAGACACTTGTATCTCTCAGTCGAAAATGAGACGTTTACTTTTCAACTTTACTGATCTTTATTATTGATAAGCCTAGATTTTGCTTACCTATCAGCATTACTGGCCTAAAAGTATTTGCTAACTGGTATATCTCTCTTCCTACTGCTTTAACTCTCCAGTGAGGATCAATACTATATCCAGGGTATAAATCAACAGAGAAGAAGTTGGAAAATGACGTTGTATACAGGTTCTTGTTAAAAGGACACGTGTCGTTATTGTCATCAATTCCATCTCCATCTGAATCCATCACACAGTCATCTCCTACTTGATCACCTGTGTAAATCAGCATATGTGAAAAACATAGAAGATTGTACAATGCATACATGAACTATATCTTGGTTTCTGCATTTCATTTAAAAATCATTGCATAGTAAGCCTTTTTGTAGTATATCTTCAACTTAATTGCCAGTTGTCCTTGATATAAATGTTTCTTTCACAGGACATCTTTACTTATGCTCTCTTTGCAGAAAAAAATCAAATTTAGTTTTTAAAGGGTTTTACTGCACTAAGTCTGCGGGATATGAGAGTGATATTCTGCAGTTTGAGTTTGCATAGTTTGGATATATTATTGCGGCCAGTTATTTATGTATATCTTCAATGTGGTTACTTAGCACAAATACACAAAGTACCCATCTGTATGTTTTATATTATGCTAAATCAAATCCAGCTCGTTATCAAAAGGTACTTTGCTTAATTATCCAGTACCGTTTTTGTCTGTCTGTAATGGGTTCCGTAGGTACGGACAGTTATCAACATGATTCATCACACCATCACCATCTAAATCACTGTCACATACATCTCCTGTAAAACATATCATTGAGAATACTTTTTAACAATAACACTTAATAATGATGGTAAATTCTTTTATGACACGTTAATTCTTTTCATAAGACTTTGGAACAAATAGTTCTTCTTAATTGAGTTTAACCTTTCAAAAGAGTAACCTCAATACCGGAGTTATTCCCACTATCAAAACTGTGTTTCTGCATCATTGATTACATTACGTCTAAAGAACAAATTCAGTGCAAAAAACTAGTGAAAACACACATTCTTCAATTGTGAATAACAGCTACATATTTTTTAAATAACATCAGTATTGAATTTGATTTGTCTGGATAATGTTTGCCTAATATTATTTGCAAAAACCTATTCCATCATTGTCCGTGTCCGTCTGTTCCCCGTTTGCTGCTTCTGGACAGTTGTCACCTATGTCTAGTACACTGTCTCCATCTCTGTAATATATCAGAAAAATGTTTTATCATATACAATCGTTAGGTATCAATTATCATCAAATAAACGAAATTCATAATCACATGAATCACCAGATATAATTTATCTAATTGACATAATCAATTTTAAATGTATAATTTATTATATTATTATATAATTATATATATATATACTCATATTGCATAATGGGTGTTTTACAAATTTTAATAAGCGGCTTTCAGATTAAAATTTTACAGTTACACAAACATTTAGTAAAATAAGCTGACTTTTTTCCTCTAACAAAAACTTGGAAGAACGATATATTCAATTTTGGAAAAAAAATTTATTGTGGTTACTCAAATAAGCCAAGAGGCAACAAACTCAGAAAGTTGAAATTGGAATATAAAAGTTTAATATATCATTTTGCCAACAAAAATAAAAGCTCTACAGCAATTTTCACGAAAATTTGCATAAGTAATAGTAGTTTAAATTTTGAAAAAGAGAGACATAATAAAACCCATTAAATAATCGTTTATGCCTACTGTGCAACATTGAAGTTGAAGACGAATTTCACTTTTTAATAATTGTCATTTTCTTGATACTGACTGTGATATTGTTACATATGAATAGATAGTGTATCTGATATGTATAATTTGAGTTCTAGCTTGCGAAAATCCCATTAGACTTGCGATTTAGTCTAATTAATTATTGTTTTTATATATGTGAGGTAATGTGGGATAACATATAGATATTGTATGTTGATCTCTATATATGTCTATGTTTTGAGTTTTGGTTTATGTTGGTAATAATTCATTTATTTTGTAAATTATGCCAATAAAAAATTTGAATTATAATTTGAAGTTGGCAGCTTTATTTAACCGCAGCATAGCATATATTTGAGAAATTTACGAGTTAAAAAATAAAACCTGTTCCTTTCGTACACTATCAATAGACGGTTGATTATTCCACGAAGTTTCCAGTGAAAGCGTTTTCAAAATGTCGCGGAAATTAAAGGTGTATGCATTTTTATAACGTGGCATTATGCCAAATCTGAAGAAAAGATGCTAAATTTTTTAACATTTCCTGTACATTTTAACGGTTCAATTACCATTTTAATGATAATTGATTATTATTAATGTTTATACATTAAAACGTAGCTATAAGTTTCTTTTCTTTTGAAGTATATTATTATACAGTTTCAGGTTTTTGCTGAATTTCACTATTTTTACGTGGAAAAGTTTCCATTTCAAAAATGGAACTGTAATATGTGTAAGCTAGACAAACAACGTTCTATTCTTTTCTTATAAGTCTCAGTAATCTTGCTAAATCGCCATTGCATCAGCTTGCCTGCCAATTTGACAATGACATAACATTAGGCCAATTCCTTCCTAATCCCACCATTTTTTTAAGTTACATAATTTCAATAGACAGCCATTTTATGCATGTTTTTTTTAAGTAAAAGTGTATCTTCTTGGGTAGAAAATGTGTTATATGTGTTACTTCCCTTTAACATAATAATTATATACCGTTATTTTGAGAAGGGAATTTCAGTAAATTACGACTAATTGATATGCTTATATAATAATACTGTAGAGGTGGTTTCAAGAAAAAAAAGTATGTCAACTTAATAATCGAACCAGGTACAGAGGACTATAAGGTAATAACCTGTCTTTATTGTTTGTTGGATCACAGCTATCACCGAAACCATTCTGATCCACATCTTCCTGTCTATGATTAGAAACAGTAATACAGTTATCACATGCATTCCCTACCATGTCAGCATCTGTGTCATCTTGACTAGTATTGACAACTAGTGGACAGTTGTCTGTGCTGTCTGCTAAACCTGTAATAGACAAGAAAATTTTGTAAATTGGATATAAATTACATTGTGTATTTTTTATCACAATTATTGATCGTTAGAAAATCGAATCCTCAATCTACAAACACAACTTTGTTTAACTAAGGTAAAGTAAATCTTTCGTTAAATTATCTTACTTTATAATTATTTATATAGAAATTCCTTGAAATGCTTTGTCTAATAGCATGACGATTTCAAAACATTTTAGACATATGACATATTAAATATGTTTAGCTAAAATTTAACAAACATGCAGCAACATCTGATAAATAGTATTTGATTATCAACCAAAAATTAACAACTTGTTAGGTACACATGGATGCCATCAAATCCAGCATCTTTACCAATCTTCCTACACTTGTAATACATTTGTATTTCTCTTCTCACATAAATATTGTTTCTTGATTTAGTTTGTTATATTCCAAATGTATAATAATAAGTAAGTAATGCATGACCCTGACATAAGAAAAACAAGAGTACTGATAGCATGTAATATAAATAGGGATAGGAATGTTATTAGGATTGTCAAATTAATAAAAAATATACACACACGAACCAGTAAAACACGATAGGTTTATATTTGTCTTATAATAGCCCTACCACCTAAAATGTTCCATATTGAAATGTGAATATCCTTTATATACATGCCATTTTCGTATACAGAACCACACGTATAGAATAATTTACCTTGAATTATAAGTAAAAAAGTTGTTTAAGTTCTCATGTATGTTTGCATTACTTAAGTATATATTGAAATCGAGGGCTTTGTGTAACATTATTGCTTGTAAAAATATGTCATGGATATTGCAACGATTAAAACTTATTGTAAATGATTATTGCTTACAATCAAGGAAAATATGTTTTAGTCAGAGGAAACTTTTTTGTACCCAAACGACTCGACGAGACGCATTATCTTTCTAAATATCATGTCGTATAAATTATGTTTGCTATTTTAATATACGGTTTTTAATTATATGAGTTATCAAAGCAAACCATCGTTATCGTCATCGGGGTCACAGGCATCGCCTTTGCCGTCTCCATCAGTATCTACTTGTGCCGTATTAGCAGTATGCAGGCAATTGTCACAAACATCGCCTACTGCATCATTATCAGTGTCAATCCTGTTCCAGCTGTGCACATACGGGCAATTATCCTAACAAAATATAAACTATATTTAGGATAACAATGTTTGTATTTTGAAGCTTATTTTTTACCTCCACAAAACAACCTTACGAAGCCTGTGGACATAAGGATGTGAAATCGCATCAGTAGGATCCTCAGAGAGTTTTGGCATGGTAAAGTACATGGACCACAGTAAGGGGTAGGGCCGGGTGGTTAAAGTAGTTCGTCTACTATTGATCACGTGGTCTGTCAACACTGAGATTGCGGGTTCGATTCTCACTGCAGGCAGGGTGTACTCGACTCCAATCTTAATTGACAAGGATTGCCAGTTTTCCTACTGCAGGTCGGGGGTTTTCTCCGGGTACTCCGGCTTCCTCCCCCAATAAAAACTGGACGCCACGATACAGCTGAAAGTGGAGTTAAAACACCATTCAAACAAAAACAAAACAGTAAACAGTAAGGGGTAGTCATAATAGAGGGAGGAATGCCAACTGAAATATGAATTAATAAGCCAGTTGTGTATGTATAAGGGTGTTAGTATCAGAACTTTTTCCATACAAAGAAATCGTCATTACGATACAAATTTGAAATGTATTTGTTTTTGTTCATAAATTTGGATTAATATTACGTGTATGATAACAGAATACACTTGATAAATTATTGCAAATACTCGGGGGTGTTTTGTGCGAAAAAATGTTGCGCTGTTAAATGAGGAAACGAATACATTTTTTGTATATATCAGTATACAAACCAGTTTATCAATTTTCCCATCATTGTCTGAATCAGAACACAATCGTCTCCAATTCTGTCTCCGTCGGCGTCCTCTTGTCCGCAGTTTGGTATGGTACGACAGTTATCCTAAATATAATCAGGAAAACTCAGAAAAGCTTAACCCTATTTTAAAATCATAAATACTTTGAAAGAAGCAGTTTTCTAAACATAGTCAGTACAGTTCTATTTACCAAAAATGTTATAATAGTTACCAATTATAACCATTAGCCGCAAAAGAAACTTAGAAACATTTTGATTATATATCCTACTTCAAAAAGTCAATCACTTCTCCAAAAATTCCAACCAAAATGTCGCAAATTTTGACAGGGTATTATGCAAACATGCAAAATGTCGATGAATTGAAATAAACGTAGAATAAAAACGTTTTTTTGACGGAAGGGCACAGAGCTTAAATAACACGTGTCTGCAAAAAAAGAATTGTGTACACTGAATTAAAAGGACCGCTCATACAATGTTTGGTTGAAAATGACCAGGTAGTTTCCGATGCATTCCAGACATATGGACAAAGCATTATCCATACACAAGTTATCCGCTTAGTTATCCTAAGCGTTCAGACAAACATTTTTTTAAACAATAAATATTAAAAAAATTCTTGTATATTTCGGGTATGCTTGTATGAGGTAGTATAATAACCCAAATGCGTATTGCTTTATAAGTTAACTTTTGAAGTAATACTTACTCGATAACATCCCCAAGATGTACATGGAAGTGTTTTATCCGGATGCCCATCAAGGTCAGAGTCCAGTCCACAAAATATACCTGTCCCAGTATATCCTATCTGACACTAAAATTGTGTATATAAAAGTACAAAATTCTTCTGCATTATTAAATTGAACTGATAAATCAAAATTGAGGAATTGTAAAGAATATTCCTTTTTAATTATATAAAGCTTCTGACAAGCATATTTATAAAAACTACCATAAAATATTTTGAAACAGGACTGAATCAAGGTCTTGTGTTTTAATTTCAATATTTTTGGCCGCCATGGTTTTTTAACCAGTATCATTTATCTATGATCCAGACTTAAAGACAACCAAATACTTTATATATTGAAAACGATCTGATGCCAATCTGCATTCTGATTTCAAAGGGGCAAACAATGTTTTAAGATTTCAAAGAAAACCTGAATTCAATTTTATCAACATTCATGTTCAAAATCAACGTAGTAATGATATATCTAGTCACATAATTACCTCACAATTATATTCCCCAGGTCCTAGGTAAATACAGGTTGCATTCTGAGAACAGGTGTGTTGTCCTGTCTGACAAAAATTCGTTGAATAACAACTGATACTCGGAATTCCAGCATAACCTTCACCACAAAATCCGCAATGGTAGCTTCCCTGTAAATCAAACGTTTAATTTATGATGTATATAAAAGAGTTAACTTCAACAAGGTCATTACAAATTTATAAGCAGGAATCAAATTAAAGACAAAACGTAAACTATGGGCTAAGTTTAAACCTTAACTTGAATAAAAAACAGTGTGTAGGTATCAAATGATGCAAAAAGCCCTTATTTTGAGTCCGATTACCTAGTGTAATTCCTGCGTTTTATAACAGTTTGGTTGTTCTCGCTTTATTCTTGTTACTGTTTCGGAAAATGTTCTAAACAAGACTAATCATCCTTCAGAAAAAGCGAAGAATCATTAGTTGCAAATTATATTTAATTGCGACATCAATTAGTCATTTTGCAAGACTAATTTCTACTAAAGATTGAATTTGTCATTTTCGTTATTTTGTTTTGACAGTTTTCTTATTTGTTGTTTGTTTCTAATACTAACTGTTTTTATTGTTGCGTTATCACCTCTTTATATAGAAATCGTTATTGTATATATATGGTGGTTAAATACTGCATATACGCTTAAATATTTCTAATTTAGGATAGACCCTCCTATTAACAGATTCTATCCATAATCATACCGAAGTACAAGTTCATCTGTAAATAGTCCAAATAAATAAACTATGGGATTGTACATTTTTATTGTATTTCGTTTTTATGCCCCCTCGACGACATGTCGAAGGTGGGGCATTAAGTTTTACTCATGTCCGTCCTCCGTCTTTCCGTCCTTACAATTTCTACAAACTTTCTAAGAAACCGTACAAGAGACCAATTTTAAATTTGGAAGAATGGTTCAGTATCACAAGTTGTACGTCTTAAGCGACTTTCTGACCAGTCGGACAACTACTTCCTGTTTGGAACTTCATTTGTACGTACGTATGTCCGTCCGTCGTACGAATTTCCGTCAAGCTTTTTTCAGAAACCGTACATGAGAACAATTTTAAATTTGGCAGGGTGGTTTAGTATCACGAATTGTACGTCCTAAGCGCCTTTCAGACCTGTCGGACAACTACTTCCTGTTTGGGACTTTATTAGCGTAACATCTGTGTCCCATGGACCCATTCTTCGCTTTCTGTTTTTTTTTTGTTAACTGGAAAATGCTTATTATGTTTTTTGGAATCAACAGAAACAAAAATTAAAAGTAAAACCACTATTCGTCACGGACGTCAAATTAAAAAAATAGTCAAATCAAAAAGATGTGTGTTATCATTATTAACATCTAGCGCATGCATTTATGTTTGAATTTTAAAAATCTACAAATTTATTTTCATTTAAGTATTCTATGAAGACATAACAACCAACCATATTTGAAAAGCTTCTACATAATGAACTGAAGAAAATGATCGTCTTATAATTTGCAAACGATTTTTCACTGGACAAAGGATGTATTGTTCTTAAGTTTTGATTTATATACTCTGTCTTGGCTTTAAACCACAATGATACAATATGTAGATGTTGATTGTACTGTTCTCATAACTTCCAAATAGAAGACCAAGATGCAATTAGGTACTAAAATTACTTCTGCCACTACTATTCATAACACGTGTTTCCAAAACTGGTTACGTAACGAAATAAAAAAGTATTTCATTGTAATTTGTGTGGGTTAAATAATGTTTCACAATGTAAGTACATAGAGTCTTAATTACATGTTCTCGTTTTTTTTTTTTTTTTTTTTGTTTGCTAAATACTTCTATTATACTAATTATAAACATACAATTGTATTAACACAGGGAGATAAACGGTCACATCCGCCATTGTTAATCTTGCATTCATCAACATCTACACATATCTGCTTCTGTACATGAGACAACTCTTGGTTCTTTAACTCAAGCACACGGACTGTATTATTCCAGGCAAGCCCATCTTCATAGTTTCCAATGTACCCCTTAGGACAGGCCAAACACTGGTACCCTGGAACTGTGTTCATACAATCAGACATATTCCAGCAAGGATCATAAACACCACACTGCAAAACATACGCAACCTTAAAGATTAACATTATTATCATACTCCACATTACGTAGATTCAATCCAACAAAATTTTTCTTTGCATTTTAGAAAACGAATTCTTATTGTATAACTATTACTTTAATATAATGCTAACTTATTTGCTCAAATTCCATAAATTTAGTCGGCCTTTAAAACAATTTGCTTATCTTTCATTTTTCTAGATGTTTAATCATGTATAAAGGAAAAAGTATGTTATATATTTGGTATGATTTATTTCTGTTTACTTTGAACACAGTTTTAACAAGCTTATTACCATTGCACAATACAAGTTGTAATGTTTCTCCGTTTAAATATACTATTAGGAGGTTTTTAAAAGGGTCTTTTTGGAACCTATATTGGAATCAGAAATTTTAATGTATGGCTTTCATGGAATTGCCTTAGGTCATATTTTGATACAAGTAATATTGGATTTATAAGAACACACCTCGTCAATATCAAAGCAGGTCACACCGTTCCCCGTAAACCCTGTAGGACATTTTGAACACTGGTGCATCCCTGATCCCATATTGATACAGGAAACTTTACTCTTTCCTAATGTAAAACATGCAGTCTCGTCTAAACATGGACATTCAGTTTTACTGGTACAGCTAAGACAACCCCCGGTACCATCTCCCACACTGTATGAACTTATGTCACACGGAGCACAACGATCCTTAGATTTACTGCTGTAGTATCCTGCAGGACAAGATTTACACTCTGACTGACCACTCTTGTCCTGATACTTTCCATCAGTACATATTGAGCAAAACTCTGAAATAAATTATTTAAAATACAAGAATTTTTATAACCTAAAATTATATATTTTCCCCACTTATGTACCAATATTCCGGGTTTCCTGCATACTATGTCTATATTTCGCAAATGAGCAGGTATGCCGGAGCTTGCTGTGAGTATCTTGATTCGTGCAAACTTCACCGTCTTATAAACCAATGTTACAAAAAAAACGACTCGACCGCGCCTCGAACGAATGAGTTTTACTGAAAATACCATTTCCTTGTTGAAAAATATTCGTTTGAAAATATGATTTAAATAGTTATTTTGAATTCGGTACATAGTGACTGTGTTTCGGTTATTTTTGGATACAAAACCATTTTTATTCGGCATTTTGTTCTTACCTTCAATTACATTAAAAAATTTAAAAATAAATTTATTTATTTATTTATTTAAATTTCAAAACTTTATAATAATACATGAATAAATAAAAACTCCATATTTTGCCGATGAATCGACGTCTAATGCCGTCTTTATTCAAGGCATATACACAAAAAATACCTTGTATAAGCCTTGAATTAAGACGGCAGTGGTCATCGAAACGTCGGACAAAATATGAAGTTTTTAATAATTTTTTTACAAGTACTAAAAAACAAAGTACAACATGGCAAACCGCATTGCCAAAAATCTGATCAAATTGTTATTTTATTATGGGGGTGGCTCCGTGAAAATGTTGAAGAATTGTTTTACCAATGAAAACAATGCATTTCTCTTAAATTTGTTCATTTACATACATCCTCAATATGTGCATAAACAAAGATTAGAACACGAAAACATGTAGGATGATTTAAGTGTTTGGGAGAATACTTAAACTCGAATAAGTTTAATTTTCTAAACATATATCAGTCTAATTATTCTCGTTTTTAATCAAATGAACCACTCGTTCAATTGATGTCGGAATGATTAGGTGGACTTTGCTACAAATAAAAAACAGTGATAAATATATCTTATTTTTGGTTCTATTCTGGTGCATAACCCATTATTTATGTACACAAAATTACAACCACCATTTGTAGCAAAGACTTGTTTTAAAGACAATTATTTGAAATCCTAATTAGTCTGTACAAACTGGTAAATATTAATTTTTATATATTAATAGAAAAAAATTAATGAAACCATACCAACACTTCCATTTGAATAAGTTCCTGGAGCACATATATATCTTTGTCCTCCTCGACAAGCATATCCTGGTTCACACTGACTGCAACTTTCTGGACAATAGGTATCATTACAGCCAAGAACATAGGTGTTGTTCTCACAGGGAGTAGCATATCCTTCTTTGCATATCTACAGTACACACATTATTATTTGACATGAGTAGAACATGGTGTTGTGAATGTGCGGTTCAATGACAATATTAAGGCTTACACTCTAGCACGTATCCTGGTGGTAAATAGGGATAGTCCCCTGAAGTGTTGTCAATTTATAATACAAAAAGCCTGTCATGCAATCCTATTCATAACAGAACGCACCAATCCATTGATTATAAAGACCAGAATTGCAGATGTAAAACCGAACATTATATTCAAACCATTTTCTTTACTTCTGTTATAAAGGCAGTCAATACTTATTGCCTGTTAATCTAATTCTCAGAACTGGACCATTGTTTATAAAGTTTTGCTTTACGCATCAAGTATTTTAATTATTCAATTTATTAATCAATATTTTAATCAATATCTTATCTTTAATACCAACCCAGCCAGCTAAACATGCTGAACATTGAGAGCGTGCCCCAAATGAAAACTCGGTAGGACTTCTGTCACATGGCTTGGTCTTATTTTTGCATCTACCACATGTATGAGCTTCACCGTCTCCCAAACAGTAATAGGATGTATAACATCTCTCACAGCTGGTATCATCTGATATGAAAACCTTGTATTATCAGAGTGAATGCAGTTTTGTAGGTACATACTCTGTCTTCATAAGAATAGTTTCACATATATCACTGTTAAAACTGATCACCGTTTGTTAATTGTATTATTGAAACAAATCTATGACATCTCATATCATCAGATTATATATATATATATCAATGTTTTAATGATATCAAACATTTTACAGCATGTACCTTGTGACAAGATATTTTTCAACTTTGGTAATAGCTAGTTGTAACAGAAAAACTCGGTCTTTGCTTCATCTTTAAACATCCTTTTGTTGCGACTTTCTGGAACAGTATATTTCTAATACACTCCTTGTTGTCAACAGCGTGTATCATATTTAAATATCTGTTGTCTCATTAGTATTAAATGCCAAATTTGTATTATGTATGCATAACTTGTCCATAGGAATTTTGTTTTCCACATATACGGTACATTAAAAACCATAATCAATCTAAGAAAACTTAATTTATAGTCATATAAGTGTATTTTTGGCAAGAGAAATTTGTGTGGAGTTATCCACCTTGTTGTTCACCTTTTCAACGTTAGGTGTCAGGTAACGTGATGCTAATTAATTATTCATTCGCATCACTACTGGTCAAGTTGCTGCAGCCATATTGTTTTGTGATAAATTGTGATCCCGAGGATCTAATTTTTTGCTGCAGTCATATTGTTTTTGGATAAGTTGTGATCCTAAGGATCTCTATCTTTTAACGTCTTGCTTACTTCGTTACAAATCACGTAATATAGCTATTGATTATTGGAATATCAGTTTGAGACTCGCGTGTGGTGTTCTAAAACTGTGACGAACGATGACCTGTGAACGTTGTTTATTTACTTATATAGCAAATTGGCAACATCACAACGAGCATCGGGATTAACTTTATTAACGTTATTTACAAACTGGAATTTTCTATGGATTTATGCAAACTAAGAACTGTAAGTTTAAGGCTGGCTGTATCAAGTTAGATTTTCTAAAAATAACTTGTGGAAATACGTCACAATCGATATTGTTGACCTTTGTACTAGTTGAAACTTGAGAAGGGTGTGCGTTTATTCTTTGATCCGATTGGTCACAACAAATGTAAACAAGCACAGTGTAGGAAAACCCCCAGTCATGCTTCAGTTGTCAGCATATGCAGATAATTTAAATTTTTTTCCTGTACTGGCTATGTGGCAGTATTGTCAATTACGTGGTCAATGTGAGGGCCTCTTGTTTTTATATGCAGACCGAACACCAGTGTCTAGGCATGGTTTTACAAATCAGTTAAAAACATCACTATCCTTTGCACGATTTAATACAAAATTATACAAAGGACATTACTTCCGCATAGGTGCTGCATCAAGGGCTAAGGAAAAAGGTATTTCGGATGAGCAAATCCAATTACTGGGACGCTGGAAATCCAATGCATATCGCAAATATATTCGAATTCCTTTGCTTCATATAATGATGCTGTGATGGGCCTCTTTTTGTATTGTATTAGATGATTAAGTAAACATGGGGTAATGGGCCTCTGTTTATATTTTGTATTACATGTAAATGTTTCAGTAAACATGGGGTAATGGGCCTCTGTTTATACTGTGTATTAGATGATTAAGTAAACATGGGGTAATGGACCTCTGTTTATAATTTGTATTACATGCAGATGTTTCAGTAAACATGGGGTAATGGACCTCTGTTTATAATTTGTACTGCAATTTTTGTTTTCATTAGATAATTACAAGTGACCTTGGGGTAATTGACCTCTGTTTATATTTTGTATTGTACTTTTAGATTATGTATTGTATTGTCAAGTGAACATTTTGATGTTTTGAAATGCTGAATATAAGTTTATAGTGTCTGGTCACCTATGAAACTGTTATTGACAATTTTCAAATTAATAGGGAATTGTGAGCCTCTTTTTTATTTTGACTAGTTTTTAAACTGTTAACATTGTTGGATATACCTTATATATTTGTTAGCTGAATGCCTCTATTGAAATAGTTATACATAGATATTGTGTGTTCTTAGTATTTTCCAACCCTGTTAACTTGCTTTGTATGAAATTTATCTTTACATAGATTTAGTGTACTGGCAATTGTATTGCCAGTTATATAGGTCAAGTCAAGGAAGGTATTTCGAGTTACTGTTTTTAATACTTAAGAGTTGAAATCACAAGTGTAGTGTTATGTGGTTTCTTCATGAAGTACAAACCTGTAAAATGACTCCTTCCTCCTTCTGGATGGGGGATTTTTCTACCATTATGGTATAAAAATGGTGGCTATATTTTTACCCCTCACCTTTGATTTTAAAGTCGCTTTCTTAGTTTTTATATCGTTTGCATTTTTCCATATAAATGTTTTATTTTTGCATGATTATTGTATAACTTGTAGTTCATTGTTAGATGTTTTTCTTGTATGATATTCTCGTCATTTAGATAATAAATGGCATTTTCAATTCTACATTGATGTTTTGCTTTTATCGTTTAAAATCAAACTTAGCAGAAGTCGTCAGAACCGAGGTGACAAAAAGATTGTTATGTTCAAAGTACATTTGACATTTGTCACCAGGTTCCTACTGAAGTTCCATAACACAATGTTTGCTTTCAATGTTATTTTAGCAATTAGGCTTGTTAAAAAGGTAACTTTTTCAATTGTTATTAATTAAAACCTTACAGAGTTTTTCCCTACTTACAATGATGCTGTCTAGCTTCTGAACAACCAGAAAACTCCATTCTTAGAGCAATGTTGTTTGTCCAGTTGCGTGGATTTATTCTGATGAACTGAGTCCTAATTGGAGGAGACAGATTTATTGTTCTAATGGTATTCTGATCATTATTTCCCAGGAAAATCTGTTAAATTAATCCAATATCTGAAGGTTAGGATAACTGCCAACAGTATATAAGACATATTTAGCACATATATTTTGCAAAATAAGTAGGAACATCAAGGATGCATGTATGTTGAGGTCAGGAGAACAAAGATCTCAGGCTGTATATATAAAAGGTGAAGTATTTGCTAATTAAACTTCTTTCAAATATTAGTCAACCTGTATTCGTCGTTTTGCATTAGAAGTTTTGTGTTTTATCCAACAAGCTGCTGAAAGCTATTTCACGATGACGAAGCAAATTTCTCCATATATTTTTTCTTGTTCATATCTTACAAAATGCAAAAAGGGCAATATTCTATAAAAACAATTTTAAATATTGTAACGGTAACATTGCATGGAAATTAAAATCTGACTCAGCGTTCCACAATAATTTGTTTAAATGCTGTTAACTTTCTTACAAATTCTTTAAATTTTTTAATACTTTTTGTTGTTGTTTTAGTACGCTAGAATATTTGTAGGAGCCCTAGCAAGAAATATCTCATTCATGATTAATTAAGGTTAACAAATCGTAACATATTCTGACTCTGACTCACAACTTCTTCTTAAATAATTTAAATAAAAATAAATAATTTAAATAATTAAATAATTTAACTTCGACATTAAAAGCTTAAATGATTACTGATAAAACTGCATTAAAAATTCAATACACTTTTTATGAACTTACGAATTCCCCACTATCGTGCTGATATAGTGTCCAGTTACCAGTCTGATTGACTTTAATATAAATTCTAAAAGCAGTAACCCAGTTTGGTTCGTCCATCTGGCCCTGCAGGTGAATCTGTTTGATTCTGTAAGGTTCCTCGAAGTTGACTTCTATATACTGGTTTCCATCATTAAAACCTGCCACCCATCCTCCGGAGAGTGGACCAAATACAGCTGAAAATTGAGTTAATTTTTAATATACAAATAATCTTTAATTCACCCTTAAAGACCTGTCAGGTAACACAAGAGTTTTAAACAATTCTATTAGGCTTTAGCGCCAATAAGATGAGACAGAACGCCCGTAGTTAGTTCAATAAACATGACAAACTTTTACACATTCTATTTAAATGTTTTAGATATGAAAAAGTTTCAGTCAAATTTTTTTTAATTCTCAGTTGTGTTGTATTAGTTCTATCTACTTAAGGGTGGGAAGATTCAATTCTGACAGTTATCAAAATATAGTTAAAATGATATAAGTTAGTATAAACATTTCTAATTACGGTCTGAGGCGTTTATTCCAAGTCTTGCTCTCTCTGGTAGCGTAGTTCTACTTCTGGACGATGATGATGTTATTTGATCATCTCTGATGAGACCATTAAAGAGACCAACATATTCTGAACAATCTGCAACAAGTGACAGCTGACTTAACCAGGATAATTGATTGATTGATAAGTATAAAACGATATATATGACAGCTGAAATAACCATTTTAATTGATTGAAACCATATATGTGACAGCTGAAAAAGCCATGATAATTGATTGATACGTATAAAACCACATCTAACAGTATCTTTGACATATTTGTGGAAGCGATAAGTTAAAAGTGGCATACATTGTAAATTTACAGAAAAATATATCACATACATAAGAATGATAATTAACAATAAATATATTAATACCAAAGTGACACAAATGTTCTTTAAAAATACAATGGAAAAAAATTTGTACCCGTTATATTTAGTGTACTTATGATTTTACTTGTTTAGATAAAATAGGTTTACTTAGGAAATGTGTGCAAAAATGAAAGTTTAGACGTGGTCAATGCGTTCTTATTATACTGACAAGAAAAAAATGCAACTTACTGTAATCAATAACCCAATAGCCTGGAACCCTCAGATAAACATCTCCGGTCGACGCATTGGCAGTGAATGTTAAATTTGTTCTATCGAGAGTTTCGTCAATCAGACATGTATTACTTATATTCACAGTAACATTAATAGCACTACCCCTTGGCGGTTTCCCCTGATCTATTCCAACAATCTCTATAGTCAACTCAGTGCTTCCATTATACACTTGACGTATAATGTCCGAAATATATTTGTAGTTTACTGGTGGTCTGTGAGTAATAACAGATATAAAATATATTCAGGTTTCGGACACACTACTTACATGTAAACAAATGCCGTATATATAAATGCTAATTTGTCTATAATGTAATTACGTTGTACACCTGATACATTTAAGCATATTAATTTTGTTGTTTGCAATGGGGGGATTAAAACTGATATTATTTTTTCCGTCTTACAAAATTAAGAGTATGCCGCAAAAGAAATATTTGAATTTTTTTTCTACATTTATACAAGCAAATTGGTTTTTTATACCATATATGTATGTCTTCATTACTTAATTTATTTCCTTGTACCTGCTGTTTGTTAACAACTAAAGTCCGTCTGCTGATTTAAACTGAACACTCAATTAGCCATCACTTGTGTGACATTTCACGAGCTTATATATAGTTATACATATAAATGCTACAACTGACTCCACAAGTTAGCAAAAATGTGAAAGCTATTATGTTTCAGATGTACATACTAATATCAGTGTTGATCCCAGATATATATTTACTGAATGGCTGCCTGCATTTACCTTTTTACAGGAAACATAAGTTTGATACCATTGGCTTACAATATATTCATAACTGTTGATAATTTTATATATTTTTTAATAATCCCACTACTTTGACCTGTAGTTTTTGTAGTTTACCTTTCGTTTACTATAGACGAGATATAAATTCTGACATCACCATTTATACCACTATCACGATCAGTAAACTGCACACTAAACATTGGGTCTATCTGTAGTATTGGTTGTGGTGTAATGTAGTCAGCACTGGTCAATTCTGGACAGTTGTCATTAACATCCTGAACATTTACCTGAAATATATAATGCACAGAATGAAACTATAAGTGTAGTTGTAAGAAACATCCACGTATAGGAAATAAAAATTTTTTTAAATGTAGAAATGGTAACAATGTAATAAATATTTTGTGTCTATCATACGGAACAACAGGTGCAGCCTATAATCTCGAATTATTTATAATGCCTGCATGATAACAAAAAATAATTGGAGTGTAATATGTTGATACATATTCAATGTAGTAAAACAAATGCATATACTAATGGTACTCAGTGAATGTAAGACACAATATCCTTACATTTCAGTTTATATTACTTTATTTCAACTGTACCTTTATATCAAAAACATAACATATTTATTAATCGGCTCAACTACGCCATGTATTTTTTACGCGAAGCTTCCAGGTCAGGGGAATATGCTTCGTTTTTTCACCGTTGTTTGTTTTATTATAATTATATGTGATTTGTTCAATTAAGCTGCAAAACAGGTTATCTTCACGACAGGTTATCTTTCGCTTAAAAAAATACTGTTCTTCCTATCAAAGTTAGGTATATTGGATTAAATAGCCTTTCCGTACTAATAGTACGAATTATTTACAACGGTTACGTACGAATTGTGAATAAAAAAAAATTTTGACGTAAGCTGACGAATAATATATGTGTGTAGCTGTGCATCATACAATTACCAGTAAAACAAGGGAACCAGTTAATGATCTTCCTACATCTACCACAGACAAAGTTAAAGTATACTTCTGCGTCACCTCAAAATCTAGTTCTGATACCAGTGTTAATAAAACTTTTGACGTGGTTACTGTAAACACCTCGGAACCCGCTGTGTAGGAATCTGGTGTAATAATTGCTGGACCTTTACATTCTAAAGTTAATAAATTGTTATATAAGTACTGAATCGATGGTTCATCTTTGTGTTAAAAAGATAAGATTTGCACAGCCGTTTGATATTGACAGATATAAGTCAGGACAAAAGATGTTTACATCCAAGTAAATGAGAAGATGCCACTGCGTTACCAAAAGAACACAGTACTAAATTACATAGCCATGCCAAGCCGAAAACTCACAAACATAACTTTTTACAAACACAGAAAACATGTTACTCGAAAAGAATTTTGAAAAAAAAATAATTATAATGATTCATTGACTTCTAATTTTTTCAGTTTCGTTTACAAACAACTGCAACTGATAAGATTTAACTTTGATTGTTTCCTAACCTATTATGTCATTCGGCAACTTAATGCGCCAATAATTGCTAGGCACTGTTTGAGCTATAAACATTTATTCATAAAAGTTCTACTGATAAATATATTTATTCTACAAACAGGATATTTGAATAATTAAACAACATATTTGTTTCAATAATGAATTTAGTTTTAATAAATGGAAACTTTCTGCTATTCTTCTATTAACAAGTTTAAGTTATGGAGGTTGTACGAATGCGTAGAAAGAATTAACAACCGTTGACATATTATTTTGTAACTGAAAAAAGAAACACAATTGCTGTTATTATTTGGGAAAATATTACATACGTTCCCTCCTATTCTTTAATTTAATTTTGTCTGTCTGTCTTTGGTATTGTAAGTTCTCATGTACTTGTCTACTTATTATTGTCACATGTCATTTTCTCGTCATCAAATAACATTGTTACATATTTGATGCATATTTTACTCAAAACCACACCAATGATGTACAAAAATTAAACGTCAACGTACCAATGTAGGACATATTTATCCCAGCGACATTGACATATTTGTAAGAAGGTGTAGTAAATGAGGCAGCTGTATTCCTGTTGGCTGCTGTATAATTCTTTAGAGTAAAATGGCGTGCTTCATTTCCTGTTTTAACGAAAACATAAGCACATTACAGTACATATGACCAGTTTAAAATTCACATAATCTTATAATCGTAATACAATAAATGAATAGTGTTAACATTTAAGTAATTCATGTTATATTGTCATTTTAATTTAATTTATTTGCTTTTATAGGTGAAATAAATTGTGTGGTGCCAGTTCCTGCCTACTGTTAATGTAACTTATTGGCAAAAAACGCATTTTTGATGCATAACACTTTCTAATTTAATACACATTATAATTAATCGAGTATAATTATTATTAAAATGGATCACTTGTTCGAACAATGCTGTGGAAGAAGAAGGGCACTAGTCCGCGCGACTGTTGTTGTTAATTTAAATTCTTGGTATCTTTGATTTTATTCTATATTAATCACTATGGAAACATTTAGCCTTATAGTTAAATAAGGCAGTAATGATAACATCTGAGCTAAAGGACTACTGCTATGTTGGTATTTTCATATGGTTCTATCTTTAAATTATCTTATGCACGTTTATCTATTCAATCAATAAAGTTTTGTGATTAATAATTAACCCCTCCAAAAATAACTCCTGATGTGGTGGCTATGTCGACTGTCCTCAACAGAACAATTGAAGATCAATCAGCACCTATTGGGAGTTCTTTTTTAAGAACAGCTGTTGTATTTTTCGGAATCTATCTAACGATCGTTTATCTATTTTTTTTTATTTTTGCAAAACAGGTGAATGGCAGACAGCAAACAGACCAATACAACGGTCCTAATAAATTCACTTAAATTATATTTTAAGTTTCGAACCATATTGGTTTTATCCTTCAGCATTTTGTAGATTTAAAATTTGTAAATATTTTTGAAGACATTCTTTTATTGTTACCTGACACAAGTTCTACTTGAAAGTTAGTTCCTGTTGTGAAAAGGTCCCACGCATTAAATATTCCTACGATTCCATTGACATGAACGTTTTCCTCTATGGTAAATTCATAATCAAACGGCTGTGTATCATTAACATTAATAGGTACATAAACATTCTCTAGTTGGAAATAGAATTCCGATGTACACGTCCGTCTCTCAGTGTGAAAAATTTCGAGTAAGTATGTTTCCCCAATCTGAAATATTCAAGATAAAATTGATGCATTTTTTTGGTATAATTGTGAATAAATGCAATCTTGTACATATATGTCTATAAATGTGAAATATGTAACAGTTTTGGACACACAAATACGCTCGATTTTGTATACCTCTTTTAAAGTCATTCAATACACATTAAAAAAAAGTTTACCTCTAGTTTCATATTAACAGTTTCAGAAGTCATGGGATATAAATCGTTACATTCTCCATTTACTAAAACACCTGATTCTGGTGTCACATATCCACCTGCAGCTGGAAAATAGGAACTACAATTTCAATCAAATATGCACTCTAAAACTGTTCAGATAAAACGGTATATTTGGAATAAACAGCAATACGATTAAAACAGATAAAAAGAGTCATTCGAAATTTACACTCATTAATTGTTGTAATGTTTCTAAATTGCCATGAGTTTTGCAAATTTATTGCTGCATTATTGTTTTTCGTGGTAATAGGTACTTGTTACCTAGTATGGTATATATATCTGAAATGTTTTTGATTGTTCCTCCAAATGTTTTAGATCCTTCCAAATGTTTTTAACAATTTATATAATGGCTATAATATCTATTTATCTAGGGTTATTTTCTGAAGATTTTTTTTATACTTTCACAAGTTACTTATGTACTAAGTCTAGCAGCTTTTACTTAAATGCCTAATCTAACAGCAAACAACTATAAAAATCAAAATAGTGTAAAAGAATTGTCACAACCGGATGTGCGAACATTTGAATATTCAACTTAAAACTGAAATGGTTTTATTTTTATACCCTTATGTCAAAGACAGGAACTAGTAAAAATATATAAGAAGAGATCAATTTATCAATATATTTTTACCAGCAGGTGACAAATTGATCTTTTTACACTGTATTTCACTAGAAGTTCTGTTTGCAATAATTTCTATGACTAGAATCTTGTTAATGAACACCCACAATTCCTCTCCACCTCCTCCAGTAATGGTTTCTGCACCATTAAACTTCAGACCAGTTCTTAATTTTGACGTAAATCTATAAAACAAAAGTTATTTGCAATATGGTTACTACATAATGTTTATTTACAAATATATTTTACAGGGCAAGTTTGCATGTGACTTGTAAATGTGCAAGTAAGTCCTTTCTTTGCCCGATACACTCACCATTAATGACAGGTATTAATAGTAATAAACTTTACAAACCTAACATGCGCTTAATCTACAAATATCCTACAAATCATAATCCAACACAACATTTGTTTTTCGATCTGACGAGGTTACTTTAAACATCGTATTTGTTTGCAAATTTCATTACATAGACTCTTTGATAAAACACTAGGTGTTGATAATGGACATCAATTTTCTACATATGTACAACGACGATGGAGTAGGATATGCCTACCCGTTCGGATAACCTATGGTAGGCGTTCTAAAATGAGCAGAATCTCTTGCTTCACGAGTTTTAACACCAGTGTAAGACCACGAACCTGATAAAAGATCAGTAATTAACCAAGAATATCACTCCACATCTGGCAGATAAGTAATACGAATAGCCCTGAGAGATGTCTATATACATTTATGAATGGGTCACATTTCTGATACACAATAAGAAATTTGGGCCATTAAAACCGGAGCGCGAGCATACGGTTTCAGTTTCTGTCAGGTAAAAATATACAAACACATCATTTCAGTGATGATTATCACACTATTCACAATTAAGATGCAACAGAAGATTGGTCACTTATAACACTATATGATAATGTTTACGAGAGAATTTCTTATCTGCGCTTCAAATGTGTAGAATGGTTCTTGTACTTCAACAACAATTAAAATTTTAACAACAAATTATGAAATCAATTCTTCGTAAAACAAATTTAAGCTGCATATAATTGGAAACCAGCTGTTACAATTTCGTGCTTAATAAAATGTCAAACATACCCAAAGTTATGTGGTTTTCCTTGGCAATCTCTTTGTCCTTCTGTTCCAAACCCTTTATTGTCGATTGGGAAAAATGAGTCGGAGTAATATCTACAAAGGAATGTATTTTGTCACTCAATAAGACAGGTTATTTCTTTAAACTTAAATACTTAACCAAAGAACTAGTCAACTCTTTTGTAAATAAAAAATCATATAACGCTTAATAAATTATCTAATATTATAATCCCGGATATTAGTTCGTGGAGCGTCCATAGTAATCAAAATAATACTTGTATCTCTCAGTTTAATTAATCCATGAGTTCCTAGTGCCTAGTTCACTATGAATGTGAGGGTTTTCAAGGCAGAGTTTATCGACAATAGCTTCTGTTTTTGTTTGTATAAACATTAGTGATTTAGTTGTAAGGCTTGTGTTTATAAATTTATTTTAACTATTGTATTGAAACCACTGACAATGTAAATGGAGTGTATTTTTTGTATTTAGGAAATAAAAAACTTTGCAGGTTAGATTTTGCCAATGATTGTTAAAAGGAAACCTGTAAATGCGCAGATATTTAACTTGTTCATAAGATTTTTATTCATTTGAAATACCTTTAATAATTTCTAATTAATTACCGTTTTATATTGGATGCAGTGACGTTCTTGTCATGTACAAATGTCATTTCATCTTTGATCAACCTGTTAGATTTAGCTGATCTAAACCAATCAGAAAAAGTGTCGACTGTAGGATTTTTTGAAATTGCTAACCAGGATTCAAGAGGATTAGCTACATGATAGGGTCTGGCAGAAAGTAGTCCACTTGAAGAACCAAAATCACCATGGCTCATGCTAAAGTCGTAGTATGTTATTGATAAGTTTATGTCCTGGCCCCTAGTAATATTGTTGTCGCTTGTACCATTTTCTAAATAAAATCATACCCAATCGTATTGATCAAACCAATAAAACAGCATTCGAAATTTGGATTGATTGATGTGACTAACAACCTCAAGACATGTCTGTCCGGGCTTTATAGTATTTAGTTAATCGCAATTATAAACTCTGTCTTCGAGTACGACTAGAAATTTGTGCTCACTAATACATAAGTTATTTTTTCCATCGTCCTGCATTTGACTTTGTCATGTACATGACATTAAGTAACTTGTATCTACCCATTATTGGCATGCCCCACCTACTATCTAAGTGTACACATGATTTTTAATGGGTGCGGGTTACGAACTTTATTTTTAGATCACATAACACAAGGTTCCTGCGAGCTATTTTTATACAATTTCAGTCTTCCATAAAATGTTTATTGCGTAGTTCTTACACATTGATGATTAAATATTTAAAATGGCTGTCAGGGCTATTAATGCTTTTTCAATTTCGAAAATCTTCTAAAAAAATTACTTGGCAGATTGATTTCTAATATTGTGGCCTCTAGACAAATGTTCCTCTACGAAGTTTTTGTTGGTAATCACAAATCAATCAAGATGGCGGCTTCAATGTAACATAGCATATACAGTACCCTTTTATTGAATTTGCAATCGTTTCTTCACAATTAAAACCATTAGGCAGAAATAAATTCTCAAATTAAAGACGATTGAAAATTCAACACGGCTATCCTAGGTGCTAAAACGTTCTACTGATTGGCTTAAAACTAAAAATTCTTCTTCTGACATACTGTTTGTCAAAGAGAAATTGATATACTGCAGAAACGTTCCTCAAAGCATCTGATTTTCTGAACGTTTCTTCTACCTAACTTCTGTGCAGAATGAATTTTAACTGAATGGTACTGCAATTCACCTTAAATGGCCCCCTATTATTTGTTGTTGTGATCCTAACTCCGTCACCATAGAGCATATCATAACAAAGGATCGTATGGGGAATACGTACAGATTCTTCTCAGGAATCGTTGTATTTGAAGTCACAATTTGCAGAAAAATTAGTCTCTTGAAAAGTTTGTTTTGGTAGTTCAGGTGATCGTTACCATCTCTTGACAGCCTTTTTATTGCTTTCCTTTTGCGCGTTTATTTTACTTTTATTCTTGTTTATTGGTATGTTTTCATGCAAATTTTAAATCCAAATTGTGTTTTGACCAGCTTACTTATTTCTTGAAAGACCGATATTATTTTGTTAAATACTACTTATTCAGAAACTAAATTGACAAAGCCACCAACACATCTTAACCCTAGCTAAATGCTCAGACAAAAATTGCTAAGAAATTCTAAATGTCCATTTAAGGGGCGATATTGGTAAACACTTTGAGATAATTCTAACAAGCATTTTACAAACATCGAGGAATGTAACAACCTTTGTAACAAGTGTCTCAGCCGTTGTCCCTATTATATTAAAGTTTTTATTTGTTAATATAGAATACTCATATAGTACTCTCAATGAAAAACAGTATTAATATGTATATAGTTTGACAAATATGAAATAAAAAATTGTAAATACCTATCTTAACCACATCTGCTGGCACATGTATAAATGTAGGTACACTTTTTGCACTGCTGTAATTATTGACGGTAAGCTGAATAACGCACTCGTACAGAGTAAGAGGAACTAACCCATCAATATCGGTAAAAGATACCGATGCATCATGTTCAGTAGATTTATTGCAATTCAAACTGGAAAATGTCGAGTTTTTAGTTGTGGTATTACACTGGCTAACAGTTAAATTGTGTGTGGTCAAGTTACTTGCGGTCATGCTTGAGTTATCAGCTGTTTTGTTGCAAGTGTTATTTGTAGTACGAAAACATTCCGAGAAATCAATTACCACCGTTTCAGTTTTTGTAAGTGTAGCGGCTGTATTGCTAGTGCATGTTACTAAATAATTCCTGAAAACAAAAAGTCGTGTTTTTTTTTAAAATGCTAAGCAACATTGCTAATGATTTAATCTAAGAACTAAAATATGTACTAAACTTGCTGTAAACGTGACGTAAATTATCTTGCATTAAAATAATTGATTGATTGATTGACGGCTTGCGACCTGTATTATATTATTGCACTTTAGTCAATTAGTGCCTTGTTTAATAATCGCAACATCCCTAGTTCCAGGCTAACTGTTTTAAAATGTTTTTTCGTTTCTCGTTAGGGGGCATCAGTGACCGAGTGGTTAGGTAGTAGTCTACTTCTGATCACGTAGTCTGTCAACACTGTGATTGTGGTTTCGAGTCTTTCTGCAAAGGGCGCACTCGACTCTAATCTTAATTGACAATCTTAATCTACGGGTACTCCGGATGCCTCTCCTAATAAAAATTGGACGCCATGATATATCTTAAAAATTAGTGAAAGTGGCGTTTAACGCCATTTAAACAAACAAACAAATGTTTATTGTTTCTATTTTCGCAGTTTCTATTTCAAAATTGTTTTTAAGTTTTAAGATTCAAGTCTTTGGTTCAAATATTTATATTTTAAGTTTCTCGTTTAATTTAGTTCTTCGAATATTGAACAGACAACTACAAATGTGTGACATAAACGCTATGTACTAACCAAATTTCTATCGAATTTGTAACGGTGTTTGCTTTCAGTATTTCCGCATCAGTTGTATTTACCAAGTAAAAAATATTGGTAGGTCGTGTCCATGATAAAGTTATGTTTTTACTGGAAACTGCTGTTCCAACTATATTTTCGCCACCTGAAATAAGTTATTAAAAGCATCGTAGTTGGACAAAAAGAGCTGCAATTCAATATATTTGTGTTAACTAATTAAACTTAAAAGGATAAATTGATTATTGAAGCGTATAACTTTGTTGAATGTTTGTTTGTTTTCATGGAGTCTTACATCTTTTTTTCAGCTTATAAAGGCATTTAGTGTTATTTAGGAACGAAAGCTGTAATAGTAAATCAAAACCTACAGGACTCATCTTTAATGTGATTAATAGTTATTTGTTACAAAACTGTCTAAGAATCCGGAATTTATTGTTTATCCATCCTACAGTGTATTGAGCATTAGTTTAGGTTTACATCGAAAGTGTCCTTAATAGTGAATTTTTTTGCTTCGTTGCTATATTTACAGTTATGTTGATGTCATTTTCATCCTTGTTTTAAGTTTAGAGAAAGGACCTTTAGAATGTTGTAATAACTTGTTCCCAATCTCATCTTGCCTTGATAATTTGCTAATACAATATGTAATTTTTAATGTATGAGCTTTAGCATATATGCTTATATTTACAAGTACTATGATAACGTTTTAACATGATATAAATAATTTCCTATACATCTGGTATTATTCTGCCATGAAGTGAATTAGAAGGCAGTAAGAAACAGAGAAATCTACAATATTATGCGCATGGTATATATTTTATGAAGTTAACAATACTGGAGGTTTTGCTTAAAATAGAGTGCTCAATTTGTGTTTAATCCGTAACAGAAGGCCTTTTTGCTTATTTGGCGTTCAAGCAGGTAATAGGTATATAACCAGTCAAAATCGAATGACCAAAATAAGTTCTTATTTTCCTCACTTAGTTAGAAAGTTGGAAGGCAATACTGAAATTTCTTGTTCGATCCCCGGGGACGATATATCGTTATGTGATGCTCTAAAATGTCATGCTCACAAATTTTAGAATGAGACAAAATAAATGTTGATATAAACAAGACCATTTTAAGCCTTTAATAAATTAATAGTTGTACTGTTTGTTTTTACCTACACACTGAAATTTTTTGAAAATGTTCTTTAAATGTAAAGGTTTGTTTTAAAACACCCAGTAGATAAAATACAAGTAAAATGCACTTCCAAAACGTTTGTACATTTGTTGACATAGAATGAACATTTTATAGTAATAATAAGCATATATAATCCGCATTAAGCGTGTGCGTGGGTCTAATGTTTACTCTTTGATAATGCTATATAAATTTGTGTAAAAATGTTTGCAGATTTGGTTCTATTGTCCGGCAAATTTAAGGTCAGTTAATGTTAATTATATTTTGTCATGTTTTTAATTACATTTTACTGTATTGTAGACAGTAATCAAACAGTATGACTTAAAAATGCTTATTTAAAAACTGAGAATATGAAACTTAAATGTTGGTCACAATTTTTGAAATAATTTGGGACAATAAAGCTATTTTTTTAACTTAAACATAAATGCCATTCAATTGCACAATATTTTGATTTCATTGGCTAACATAATACCATTTAAATATTTGCAATTTAAAAGCAGAAATATAATTATATAATTTTTTCATAAAGTAAACTAAACCTGGTTATCATTTTCCAAGACTTTGAGGAACATATAATTTCATTTTCAAATTAACAATAAATACGATTACAAAGAAGGAAACATATTATAATCCACCAGCACAATCATGTTCTAATGTTCAGTATACAAAACGGGGTTTTATACGATTTAAGTTTATATTAAGGGACTATTCCTCTTTAGAACACCATGTATTAACCAGATATTAGGAATTTTATAATCATTTTTATTATTATTATTATTATTATTATTATTATTATTTTATTATTATTATTATTATTATTATTAAAGCACTCAAATAAAGTACGTAAACATAGATGGTCGAATGCCCATTGATTTCTGTAAATAAAATGCATATTTCCCTTATAAACGTTAAACGGAATGGCTTCCAAACTCGTTTAAGATATAACTTCATCAATATAAATTTCATAACCTTTTCGCAAGTTCGAATATACAAACGGATAGGCGTACAAAAGAAGAAAATAAAATAACTGTACATAATAAATCACTTACTGCACTGTAACAACGACTCATTTATTTTTGTAAAATGCCTAGGGTTAGAAGCCTGTGATGCAGCAAACAGTACACCTTGTACGGCATTTGGATAAGTACACATTGTGTTTGCGGACAATGCTTTCTGTACATTATACAAACTTTCCACTGTTTTACACTCACAGCCTAAAAAGTTGTTATCTACATTCCTGAAAAAAGTAAAGTGAATAAACCAAAAAATTAAATTTTACCTCCAGAGAAATGAATACCAAATGTACAAGGGATTGTTGAAAGAATTGATATAATTATTCAAATTTAAAAATAGAATAGGGAGGTTCAAAGCGAAAATTACAGTTTCTTAAAGATGCTAATTTTAATGAGGCTTTCATATCGAATGTTAAAACTATTAGGTGATACGTTGATAATCTGTAACACACGGGAAAATATAAAGGGTAATATTATGAAAATCTACAAAAAATTCATTTGAATGTTTGAATTGTTTAAATAGGTATTGTTATATATTGTTAGTTGCAATGAGCATTCAAATCTATTAGGCAGTTTTAGTTCGATACGACAATTAGCAATGTAAAGAGTGGAGAAGTTAGAAGTTTTCACACTAGCAAAAACATGTAAAGAACTATATTTTTAGAATTCTACATGTCATCATTGTTAAAATTATTGTCTGCTGTATTATTAGCATCTAGCAAATTTTTTGCATCAAGCTACTGTCTTGAAAAAAGGGTCAAACACACTGAGGTGTAATCACAAAACGAAACGACAGACAAAACCATGGTTAAATAAAAGGGGATATTAACAAAACAAACCAACACAACACAAAAAACACAACTTGAGTCACACAAACACCATTAAAATCGGAGAGAGTCCTGGTGCTTCAAAAGGGTACCACAAATTCTAGTAATTAGTCATACCTGTGTAAGACGAAGGGAGAAGTTACAACAAATGTAACTAATTAATGGTCATTTGTTACACAGATATTACGTAACAATTAACAAAGTCATGATAACGGCTGTACAAATTTCGAAGTTTTTTTTTAAGTTGTTTAACGCACTTTTAGAATTAAAATCTTAACAGCCATAAATTAGTTTGTAAACATAAAAGAAATCAACGCAAGACAGCAGGAAAGCATGGAGTGTTAATGTGACGCAATTTGGCTGATTCAATCATAAAAGCCCATCAAATTATTCATCGTCTATGTGCTTTATTTGGTTGTTATTGTATCTAACATATATAATTAACTTACACACTGCTTACACCTCTATTTATGTTCAATCCTCCTAGTGTTTCTATTCTGTTGTTTGATAGTGTTAAATATAACATCGATGGAAGGATGACAGCAGGAAAGTATGGAATGTTATTCTGAGCCAAATTAAGCGTATACAATAATGAAAGACCATCAAACGATCCATCTTCTATGTACTCAATCTGATTGTTATGGAAATCGCTAAAAAAGAACAATACCCACAACTTGAAAGCGCTTAAAATAGATACACGATAGTATATTATGTACAGAAGAACAAGTTACAAAGTTATATAATTACATTAACATGACATCATAACATTATATAAATGCACAGTTGTAAGAAGCACAGAGACCTAAATGTGTTTGTCATTAACATGTTTATGTAGCGTAGATGTTTATTTTACATTATAGGATTACAAACTTCAAATTGAGAAAACAATAGACGAACTAAATAGCATTGAATTTTTAAGTATGTCATACAAACATATTACATTTTCGAACCAAAAAACCAATTGTATTCTTACACACAAAACAGTAATAGACTCACGAGCCAAAACCTACCACATAATCTACTTAAAACAAAAAGATTGACAGCGTTTATATCATCATTTATATAATTTTTACGTTTTCTCAAACAAGTTCTGACCTCGAAAAAAACTACAACAGAACCGTAACATTAAAATAAGTAATTAATAAATAAGAAATGTAGGATGTCTGAGCTCTGTTTGCATAACAATACAGACGCAATGACGTGTGAAAATGTTATCTATTCGTTTTGCACACAAATGAATTTTTGTAATATAATATAATCATGTGAAATACATTTTATTAAATGCCAATAAAATGCAAAGGTGGGATAACAAAGGGCAAACTTGCGAATTTAAAATTAATACATAAAATGATGGAAAAACAATGAAATTAAAATAATAATCACATCAATACAATTACAGTCCTCCTATTACCAACGTGTGTAAGCTCGTGCTAGCTAGTAACCTAAAGTATAATAACCAACATATTTATAATGTACGCGCCTAGAATGCATGTTCACATGGAAAAATTAACAATAATAATTAAATTGTAATTGACCCTAATTTGGGCGAAATCAAAACGCACTGCCGACCTTAGAACTTTCAGAAAAAAAAATTCCACCTGTCGTAAATCGATTTTTCACGATATGTTTAACTTACAGTATTTTAGCACTCTGTTTGAAATTTCCAATATTTTGAAATACTTTCATTCATCTTTTGTGTATATATCTAGTATTATCACAGCAATAAACTGAACATTACTGACATAGTTGAGAAATGTGGATCAAGATGCAATAAAATATTTTACACCGTACTAGGAAACATTGTTCTAAATCCCGGCCATGCAGTACATACGTTAGATTAGATTTTCACTGATGTTTCACTGGTTATAATGACCAGAAACCACTCTTTAGGAGCTTTGCTTTCAGGGAATCTACATAATCATGATATGTGTTTCTTTAAACATTATCTCTTAAAAAAACCTGCTGAAGGGATCTACACCAGAAATGTGAAACACTTAACATAAATATAAATATAGAGTATAATAATTAGTGACTATATTTCCCATAAGGAAAAGAGGAATTAGTATTTAAGATAGTATATTCCTCAATAAGAAAACCTACAAAACAGTAAAAACTCACATAACTCTCAAACTGGTTGCTGGTGTCAACAGTCTAAATGAAATATGTGTAAGTTCATTGTTGTAAATATAAAGCCCACGTAATCGAGCCTGTCGATCAAACGAACCTGCTGGTATGCATGTGATTCTGTTACTAAACAAGTGTCTGAAAAATATAATTTTAAGATGTTGAACTTTTTTTCTTCTTTTTGGTGGTGACAAATAATCAATTTAGATTATAACAATACATTCTTTTAAATGTAATCTTTTTTTGTTCCAAATTAGAGAATGTATGATCGATCCTCCGAACTAAAAAAACTTGATTTCTTTTCACGTAATGACAGTCATCTTAAAAGGTAGAGCTGTACAGAAACCATCTCAGGTTCATACATACTAAGATAGGTTAAAATTATATTTTTGTTATTTAAGAGCAAGGCATAGTGTTAACCAATTTGCAAATCTGTATTGTTTATAAAATCCCGAATCATATTCTTAACATGAAACCACCGATAAATATTGTCTGCTAAAAAAACAAAATTAGCCATTTCAAAGGATTTCATTTTTTCCTCAGAACTATCTTTGTTGGATTGTTGGAAATTGAGCTAAGAGTCAGGTTTGCATCACACTTACATTTCATAAGGGGTGATTTCGTTCAAAGCCACTGGATAAATAGTCAGACTATTTTCTTGTAAGTAAATATAATCCACAGTCACATTCACGAACGCATCTAATGTAATTCTCTGTATTCCATTGTTGTAAAGCTGCAAATTATTTATGTAAGAAACTCCACCAAACATAGGGCTAGCTATTGTAGGAATATGGTTATTTTCGAGGTGTCTGAAAAAGGTAAAGTACCAGTTTTGAACACGAAGCGGTTTTAGATAGCTTTAAAACAAGATTAACAATAATGTTTCCAGGACCATCTTCACATTATAACGATTAAGCCAGTTATTGTATAAGTTATCAAAAATTCTTTAATTTCCTAATTCCCTTGATATATTTTGAATTTCAGATTATTTACCATTATAGTTTAAAAAGATAATAAGTTTTATGAAAATAAATTTTAAAGATAATGAATCGACCTTACTGTTGGTTTTTAAACAGATAAATAAAAACCATTGAAACACAAAATTAATCAAATCAGTCCGAGAAAGAAAGAAATTAATACCATAGATTAAATATTAAATATGGTAAGACAAACAGTTGACAACAACAGTTGGTGGATAAGCAAATTACTTATTGATATCTAGCGCAAACCTAAAGACGATCAACACGCACATTAAGAAATGAATCGGCTAGCATTTTCTCTTCAATATGTTTCACTCAACGTATCAATCGAAGACGTCTTAAGAATGAGTTGCTAATGAAATAAAGGGGAAGGAAAAGATTACTTGATGAAATAATTAAATGCTTACTTTGCGTCCAGCGAGCAAGATTTAGGTAGAACGTACAAATCAATTGAGAAAGGGGACAAAGAGCACATTCTTTAAATGCACAGGAAAAGAAATTGAGAATTTAGACTTTTGTAGCGGCTACAATGAGCCTACATTTTCCTAAATATACAAAAACGTTCTACTTGCGAATGGAGAATTGGCATATCCAACACGTTACCCACGTGAGGCACTAGAAAACCTCTAAGTATGATCCCATGAGAAAAAAAGATCTAATTAATTGCTATCCGTGAAACAGATACGCCGTAGCAATCACCAACTTCGTAATATCTACCGCAAAAACATAGACTTCAAAGTAACTTCCTAAAGTATGTTATTTACGCATTTAAAAGATATTTTAAACTTTTTGTCTAATGCACATTTAATTTAACGTAACTTTTTATGATGACTGCTTCGATTTATTTATAGTAATAAGTCCCCTGTATCTTTTCTGACGTTTTATGTTTAAGAATGTACCGTAAGGATATTTCAGAGTAATTATTTTGGCCAAATAGTTTTTTGTGGTAAAGTTAGCAACAATGCTATTTTTTCAATAGTTTTTTAGTAACAATACTATTTTTTTAAGAAAACGTAATATGTATATAACCACTCGAATACAAGTCTACAGTTAAAAATAAGATAAATGTGCTGTGTTTACAGTTAAAACTAAGATAAATGTGCTAAAAGCTTAAGATAAATTAGAAAAATAGCGACGAAACCGACCCAACAACAAGAGCCGAAATTAAATGAACAATTGCAAATCCAGATATACACAAACATAAAAAATGCAAAACAAAAACCAAAAATACAAAAACTGGAAGTGAGCAGCCCGAACCCAATTATACCATTGGTACACTTAGGAAGTTATTTGATGGGTTGCTTTGAATTTTATTTACATATCGTTGTACACCTATGGTTTAAAAGATACAATTTATAATATTTGAGTAAATCCACATCAGTAATATCCCTACTGCGCAATTACTGAATGTATTTGATATACTTGTCGATATACCTGTACCTTTTACTTACAAGTAGCCATTAGCTTTAAAGTTGTTAAATGCGTGTTCTTTAATATCTGTTATCACTCCTAGGGGCAAATTTTCCATGTGGAAATCTTCACAACTCGTTCCATTAAATGCATATTGTTGAAGTTCGCCTATTAAGTTGCCAGTCAAAGTAAAAGATTTTTCTACTACTATGGAATTGAAGGCATTGGTTTCAATAATTCTTATTTTGTTTTTTGATAAATCAAGGTATTTAGCACTGACGCTTTGAAAAGCTACTGATTCGATCTTTGAAATTCTGTTACTGTTCAAAGAACTGAAAAAAAGTAAGACGCGTGTATCTCATATTCATACAATTACATATCCTAGAACTATAAGTGTTGATGTTTTATAAAGTTAGATGTTAAGGTCCGTATGTTGATACATTTTTCGAAAGATTAAGCAACAAAAGTGTTTGGTATTACCCTGCACTTACGTAAGTGACTTATTTTATATTAAACTTGTTTTTATTATTTAAAAATAACATTTTGGAGTATTTAAATTACTTTCAGCATTATCACATTAAATTCGTATTTCAATATCGAGTTTGATTGCGATGATATCAACAATAGCGCTCGGTCCTTTGGACTTTATCAGATAACAGAAAAATTTTTAATAGTTTGCAACATATTAAATTACCATAGTTCTATAGCTGATATCAAATTCAATACTGGGGCTATCTGTGATATTGCTAACTATTTGTTTCATAGATTCAGCACAATGTCTTTGAGGGTTTTAATGTTTTATAATTCTATTGCCACGATATTTTGGGCTATTTAGAAGTGTATGAAATCGTATAAAACGTTTTGCAACATACCTATTTTTACTTTTACTTTTTAGTAATATGCTGAACACAACAATAGAATATCATCAATATTGTTTATACATTGCATCTTGGACACAATTCGGATAGCAAATAGGACATTTCAGTATCAACTGTGCCTAGTTTCAAAAATATAATTGTTGATTTTAAACGAAAAGAGTGTTTTTCTTTTATTATTTTATCGAATTTGCAACTAGGACATTTTAAGTTTCAACCGTGGCAAGTTCCGAAAATAGAATTCTTGATTTGAAACGAAAAGATTGCTTCTCTTTTATTATTTTATAGAATTTAGCTAAATTTGCTCGTTTGGAAAAAACAACATTAAATTAAATGTAAAACTTGTGCAACATTTTAAACATCTTCTAATAATGAGACACCAGCCTAATTTTTTTCCTAAAATCGTCTGCCAATCAAGGATATCTATATGTTTAACGCAATTGCAACTGTTTAGTTGCAAGGCAGCGAGAAGCTTCAGGATATCACTGTATAGACGACTTTTGAAATAATATAAAAACTACAAAGCTGAATGAACTGGTTGAAATCACTTACAATGAATAGGTAGTACGCAGATTTTTAAACGTATTTGGTAAGATGACAGATATTCTGTTGTTTTGAAGATCTAAAGATGACAGAGAAACATCATGGAATGTTCCATTCATAGGCAGTTTGTACAATCGGTTATAAGAGAAATCCCTAAACAGACAAAAATAGTGATGATTCTAATTCACAAAATACATATATTTCATTAATAAATTATTCATCACTGCCGGTCAACATTAAGGGTATGCTCAGCTCCATGTATAACCTTAAGTGACAAAGATTATCAGTTTTTCTGCCGGTTTTTTCTACTATCTTGAAGCTGCGACGTATGGTGGTAACTTTTTTACAACCTTCATGTTATGCTACACCTTGCGATCTACATTACGATTTTCTAGACTTTAGTGGTGTACTGTACCTAGGTTGATGCATTATCCTTAGGCGTTATATGCAGGTCACGAAGATGTAATTGATTGTGTTGGGAAATTCATCTCTCAAATACAATCAGACATATTATGTAAGTCATATGTAGTCTTGAATTTACGAGTCCGTTTTACTTTGTGTGTGTGTGTTTAGTTTTTGTTACGTGTTGTATATGTCTGAATTCCGATTTCAATAGTTCATTGACATTGTGGATCTTGTTGTTTAATTGGTTTCCTTGTTATTATTCTTACCATGAACCGGATGATAACACATGATTTAGTGCTCCATCCTCAATCCAGCCTATCTCATTAAATCCAAGATGTAATCCTGATGTAAGAGGGCAATTTCTGAAGTGTTTTTTCTTTATTTGTGGTATTTTGTTACTTGAAAGACTCCTAAAGTAAAAAGAGGAATAAAGCTAGCGGTTTAGAGATATTATATTTCAGGTAAAGAATGTGTATGCTTTTTTAAGTGGGTATCTTGACGTGTGGTAGATATAATACAAATACTTTAAAGACCATAAAAGTCTGAGTTGCTGGCATCATATAGAAGAAAACTGCGTCAAAACTCCGGAAAAGTTTTGTTTTAAATTCTTGGTTTCGAAGATTTTAAAGTTATCCTACATGGTTCTATATAATATTTAGTTATTGTGGATATCCTGGATATTAAAAAGTATTGAAAACAATTAACACCAGACAAGCATTATCAACTGATTATTGGAGTTAAATGCCGAGATTCTGTAATATCCAAAACGCAGTGCAATAAAACAATCCAGTCACCTGTAAGAGATTTCCGCATAATTTCTTTTTCTAGCTGCATGTCTCTACTTAGTCTCGCAATTTAAGGCTTTACAGTAAATTAAACAAGTAGCATTAAAGTGAATTAGGTGCATTATACGTAGAAACATACTAAATACATTTATCATATTCGTGACATAAATGGCTTACAAAAAATATATATGTTCACAATTAAACGATGCTGCCCCTTACTGATTCCCCAATCAATAGTTGCTTAACACTACGTACTATCAACTACATTTTAAAATCGTACTGTTTAATTAAATTTGAACATTGCAGACGGGTTAAAAAATTGGCAGACAACAGACAAAAACGTGTTTGAAACAGCTTACACTTAATTTTTAATTATTTGATAGAAACTAATTCCTTTTTATACCTTCCGAAAAATAATAACCCCTATCGATAACAATTATTAGCTTGTGTCAGTGTGGTTTTACGCTGGCAAAGAGTTCGGAATAAGAGACGTTATCCCTTTTTGTAAGTTCATAGTCATCACGTTAGCAATGCAAAATACCGATCAACTGTTTTCTTGTGACATTACAATAAGTAGACCTAAAACAAGTAATAGTAGTGATGCCAAACTTCCTAGTCAATTAATTATTTGGGAGGTCTATCTTAAGACAAACGATACTTACAAATATGATAAACTTGTAGCATTGATAAAGGCATCATCCGGAATATAATCGATGACATTATTTTCTAAAATCAACATGGTTAGTCTTGTCATGTATGAAAACTGATGTTCATTAATAAACCGAAACTCATTGTAGCTCATATCACTAGAAATAAAAGAATTCATTTATTATTTAAGTACAGCATAAAACAAAAGAAGCAGGTCATTGCATTAATCCTTTTTACAAAAACTTGAATTGAAAAGGCATGTCATCACTCGTCATGTATCATTCGTTGCTCTACGCGCTAAGTTACATTTACGTAATTTTTACACGACAGTTTAATTGGTAAGTACATTGGGTGTAATTGGACAAAGGTTTTCATAGACTATCCAAAGTTATAAGTTAAAAAAGAAAAAAATTGATACGTAATAGTAGGACAGTCAGACAACGTTATTGCAAGACATAGAGCGGCGGGTGTAAATTATTTATCCACGTAATACCGTTTTGCAAACAAATTTATAACACTAACTGGGCTGTTTATTGAATGTTGTCCAGTGGTAGGTGGAAGCCGTCTTGCAAGCAAGTCAGTATTTTTAAGTAAACATTTGATACGCAACCGTGTAATGCCATCTCTAGATTTTTTTAGTTAAATTCATTTAACATTCTAAACGAAAATTTTTACAAAATATGTCCATATGTTACATTTTTCAAGGGCCTCAGGTCTTGACATTATGAAGCATAGTGTCCAACTTTAATTTTGTCAAAAGTTAGTAAACAAAATTTACATGAGTTGATAAAACCTGCATTGCTGTTAAAAATTTTTGAAACAAATAATTACAAAGAATGTAGTGTACGTATGGGTTGACACGAACAACGAAGATATTCTTAGGCCAGGCTTACACATCTGCATTCGCTTGGTTACATATGTTTAAAAGAAATAGAAGCATATTTTCTTTTGAATAACTTACAGGTATTGCAATTGTTCTGGAAATGTATTATTTTCCACAGCTATAATTGAATTGCTTTGCAGATGTCTGAAAACATAGATAGTACACAGTTTGCAAAAACAAATATATAAAGGATTTTAAAGATAAGGTTGTAATTGTTTACAGCTAAATCAAGAATATTTTGCAATGTTTTGCTAATACATATAAAATGGTATTTTCAACAAGAAATGTATACTACCAAGGCGTATTTTGTCTACTTGTGTTTAATTTAAACCTAACACTGAGTTGTTGTATGCAATTTCAACCTTTATGTACAAATAATTCGTCATCAAATACTATAATTTCAGAATTTGTAATACACAAATCTAATTTATAATTGAACACCAGTCTGCTAACAATATGTTGATGTTTATAAACATGAGTGATCAATTATTGCCAAAAATATTACTGTCTGTCTCTAAATGGCTTGATTTTACCATTAACGTTTCTTTTAACATATAAAACATATACAGTGCGGAAAGTCATTCGCAATATAACAATATACACCAATATGCGTACGATCAGAATGATATGCGTGAGAGGTGGCGACATAATTAGCTGTCATTTAATAACATTTAGCCCAATTTGAAATATTTCCGAAAAGCTAAGCACTTGTTGATTATATTACTCATTTAGCTTCATTTTAATGTAAGACGCTACAATACTTTGCAAAGTAAATGTAAATAAAATAATGTATACTTACAATTCTAGAAGAGTCGAAACATTAGTAAATGTATGTGTGAATAAAAAAGAAATATGATTGCCATCCAGGTGCAAATATAGAATAGCTGGTACTTTCTGATGAGTTGTCAAGGCAACAGGTACAAACTGCATGTTATAATTTATCCCAAGGTTACTTAAATAAAGTATTGATAATATGTAAAAAAAACGTGTTAAATATCTATAATATATTCAATTGCATCCGAAGTTCTCCATAGAAGGCTCCAATATTCATCACAAAGATTCCTTGTCAATTAAGGTTTGATTCGGGAATAACACGCGCATTAATCACTCTTCCATCTAAACCTCAATATTGCAATATATCTAACTGACATATCATTCTTAATACATCTTTTTATTACATTCAATCTCTGGGACCTTTCGTCGTTTAGTGACGTACGTTTAATTACATGCATATACATGTTTTGTCTTTTTACCTCATGTTTCCTTATTCGGACACTAAATTACTTTGCTTTCTCGAAAGGAGTCTAATTCTTTTTTCAAATGGTCAATCACTCAATATTGATTTTAACAGATATTGTCTCTTTTTTTATGATGCTGTCTGTAAATATAAAATTGCAATATTTCTTTGCCATAAAACACACTATGAGGGGAACACATTTTGTGCCAGTTCTTACTTCTTTAACAAATTAAAACAAAATAGTCAAAACACGTCCACCTTGCTACAATAAACCCAAACCAACGAAAACATCAGATGCAAGATTCACTTAAAGTATAACCAAAACCAAATGATGTTTCCTTAACATTTTTCGCATTTTTTATTCAAAAGCTTTTCCAATTCACTCAACAGTTTTTAAACCTTACTTACAGATATGTCAGGGAATGCAAACATTTAAATCCATCTTCCTGGATATGCGTTTCGTTAAGTCTGTTATTTCGTAGACTTAGTGTTTGTAAAACTTGCAACTCACAAAAGTCTGTATTGTTTATTGACTCAATTAGGTTATTTTGTAAATATCTGAAAAACACAACTAATACATTAGTTCCTAAAATCACAAAATGTCATAATAGATTTCAGTGCAAAATATTATTCTGTGATATTTAACAAGCACCACAAAAAGATTTGGTGTTAATTCTTAAAATATATATGTAGTAAAAAGTTTAGTATTTTACCGCCTCATGAATTGAAAGACTTTTTACATTTTATTTCAACAGCTTGATAGAAAAATTTGTTATTTGTGATTATCCATGTCTTAATACAACATCCTTGTCGAAATTCTTGCAAATATGGTTACTGATAGTTTTCCAAATTTTTGAATTCACTGTACAGTGAATGTGCTATGATGATTGTTGGATATTCCTATTAGTGACGTGATACCCATCAACTCAAAACAGAAACGCAACATCGGATAGGATAAATTTGTTCAAATCATTTTTAGAGGACACATAACTATTAAATATTCATGACACTGAAGGTCATTTGCCAGTGTATGGACCGGTTGGTGGCCCCAAAAATTTATATGGATATATAGACCGAAGCCCATATGAGGTCCATATTTTTGGGGGTCATCAACCGGTCTATATACTGCCATATGACCCGAAGTGTCTTGAACTATTTGTTATATTATACTTGTACTTTCTGTATGCTCACTTAACTGCTCCATATGCACAATATGTACTGTCATGACTGATTATTTTAGGTTATTTTTGTTCTGAAAACTCATTTTGCATATCAGTTACTTGTCGTTAATAATCTTCACTGAGATGACACTGTGGCACCAAATCGCCTGCACTATGTCCAGCGGTCTAGACCCCTCGGCCAAATCCGCTATATAAAAATATAGCTTCATTAACCGGGGTGAATCGTAGACATAGACATAGTACATGTGTACTAGCGTGTGACGATGGAATTTTCGTAACCAATACATATTAATTTGACAGTAATCTAATTCAGCATTTTTGTATTTATTATATAGGATGACAAAGTTACTTGTCATACAGTCACAGTAAGTAAATTATATACAAACGTCTAAGTATTGTGACAACCATATAATATATCTATCCAGCGGATTTCTGAAACATCAGAAATATCGGGTTAATATCAAATTTTTATATATACTTCTACAAATTAAGCCCAACACAATTTGAATTAGATTTTTAACTGTCAAATTTTTGTGGCAGCTTTCTTTAGACTCTTTATATAATATTTTGAACTGCCTGTATTGTGTATGTACACGATCCCAGTGTACTTATATTATTCCATCTCCCAATGAAGAATATCTTAAACATTTAATGTTAGACGCCACTGATGAGTCTTGAATAGACGAAACGCGCGTCTGGCAAAACAGGATCGCCTTTCACGTGCAAATCATGGGTACTTTTTAACTCAGACAATCGATATAAAACCCAGCTTTTTCTTTTTCTTGACTGCATTAGTCAAATAAAATTCTGATGAAGTAACGCTATGCCAAGGTTACATGCTGCTACCCGGAATATTACTATCGTCGAATCGAGGCTTGGGAATCACATAATGATGTTGCCAGCAGCTTGTTACTACGAAAGACCGACTACGTACAGGACGTTCGGTAATTACAACTCGGGCGCAGGATCGTTACATTAGATTATTCCGTCTACGAAACAGGACTATTGCTGCAAAACAGAAACAGCTGTAAACGTCTATGGGTTGCGCCGTATATCACCACAATCGGTTATGCTCTCGTGGATTTCGGGCAAGAAGACCTTAAGTCGGAGCAACACATAGACGCCGACACCGTCGAGGAAGGGTTAGATGGTGTACTACCGTTCGTGTATGGAATTTACAGAACTGGAGAATTGTGTGGTTCAGCGATGAGTCACGTTTTCATCTTGTAAAAGCGAGATGGTCGCATACGAGTGTACAGGCGCCGAAATTAACGTTTTGCTCAAGACTGTGTTGTAGAAATAGACAATTTTGGCGGAAGCAGTGTTATGAGTAGGCCGCTATCTTTTACGCCAGGAATACACAGGTGAAAGATATCCAAGGCAATGCGAACGCTGTTAGGTATAGAAACGAAATTTTTTGTCCGTAATTGACATTTAAAAAGAAATTTTTCAACACGACAATGGCCGACCACATACAGCACGTGTAACAGTAGATTTTTTTAGAGCAACAGAATATTAAATGTGATCCGTTTGCCATCACGATCTCCGAATTTTAACCCAACTGAACATCTGTGGGATGAACTGGATCGACGCGTGACAACCAGTGACAACCACCGCCGTAAAATCTGCAACAATTAGATCAGAAACTTATAAAAAACAGTATGAGAGGCAAAGGATACCGCGAATTCGTACTCAACATTTAATTGAATCCATGCCTGAAGAGTAAGGGATGTGTTACAAGCAAATATTGGGAACAACAAATACTGACATTTGTTGCATGTTTTATTGAAAATAAGAGACAAAATGTTATATTTCATTGTAAAAAAACTCATGAACAAGAAGTGTGGCAATTTTTACATTTCTGTATATATTATTGATATGATAAATTGTTAAAATAATATATATGAAGTAAAATTCCCATTTTGTTGTATGTTGCGTGTCTTTTTGGGGTGAGTATAATTTAATTAAATAACCAACTCACATTCTACAATAACGGAAGCGGGAGGTTTGGTATGCCATAAAACCTGGTTTAAACCACCATTTCTTATGAAATGCGTGTACCAAGTCAGGACCATTGATGTAGTTGCTATAGTTTTGGTTGTTTTGGCCCTAGAGTTTGCCGGTTTCTCGGACTTTGATTTGTGGTTTGTTTTTTTCCGACGGTGGGATCGGTGTTCGGTATTTTGTTATTACCTTCGATGATGTAACATTAAAATTTCCAATCAACGAGACGTGTGTTTTTTTAAGTTTTAATGTTTCCTGTTTTTACAGTATTTGTTATTTGTTGTACTTAAGCGAAATTCTGGACAAGAGGGCAGATATATGTTTTGATGAGGTACCTTTGAGGAATCGTTTATGCACAGTTAGGTTTAAATTTGTTTTTTGCTGAAAAGATATTTTATGATTATGATATAAAACGGCTTTATTGAAAATTGTGGATGCACAAATTTTCTGGGACAATACGAAATATTTTTAACTCCACTCTTTTTCATAAAACTGTAGTTCAAATTTGAGTAGGTTCCCTAAAACTACAATAGCTATTAAATATATATTTGTTATTATTAAAGGGACCCATATGCTTAAAATAATTATTCCATGAATTTTTAGCCGAGTTGCAACGAAGTTGAACTCGGCTATTGTTATGATGATGGCGGGCGGCTGGGCGGGCGGGCGGGCGGGCGTCAACAATTGGTTTCCTGACCATAACTCAGAAAGTTGTGAACCGATTTTAATGAAACTTTAGGATATTGTTACATACCATCAGAGAAGGAACCCTATTGATTTTGGGGTAAATCCATTCAAGGTCAAGGTCACGGCGACAGAAAAACGTTAGAAAATTTCTTGAATTAGTGGTTTCCGGACCATAACTCAAAAGGTTCTCAACCAATTTTATTGAAACTTTGGGATATTGTTACATACCATAAGAGGAGGAACCCTATTGATTTTGGGGGTAAATCCGTTCAAGGTCAAAGTCACAGCGACAGAAAAACGTTAGAAAATTTCTTGAATTAGTGGTTTCCGGACCATAACTCAAAAAGTTCTCAACCGATTTTAATGAAACTTTGGTATATTGTTACATACCATAAGAGGAGGAACCTTATTGATTTTTGGGTAAATCCGTTCAATGTCAAAGTCACAGTGACAGAAAAACGATAGAAAATTTCTTGAATTAGTGGTTTCCGGACCATAACTCAAAAAGTTCTCAACCAATTTTAATGAAACGATTGGAAGGGATTACTACTTATGAACGGTTGAATTTGTAATAACCAATTATGTTAAATCTTAAAATGAAGAAAGAAAAGTTTTGGTTAATAAAATACGGCAACTCGGCTTTTACACCCCCGTGCATATTGATTTTTCATAATTAAAATTATAAAATAATAATCCTCACCTTATATCCAAGAGCTGGAGAACTAAATTTTTCAAATAGTCTACTAGATTAAACAAAGAAGAGAATAAAGTACTTTAATTGTGTGATTGTTGTTTACAGATTTTACCTCTCTTGTTAAAAGTTGTAGTTTCAGGTAGGTATAAATGACATATACTTACTTTTAATGTAGAATATTTACTTACAGTATAACAATGCTTGGAGTTGTAGAAAAGGCTACCAGTTGTTTCTTTTTCTGTAAATAAGTCTGTCGTAGTTTCACGCCATATCCACTGTCGGCGAGTTCTGTTACATTTTTTATTAAATTGTTATCAGCATGTCTGAAGAAAAAGACATTTTATATACCAGTTCACGTTTTGATTTAAATGATGATATGAAAACACTAGAGTTGTAATTCTGAGCTAACTTTATGTTTTCACAAATCGTGCTCGACTGCAAACTATAGAATGTGCCGTTTTCCTACTGAATGTCGGATGCTGTCGCTAGGCAATCTGGACACCTCCCAAATACAAACTGCTTGTTAATATGGCTAGTTGCACAAGTTGAAAGCCGATACAAACTAACAAAAAAGCATATTTATCTAAAATTAAGTATGTATTTCGTAAAAATCTGAAAATTTTGCGATTGATACAACCTGGGTGATACAAAACCGTTTATCACCTATATATGTGATACACGATGTACTTTTGTCGGACCTACTTTTTGACGTAATAATGAATGTTGTAACCAATGAGTCTATACGAGAGCGAAGGTGACTTTTATTCTATGAATGAAATGTGACGTAATAATGCTTGTGACGTTATGGACTATTTAATGTCAAAATGCTTCGTTGAATATTAAAATTCAAAATTTTAAACATTCAGGTTTGTTATACCCTTTTTTATACTGCTAAAATTTAGATAAACTTATTACATACATGTAAGTGCAGGTACAACTACCTGTATCACGTCTCGACGCTACGCGTTTCGTAATGATACGAATGTACACAACTGCCTCGACGTGATACAGGTAGTTGTACTTACACATAATGTATGTAATGTGTATTTCTCAGCTTATTTTAAGTGCACTCGAAGAAAGCAAACATGTTTCACCAAATTAAAATATAGTATAATGATGCACAAATACTCACAATTCTACAAGTTGAGTAAAATTATCTTCCATGAAAACTTGGTGTGGTAAATGTGTTAACATGTTGCTGCTTATGAATCTGAAAAAAATCTCATTTAACAGTGTATATGTAACAAGCAACAAATTATACGTCTCATATTGTCCAAAATATTTAGATTCATTTTGAATGTTGACCACAAATCTCACTTCATCCGGATAACTATATGCCAATATGTTCTGTAAAATCATAGTTTTTAACAATGGTACCAGAAAATAACACTTCTACAAATATGTTCCGCAAAGCCTTCAATTATTAACAGTTCAAATTCCTATTTTGTTTATCATAATGCATGTATGGTACTTAGTGCTGAAGATCAAAAGTTCACCACTTATACTTTGGATTCGTTTCCAACGAAAGACTGGATGAAATTATATATATGTTTTTTAATTGATAAAAGTACCCTAAAACATCATGGAACAAACAAAAGTACACACTGTAATTTGTTTTATTTATTCTTGCACCTTTTTGAAATTACAAACATGTCAGTATATATTTAATTTTATCATGATTTTTTATATATTTTCAAGGTGTAGATTGCATTGGTCGGATTTAGCAGATCTTGGAATTCTGATGATAAAGCTGTATTACATCTGAATTATTTGCCTTTGCAATATTAAAGATTTTAGTGCCACTGACGAGTCCTGATTAAACGAAAGGTTGGTCTCTAAATATTAAAACTTTTATAGTAATCTATTAGTTAAAGAAATTTATTATGTCGAACCAATATTTTCTGTTATTATATCAACTGTTTATATCACTTACAAATACTTCAGCGATTTTCCAATTTTAATCATAGAATTAAATAGTATAGTTGTCATTGCTGGATTTTGACTATGTAGTCTAAACTCTATCAACTTTTCTAATTTGATAAACGATTCGGACGTAAGCTTTTCAAGTTTGTTATGGTGAAGATCCCTGAAAAAAAGAAATATTCATACATCAGATATTTGATTTCCAAGACTTTTTGTGTGAATTAATATTCACAAAACTGCTAATAAAATAAAAACATCAAAATATAATTTCTCAACTTATTCCGAGAGTAAAATCGCATCTGTTATGTATAATTATTGGTTATAATATCAAAATATATTTAATATTGAGTTCTCACATAAGTTTTTCTTAGAAAATGTTTTCTTATTGTAAAGGAATATTTTTAATTGATTATTTTTACTCTTGAAGTCAAGCAATATTAAACAGTATTACAATTCATTTATATTTTTACTTACAAATGTAGCAATTCTTTTAAATCTTCAAAAATACCTCTGGGTAAACGTGATATGCTATTACCATGCAGCTCTCTTAAAACAATTTTTTCAAGTTAAAGTTACATTGGGATAATGATGACGGCATTTTATATAAACTTGAAAAAGCTACATAATTAGTGTACAATTGATTATATACTTTTAAAACGTTAATTTCTGTAACAAAATGTATACAAGTGCTCGATAATAGTATATTTTACTCTTAAAACTGGAAATGTACTTGTGGATGTCTTTTGCTTTTTTAACTATTCAATGAAAAACACCAACACGTTATTGATTTCAATTTCATGAATATATAAATAGAAATATTACAATATAGTCATTTTCTATAAATGTAAAAACAAATTACAGTATTTTTAGATTTGAAAGTTCTTTAAAGGCTCCTTTCTCAACATATTCGATGGCATTATTGCTGAGATTCCTGCAAAATATATAATATAGTCATGAACAAAAAATTGAGAATATTGGATTATCACTAAATGAAATGTAAGTACAAATAGAATGAATATATTTTTTATATAATGAATATGGAAATTCCAGAAATATATATGTGTGTAAATCTGACACTAGCCCCCCCCCCCCCCTTGTCTACTACCGCGGCCTGGAAAATCTTATGAAGCTCTGTTAATAATTAACATTAACATTAATAATGTTATGCAAAGGTTGAGATACTTTAATAAGTTATCAAGAAAGTTTTGGTTTTATAAAAAATCGTTTAATCTATCATCATCTAAAGATTTCATCCCGAGAATCACAGGATACAAATAATTGTTGTTTTTCACTTTTTTACCTCATTGTCCTAGACCCACGACCGATCGCGTACTTGTTTTTCTACCACTTATTGATATATGACAGTGGGTACACTCGTAGGTATTTTCTCATTGTCGTGAATATTTAAAGTCCTATTTTGATTGGTCGCTTGTACTACCGATGCGTTAACAACTAATAAAAAAAGACATAACATACGTAGTTTCGGTTCGGTAAGAACGCGACAGGACGTGAGTTTCCAATGATATTATTTACCTTGGTATCTTCGAGGACATTTAAAATGTGTTATGCTCACGTCTTGGTATAATCGAGCTTCCTTCCTTGTGCGTTTTAAGTATAATTAAGAAATATTTGATTGTGCACATTGATCAGCACTTACAATTGTCATCAATTGTTATAAGCAAAATTCACATTTCTATCTTTTGAATGTAAAATATCATTTATACTTCCTGCGTCCAGCACGTCAACAATTGATTGGTATTTACAGTCACATGATCAAATAGCTATCAGAATGCTACTTGAACAGAGTTAAGTTTGATCTTCCACTGCGTGACAAAAGCAACATGAGTAGAGCTTTTAAAAAATATAATTTTAAGAAGACTGTTGCAAAGAACTTTCTAGCTCATTTGAGTAAAAAGTTAGTGTGAACTGTTTCAATCATTTTTAATATGTCATACGTACACGCTCACACGTGGCAAAATATGTAAGCTTAATAAGTTTAATTGCTTTTGGCCAACACTCGAGTTGTAAGTTTTTTCATGATTGTGTCCACGGAGCCATTCTGTACAATGATTCTTGTCTTTTTAAAACAAAGCGCGTCGGGGATAGAGACAGTTGTTGCTGAGTGATTAAATTGTATAATTTTCTTCCTATTTAATCTAAATAATGAAGTAAATTGTAACTGTGCACGATTTATGTAAAAGAGATTGCGATTATGCAATATTATTTTTATAGGCATGTCCTTTTTACGTTCTCATCTTGCACAAAAAAGAATAAATTAAATGTAACAGCAAATGATTATATAACCATTGAATTAATTACATTTGGAAGATATGATTTTTTTTAATTTGTAAGCGGAGATGTTTTACAATACATCAGAACAAACAACTTACAGATGAACAAACTTTGAAGAGTTCAATGGTTTTAAATGTGCCGCTGACACTTGATGCAACGTGTTTTGTTCTATTCCACTGAAAATGTTATGAAAATTAAGTTTCAAAAATACAATTCAAAGACATATGAAGAATACATTGTTCAGACACATGCAACATATTAAATACTTTTTCTGCTTTTCGTGATAAAAAATGAAATTAAATACGAAAATGGTGGCATTATACAGGAGTAACTGCGTTTACCAAAAATCTTTCTATATTAAACCATTTTATTTTCTTCTATACCATTTTTGAAAAATTAACGATTTTATATTTTATTCAAGTCAAGTTGATATGTAACTGGTTTACTCATTTAGTTAAAGGTAAAGAGATTCAACTTACAAATACATGACGTTTGGTAACTTTCCTAGTGTTTCTCCGGGGAAGTTGACAAATGCATTATTTCCAAGACTCCTGTACAAATTTTAACAAGCACGATACAGAGATAAAATCATACATCTAATGTGTTTTTATTTGAATGATGTAAATAAAGATATTTTACTGTTTATCTACTTACTGTTTGAAAGCGCAAAGACAAAATTAGATTTAATTAAATTTGTTTAAGGTTCTTAAGACGTCTTATAATAACAATTTTCCAACACTTTTAAAATCAACATTTTCTTTTATTTATATAGTTAATTGAGTGTTTAAAATTTAATTTGGTATTCATATAGGTATGTGATTCTTACAACATATTTTATCTGTTTACAAACATGTAGATTAAGTTAACGTAAACGACGGTACATTTTCCACCAACAAATTAAATACTATTTATAAATCCCTCTCGACTGCTATGTTAACTTTTCATATATAAATATAGCTCATCAAAATTAATATTTAAAAAACACCGCCTAGAATATGATTGGATAACAGTTTATAAACTAGTAAAATTAGTTTTAAAAAATAACAACAAAGATTACGCTCCCGAGTCCAAATTTCAGGTATAAGTGTGAATGTTCTTATAGCTACTTTAACAGTCAAATTTCTAAAGTATGTTGACAGGACTGAGATAACTGTATTACTTACACAAGTCGTAGATTTGGACCACTGATAAATCCAGGTGGTAACCAATGGATTTTATTATTCGTTAAAGCTCTGAAAAATTTAAAACGTGAGCACATTCATTCACACAGCCGTTTATGCGGAACATCATCATTACTGAAAACGTTTGCAATGTAGATACCACATGAAACTTTGCAACTTAATTCTTATAATATTGTTGTATCAAATACATCTTGTTTGGTGTATCTCGGGACCAAAGAATAATGTATTTTAAATATATAAAGGAATTAAACTAAAGTGAAGGTCGTTATTACATTTTGTGTTCTGATGACATAAGGCTTCGTTGTATGGCAAAATAATTAACATTTATCGAGATCACAAGGCCATGTTCATAACAACTGTATATAAAAGGGTATTACACCAGTCTTAAATTATTTTCAATTATGTTAGCATATCAAATTCTGTTCAAGCTCAATTATTTGCAGAACTTTATAAAACACGATGTGCTAAACATATGTACTTACAAATATTGTATTGTTTCAGGAAGACGTCCTTTAAACTTTGAGTCAATAGTTATACTATTATCTATTAAATTCCTACGAAATGAACAATATATTGAACATTTTAACCCTTAAAAAATCAATATGAACTGGTTAAATTATGCATTATGCAAACTTTATGAGCTATGCTGCAAAATGTAAACTATTATTATCAATGTGTATGTGGTATTATTTCATATTAAAGAAAACTTAACCCAATTATTTATACTTTATCGAAATGTGCTTTATATTAAAACCACGACGCAGTTATGTCTACACATGTTTAACCCTTTATGTGCAGTATTATCACATCAATTAAATATTGCAACACCCGAAATTCGTACAGTTATTTTCTTCAAAGAGGATTGTTGTTATTGAATGCTGATAATAAGGGGTTTTGTCCGTCAACCCTAAGTCTTCGAACGAAAATTTTAAGGTTGCCACCATAAATTGGTTGTCGCCATAGGGTATATTTTAAACGGTAATGTACCTTTCTCTCTTCCCGTTATTGACCTCACTTTTGTTTTGACAATAAGTAACACGAAGGATGTCACTAATGAAGTAAAATATTATAACATTCCTTTGTTTATACTATTAAGTGTCTGTTCTGTTTCGTATGTTTTTTTCTGTGTTTGTTGCGCGTTGCGCTCGTGTATTTTATTATACCTTTCGCTTGTAATTTCATCATATTTGTATTTGTATTGTGTACTTCGAATTATGTCTCTTCATCATCTGTTTTACGGGATTATGTATTGACTTTTAAAAATTGAAAATTAATAATAAATACGAATAGCCAAGAAAGAAATTTTAGCACATCTTTTAATACTGTCAAGTAATAAGTCAGTAAACAAAATAAACTTCTTACTTACAGTACGGTTATTTTTGTTTTGCTAATGTCTGGCAGGAAAGTAAGTTTACTGGATTGGATCACGCTAAAAAAATACCAAAATACCCCAGTCACAATGTGTTTTACATATTAATAAAACGACATATATATACATAGGTTATTGTGTCAATACAACTTTACAAGTAGATTTTCAGTGGCTCTTAATGGAACTGTAATTGGTGAACCAAACTACGCAACATGTGACAAACCTAGTTCACTTTCTGTCTTTGAAACTGGCAGCCACCTGGGTTGGAGGTAGACGCCGTCTGATTGTATTTAGTTGACCTATTGAGATCAACCATTGGTTCACATTTTCTAACATGTTTTTTTATTAAACAGTTCTAAATGTCGTGTTAGCATAAGTGGGCATTGTTTGGTGACCTTCCGATCATCATCCATTTCAAATTTGGTTAATCTGGCAAGGTTATGCCCGTGAACAAGATATGAAACAATGACATGAACCTGTTGGAGGGTGGGATTATGTAATTAAGTTAATTTTTAAAATATGATGCAACAAGCCCTTTATTAAAAGGAGTAAAGAGCAGCTTCACTACTTATCACTATTTGTACCATACATGTTTTGTTATTACTTTAATATTCATGGTTTCTGGAACACCTTTTAGCTAGTACATTAACCTAACGTTTTTCGTTCTAAGCATGAGAATTGGAATAACGTACAGATATAGACGGATGAACCTGTATTATTAAAACACAGATAAGGATTCTTGAGCTGTATATTAATGTTTATATACGCTGTCTGATTAACACCAGCATTTAATTCAATTTGTATGTATCAAGTCCAAAATCAGAATTACAACTGGTCTAAGCAACGTGAACTGCACCATTATACTTACAGTTTTTCTAAACTCGTCAAATTTGAAAACGTATCCTCTGTTATATTCAAGAACTTGCAATTTAGTATATTTCTGAAAATAATAATTTCTTTCATGCAACCTTATGTACTAGAAAGTCAGGTAACTAATATTCATTCCTCCTGTACACCTAGTTTAACTTTAGATTGCATTTATTTTCAGCGAAGATTGCTACAGTTTACTACGAACAAACATTCCAACAACATGCAGATTTATTTACAAATGGCTTTCAATTGTATATTATTATTATTATTTAAATTTCAAACTCTTCATTGTACAAAATATTTTAACTAAACGATTTCTTCACTTAATTTACCAGTTGCTGATTTTGTCACAAATTGTAATATCTGTCTATATTTAAATTCTTTGTAGTGAACAAACATTGGTTGGTTAAAGTGATTCATAATAATGCATTACGATGACATATATCTTCAACAGTAACTTTAAATTAAAGGGGTGTGTCATCCTAATTTGTTGATCGGTTGTATTTAATATCGTGCTTGATAAATTATGCCTACATAGAGGTTGTTGACTCTGTAAAGGTTTTTGCTGTCACATTGTCCGTGATAGTGAGATCGACAACAGACCTGGAAAATATAAATAGTTGAAATGAATCAAACTTCATAATTGAATTAATCAATCAACCACCGTGCAACAAATTGCTACAAATAAGGACATTGAGAGCCTATCGGTTAAGGTGGATGGCGTGCTCTACTCCAACTATAATTGACGTGTCATTTTTTCCTGTAGAACTTGGAGGTTTTTCATAGGTATTTCGTCGTATTCATCCCTATAAAAGCTGTACTATAAATTAGTATGTACAAACAAGACGATTGTTAAACTATTTGGTAACAAATATCTTGGTCTTAGAGTGTATAATATAGACCAATAAATAAGAATTTTTTAAGTTAATTTTAAAAAATATTATGGCCTCTAAATGAGCTTATTTAACCTTTTCTTTAAACTAGAGAAATGTTTATCCAACTGTAACATTTATAAGGTGGGGACCATCTTTTAAATCTGTGTAGAGAGAGACAGGACTGAATTTATCAAAGAAATCACAGGAGTAAATATAGCTATATTTAAAAAAGCAAAATATTACTAATATGAAAAGTATTAACCCGACTTATTAAATGAGAAGAGCTTACAAATTGGCTGTACTGCAATACAAATATTGACCATCATTTGTTTATGAAAAACCCGCCTCCGGGTTTCAACTCCAGCACTTGGAATGAGGGTAATTTGAATTTAAGCATAATAGTGATGGTACTTATTCGCGCTTTCATAAGTGATGCTGATCTGAAACATTTAACAAATAACAATAAAATAAAAGTTAAGCCTGTGGTATGTCCTATTCGTGTTCGTTTGATATCCCGATATGACAGTACACTTGTATGCTATCTATTTTCAGCCAAAAATGCTCTTTGTGAAATAGTACGAGATAAAGTGACAGCTGAAAAAGGTGAACACAGCGACTTTGCACAACTCGTTTATTGATTCCAGTTTTGATACAACCAATCAGATGCAAACATATGATTTAATAATATCTGAAAGATATCAGAAAGATATTACGGGTCTTATTTGACAAATGCAAGGTGTATACTTTATTAAACCTACACTCTTCTGGAACATGTTCCTAGTTGCACCAAATCGTATTGTATAAAACAGGAGCATGCAGAACATTGTTTTGAATATCCAGCTGATGGTTCTTGCAGATATGGACTTCCATTTCCATCATCCGACCACATCCCATTATTAGCATCATCTATGAAAAGATTCCAAGTTTAACTATGGTCGTGAATGAAGGTAAAAAAAAACACAGATAACCAGGGAAACTGTCAAAAAGACGAGACAATACACAAATATACAGCAATGGTCCTGTATTTGTCACGTCATGGCAATAGCTGAAATACTGCTCGCTTAACAACAAGAATTTATTCCTTTTGCCAATCGATCAATTTCGTCATTAGTAAACTACAAATCACTTTATACTGGATAAAATTAAATCAATATTTTATCGTTTATCTTTTATAGGCATATCTTCATAATTTTCTCTTTTTATCATTAATTATTTGTATTGTAAAGTAATGTATAATAACTTGATGTCTTTGCTTTTCTTTGTAAAACAAATAAACCTGTTATTTAAATAAATTGTTACACTTTGCTGTGCAATTAGTTGCTTTGATAATGTTGTGTTTAACACAAGGTTAAGTTTGATATGTGTTATCTAAGTATTGCATTATTATCACCGTTGCATTATTTATTGAATGTAGAACATCTTAAATAATGTACAAGCTTGAAATTGTTGTGCAACTATGTCTAGGATAATGGAATGTTTAATTTCGTGTGTTTGGGATTCATCTAGATCTTTGTGCAATTCGTATCTTACGTGTGATAAAAAAATTTAATATATATTTTAAGTGCAGCATAAATTTGAAATTGATTTGTCAGGGATCAACAACCAACGATAAATCTCTCTTTATATTGACACGCCACTCATTAATTACACGTGTTGTCCGATGTTTAATATAACGACAGCTTTTTATCACCAAGGTAAACAGTATAGAATACTACACAAAATATGCTACGATATTTAAATTACATTAAAATGCAAATTATAGAGAACTCATACATTCATTTATTTTTCTACTTTTTTCAATGCTTCAAAGTGGCCACTAAACCTTAAGTGTTGTTACTTAAGTTTAGTTGTTTTCTATAAGTGTGTATCGATTGTGGGAAATGTTGGTTTCTAACATTATTAGAACCTTTTATATAACAAATTTTACTGGCCTTGTAAATTGTTTAACTTTGTTATCTTCAAAGACATTTTAACTGTGACAGGTTGCATTTTTATCAATAAAAAGAAAAAAAAATACATTTTGTTTACTATTGTTCTTGTAATCCCGCCATTTTACAAGGCTGATATTATTAGTAAAATATTATATAATGCTTTTAAAATTAGTTTGATAATATAAAAAAATCTACTTTTGACTCCATTAAATGACAGGTTTTGACTGTGTTGTGATATTCCAACTATCCAAATAATGTAATTAAATATATAAAATAAGAACTGCATAAGATATATGCAAACATGCAAAAATATCATTTATTACCAGAATTATTACATGCAGTCATGAAAATAACTACAACTGTAAACCACAAATGATTAATACAGACAACAATAATATATATTTAAAATACTTAATAAGTTTACTTGTTGGTACTTTCTTTAGACCCTTTATATAATATTTTTGAACTACCTGCATTGTGTTTTTACACGATCCCAGTGGTCTTGTATTATTCCATCTCCAAATGAAAAAATACTTTAACCATTTAGAGTAAAACACAACTGATGAGTCTTGAAAAGACGAAACGCACGTCTGGCGTAATGACTTGGTAATTTTGATAACATTTTGTTGGAATATTTGAGCAAAGTCCCCAGCTAGGGGATGGTTAGGGCAATGTATTGAGGTTTTAAGTTCAGCAAAAGTGAGAATGTTCAAGATCAATATTTTATGACTTGTTTACGTCATTTATTTATATTGACACTCAATGATAAGGCCATTCGTTGGTCAGTCTGTGTCTATAGTCTTGACAAAAACGCCGTCCTTTGTATCGTTGCATACTCTTCTAGACTTCTTATATTTTGTTTATGCTGTATCGTCATGTTTGTCGATCCGATACTTAATACGTTTACTGGTTGGTACTTTCTTTAGACCCTTTATATATGTGTATTTTAAAAAGTCATTCATTAGCTTAATTATAATATCGTTCTAAAAAAGTTCAGTATTTAGTATATACTGACTTCCATTTGACTTTACAGAGAAGCAATGAAAAGTAGCGAACGAATTTGTTCTGCTTATTTCTTTAAAAACCTCCTAAATAATACTACCTTGGATTTGTAAAAAAACTTGCATGGAACTTAGCTACTTATAAATAAGTTAAAACATTTAATGCACAAAGTTAAATGTTAAATGTTAGAAAATGATTTAAATTTTTTGATAACAGACAAACAATATGCACTTTCAACTCCTTGACTACACCGGAATTAATATGAAAAATTATATAAAATAGAAAAATTACCAGAATTATAGGAGATGCCTGTGTATCTGCTCCAGTATGAATCCGCTGTCCAACACCAACATCTTGTTATAGACGAAACAAGCAGCAAACACAAAAATATGAACATCACAACAGTAGTTCGTTATTTCTAACGTTCATGTACTACTTGTTCTGTTTTATTCAAAGAGGACACGTGATTTATCATTTTATTTGTTTTATTTCATAAGGAAGTATGTACACGCCGAAAGATAACAATATAAAAGGTATAGACAACACATGCATTTACGGCATAACAGTAATAACATTTAAACAGTAATCTTCTGCGTAAGACTGGTTTGATATGTTTACATCAAAAACAAAATCTAACCAAAAGTTCATGACTTATGCATTAATATGTAGTTGACGAACAGAATTTCAAATTCAATGTTGAAATAACTAGAATGGAACAAAATAATGGGTAATTAAATAGAAAGATAATGTTGTAATTAATATTAACATTTGTTATCATCACATTTATTATTGATGACATTGCTTCATAAACCAAACTACATTTTGATGTTGAATCGATGACGTCTTTAATCCAGCTTCATGATTATATCAATACAAATAAGTACAATTATCACCAAAAGATATACTCTAAAAAAAATACACAACCTCTCTTACACCTGCCTGTAGAAAATAGCAATGAACAATAAATTGTATATAATTCTGTAGACAAGTTCTTAAGACCTTAGACATTACTGAAATGATTTGCAAAAAAAAGACAAGCATATCAATAGTTGAACTGCATAAACTGGAAATATCACTTTGAGCTAATAAATTCTATTCACGATTATGTCATATCCAAGGGTTTGTATGAAACTGAACACGGTGATACCATTCAAGAATGGTTGCAGAGTTTGAGGTCTTTACAGCAAATTATGAATTTAATTTACTAAATTTAATAGCAATCACAAATGCAGCATCTATTTCATATTTCAAAACATTTTTCTTACCTTATGATGTGTGTTTCTCAATGTCCCAAAAGCATCTATGTGTAAAGCATGCAACTGCTCAAGATAGATCGGGGACGGGGTTATCTCCGTCATTTCGATTTTTAACAATAACAGTTTTTGCTATATTTCAACTCTTAAAACTGGATGTAAAATTTTAATTAGAATTAAATTCAATCAATAAAATCTTTGATAATGCCATTGAGCATATCTGAAATTATATAACGTATTTTAAAAACATTATCATAATAGTTTTAAAGATAATCACTTTTATTGAAAAGTAGAAATTTCACAAAGAAAATAGTTCAAATAATGAAATTTAGTATAGAGGCTACATGATTGGAAACAAGCTGTCAGTGACCCAATATTAAAGTTTGGATATAGAGAAACGTGCAATTTTATCTGCCACAAGGTCACTTAAGCTTTGAAACTTATTACTTTTTATCTCATTTTTGAATATATTATTTATGAGAATCGTTTGAGAAAAATATGCTAGCGAAACCGAAATGCTGACTAAAGTGGAGATGTATATATTATTACAAAACGGTTGTTTGTGTTTTTGGACTTTTTCACAATTAAGAAAGGTGACAAGAATTGCCAGGTCTGTGGTTTTCTCAGGGTACTTCAGCTTCCTCTCCATATAAAAATGGACGCCGTGATATAGCTGAAAAATTGCTGATTGCTGTTAAACATCATTCAAACAAACAACAAACAAACAAGTAAGAAAGAAAAGATGACACAGCAGAATTAATATGTAATGTTTTAAATCTTCACGTAAGTCTTGTATATATATGATAGGTAGACGACAAGAACTGCATTTTTATTAAACTGATAAGATAAAGATTCGTCTTCTTCTTGTCAAAATCAACAATGAATAAAATTTAAACTTCCTGTTCTACAGCAAGTATACTATTATTAAGAATTAATCAGTACGTATAAGTTTGATATTGAAACACCAAACACAATGATAAAACAGTTTATTCTCAGCCCATCAACATTCCGGTGCTGATAGGAATTGTGTTGATACTTTTAAAGATATGTATTGTAATGTTTTAATTAAAAATACTGCAATAGGGGATTACTTGTTTTTCCGTCTGTTCTAGAGTTGTTAAATCAAAGATATCGGATGCATTTAAAATTGGGTATGAGGCAAGAGAATGTTCAAACTTGTAACAATTTGCCAGTAGCCTTTTAAAAAAAATACTGGATCCGCTGACTTCGCTCGGCATAGTCAACGATTATGCTTTCACATACTCTGGCAACTTCCTTCGTTGGATCAATTGGGACTCAAAACTTCTGACTTACATTGGGAGATTGTCATTAAAATATACCCATTCACATATCACGGTACGTTTCCTTGTTCCGAAGAATCAGACTTGTTATTGTCCAGGCTTGTTCACAATTATATAGTTCTTATTTAGACAGTTAACACTACGATGAATGAGAGTAGAATCAAAATTGAATTAACGAATTTCATTGAAATAAAACACGAGTCCGCGGCTAGGCAATCAACGATAAATAAGATGAACACCCATCCACATTTTAAGCCACGAGTCCTGATGAAAGGAGAAAAAAATTGGCGTATTCTTTTAATGATTAATCATGTTAGATGCCTCATCTCATGTTTAATTAAAGGTCATCACCCGGCCCACATACATGCTCCTTTTTGTACATAATAACGTAAAAAATTGTGGTTAATTATGATTTTCAAAAGAAACCAGAAAATACGTCCAATAGAATTAAATGCTTCAGAATTTTTCCTACTAACGGCACGAATCGTTCGATTTTTTACTTACCCGTTTTATCGTGTCTATATTGTTGTTTGTTTTCTTGAATGGTTTTTCACGCTACCTCCAGTAATTTTTTCAGCTATATCATGGCGTCCAGTTGACGGAGGAAATAAAATAATGGGTTTTTTTCTTTTAATAACAGAACTATAATTTTATACTAGTTTGTTTAAATTCATGTCAATCGACGCGGAAAAATCGCTCTTACAAAACACTCCCATCGTAAGCAAAATCGCACCACTTACAAAAGATGTCTTCAAAACGCCCCCACCTTTAGCAAAATCGACCCTATTGTGTCCATGCCTATCCACTTATATTCTCGTAAAAGATCAAATTTTACATAGCCCTGTAGATCTCAACACTGATCTTCAGTCGGTTGCTGTAAGGATATCTTTAGACAAAACGATTACTTTATATTCTATATATATTCCCCCTTATTATTTCATAAATTTGAACAAGTTTAAACATATTACTGATGAACTAGCGGCCCCATATATATTACTTCGGGACATAATCCTCTATTATAACTCAAAACACGACAAAGATAAGATTATTGAACGCTTCATGAATCAGGAAGCCGTGTTCATTTTTAATGAATATACCAATACATATTTATATCCTGGGAATAGATCGTATTCGGCGATATCTAACAATAGCAGATCCTTCTCTCTTGCCAGATTCCTCGTGTAAAGTCCATGAGGACCTTTGTGGCAGTGATCACTTTCCAATTATACTGGAATCTTCGCATTCTTATAACACAAAACGAGCTTCTTGGTATAAATTTTACAAAGCCAATAGGCTTCTGTTTGAACAACTCTGTAAAGAGAGACTTCCCTCAAACACTTTTGACGACATTCCTGATACAATTATTAAATTTAATGAAACTATTATTTCGATGCTGATGAAACAATTCCTAAGACCTCAACAAATCCAAAACAACCAAGTATACCACTGACGGTACGTTGAAAGCTTGATGAAGCTATTAAAGACTGGAAAAAACCAACGACGCTTTAATAAACATCCAACTGAAAATAATCTTAACTAATTCCGAATAATTTTTCGACTGAAAGTTCGCATGGTAACAAAACAAAGACGACGCACCTCTAGGCGGAACTTTGTTTCAAAATTAAATAACCATATACCTATGAAAAAAATGGAATATGATTTGTAAAATTAAAGGTAAAATAGTAAAGGAAATGTCCATTATTTACAGGATGGACAAGACTCGTTAACATCAGTGTCAGATATATCAAACAAATTGGCCAAAACATCAGCAAAACATCCAGATTTTCATCGGATCAAAATTCAAAAATAAAAATCAAAAGTTACTATCCAGTCACAAAATCTATTATCAACTGCTCAGACATCTGCCAAAATCTATCCAAATCCCTCTGAATCTTTTTAACAGCATTTGGGAAACGGGTGACTTACCATCTATTTGGAAAATGGCCACTGTTGTGCCTATTCCAAAGCCATGAAAAGCTCACTCAGAAGTGTCAAACTATCGCCCTATAGCCTTCACAAGATGTCTGTGTTAGTAACACCATGGCAAGGATGATCAAAGATCGCCTTGTCTGGTTTTTAGAATCGAACAACCTCCTGTCTTTTGTGCAATGTGGTTTAAGACAAGGACGAAGTACCTTGGATCATCTGGTTCTTTTTTAAACATATTTCAGAAACGCTTTTGCCAAAAATGAACATGTTGTGTCAATCTTTTTCATCCAGAAAAGGCTTACGACACAGCATGAAAATATTGCATTTTAAACGATATTTTTTATATGGAGTTGAACTGTAGTTTTCGTACATGAATTTTTTTGTCTGATAGGGAATTTAAAGTTCGGTTAAATTCAACTCTGTTTGAACCTTTTGAACAAGAAATGGGTGTTCCTCAAGAAATGTTTCTTTAATTGTCAGACGATGCTCGACGGAAAAACACTATAACTGTCGATCTTACCCCCATCCCCCTTATGCCTATCAGTATTTTTTAATTAAAAGCAAAATTTGCTTAGGTGGCTTTGTCGAAATTGTTGACAATTGTTAATTAATGAGTTTTGTCTTGTATATTCTTTTGATGCTATAAGAGAAATTAGTAACATAAAGAAATATTTTATTATGTAATAAAAATTATATAAATCTTCAAAATCATCATGCAGTTTGTGTGATTCCATTTATTGGTACTTGTTTAATTTACTCATTTTGCATGCTATATGTTAAATCTTGTCATTTTTTTAAAACAATTTCTGTTACGGATATTTGCTATAAATCGAATCCGTAATTGCTTTTGTGTTTATACATTAAACTAACGAATCTGTCGGCAATAAAGGGGAGAAAAGGGAGATAATTAAATTTAACCAATCGGAATATTCGTTACTGCAGCGTGGAAATTTTTGAATAGTAGACATTTGGCATCATAACAAATAACAATTTAAAACAAACGTGTAGAGATCCCTGCGTAAATTTGCAAGCGATTATGAATAAAGCAACTTTTATGTAAGTCTAAATTTTCACTTTCCCTGTACGACTGTATAAATCTTTACCCAATTTCAATGCTAAACCAAGCTTAATAGACGTAGTTCTGACTAGTTGTCCAAGTCTTGTGACTAAAACTTTAAACTTTTGTACAGGTATAAGTGACTTTCACAACTGTGTAGCAATACAAGTAAATTGCTTTTCGGCAAAATATGAACCACCAAAAAAGTACTGTAGAAGTTTTAAGCATTTTAACAATGAAAATTTTTTACATGATCTAGAGCAAGTTGATTTTGATAGTTGTATAGAATGTGGTGATGTAAATCAAGCTTATAATAATTTTAGCAGTAAATTTCTAGAAATAGCAGACAAGCATGCTCCTTTTAAGGAGAGAAGGATATGCCAAAACCAAGTACCATATATGAATGCCTCTCTTAGAAAGGCAATATACAAAAAGAAAATGTTGCACAATAAATATCAAAAATTCAGAACAATCTCATGTTGGCAAGAGTATAGAAAACAGCGAAACTTGGTAACAAAATGTAAAAGAAAGTCAATAAATCAATATTTTACTGAGAGATGTTTAGGAGGGCCAAAATCAAAAGACTTCTGGCCTACCATTAAGCCCTTCCTAACAAACAAGGGTAATAACACATCAAAAGATACTATTTTATCTGAAAATGATCACATAATTACAGACCAACAAGATATTTGTGATATTTTTAATAATTTTTTTGTTAACGTTGCAAAAGATATTGGTGATCCAGGTGTAATTATTGATGAAAAACACCCAAGTATTGTCCATATTGACAACATCATGAATTGTAAGAATATTGAAAGTCTACACTTTAGTCATGTAAACGAGGAGTTTGTTACCAAACAGATTAAATGTATAAGTGTCAAGAAAGCAACAGGAGTTGATAACATCTCTCCTATGTTATTAAAATGCTCATCACCAATCATTGTTAAACCTATTACTAAGTTAATTAATATGTCTATATCTGCTTCTGTTTTTCCAGATGAGTTGAAAACAGCCAAAGTCTGCCCCATCCATAAGAAGAACAGCTTGCTCGATAAAGGAAATTATCGCCCAGTAAGTGTCCTCCCAACAATCTCTAAATTCTTCGAGCGAGCAATTCACAATCAACTTTCTGAATATTTTGATAATATTTTCAACCCCTATTTAGCAGCTTTCCGTGCAGGCTTTGGCTGCCAGTCAACACTCATACGAATTGTCGAGGACTGGAAGGCAGCCCTTGATAGTAACAAGTATGTGGGAGCTATCTTGATGGACCTGTCAAAAGCTTTTGACTGTCTCCCCCATGACTTGTTGCTACTTAAACTTAAACACTATGGTGTTAGTAAAAATGCACTAGAACTTATCACTAGTTATATTAGTAACAGAAAGCAATGTGTAAAAGTTGGGAAACATGTAAGTTCTTTCCAAAACATTTTTAAAGGTGTTCCTCAAGGCTCCATACTAGGACCTATTATGTTCAATATTTTTGTAAATGATATTTTTGAATTTGTGGAAAACTCTAATCTTTATAACTATGCAGACGATAATACTTTATCATATGCCCATGATGATGTTAATATATTAAAGAATATTTTAGAAACTGATAGTAAATGTCTAATAAAGTGGTTTCATATGAACAAGATGAAAGCCAATCCTGATAAATTTCAGGCCATAGCCTTGGGTAAAAAGACAAATGAATTAAATCTTGATTTTAATCTTGGTAATACTGTTATTAATTGTGAGAATGAAGTAAAACTTTTAGGTGTTACTATTGATTTTATGTTAGATTTTAATAGCCATGTCACCAACATATGTAGAAAAGCAGCAAGACAACTCAATGTACTGAAACGTATAGGCCATCATCTCAGTAGACTATGTAAAATGACAATATATTATTCATTCATAATGGCCAACTTTAATTATTGTCCATTAATATGGCATTTCTGTTCAGAGGTCAATACCAAAAAATTGAAAAGGTACAAGAGAGAGCACTGAGGTTTATTTACGAGGACAAAAACTCTAGCTATGAAGAATTACTTGTTAGATCAAAACTTCCATCTTTAAAAATTAGACGCCTTAGAACAATAGCAATTGAATCCTTTAAAATTTTGAATGATACAAGTCCTCTTTTCTTGAAAGATCTTTTAGTAATGAAAAATAATTCATATAACTTCAGGCATAAGAACACAGCTGATATACCCAGAGTTAATTCCACCAGGTATGGTCTTAAATCTTTCAGGTATTCAGCCCCTAAGATCTGGAACAGTCTCCCCAATAATCTTAGAGATCAGACAGACTTAAACCAGTTTAGGACCCTAATTAATACATGGACAGGCCCATCTTGTTCATGTATGGTTTGTAGATCTTAGGGACTGAATAACCGGTACTATCCTTCCTCATTTCATCAGTTCTTGTTTTATTTCAAATTAGCTTCTTAGCTTGTCCAGTGCTTCTTATATATTTTTCTTTTAGCATGTGTAGCAGCTTTTGTTTTATTAAATTTTAGCTTCTTAGCTTGTCCAGTGCTTCTCATATATTTTTCTTTTAGCATGTGTAGCAGTTTTTTTATTGTTTCAATTTTAACTTCTTAGCTTGTCCAGTGCTTCTCATATATTTTTGTTTTAGCAAGTGTAGCTTTGCATGATATATGCTTCAATCTGCTTTTTATGTTATAAATGTTATGTGATGTCTGCATGATATATATGTGTCTTGTATGTGTAGTGTAGTAGTTAGACTGCATATTGTTTTATGCCAAATGCTGCATTTGTGTATCTGTCTTACTTATGACTATGTGCTATATTTTACTGTTGCTATATGTCTTTGTGATGTATTTATTACATGTATGTCGGTATAAAAGCTCTACAGAGCTTATGTTCATTGTTATAAACCCGACTTTAAATAAAATTTATCTTATCTTATCTTATCTTTACCCCTCTTTGACACTGATGTTTGTTGTGTGTTCTTATTCGGTTAAAAGCTCTATAGAGCGTGTATTATATTGTTATATATTGTGCCGAATGAAAATAAATCTTTCTTATCTTATCTTACACTGACAGTGTTTTCCAGGGAATGGCATACGTGTTCCATTAAACTTAAACTCAGTTAAAGTTAAAAAAAAGGTTCTTTGCATTGGCATATATCATATTTATCAATGAAGAAAGTTGTTTTCTCCATGATTGATAGTTCAGAAATAAAGCTCAGATATTATTAACTACGAACTTCTTTTATATATATTGCTTCCTCATACAAACTACCTGGGACCATACTGGGAGGGTTCCCAGTGCTCGACCCACAGACCAGCCCAGCATGTTCCCGGCTGGTGGATAGGGGAGACCTTCTCGTTGGGGGTTGTCAGGTCATAATACAGACAGCCTGACCGTGGACCGTAGTGGTTAACGTGTTTGGAGAGTGCCACGCTCCTTGCACCATAAAGACCCCTTTTGTAGATTTCGAAAAAGAGTAGGCTCATTGTAGCCTCTACAAAAGGCTAAATTTTCCGCCCCTACCCAAAACTCCATACTTTTCCAGTGGCAGTCAAAATTGTATTCCCTTTGACCCATCCCAACCCCATTTTCCGTTGATTTATTGTTTGTTAACTTGTTCCGGTCCTGAATATAGCTGAAATACTGCTCGCTGGACGTATAGCAGACATCCAATCAATCAATCATACAAACTGCACCCCATCTGGCATTGTTCATTTTAACAGTAACTCGCAAAAAGTTTTGGCACATAAAATTATGGTGTAGTTGCAATTGGTAACATTTTTCTTATATTTCATTGAATGGAAACCCAGTTTTTCTAAAATTTGTGAAAATAATCATGCTTTATTATTTGACCTCTTGTTCTGATTTCAATCTTGATTTATTTCGGTCTACCTATTTACTGACAAGAAGCATTTTATCACAGACAAAAAAAGATCATTTGTTGTAATTATTATGAAAAGAAATTAAAAAATAGATTTTTAAAATTTTTGTGTAATTGACAACTTTCCAATTTAAAAAACGCCACCTAGTGTCTACTTCCAGTACTAAAAACTGCCACTACAGCCGCAGTTTGTCCTGTTGAAACCTTTTGAAATGGACAATTGTCTTTGATAAATTTTCACGCTTCAGTTGTATGACAGGTGTCAATATCTGAGTGAGGAAGGTTATTTAAACAGCCTGCTGTGTAAACGTGATCGTTAATTAATTAACCAATGTTCATTACCCTATTTACCTGATGCTAATTGGAGGTAGAACCCCAGCTGTTTTATAGCTTGAATCAACAAGCTCACCTGTGACATCCGAATTGTATTCATACTCACCTGTTGCTTATAGCTATAGAAACATCTACTAATAAGTTTAATCGTATGAAAAATTTAATTGGCATTGACAAACTATATACATATAAAAACAATCCAAAATCTTTATTTCAATATCATCATAGTCTTTTAGTAATAACAGCTGTAGTTTTTTTAACAGGAAGTAAAAGGGGAGATGAATCATGTAAAACTGGAAATGGGTCAATTTTGTTGTCGTTGTTTTGTTGTACATGCAGTGTAGTATTTACCTACAACAAGAAAGTTTAATAATAAATTGTATTATTGAGTTATATTTCCATCAACTTGCGTCAATGTACACACCAAAGTATAAAATGCAAGCCCAAAAAATACCAGAGCATTTCACAGTTTGATCAATATTTTCACAGTTCTGAGAACAGTGGTTATTTCAAAAGATTAAAAAAACCTCCTTCTTACAGTGCAAGATGAAATGGTAATAAGTCCAGCATTGTTAACTTTGGATAAAGTAGCCCTCCCATGCTTCACATATCTGTAGCTGCAGTTTTTATTACCGGAAATGGACACTGGTGTTTTTAAATTGGAAAGTCATCAATTACTTCGCTAGGTCTGAAAGGTTCATTTATAAAAGAATTTGCAACAAAAAAAATACATACATGTATTATTTAATCTCAGATATTACCTAACAAGCCTTAATATGAAAATGGTGATTTTCTGGCAGTGAATTTTTTATCACTCACCACTTTTATCAATAACGAAAGCTTTTGATAATTGGCGATAAATTCCTAAATCAATTTCATCACTTTTTCCAACAAGTTTTTTTTTTTTAATTGTTGATACAATTCAAATTCTTTACCAAGCTTAAAATGACATCATGCAGGGAATTTTTTAGCACTCGCCACTTTCGTCATTGACGAAATCATTTGAAAATTGACGATAGATTTCTAAATCAATTTCGTCAACTGATTTCCAACAAGTACTTAAATTTTTCGTTACAAATTCATTCTACCAAGTGTAAAACGACATATTTATGACCCCAAAGCCAATTAACAGGAAATTTACTTATTTCACCTCCGAAGATAGTTTTAAACAGCTGGTGTCAATCGCCGAATCAAGGTTTTTACAGGTAATCTGATTAAAAAGATTAAGTGGTGTTCCTGGTCAATATACGCATACAAAAGTGCCGTAGATTGTACTGATGAGCACAGACTTCCACCTTTTGATTAAATATGTAATGCAAATAAAAATTGCAAAGATTTTGTGTATTTAACTCATTTTGCATATGTTTTGCTGGTTTCAAATGGATTACGCGCCATTTGTGACATCCGAGATACGTCTAATTACCGATGGCTACCACTTAGAAAACGAAGAGTACAACGGCTCTTAATGAAAAATTGTAACCGATTGATATACAAACGCTTTTTCAATAAGTTTTAAAATTAAAATTTATTTGAAAATTTATAAACATTTTGTTATAATCATTTTTTAAAACAAATTTATACACTGCAATTGAAAGAATATAGTTTTTTATACTATGATATTTTCACAGTACAAAATGAATGCATGCTTCTGAGCAAATGCTTACAGGGTTCACCACAGGCTATTCAAGGGCGGTGCTCCTCCACTCTTGACTTTGTTTCCTCCACCCTTGAATTTTGAGCTCCATACTAAAGTTTGACTTTATTCCTAAAACAATGAAGTTTTTAAATACAAAAATACATGTATATTGTGACTGGTAGCAAAAACACAAGTGGGAAAACAAAAACAAAGACTGATAACACTATTATGAATAAATAAATGTCACTCTAAAAATTTTATGAGTAAGGAAATGGATCATCGTCCGACTTGCACCACCCTTGGATTTTAAGCTGTGGTGATCCCTGGCTTATACGGCTCATCCGCTAAAGTGACTAAGGCCCTCAAAATCCTAAAAAATTCCCTGGACATGCCAATTAACAGGAAATTTAATTATTTCAATTTGAACCTTGATAACAGCAGGTGACAATATTTGTACAGGAAATCGATATATACAAGTGCTCTTGGTCAATGATAATCTTTAAGATTATCATACAAGAAAAGTGTCTAATAGATAGACTTTTTGTACTGACGTGCACAGATTTCCACCTTTTGATTAATTATGTCATGCAAATAAAAATTGCAAAGATTTTGCATATTTAACAAAAAAAATGATTACTCATCATTTGTTTACATCTGACATGTCCAAAATAGGTCTAATAACAGATGATAGCCTCTTAGAAAAAAGAGAGTACATATTGAAAAAATGTAACCGATGGATAAACCAACACTTTTAAATTAGTTTTAAAATTAGAGTTCTTTCAAATTTTATAAACATATTTTAATATTTTAGTCCTAGTTTTTTTTATAGAAAATTATAATCTGCAATTGAAACAAATACTTGTTATACTGTACAATTATATATCACCAGTACAATGGATGCTTCTGAGCAGATGCTTATACAGCATGATCACAAATGTTACTTAAGCCCTCAAAATCCTTGACAATTCTTTGTTAAATTTAACATCACTGTAATTTGTGATAAATGCAGTATGTACTAGTCCTAGTACATGTATAGTATTGTTAAAGGGAGTATTATTTAACATTTCTACTACTTCCATACTTTTAAACGATATGCATGTATGAATCTAATATGTTTCAACAAAAATAAGATTAAAAGTTTTACTGTCAAGAAATGAAGTGTGTATTGATCACCCAAGATGTATTTAATCTTCTGTGTATTTCAAAGTTACCAACATACAAATATTTACAGACAGAAGTTAACTTCATTATCAACACAATCTATAATTTCACAATACCAGTTACATCTTTATGAATTAAAGTTACACTGGGTAAGATAAGTCTATGTTATTTTATTATACATAATCACTGCATACTCACCTGTTATGAATGAACCAAGGCAAATGTATGAAATCTTTTTTTGGTTTGTTTGCCTGTGGTGTTGTTTTTTATTTTGAAAATGGGGGGGGGGGGGTTTGTGTTTTGTCTAACATGTCTAAATTTTTTTTTTGACAATTCTAACTCCAATTTTAATTTTATGGTATCTAATATTTAAAAATATCAACTTTTTTTCAATTTAAGTTCAGAATGGAGTAAATCTAATTTGTACACCCTTATTAAAACGTGTCAAAATATAACAATAATCAGGTAACACTCATAATGTTTATTGACACACACCAACAAACAAGAGGATTAGTGAAATTAACATGAATGGCATAATTAAAAAGGCTTTAAACATCTGTGACTGTAATATGTAAGTTTTCAAGTCTTAATGAGAGTTATCTTGTCATGATTTCAGTAGAGTTCAGGGGTCAATTCATTAAAAAGAACCTTCAAACGACTATTTTGTTTACTTATGGCAGTTTACAGGATTTACATGTAAGTTAGTCATCATTGTTCTCCACAGAAATTTTGGATAGCACTGTGGTATGTAATCATGTTTCCAATGCTATCACAATGTGACATAGACAAACATTTTGCATTCATTTTGACACCTATATTTTTTTCAAATAACTTTCTTATTCTTAAATAAACAATCTTTTTGACATAGCTAGTTAAGTTTTTAATTCAACAGTTAATACATATCTGTGACTGTTTAGCATACTTGTCAATATTAAAAGTAAAGAAACTTAGAATGATGATTTTTAATCCCCTTCTTAGCACAATGATAAAACGGTGTCAAACACATAGAGACTCAATCATATCTAAAGTTCCTAAACATTTGGGTCATTTTAGACATTATTAAATTTGGTTTATTATCTAAAAGAGTATCAATTACTTTCTGCAAAATTTCAATGAATCAAGGTGACAATGTACATTGCATTGTCATTCATTTTTATTGTTGAGAATATATCTAGAATGTTTCGATAGCAGATTTTGGTTGATATGCTACACAAAAAGGTATGCGTCATGTATAATGTATTTCAGTGAGGTTAACCATGTTAACAGAAAGAAAGTCACATGAAAAAATAATATGAAGTGTATCTTAACAATTTTAAAAAAACATTTTTTTTTCAAGTGCATCAAAAAAGGTCATTCAATCAAAACTCATACTTAGGCATGTTAAGAATGAAGTCTCCTGGAATCTATGACATCACTTACTACATGTTACGTATTTATAAGTTTAGTATACCTGGTATACTGTTTTGGTTCGCAGCATTTATTTGTTTTTGACATCACTTGATTGTAATCCAGAAATTTAAAGCATTTTTAATGTTATAATTTTTTAATATTTTTTTTCCAGTTGATCCAATAAATGATTGTAAAAGAAACATTATGACACTAGCTGGTAGAAATAGGAGACCCAGCTATGCTGAAGTTTGTACACCAGGGAGGAATAGTCAGAATGTGGATGCAGATAATAAAAGTAACGTTAAAGTTGTGGTCAGGATCAGACCAGAAAATGGAATGGAAAAGACTGGTAATTTCCGTATTGTCGTGAAGGCAATGAATGAGCATGTGCTTGTTTTTGACCCTAACGAGCAAAGTTCTCCAGAGTATGGTTACCATAATAGACATCAAAGGAGAGATATTCGTAAAAGAAAGAACAAAGACTTGAAATTTGCCTTTGACTATGTGTTTGATCATGGGTCATTAAACCATGAAATTTATCAACAGACTACAAAAAAAATACTTGATTCCTTCTTACAAGGGTATAATTGTTCAGGTAATTGCTACTATGACTGAATTCTTTTAGTAATGGTTTTCAGAAGTTGATTAAATTATGAAGGCCTATATTCTGATTCCGGAAAAATTGTATGTGCTCTTTTAATATATATCAAAATATAAAAATAAACAATCTTTAGAAAATGTTAACCATGCATGATTGCATAAAAAAAATAAGGTTATTACTGATTCTAGTTCCACTTCCTCCAATAAAGTATCCATTTTTCTCTTACCTTTGAGCAAGTATACATGACTATAGATCTAACAGCATGAAATCTGACGATGAATTAATTTTTGTAGACTTGTATGCAATAAAAATATATTATGTATGTTCTTTGTTTTTGTGGTTTTTAAAATTTTCCAAGCATTTTGTTAAAATAGCATTTTTTTATTGTTTACAACATGTTTTTGCTCATGTTGACTGTACATGCTATATGGAAATGAATGTTTACTATTTTTTTTATCAAATATATGTACATGTGTATTGGTGTCTAAATGTCGGACAACAATGTTTTCAGTATTTGCCTATGGAGCTACAGGGGCAGGAAAAACACATACAATGTTAGGAAACCCAGACAAACCAGGAGTTATGTATTTGACTATGATGGATTTGTATAATAGGATTGGTGACATGGAAGGGGACACAACTTGTGATATTGCTGTTTCATACCTAGAGGTAAAGTTATAACATCATTTTAGAGTTCTGTAGAACTGGTAATAGTCTTAAGAAACTTTATAAAATTGCAAGTTTTTCCAAAGCCAAGTTTAAAAAAAACATATCATTTATTAAGATAATTATTATTTACTAGAATCAACAATTGCAAAAAATCCTCAACAGAAAACTTGTTGTCTACATGTATACAGTACAGCTAAGTAGGACTTAACCTTTATCCACAATTCCAGAATGGAAATAGGTAATACCTCATGTATACTCTACCAACCTTTGAAGTCGCTTCAGGGGTTGAAAATTTTTTGGGCAAGCCTAAGCCCTGGGTTTTTTTAACTTTGAAACCTTAAGCCCCAACATTAATTAGACAATTGTCGGAGCGATTTGAAATTGGATTTGTGATGTATCGATTCGTAAATTTTTTGTCACCTTAGTAAGGGCATCCTTTTTGTCTGAGAGATGCGGGTATTTTCTACAATATTTGGATTACATTTCTTGGGCATTTTCATCGAACTCAACCCAGGGAAACGTGTCCATCCATGATGATAAGAACATCCTTTTCCATTTGTCTCTTTTATATTTGAGGTCTTTATTTTGTGGGGGATTAGATTCATTATTTGACCCCATTTGGTCTTCCCATGCTTCTGACTCGTCATCCAATTTCCTTTTTTCTGTTTTCTTAATCATTAAGTTAAAGTTTAACAGTGACCATTCTCGAATTCGTAACCAAAATTAATTTGGGGAAATTTTATACAGGGAAAGGAAACAAACTTGAATTGTTATTGATCAACATTGATATAGCGCCTAGAAGATTAAGATCTGTCATAAATAGAAAATAAATATATCGATTTGTTTTAAGGATCTTAAAATAGATTTATGAGTATTTATAGGAGATTTTTGACAGTATACACTTTAAGAAACATTGAAAATAAAAGCAACATTTTATGTTCTGAAGAAAGATCGAGCCAGATAGGCTTTTTTCATAGAAAATCGGCAAGCCCGAGGTTTCGGTTTTTTAAGCCCAGGGTGCCGGGCTTTAGGAATTTTCAACCCCTGTAAAATACTATCTTTTGCTTTATTAAAATACTCACATGTATACTTAATTAGAATATCTGATAGTCATACACTTTTACTTTTACAAAATAAGAGGTCATAAGGCATTGGTGAGCTGCTTACTGCCGATGGGTGGAAATACAAAGTCCAATGGCTGTGAGGCCATTTCTAAAAAAATCAATTTAAATACATGTATTTGTACATGTATTATTAATCAGTAGTCCTATAAAACTGATCAATAAGATAATGTTTCGAACTTTGTTTATGATGTTTATATTATTTTAGGTATATAATGAACAGATTCGAGATTTATTAATGGGAGGAAAAATTTTGCCAGTCCGAGAAGATCCTCAGAATGGAGTAGTAGTTCCTGGACTATCTTTACACAAGGTAGTATTCCAAAATCATTATGTGTTTGTAGCAGATTTGTTAACATTCTAAGGCATAAATTAATATGTCAAAAAATATTTTTACATGTATGTACAAGTATTTAAAGACTAGAAGACCAAACATTAGACCTCAAGAGTCTAATAAGGCCAAAAAGTTTTAAATTTGATAAGGATCACCTCTGTACTGGTAAACTTTACTTGGGGTTTTAATTTACAGAAGTATTGTCCACGGCTTTAGACATAAAGCGATAACACAATGATAAAATGGCGTATGGAAGATACTGAAAATAGAATGTATAGGTCTGAAACTATTTTTTGTGCAAGTTTCTCCAGAAGCTTGCTGAACATTATAAACTGAAAAAACTGATGTGGTTTTACAGTCAAGTGTGACATTTGTAAAACTTTGATTCCATTAAGAAATTCTCATGGGTTTTTGTCATGTTCTTTTTCTTTTTTTTTTTTTGCCTAAACTAAACTCGGTTAGGGTCTTCTGGAAACCCAAAAACATTTTTTTATTTGTTGGCTCTCTTAAGATTACACATTCATTTATTTACTTGATCAATACTAATTATGCTTTCAACACCCTGGATCCATTGCCTTTTTTCTAAATTATGGTTTTTGAAATAGTATTTTTATTTTCAGCCAAGAGATGCAGATGAATTATTACATATGTTGCATTATGGAAATAAAAATAGAACACAACATCCTACAGATGCTAATGCAGAGTCTTCAAGATCACATGCTGTTTTCCAGGTGGGTTTAGATTTTAGATTACAGATGTTTTTCAAGCATAAATAACTACAATGCTTTTATAAATAAACCATGTGAATTTGACTTTATGGATTTTCAGATTAAACATAAATAATAGTTGTTTAAGGCTTCCAGATTCATAATTTGAAAAATAGTTAAAAAGGAATTTTTTTTTCATTCTTTAAAAATTAACAAAAGTTATCATGTAATTTTAAGGCTAAATATAAAAAAGATATAACAATTGAATTGTTCATCTTAGTGTTAGGAAGTCGGTAAAGTATAATAATCATTGAATTTTCAGATATGCTAACCAATCTACTATTATTTGCACACACCTATTATTTAAAGAATAAAGGTTCCAGTATATGTTTGTTTATTTGTTTGAACAGGGTTTTATACCACTTTTAGCAATTTTTCAGTAACAGCCAAAACCTGGGACCTGTGGCAGAAACACCTGCAATCCTTGTTGGTAAATGTTGGAGTCAATTGCACCCTACCAACAGTAGTACTCGCCCCAATATCTCATTGTTGACAGGCACAAAAATGACTTACGACATTAACCACACGGCCACTGAGTCCCCTTTTAATGTATGTTACATGTGTATTTTTCCCACATGCATAAAAGAACAGGAATAGGAACATAATCACTTACAAAAGAACAGGGAATTTTGTTGCCATTTAAAGTGATTAATGGGTTTCAAAAGCCTATTTGATTTTTTAATTTTTGCATAGTAAAAATGACAATTTAACATTAGGATTTTGAAGTTCTAATAATTTAGAAATAGGTTTGACCAAAACTAGTGAGAGATTATACATAATTATAGTTAAATATAGGATCTTACATCAGTACGAGTGGATTATCGGATTTCTCCAATCTCGATAGTTAAATTATGGAATTTTAAGTCCGAGCCTTGGCGAGGACTAAAATTTCCATAATTTAACTATCGAGATTGGAGAAATCCGATTATCCAAGAGTACTAATGTAAGATTCTGTTTCTCTAATTTTAAAAAGTAGTAAATTTGCGAAACAAAGTACAAATTCTCCCAACCCCAATTTTACGTTCATGACTTGAATACGCGGTAAATGGAAGGTGTTTTGTTTATGACGTCATGAGTTCTTATTATGACGTTATTAATTTTAACCAATCAACTGCTGAGAACAACAAATTCACTAGTGACGAGAAATATTTTTTCCACACCGGTCAAGCGGTTGAAATATTACGTCAAAATTAGAGAATATAAATTTCATTTTCTTCCAGTTTCCAATTTATAAATCATTGAACTTTACTACCAGATGTAGGAATCAGATTGCCTCAATGCTTAAACCTTCTTTTTCAGTTGTCATTAATTCCAGTACTCGGTTGTTAGCATGGAATATATCTACATATTCATGCCTTCACCATGAAAGTTCATGTTAAGAAAATTATTAATATTTTACTTTCAGGTGTTTGTTAGACAAAGAGACAGGACTGCCAACATTTCAGCTGAAGTCAAAGTTGCCAAGTTGTGTCTGGTAGATTTGGCTGGATCAGAGAGGGCAACGGTTACAAAAAATAGAGGCACTCGATTCAGAGAGGGGGCAAATATCAACAGATCTTTGTTAGCACTTGGAAATGTCATTAATGCTTTGGCTGATCCAAAAGTAATAAGTTAATATCAGCTATATTCTTAAAGCAACTTACATGTAGATGGACAAACAGGCACTTGTAGTTATTTCATATGACTATAATGAGTATCAGTTTAATAAATATCTTGAAAAAAGAAGTCGTCTAAAAAGTGTGTATTGACACTTCTATTCCTGAATAATTTAATTTTTCCAGAAATTTGTCTGACCACAAATTTAACTTAACCAGGCTAAGTTCAAAAGTTGTCTTAAGTGTCAATAAAGACAATTTTTTTATTGTCTGACTCAATTTCAGAAAAAGATTTTCAGCTATCGAGATAAACTTTTTAGGTTGTGACTTCTTAGTTAACTTTTTGTAAGAAGACATACAAAATACATTACAGTTCTAAAAACTGAGGATATATACATGTGTATTTATAAAAAAACTATAAAAATTAACTGAATTACATGAATGATTAAACAAGATTCATATTTTTGGCACACAAAATATTAAAAAGGGTTGCATTATATTGTTGTCATGGAAATAGACACTAAGATACTGATTATTAAGGCTGTTTTAAGGAACACAAAACATTTAAACATTTCTCAGGAAAAAAATGAATGCTTTAATTTCTATATTTGTCAAAAAAACATGATCATATTCATTTATTTTTAGCATACAACCTTGGTACCTTATCATGTCTACATTTTAATAACTGTTACTGGATTAGTTGACCTTAATTAGGGTCGTATTGTCCACGTTTTTTTCTTTTAATTTTCTGGGACCATACTGGGAGGGTTCCCAGTGCTCGACCCACAGAGCAGCCCAGCGCGTCCCCAGGTGGCGGATATGGGAGACCCTCTCGTTGGGGGGTTGTCAGGTCATAATACGAAAAGCTTGACCGCGGACCATAGTGGGTAACATGTTTGGAGAGTGCCACGCTCATGCACGATTAAGACCCCTTTTGTAGATTTGGAAAAAGAGTAGGCTCATTGTAGCTGCTACAAAAGGCTAAATTTTCCGCCCCTACCCAAAACTCCATACTTTTCCAGTGGACGTCAAAATTGTATTCCCTGTGGCCCATCCCACCCCCATTTTCCGTTGATTTATTGTTTGTTAACTTGTTCCCGTCCTGATTATAGCTGAAATACTGCTCGCTGGAGGTAAAGCAGACATCCAATCAATCAATCAATCTTTTAATTTTAGTTGGAAAGGAATGGTTTAGATTATACATAAATACAGACGCGATCGAGTTTTTTTCGTCCAGTTGATTGTTGTCAATGGCAGTCGACATTTTGTTGTAGTGTCATATGCTGTATTTCCGGTATTTTATGTAAGTCTGTGCATGTTAAGGTTGAACACACCTTAAAATTCACTTGGTAAAATAGTAGCTCCCACAAAGTTATTTATCTTTACAGTATAAAGGACATGTGCCTTACAGGGACAGTAAATTAACCAGACTGTTAAAAGACTCATTAGGTGGAAACTGTCAAACAGTTATGATTGCAGCAGTAAGGTAAATAGTTCATCTGTTATTGGAATTTAGTTTTTATATTTGTAGCTTATAGTATCAATAGTATGGGCTTTTTCAGACCTGTTGGATAAAAAACTTATCTATGTTGAGTGATGGAGGGGCGGGGTGATTTGTTGAGTGATGGAGGGGCGGGGTGATTTAATTTACTTCTATCTGCAAATGCTATGCAAACATAGTTCTCATTTTAGTGGTTACTTTAGTAGTACTTCTAATTTTTACATGATCCCCACACCTGCTTTTTTTCTGAAACTAAGGTACAATGGCCATTTTGATGTTTGTTACAGCATACAGCTTGTATAGTCTTGTAATCTAGAAACAACAGTACTATAGGTGAAATTTTTCCCATAGCCTTAGAATTGTGAATGCATTAATTACAATAAAGAAAATTCACCTTGTTCTAAAATCTAAAATAATTCTGCCACAGCAGCACAGTAGTCATTTTTTATATAAACAATAAAGGTCATATCAATTGAATTTTTTTTACCACCTCTCAACACAGTCATGGGGCATATTGTGGTCCTCATGTCTGTCTGTCTGTACATCCATCCAAATTTGGTTTCCAAATTATTATGTGAAAAAATTGCATCCAATTTGCATGAAACTATGAGATAATAGGATGATAAGAAGCCTATTGATTTTGGGGGAAATCAGTGAAATTTTAAGGTTACAGTCCACAAAAAAGGCTAGAAATTTTTACAAAAAATGATGTTTCCAGACAATAACTCAAATAAATCAAGGAAACCTTGGGATATATTTTCATATTAGGTGGATTTCAAGATCACAGTTGCCAAAAAATTTTAGAAATTAAAAAAAAAGTTTGCAGACAATAACTCAAATAGTTTGGATTTAATTTCAGTGACACTTTGTGATATATAGTTTCATGTTAGGTGGATCAGAAGCTTATCGATGTTTGGGAAAATTCTTCAAAATTCAAGGTCACATGTGCCAAAAAAATGTTAGAAATTTTTACAAAAAATCTGTTTCCACACAATAACTGAAAAAGTGTGCATTTCAATGAAACTTTAATTAGGATATTATTACATATCAGGTAGTTAAGGAGCCTATTGATGCTGTAAGAATTCCATCAATGGTCAAGGTCACCAGTCAACAAAACAGATTAGAATTTTTTCCAAAGAAAGTTATGCAAAATTTAAGTGGGTCATCAGTGATAGCTAGATCAACTTTGTCTAGTTTTAATTGGTTATATTCCATTTTGTCAAGTTTTTTACATCTAAAACAAATTTGTTCATGTAGCAGAGAAGCAAATGTACAGTCTACTTACATATCAACCTTTTATATTGTTACTTTGATATTTTACTGTAATCTAATTTCAGTCCCTCTAGTATGACATACGAGGATACTTACAACACATTAAAGTATGCAGACAGGGCTAAAAATATTCAATCAAATGTAAGTAAATTGAGCCATATTTTATTGTTCTTTTATTATATTTTTTATCTGCTTTCATATAAATGAAAATTTTTATTTTGAAATTGATGTCTTTGAAAATTATACAAAATATTGTTAGTTTAAAATCCATTCATTGTCTGATTTTATTTCTGCAATTTATATCATTTTAATTATATGGTATTTAACATATACTTGAATTTAAGAGTGTTTGTTTTTGGTTGAATGCCACATTCAGCAATTGTTGGCTATATCATGGTTTCCAGTTTATATTAGAGGAGAAAGCAGAGTACCCAGTGAAAGCCCTTAACTTGGCATGACCTGCTTTATTACACATATACTGTATAGGTTACAGCATATGTATTAGCATAATTCTTTTAAAATCCATTTATTTCTTACCTGTAACTATCTTATAGTATTATTGAAATTTCAACATGAAACTATTAAAATAATGTACTTTATCTTGCCACCATTTTATCTCAGTGGCTAGATGATGCCCAATGAAATAAAATAGAACAGCAGTCACTATAAATAGAAATTCTAGAATTAAATTATTGTTAAAATATTCTGTCATTAAAGCTACATGTAAGTACATGGGGTTTCTGCTGAGACATGGAGCATTAGCATACACAACAGCTCATCTGAGATTTAGCTTATTTCAATCATTCATAGTGAAGTGGGCACATCAGGGCATAACTTGTAGCTTGTTTACTCTGTCCAGCCTTTGGAGTGTACATGTGCTTTTTTTGCATTGACATAATCTTTTTTTTTCAGCTTAAGAAAAATGTATTAAATGTTGATTTCCATGTAGCCAGATATGGACAGATTGTTGAAGAACTGAGGAAAGAGGTAAGAAATGGTTGCTTGATTGACTGATGGGCAGGTGCTAGAAAAGTATGGAGACTTGTGGCAACAGTAAATTTTGCTTGTCCTAGCATGTTATCAATTTTAATGAAAAGAGAAGAGAAACTTGATCTTGTTCAACAAAACATATTATACACATTTAAGGCATTATAAAGCTATTGTTCAATAACATGATGGTATACATTTTTCTTGTTGTTTTAATAGTCTATAATTTTTCATCTGAAGTTTCTGAAATTAAGTTTAAAAAAAATACATTGAAACATCTTAATAACAATTTCTTAGAAAAATAAAAGCAACTTATATAATATTTTCCATTTACAATTAACCAAGTTATTTTCCAGGATTTTAATTTTTATTTGGTTGGGGGGGGGGGGGGTACATATAGCTTTTCAGTCTGTTTGTCATTTCGTTCATACTTTCGTTATCGGTCCCACCTCAGGTTTACCTTTGCGTGGAAGCTTTTTTTTTATCAAGATGACTTTACATCTTCATAAACTTGGTGCACAGATACAACATAATGAGATCTCTTTACTGGTAAAATTCTGTAACACTGTGCCAATTATTTCACAGTTGAGTGAACTTAAAAATAGAGGGGTGTTTACCAATATGTGATGAGTGGGACATCAGTGTCACAGAAACACATTTCCTAGTTCTTAATATATTTTTTTATCTGAAATTTTTTTAAAAATTTTATCTGGAATATGTAAATAAATATTTTTACTTTCAGATTGTTGAGTTAAAAGATAAATTAAGATGTTTTGAAGAAGGAAAGCTTGTCCAAACAGTAACCGTAACAAATAGTATAGAAATATGTAGGTCAGTGAATGTGTGAAAATTGTTCATCTGTATGACAGTTATGCAACAGAGTAGATTTTTGGTTATTTTTGATACTAACAATGTACATTTTAATTGCTTAACTTGGCTGCACATTTCACAAGTGTAACTTTGCAGTATTTTACTGCAAACTGGTCAGTGTTGTTTTGAAATTTAATTGCATCATGTTGATTTATATTTCTGTAGAGTCCTGCTTTTAGATGTAAGTTTTTTGAAAAGCATCCAAGTATAAGTTTTTTAATTTTGAGACGAAATGGAATGTCCATCAAACAATATTTCAGCTACATTTTGGATAAGAACAAGTTAACCTGTCAGTTGGTTATGTATCTCCCAAAAGGGGATTAGTATTTAGCACTGATCTATTGAAAATACAATGGACCTCAGATTCAGCTGTCTATATGACAGACACTGGTTAACTTTTACAACACTTAGGCTTCCCCGCCCACAACTGCAGACACCACTGTTTATTTACACTGCAAGCTAAAGTAAGACCTGGTTCTTTCTATGTACCCCATAGTTCCATCATGACATTGGGCGGATGGAGATAAAAGCTTTGAAACATTCTTCATTATCACTTGTGATTATGTGTTTGCACAGACAGTCTATAAGTTGTCTTCATTGTTACAGATAAATAATTGGAATGTTCTTGTGATATGTAGTTTTATTTTCTAGGATAAAAGAGAAATTGGATGGAGTATTTGTTTGCAGATTAAAACTGTGTAGAGAGTTCTTAGATGCAGAGTTGAAAAGTCGAGACCTGGAATGGAGGATCCACAGAAAGGAGAAATGTTTGGCCAGAATGGCCTTAATCTGTGATAGTAATGCTGGGGTAAATAAGTAGTTTTACAGTCTGAGATAATCCTAATTTGCATCCATATTGGTTTTAGTATATGATGATGAATTAGTTATACAATGGGAAAATATTTAAGCAATCATTTACTGTTGGTTCATCCACCCATTAAACTAAGTGCAAAAATACATCGTGGACTCATCTTATTTGGTGGATGCTATTTTTTGTTTATTTCGTGGGGACAGAGAAACCATGAATTCAGCATTGGCTTGGGTATGAGCAAATAATAAAACTATAGAAATAAGTACCTTTTGAATGAAATGAATCTCCATTAGTACAAAAAAGTTAAATATTTGGGTATTTAAAATTGTTTGCTTTTATTAAACTGATATTTCTACAACACCTAGTTCGTATTTTTTACACTATATTCGTAATCATGGCATTGTTGTCAAAATTTGAATTCCAGAAGTGCATAATTCCTGAATCGATTTGGTAAAATATTCATCCGAATCAAAATTTTTCCGGTTGTATTGCATTAGCTGGGATCAAATTTTTACGGATACGATTCTACACTCCACAATTTCAGTTTTTGTCAACAAGACATGATTACGAAAAAGTGTTAAAATTATTTTAGACATTGTAGAAATGTCAACTGAACGGCAGAGAAGGAAAAAATATATATTAAACAAAAATAGCAGTTTAATAGTGGAAAATATGTATAAATCCCAAGAGTGGTTTTGCTCCATTACGAGTAATGGGACCTCTTTGTAGCTCCGTCCAAAAAAAAAAAAGGAGCTACATTATTGTAGCTAGCATTAGCTCACATATTTGTTTTTTCTTCAGATGTTATACATCTTTCTACACCTAAACATAATCCAAATTACTTGCATGCAACAAAGTAACGATTTATAACTTTTTAGATTGCAGAAAAAGTTAAAAAGATGGTTGCTTCTTCTCGGCATCGTTTGCATAGTTTTCACAGCAACAGAGATACCTCTATGAAACATTTAATAGAAAATAAGAAATGTGTGGCAGAATTGGAAGACAACATCACGTCACATTGTAACAGTTCTGGAGATAACTTAGAAACAGAGGTAGTTTTTTTATTTTGGTATCGAGAGCTTTACATCACTTGTAGCAGTTATTCATTGATATCCTGGCAATGAGTTTTTTGTCAATTTTGTTTGTCAGCCAGAGAACAGAGTGACATAGGACTCCCTCGGTGTTGACATACTGGAGGTTAACATTTGATGGCTAATCATGAAGACTCCAAAACAAATAGTTATTAACATTTACATATGTCAGTAGTACAGTCTTGTTTACTCTGTAACAAGGGTTTTTCACCCCAGGAAAAAAAAGCAAAAATATTCAAGGTCTGCATATTTGCCACCAGAATAAACACAATCTTTAAGCTTTTCATAATCTTCTACATGTAGACTTAAAGAACATGCATGCAAACATTCAATATACTTACATATCTTTAACTCAAATTAATTTATAAAATCTACCTTGACCAATGCAGTAGTTACACATTCATAGTAATCACATGGTAGTCCTTTAGGATTTCAGGAAGTTAAAATGGTGCATCTTACCTTTTATTTTCACTTGTTAAACAATTGTTTTTTACAATGCAGTAGTACCCTTCATAAAAGACTACCACCTCTACCTGAAATGATGTCCTTATGTTAGAGGTTTCCTCCTTTCAGTGGCAATTTTTGTTAAGAAGCAATATACACACACATGTTATCTTATGTTACCTATGTGTAGGGGTGAAGTCTGGTGAGATAACAAAGGTAAACCGTATAAAAAACCCCAAATAAATAATTTCTTGTTTATGAAGAACATTAAAATGAGTCTGGGTTAGGTGCTGGAAGATATTTTGCATGGGTGGTGGGGTGCTAAAGAATAATTTTAAGTAATCATTAGTTAATTTAATAATTATTAAGTAATCATAAGTTAATTTAATTCTAAATTGTATGTTACTAGGTCTTGTCAATTTTTTTTATGGTTATCTATTCCTGAGAGATGTACGTTTTTAATTCACTTATGGCTATTTAGAAAACAGGTGAAAGGAGATGGTCAAACCAATTACAGATAATGCAGTTACTAATAGAATTTTCTTTAGATTCCCTTACAATTTATTTCCTAATGGTTCCTACCCCATTCCATCAACCCTTATCTATGGTTTCTACCCAATTCCAACTCCAATTCCAACAACCCTTATCTATGGTTCCTAAACCATTCAAAGAAACCTTATCTATGGTCCCTCCCCATTCCAACAACCCTTATCGATGGTTCCTACCCCATTCCAACAAACCTTATCTATAGTTCCTACCCCATTCCAACAAACCTTATCTATAGTTCCTACCCCATTCCAACAACCCTTATCTATAGTTCCTACCCTATTCCAATAAACCTTATCTATAGTTCCTACCCCATTCCAACAACCCTTATCTATGGATCCTATCCCATTCCAACAAACCTTATCAATAGTTCCTACCCCATTCCAACAACCCTTATCTTTCCTAATACAATTTTTGTGTTGAATACAGATTATATAATTTTTTTTTTCCAGAACTTAAAGATGACACTACAGATACACCAAAAAGGCATGGCCCTAACAGAAAGTCAATACTGTGTCAAATATCTGACTAAAGTTGTCAAAACACAGGAAAGAGAGATACAGTCTACTGAAAGGTGAGAAGCAGTGGGGTATATTATGTCTTTTATACTTGTAAAAAAATTACAGCTCATGGAACTCAGATGTTAGAAAAATGAAGCATACAGATCAAACAACACATTCATGGCAGCATTTTGGGAATAGTTTTTTTTTCAGTAGCTATAAAGGTGTAAAAAATGCACAGTGGTGAAAATCTTTAAAACTCCTTGGGATCATTGACAAAAATTAGCATGAATACTAAAAAGTGTTATTGGTTACAAAAAAAAAACAGAACATTTGATAGTAATGTACAAAAACTTCATTTCGCCACCTCGTTGCTTATGTACACAAATTGATTCTGTTCTCTACATGCAAAACACATTGGAGTTTGTAACATGAATATTCAGCACTACTAGTAGGAGTGTCATGTACATGGAATGAACCATATGTTTAATAATAGAATTACATGCCCACTTTTCTGCCTAGATATTTGACATCCGACAGGATTTCAGTGGGAACAAACGTGTACACGTGTTGTTTATGCTCGATACAACGACATATTCGGTTTCTGACTCCGACTGCGTATGTCGGTAACAAATATACCAAAGCTAGCATAAAAATAATTCGTTACAATGACAAATTATCTAGATTTACCTGTGAAAGATTATCTTTGTCCAGAGAATTAATTTTTCTAACAGTTAATTACACAGGTGAACACCTGTTGCTATTGCGTAATTAACCTTGCATGACATTTCCATTTTAAAAAACTAATCGATGACAGGGATATGGCTTCATTAAAAAGGTGTCAAAGGCTTTTTAATATTTAAATTTTCAAATATTTCATACAATTATTGGCTTAATTACAAGTGTGATAAGATTGAAGCGGCACATCAGAAATCGGATAATTACCGAAAATCGGTCTAATGTAAATAATCTAACTTAATTTATTTTTTTTGTTTAAAAAAAAAACAGAAAAAAGGTTTTTAATTAAATATAATGGCAAGAAAACAAGCATTTCATAATTTTTTATTATTAAGTTTGGATATTGTGCAGACTTGAACGATTTTCAATAGACGCAAATAAAAAAGGGGGATAATCAAAGTACAAAAATTCAAATTCATTATAACAGCAAATTCAGTTTAACATCGATACTGTCGGGAAACCAACATGGTCGTTGTAAAGAGGGTTGACTGTATAATTTGAGTAACATTGGTAGGGTATCAGTAAAATCTGTCTTTTGATGGTTTTTAGTAATAATCCCGATTACTTTTAAGTTGTATCCAGTTAATTTAAATAAGTCTGTTTGGTTGTTTTGAGTGGGGTTTATTGAGGGGAGGAAGCCAGAGTAACCGGAGAAAAACCCCAACCTTCAGTAGGAAAACTGGCAATCCTTGTCAATTCAGATTGGAGTCGAGTGCACCTACCTTGTTGACAGACCACATGATATTTAAATAGGACAGAGCCCTTCACTGTGCTCTACAAGAGTATTTATTTAGAATAAAGCTTATTGTGTACATTACATGTATAGTACACGTATCTGGAAACTAATTTATCAGCCGAACAATTAGAGATATTTGTTTTGCCATGCTTTAAAACTATTTTTCATCACAGATAAAAATCATGTGATTGGATAAAACACTTTTAATCATTACCATATATACAGTATTGATAAATGCAAGATGATTTGATCAACTGTTTTAGCATTTAGATACCAGATAATTATGACTGTCTTCTTAATGTCACTTTGTCATTCTGTCTTTAAAAGACTATTTGTATGTTCAGTTCATTGCATTCTTTTTCCTCAGTTAGAACATTACATTATAATGGTTCCATTTGATCTGAACTGCCAGAGCTACTATAAGAAACTTTTGTGGTTACTGAGTGCTAACAATGGACTATTTTCTGTTTGTAATTGTATCTATGCATTATTCTGTATTGTAGGTAACTGAAATCGTGCATAGCCAGAATGATCTCTTCACTGGTTAAATAATTTGAAATTTCATGTGACTATTCATGGGGCTCAAGGTAGTCATCATGATTATGTGGTCTGTCAACACTGAGGTTGCTGGTTCAAGTCTCACACTGCTAGCAGGGTGTACTCGACTCCAATCTTTATTTACAAGGATGGCCAGTTTTCTTATTGCACATCAGGGTTTTCTCCAGTGACTCCGCTTCCACCCCCAGTAAAAACTGGATGCCATGATTAGCTGAAAAATTGCTGAAATTGGTGTTAAATGCTATTCAAACATACAGACATATGACTAATTACAATGTATACCACTGCAGCAAGTTTCTGTATAGCAAGAGTAACGTGAACATCTTATTATCTTAATCTTTATAGGATTTAGTAACAAGTGAAATAAACTAACTAAATTATACTGTCTTTTTTTTATTTAGAATGATGAACTGCCTTCTACATTTAGTCAGAAAACAGCATTTCATTATCAAAGGGTCAAACATGATGACCTCTGACCTTGAAGCTGAATATACTCAGATCCAAACCATGGCTGAAGGGCGTGAAGTATCATTTGCAGATCAGACATTTAATGCAGGGAACCAGTCATTTAGTTTGACTGGTCTCCTTGACTTTCAGTCATTACCATCAGGTACATGCATGTTTATATTTGGAAATGATTAGTGTAGAATGGTGACAACAAAATGGCCCTTCTATTATGTATATATATGCCGACTTTAAATAAATATTACTTACTTACATACTAAACGGAAATTGTCACATAATTTATAAAGTTAGCTAAAAAAAGTGTCTAGTATTTATGGAAGCTGACATTTTGTACAATTTTTGGCAATGATCTTTCTCAGTTTAAACTTTTTACCAAAATGAATTTTAGGTAGTTTTTCAGCCATTTTTTGCAGAAAAAAAATAAGTGTGAGATCTAACAAAATATTTATAAACAAAATACATGTATCAATTCTCTTGTGGCATTTTTATTGTTTTTAAAAAAAAAACTTACTAATTTTTTGCTTTTAATTTAAATGATTTGTAAAAAAAATATAGCTTTGGGTGTTATTTTCAACAGAAGTAGAGAATCAAATTAAAAGTTGTTAACAGAAAAATGTGCAACAATTTTTTGTTTGACCAAGATAGTAAGTGAGTGAAGAATGCCCTTGTTGTCCTTTATTGAATGTTCGTCATTACCAAGTATAGGAAAATTAGTTGACTGAAAAATTATTTCTTTCATTTTTGTTTACTTTTATGACTAATAGCCCATGGAAAGATGCACGCAACTGTGTTTTTCATTGGTAAAATAGCCAATCAAAATGCTTGATACAAGAACGCTTTTATGGTAGCATAACAGTGTTCTTAACATTCTTGTTTTGATTGTTCTAAATGGATTTGGTTTATTGAACAATGGAGAGTCTATAGGATATAGAATGTGAAAGTTGCTGGTTTATGGATAAAATAGGTTCTTGTACTTGTCATTTATTAAAGATCTTGGAGTTCCTCCACTTGTGTGAGAAATTATTCTACTTTAAACTCTTGAGGAAGAAATCCCAGATCTTCAATAATGACTTGTGTAAGAACCTGTTAGTCTTAATTTGTGGAAGAACATGCTTAGGTGCATTATATGTTTTTATTCTCCAGTGCCTCCTTGTGATGAAACTATATTAAGCAGTGTTTTAAAGATGCATATTATTTTAACCCATTTTATCCTGATAGCTATTTTCTGTTGCAGTGTGTAATCACTGTGAGCTATTTTTATCTACAGCTGTGAAAAACGGATGCCAATCAGCAACTGCAGCTGACATTTTATTTATTTTTACCACATGTAATTATAATCACAATTTCTATGTTATCTTAATTGGAAAGTATATAAACCTGTATATTTTTGAAAAGCTTATTTAATTTGCTACAAGATGATATAAATTTTGTTATTATTTACTTATGATGGTACTTTGTATTTGACATCAAAACGCATTGTTTACACTTGATAATGTTTAAAAAAATACTTACTTTTGATTTTAATTAGATTTTATTCCAAAACTTCCAATAGAAACATGCCAAAGTAATGTTAAAAAACATTCTATTTTCATTTATCTTTCCAAATGTGAAAGATTGATGTATTTATCACTTAAAATTAAAAAGGAAGAACAGTTTTTCTGATAGCACCTAAAAACAAAATATTGAACAATTATTTACATCCTGTAAGATCCAACTTAGCCATAAAAAACAAACACTATAAACATATTCACACTTCCACAATTCTAATAAATTCTATAAATCCATTGGTACTTTCTTTATATATTTAAATCCAAATGTTTTAGGGTCCATTGTCCAAATACATGTATGTACAAATAAGGAATTATTATCAAATATCAAGTATATACGTGGTTTATACAGAGTTTATATTTCTCATTATATGTATTGTTTGGCATTCCATATGCACTGGTATGTTGCATTCCCGGCATCCAAATTTGCTCCAGGTTGTGCAGAGCAAGAGCATTCATAGCAGGTTTTGTTCTTTTCAAAAATCCTGCCAAAGGTATGTTGCCCTCTTCTTGTCGGGTCAGGCTGAGGAACCAGTGCTGCAGCCTTTCCACCTCTGAAATCGCAAGTCAAATCTTCTACAAGACTCTCCAAGAAGGCCTGAAATGATGACCATTCAGAGGTGCATCTGTCTGGGTTGCTATCTTTTACAATGACATATGCATTGTATGCAGAAGCCACCATCAAATAAAAAAATATTCTCCTCCACCATTTCTTGGATCTATGTTGAAGAAGGTAGTATCCAACCATCTGGTCGCATAAATTTACCCCCTTCATATGTTTCTGGTAGTCTTCTAACATTTTGGGTACAGGTATCGGTCTCTGTACATTCAGTCCTGAGCGGCGGTTGACGGAACCTTGGGATTCAGGATCATGGAAGTTTGATAGAAGACACACTGGTTTAGTATCCTGCCATATGCAATATGTAAGCTCATTTCTTTGGGCAACCTTGAACTCATGTTTTTGTAGCTTAATATTTTTGGGCAGTAGATCTGTTGGCAGCCCTTTCCTGTTACTCCTCACTGTTCCACAGGCCATGATGGATCTAACATGGAGGTCTTGAAGCAAGTCTGTACCAGTATAAAAATTATCGAAGTAAAGCCTCAAATTCTTCCCCATAAGGTTAGAACACAAGTCCATAACAACCCTGTATGCCAACCCCTTCTCCTGGCCATCTTCTTTTCCTGTATAAACTTGAAATCTGTGCATATACCCTGTCTCACTATCTGCAAGAGTCCAAAGTTTGACTCCCCATTTAGTGGGTTTTGATGGTAAGTACTGCCGGAATGAGAGTCTGCCTTTAAATTTAATCATGCTCTCGTCTATAGTGGCTGTTGTTGGGACAAAATGCTCAGAAAACTTTCTGTCAAGAAAATCCAAGTACCATCGTAATTTTCTTAACTTGTCAGGCCTTTCCTGTGGGCCAACATCAGTCTGGTTGTTGTGGACATGCAAATATCTCCAAATAAGGTCAAAACGATCTCTTGACATTATTTTATTGAATGATGTTGAGAAAAAAATTTGTTCTGTCTCCAGTAGTTGTGTCTCCTTGGAAGTCTCATAATTCCCATGGCAAAACACAATCCGATGAAGGCTTTCATCGTCGGAACATCAACAGGTACCCATTTAGGAGACTTAGGTAGAGGGGGGTTTTTTTCCCGTTCTTGTGCCGCGTACCGATTAGTTTCCTCAACAATTTTGTGCCAAAGATCATTTGTCCACAAAAGCTCGAAGTAGTGGAATGCATTTGCATCCTCTGGGTGTTCAAAAACGGCTCCTCCGATCAATTTTCTGCGTGGGGGGACTCGGCGAGTAAAATTTTCGAAGACCCATTTATCCTGGAAGCCATCGAATTCCTCGTCTTCCGAGTCGCTTTCAAACAATGCATCTAGCCATTCATCGGCATTTCTTTCAACTTCTACATACTCAAACTCATCATTTTCATCATCATTCTCCACTTCAATATCACTTCCTTCACTATTTACATCGGAGTCAGACTCCATGACGAATAAAAATAACAACAGATTTATCGATCGATTTTCTATCTATAGCGACCACGTGTTCAAACAATTTCATTCATACACACTTATTACCCATTTCCTAATACGGAGAATCATCCACACACGTTTTAATGACGTATAACACAGATTAAGCGTGTTTATTAACAAGCAGGTCAAAACTACGACTGTAGTAGTATTCAGGATACAATGGGGAAGTACGACTGCAGTCGTATTCAGGATTGAAAGGGTGACTACGACTGTAGTAGTATTCAGGATACAATGGGTTAAACAAAGGCAATTCCTGATTTTAGTTTTAATATTACACTATAAAGCTGTGAAAAGTTTTGAATAATTTGTTTTTTGCAATTGATTGTATCATTTATTTCAAACTATGCTTATTTTAATTTTTTGCTAGGTATGACTCTTGATGGACAGATTAAACCAACAGAATCACTTCTTGTTCAGATTTCAGACAATATTCATCCGACCAAAAATGTAAACGAGTATACAGACATTATGAATTCCTGTTTAAAGTCAACTTCTGCAGGCCATACCCCGTTTCCTAATAAATCTATAATGAAGAATTTACATAATTCAATGCAGGCTAAGAGCACATGTGATGCACAGTTGACACAAACAATAATTCCTACAAATCTGAAAATAGAAGTATCTGGTGAACAAAACAGAGAGTGTTTAGAACAGAGTAAATACTGCAATGTAATAATAGACAAATGTACTCCAGGTTCCTTTACAAACGGAGTGCATTGCAAGCCAAATGAACCTCTGAATTCTACTTTTACTGTAGATGATAATAATGTAGAAGAACAAAATGCCACATTTACGTTAATGGAAACTAGTGACAAAGATCCAGAAATTATAGCAAGGACCCCCGTAATTGGAGATAAATTTTTTAAATCTTCAGATAACTATAGTGTTCCTAATATAATACTTGAGCAAAATGTAGAGACTTATACCAAGCAAGTTGTAAATACATGTACTGTTAATGTAAATGCACCGGTTTGTCAATTAGCATCTAATGAATTTGTAAATAGTTCCTGTAATAGCATGGACAGTGCTTCACAAAATGTGCAATATCTGTCTCATCATGGTTGTCCTACAGGATATGTTCCGCTAAATCCACTCTGTGATAGAACAGTGTTACAGTCTTATGGAAGTGTGACTGAAACGCAATCTCATAACAATTTTACAGAAAATGTGACTGCATCGCAATCACAGAACAATTTTGTTACAAATGTGAATGTACTTCATCATGGAAACAATATTGCTAACCATGTAAATGATATACAATCTCAGTGCCATGTTTCTGTAGACGCAATAAGATCACAGGCTGTGAACAATTGTATTCAAAATAGAGCAAATTCATTGGTACAGAACAATGGGAAATCCCCCAATGCAAGCCTTGCCTCTTTGATATTGAGGCATTCACCTGCACCTCTAGGTATTCTTTCTCAGACAATAACAAAATCCTGTGGGAATATAATTACACAAGGACCATCTCAAACGGTTACAAAGGAACAGTCTGATTTCTTCAATAATAGATTGTCAGAGGAAGTCAAACATCATGCTGTCAGATCTATAACATTTGGAGGTGTTCCATGTACACCTGAGTCTGTTAAACAAGGTATGTGATTTGCAACATCCTAATTTGTTAATGATACCTTTACTAAAAATAAAAAAATGCAGTTCACCAGCATGACCTGACATCTTAGTTCTTTTGTTTGCATACCACACAAACTGATGATGGACTATTTTAATTTGGTTTTTTTTTTTTTTTTTTTTTTTTTTTTTTTTTTTTTTTTTGATGACAAAGTGGAATTTGTTCATGCAAATCATTGTAGGAATTTTACTGTAGTTCTTTAATGAGAAGAGTTTGTTTTGGATGCATATTACCAGTGTGGAAGCAGTCTTATGAATAACTGTAATTATGGTCAAATTGTCTGCAGTCTTTTTCTTTTAATCTAAGTTGGAAGGAAATTGTGCGGATTATACGTAAATACAGACTAAAGAGTTTTTTTACCCGTTGATTGTTGTCAATGGCAGTCAACATTTTGTTGTGTTATATGCGATATTTTCGTACTATTCTAACATGATTCTTTTATAAACTTCCATGTGTATACGTTGTAATGATTTTTACTACAATTATTTTTAGTAATATTATATTAATTATATAGGACGAATAAAAATTAAAATGGATATGAAAATAGCAGATGTGAAACCTGTGTTGCGTAAAATGCAAATGGCATCTATATGTAACCTTAAGTTGATGAAGGTTGATGTTTTGATGGCAATCATTCAGGGATTAAAATAACATGAAATCTTTTTGTTTTCGTTAATAAATGAATTGACAAATTGTTTTTGTTTCCAAATGTGAGAGTAACCGTTTTAGCAACGATCAAAATAGAGGATATGACAATGCACTATTTTTATTTTATTTGTTACAATCACAAGAAATGAATAAAACTTATAAACATGAATGATATTTTAAGAGAGAATAAATTATATATTACAGTAAAAACTTTTAAAAAGCGTGGCCAAGTCGGACTAGGATGTCTTCCTCTTGAGACGTTTTGTGAAAACTTGTACATGCATATAAGAATTTTTCTGCAATTTTCTGGTCCAAGAAAGGGGTGCGGACTATACACAGCTTTTTACTGTATAAGATACAAATTGATTGAAGATTGTGTTTAGAATATTTTTAGTTCAGTAAACACATATCAAAAACAATCTTACTTTTGGTGCAAAACTTGATATAATTGCATTGAGAATTAAATAGTTTATAAATGTTTACAACCTGCTATTATTTCAGTGAAGAGTTATGCCCAGGCAGTACAGACACCTCCCATGTTAAGAACGCCTCTTAGAGAAATGAACAGTAACACTCCACTCAGTGAACAGAACCAAGGGTAATTATTAGGACAACAAGAAAGTTAGTTAGGCATTGAAAGTATAATAGTCTGAATGGTCTCAAGTCAATAGTTTATCAAACTGGCTGAGTTATTGGTTGGAGTCTTAGCCATTTTGGAATTGACTTGCCTGGCCATTATGGGATTGAAAACTTGACGCAATTTAACATTTTTTATTAACCAGTCCAATATATTATATGGTATTTTGTATTGTACTTTGCAGTTTTAAGATGTATATAATATTGTTGTCCATAAAAGGATATCTTAAATGTTGAAGCACAGAAGTCTATTTTTTACTGAGGCAATTGTTTTGACCATTTGTACACATGTTTAAAAGAAAACTAACATTGAAGGAAATTATATTTCAATGTAAAATTGATGAGCTGCCCAATAATTAACACATATATATGATATAACAAAATTACAGTTACTTTAGGAAGCCCATACTTGTGTTTCTTGTGATTTAATGTAATTGATTTATGCTCAATATACTGTTATCATCTACAATTTTAGTAGATGCATGTTACAGCAGTTCTAATATCTCTTCATTTTACTTGCAGAAGACAGGTTTTAAACAACAAGCTAACATCAAAGAGAGGTAACCTGTTTGGGGATAACACTAAAGAAATAAAAGAAACCAGTAAAAAGTTGAATGAACTAGGGTTACCTTCCTTGATGGAGAGATGGCATACTGATCCCAGTAAGTCTATTTTTAAGTTGTGGGTAACCATTTCACAAAAATCAGAAATTTAGTTGTGATCCTCCTAAAAAAATGTTTTCTATGCAAGTTAAAACCTGCAGATAGATGACATAATGTTTATTTTTTAAATAATTCCAGGACGATTGGAATGAATACCAAAAAGAACTATTTGTTACCTACCTCAGTGGAAACCTAGTTTGTATCCAGGCTGTTGAAAATAGTTAATACATGTATAAAGATATTTTGATTTTACAGGAAAGCCCAGAAATCAGAGTTCACACCAACCTAACTATATGCAGCCAACCAAAGCTGTTAGATACAGAAGCAAATCAAAGTGAGTAATGATTGCAATCATTTGATTGTAGTTTTTAACCAGACTATGTAACAATAAATTCCATATGACCAGTTATTTTCGGGGATGTATATTTTTGAGATTTGTTCTCCACATAGGGATATTAATTTTATATAATTGAAAATTGTTTTAAGAACCAACATAAGTCATAGATAATTTACTTCTTTACATGTCATTAAACACTGAGCCTGGGACAGTGGACAAGTCACAACAATATGCGGAAGTACTACTCATAAATATTAGATTATATGTCAGTAAGAGACATGTAAGAATATCCTGATTTTTTGTTGTTGTTAACAAAATATCATTTAAAATGCAATTTATTAAACAACATGATGCTGTGTTCCAGCTAGGATTTAAAAATAGAGGGGCGCATGAGAAGGGCACTTTTTCGTGTATTTTCATATTTTTGAGTGTGATTGCGGTTGTTGCACTTTTGTTGTTATTGTTATTTGAATAAGTGTTCTGTTGCTGTTTTGCGCCTTTGTTTTCATTTTAAAGTAAAATTTTAAATATATTTGTGCATTTAATCAACTGAAAAGTGACTGCCAAAATACTATTTGTTACTGTGTTTCAATATTTGTGGTTGTAACTTCAACACAAGCAGCATTGTATTTGTAAGTTCCTGAACTAAGTTCATATTCGCTATTTCCCCCTAGCTGGAACACTGTGATGTAACACCAGTCTAGCATTAGAATGCAGTTTGAGCTGTCTTCATTTTGAAAATGTTGGAGATTTTGTGATTTCAGTAAATTCTCTACCTTTATTAAAAACTCCAGCCACTCTGAGACATCTTTTCTTTTCAAATCAAATACATTAACTTAATGAATGAATTTTATTTATTTGAAAAGTGTTTACATATTAAACAGGGTGAAAAGAGGCCTGAGGTCATATCCATAGATATATGTTCATGTTCACATCCTTAAATTTTTCTCAACTATTATCAAAATTCTCAAGTTTTGATTGTGTATAATGAGAATATAAACTCAAATTAAGATTTTTAGAGAAATATTGTTGCCAGTTCAAACTCAGTTCATATGGTAATGGCTAGTTCAAGATTGTGATATTCTTTATAAGAAGCAAGGATCATAGGAAATATTTACTGATGTCATAACAGCTGTATGCTTAGGTCTTAAGCACAAGCAACTCAATGCTTTAATTGATCAATGTTATAAAAAAATAATAAACTTTTGTTTCTGTATAATAAAATTAAAAGATGTCTTTGCATGCACATCATGAAACTAGTAGCTTGTTAAAGGTGGCAGGTACCATGCCACAAGATTACAGGCATGTCAAAATTTATGTTTTAAAATCTCACTTGCAAAGTTTAAGGTTCCTAATTATAGCTTATTTGCATGAATAAAATAATAGAATTAAAAGTTAAAACAAAAATGTAAGAATGTGGTACATGTATATGGGAGCCTCGGTGGCCGAGTGGTCAAGGTAGTTCGTCTACTATTGATCACGTGGTCTGTCAACAGAGGTTGCGGGTTGGATTCTCACTGCAGGCAGGGTGTACTTGACTATAATCTTAATTGACAAGGATTGCCAGTTTCCCTACCGCAGGTCGGGTTGTTTCTCCGGTACTCCAGCTTCCTCCCCAATAAAAACTGGACGCCATGATATAGCTGAAAAACTGCTGAAAGTGGCATTAAACACCATCAAACAAACAAACAAACATGTATATGGTACTTTTTTTTCTATAAATTTTCAATCTTTTGTCTGTTTACAGGTGTGTTAACAATGAGAACATGGAGCCATCTAGAGTGCCACTCAACCATAACAACAGAAATAAGTAAATAAGCTTAGAAATGAACATGTCTTAGCACATCACTATACTTTTGAAATCTTAACATAAGTTAACAGTTTTTTGAAAGACATTATTTCCATTAAAAATTAGAAATTTAAGTATTTTTATGGTTAAGGTAGTTAGTCGACTATTGATCACATGGTTTGTTAATACTGAGATTGCGGGTTCGAATCTTACTGCAGGGTGTATTCAACTCAAATCTTAATTGACAATGATTGGCATTTTTCTTTCCACAGGTCGGGAGTTTTCTCTGGGTACTCTGGCTTCCCTAATAAAAACTGGACACCATGATAAAGCTGAAAAATTGCTAAAAGTGGTTTTAAACAACATTAAAATAAAACAATAATACATCATTTAAACATGCATTATACCCAGGAAAGGCACTGTAAATCAGGTAACTGCCAAGTAGCTGCTTACCTGTCCTTTTATGTTAGTTGAATTAAACAAACCATGAATTTTTAATTTGGTAATTGTCTTGTAGAAATTTCAAGAGAAGTCAGTCTGTGACCAGTGTATCCAGGCCTGGATGGCAGATTTAAAGAGAATGGAAAAATTTAGATATATTAGATGCTGCTTATTCTAGTCACAGCTACAAAGTTTTTGAAGCTTAACATTCCATTTGTACAAATGGTGTAAAGATCCTGCCAATATTGAAGTGCAGATGTCCTGATTTTAATTTGGGATTCACTTTTGTCATGTTTTAGAGATTATTTATGCTTTAACGTATATACTTGTGAACAAGTAAATGTAACCAAAGTTGAATATTCTTGAGCTTACTATGTTATACCATATTCATATATGATATGGTTGTAGTACTAAATAAAGGACAAATAATTATGACATGCAAAGGGTGGTGGTCCTGTCTTGACCTTCCGTGTATGTACACATATTATTGTTTACCATTTAAATCTGTCAGTTTTATAATATTCAACATAGTTCTGCACCAGCATATCTTTGTAATTTAATGCCACCAACTATACAAAGCACGTCTGTGTATCCCTTGCGTAACGGTAAAAACATAATGACCCCTTATTGTAGATTGTCCCTGACTAACAAATCTTTCATACCGTCAACTATTCGACAGTGGAACAGCTTAGATATGTCAATTCGTAATGTGGAATCTATCTTTTAATTTAAATCCGAATTAAAAAACCTGAACCCACATCGAAAAGTCCCGAAGCGTTGTATATGGACAGCGCAAATTCAATATTGTCCTAACACAACTTAGATTCTTTGCTTCATTTTTACACTATGATCTTTACAAAGTAAATATTATTTCTGATCCATCCTGTCTTTGTGGGTCTAACCGTGAAGATTTGTATCATTATTTCTTTGCATGTTCTAAATATACTAATATTAGAGACAGATTATTTGATAACCTTGCCTGGCTACCAAATTACTGTCCAGTAAATCTAGAACTTTTAACATCTGGTAACCCGTTATTGTCCACCGAACAGAACGAACAAGTTTTTAAACATGTATATGAATATATCAATGGGTCAGAAAGATTCCATATTGTTTAATGCATTAAACACAAGGTTTTTGAATCGCACATATCATCACATCATCCTTATTCTTTATTTTTTCTAATATCTGTAATATTTTTTTCTTTCCTTATACCTTCTCTCTTTCTCCTTGTACATATTTTACTGTACACATATGATATACTATAAATTATATTTAATTGTATGCATGCTCCACGAACGTTCTTATTGTAATATATGTATATTTGGAGAAGACTTCATAAGTTTGTTTAACTTGTGTCTTATCCTATTTGCATATTTGAGCAAATAAAATATGTTTAAACTAAAATCTGTCAGTGCCCTGAAAACATTCAACAAATCAATCATTTTTATTAGAATTGTAAATAAAAATATATATTTTACCTAAATATTTTAAACCTGCAGTTTTTACTGGTAATCGTTACTGGTCCTCTCGATGCCAATATTTTACACGGACGGTTGCTTTCAGTAAATCACAATTTTAACTCAAGATAGCTTATAGTAATAATTTTCTAAAATTGGAATAAGACAATATTTTTTTTACCTGATGACATCTATAAAAAACTGTCTGCTCTTATACAAATTATTTATAAATAAAAGCCAGGTAGCTGTAAAGGTATGGTTTTTAATATGGTACTTCAAAGTGTTAAATTCATCACATTTTGGATAGTGTTTTAATGGATTGTTTGTATTTTCAGTAGTATAAATAAACAAATGATATTACCCTTTCAGTTATGTGATTTTGACCAACAAGAACAAATACTTCACACTTAGAGTGGATGTCTTTAAATCTGTCTGCCATATTTAGCATACAAAATCCAAAGCTTATTTTATGTGCTTATAGTTATGTGATTAAATTCTCATGGCTCTGGGCCCAGTTTCATAAAACATCTCAAATTTGAGGATTTCCTCAACTCATCCTCAATTCAAATATTGACCAATCAGATTGCTGGAAAATTCAAATTTGAGGAAAATCTCAAGGATTTGAGGAACATCTCAATTTGAGAAGTTTTATGAAACTAAGGCCAGATCATTTAAGGTTATCTTAAAAAATAAGGACCATCAGACCTAAATTCTCCTGGATCCAATCATTTTAGGTTATCTTAAAACATAAGTACCATCAGACCTAAATTCTCCTGGATCCAATCATTTTAGGTTATCTTGAAACATAAGTACCATCATACCTAAATTCTCATGGCTCTGATCATTATAGGTTATCTTAAAACATAAGGACCATCAGACCTAAATTCTCCTGGATCCAATCATTTTAGGTTATCTTGAAACATAAGTACCATCAGACCTAAATTCTCATGGCTCTGATCATTATAGGTTATCTTAAAACATAAGGACCATCAGACTGAATTCTCATCACCATGATCATGATAGGTTATCTTAAAACATAAGGACCATCAGACCTAAATTCCCATGGCTCTGATCATTATAGGTTATCTTGAAACATAAGGACCATCAGACCTAAATTCCCATTGATCCGATCATTTTAGGTTATATTTAAAGATGAGGACCATCAGACCTAAATTCTCATGGATCCAATCATTTTAGGTTATCTTAAAACATAAGGACCATCAGTCCCAAGACTAATAGTAGACATTATTTTACATATGAAAAATTATTGTAATAATCTGTATATTAAATATTTGCAATGAAAAAATTACATCTTGTATCATGTCTTTGTATTTGTAACATTCTATAATGGGCCAGACATCTGCCCGGTGATTTAAATGATGTGTGAAAACATAATGTAAATATTACTACAGATCCTTAATACATAATTTTATCAATAATTTTTAAAAACTAATATTCAGTGGTTGTATATTACTATATACATGTAAATATAATACATTTTATTGTTGTATCATAGATAGGTTCATATTTTATGATGGATTGAAATTTGCCATGTCCTGCTCAATAAATATAGAAAGCATCAAAATTCCTCCTTTATAAATGAAATGAGTGCTTGTTAAGATCTTTACATTCAACACTTAGAATGACCTAATGATTTGTTTGTTTGAATGGGGATGAACACCACTTTCAGCAATTTGTCAGCTGTATTGTATAAATGTCCAGTTTTTTGTCTTGCCTGCGACGAAAGTCGCTGGAGGCGAGACATATGTATGGGAATCCAGCGGCGGCGGCGGCGTAAACACTTGACATCTTGCTTCATATCTTTGTAAGCCCAAGCCCTAGGTCCATCAAATTTGGTCAAGAGGTAGCTTATGATGAGTACTTGCCAGTCAGTCACCTGTCACTTGACCTTGACCTCAATTTCACGGTCCAGTGACTACATTAAAGTTTTTGGGTTACGACAGTTCCTCTGTAACTACGCATGGTAGGATGACAATATTTGGTGTATAGGTTGCTGATGACTAGTACATGACTGTCTGGTAGGTGTCACCTGACCTTGACCTCAATTTCACGGTCCAGCTACTACGTTAAAGTTTTGGGGTTACGACAGTTCCTCTGTAACTATGCATGGTAGGAAGACAATATTTGGTGTATAGGTTGCTGATGACTAGTACATGACTGTCTGGTAGGTGTCACCTGACCTTGACCTCAATTTCACGGTCCAGCGACTACGTTAAAGTTTTTGGGTTACGACAGTTCCTCTGTAACTACACATGGTAGGATGACAATATTTGGTGTATAGGTTGCTGATGACTAGTACATGACTGTCTGGTAGGTGTCACCTGACCTTGACCTCAATTTCACGGTCCAGCGACTACGTTAAAGTTTTTGGGTTACGACAGTTCCTCTGTAACTACGCATGGTAGGATGACAATATTTGGTGTATAGGTTGCTGATGACTAGTACATGACCGTCTGGTAGGTGTCACTTGACCTTGACCTCAATTTCACGGTCCAGTGACGACGTTAAAGATTTGGGGTTACGACAGTTCCTCTGTAACTACACATGGTAGGATGACAATATTTGGTGTATAGGTTGCTGATGACTAGTACATGACTGTCTGGTAGGTGTCACCTGACCTTGACCTCAATTTCACGGTCTAGCGACTACGTTAAAGTTTTTGGGTTACGACAGTTCCTCTGTAACTACGCATGGTAGGATGACAATATTTGGTGTATAGGTTGCTGATGACTAGTACATGACCGTCTGGTAGGTGTCACTTGACCTTGACCTCAATTTCACGGTCCAGCGACCACGTTAAAGTTTTGGGGTTACGACAGTTCCTCTGTAACTACGCATGGTAGGATGACAATATTTGGTGTATAGGTTGCTGATGACTAGTACATGACTGTCTGGTAGGTGTCACCTGACCTTGACCTCAATTTCACAGTCCAGCGACTACATTAAAGTTTTTGGGTTACAACAGTTCCTTTGTAACTACGCATGGTAGGATGACAATATTTGGTGTATAGGTTGCTGATGACTAGTACATGACTGTCTGGTAGGTGTCACCTGACCTTGACCTCAATTTCACGGTCCAGCGACTACGTTAAAGTTTTTGGGTTACGTCTGTTCCCCTGTAACTATGCAGGGTATGGTGACAATAGTTGTATACAGGCCGCTGCTGATATTTAATGCTATTTACGTAATGCTTATGACGAAATTTATTTTCGTTACTGATGCGGAATGCAGGCGAGACGTTTTTCTGTGTCCACACTTGTTTGGAGGTAGGATCTGATGTACCAGAGATGGCCTAATGTTTTAAATTTATACACATATTGTAACAAGAGGCCTATTTTTGGTATAATTCCATTGTATTTGTGTCCTGACTTATTTCATCTTAAGAAAACAGCAACAATCTTGAAATTTACACATTGATATATTCAGTTTTTGTCTCGCCTGCGACGTTTCGTCGCTGGAGGCGAGACATATGTATGGGAATCCGGCGGCGGCGGCGGCGTAAACACTTGACATCTTGCTTATATATTTGTAAGCCCAAGCCCTAGGTCCATCAAATTTGGTCCAGAGGTAGCTTATGATGAGTACTTGCCAGTCAGTCACCTGTCACCTGACCTTGACCTCAATTTCACGGTCCAGCGACTACGTTAAAGTTTTTGGGTTATGACAGTTCCTCTGTAACTACGCATGGTAGGATGACAATATTTGGTGTATAGGTTGCTGATGACTAGTACATGACTGTCTGGTAGGTGTCACATGACCTTGACCTCAATTTCACGGTCCAGCGACTACGTTAAAGTTTTTGGGTTACGACAGTTCCTCTGTAACTATGCATGGTAGGATGACAATATTTGGTGTATAGGATGCTGATGACTAGTACATGACTGTCTGGTAGGTGTCACCTGACCTTGACCTCAATTTCACGGTCCAGCGACTACGTTAAAGTTTTTGGGTTACGACAGTTCCTCTGTAACCACGCATGGTAGGATGACAATATTTGGTATATAGGTTGCTGATGACTAGTACATGACTGTCTGGTAGGAGTTACCTGACCTTGACCTCAATTTCACGGTCCAGCGACTACGTTAAAGTTTTTGGGTTACGACAGTTCCTCTGTAACCACGCATGGTAGGATGACAATATTTGGTATATAGGTTGCTGATGACTAGTACATGACTGTCTGGTAGGTGTCACCTGACCTTGACCTCAATTTCACGGTCCAGTGACTACGTAAAAGTTTTTGGGTTACGGCAGTTACTCTGTTACCACGCATGGTAGGGATGACAATCTTTGGTATATAGGTTGCTGATGACTAGTACATGACTGTATGGTAGGTTCCACCTGACCTTGACCTCAATTTCACGGTCCAGCGACTACGTTAAAGTTTTTGGGTTACGACAGTTCCTCTATAGCCACACATGGTAGGATGACAATATTTGGTATATAGGTTGCTAATGACTAGTACATGACTGTCTGGTAGGTGTCACTTGACCTTGACCTCAATTTCACGGTCCAGCGACTGCATTAAAGTTTTTGGGTTACGGCAGTTTCTCTGTAACTATGCATGGTAGGATGACAATATTTGGTATATAGGTTGCTGATGAATAGTACATGACTGTCTATTAGTTTCCACCTGACCTTGACCTCAATTTCACGGTCCAGCGACTACGTTAAAGTTTTTGGGTTACGGCTGTTCCCCTGTAACTATGCATGGTATGGTGACAATATTTCGTATACAGGCCGCTGCTGATATTTAATGCTATTTACGTAATGCTTATGATGAAATTTATTTTCGTTACTGATGCGGAATGCAGGCGAGACATTTTTCTGTGTCCACACTTGTACTAATATATATTAGATTGTTCTAGTATTTTTATACACCAGCGGGGTAATATGTTATACCCTCTGTATGTATATGAGTGTCTGTCTGTCCATGCATCGGCCGGTGGTTTCCAGATGATAACTTGAAAGAGCATGTCAACAGATTTTGTTTAAACTTTGCACAGCTGCTAAGTACTATAAAATAAAAGTCAAATTCAATTTTCAGCACAATTCAATTTGTAGTTTTCAACTTGGACAAATTCTTTTTTTTCTTGGGGTGTGGAGCAACAGTTGCTTTCCAGAGGATAACTAGAAAATATGTCAACAGATTTTGTTAAAACGTTGCACAGCTGTCAAGTACTATAAAATTAGGATAATGTTTAATTTTTAGCACAATCCCTTTTGTTGTTTTTGAAAAATGTCCAATAAAAGATCAAGTTGAATTTTCAGCACAATACCATTTGTAGTTTTTGTCTCGCCTGTGACGATAGTCGCTGGAGGCGAGACATGTATATGGGAATCTGGCTGTGGTGCAATAAACACTTGACACTGCTTTATATTTTTGTAAGCTTAAGCCGTAGGTCCATCAAATTTTGTGTAGTGGTCGCTTATGTTGAGAACTTGCCAGTCAGCTGCCTGTCACCTGACATTACAGTTTTTGGATTAGGACAGGTCCTCTGTAACCATGAATGGTAGGATGAAAATATTTGGTATATAGGTTGATGAATATTACATGACTGTCAAGTAGGTGTTCCCTGACCGTGACGGTTTCACGGTAAAGTTTTGGATTAGGGCAGTTTCTTTAACCATGCATGGTAGGATGACAATATTTGGTATATAGGTTGCTGATGAATAGTACAGGACTGGGAGGTGTCACCTTACCTTGACCTTAATTTTAAAGTCCAGCGACTACGCTGAAGTTTATATAAGGGCAGTTCTTCTGTAAGCAGGATTGCGACTATGCCTTGGAGCTTTCGGAACCACACCTGTTGAGAGTTTATATGTAGAAGCAGGCGAGCTTTCTTTTAATCAAAGAAGAATAAAGCTCGCTTTGCAATATGCAACCAAATTTAAGGCATATCCTGGCAACCCCGCCCACGACTGTGTTTTCAAACATCTATATCAAAACATTTTCGAAAAACATCCAAACAAAATTCAACCTTTTGTCCTCCGAATTAAATCTCATTTGGAAAATTCATGTATAAATTTAGATGAAATTGCTGCAATCGAAATTCCACATAATCCCCCATGGTTAAACCACAAACCGATATTTATTTATGATCTTAGAAAACAGAAAAAGTCCAACACAAACCCTTTAATAATACAACAACATTATGCAGAAATTAAATCTTGTTACCCTGACTATGGCACTATTTATACAGACGGGTCAAAAGACGCATGTGTTCCAATGACTAAACCAACCTTCCATACATACAAAACGGCTTTATTATCCGGGTAATCGAGTTGATTTTAATTTGACTCAAAAGGCAGAATATGAATTTCTTCAAAGGAATTGCTCCCGACTGATTCGACTCTTCTTTTTGTGCTACTTTGTTTTTTCAGATTTTGGAGGCATTTGTTCCAATGACTAAACCAATCATCCATTCATTACAAAATGGATTAAGTATCCAGGTAATTGAGTGGAATTTAATTTGACTCGAAAGGCAAACAAAAACAGAACGTAAATTTTTCCATTGCTCCAGGCTAATTCGACTCTTCTTTTTTGGACTACTTTGTTTTTCAGTTTTTCACACTACCCTCCCAACCGCCCACTCCATATCCTGCATTTTCATTTCTTTCTCCACAATTGAAGCTCAAGCGAGTTGACCTTGACAGAGAGAACACAAGATTATCCGTATTTGCAACAACAGAGTGTAATAAAGATTAAAAGTATGAAATGTTTTATTCAAAGGAATAAATTTTCATTACTGATCCGATCAGAAAACGGAAATTGTAGGAATCTGCATCGTTTTGAACTTTATGTAAATGTTACATAAATGTGTGGTTTAACAAGGGGAATTAGCAAGTAATTAACTTAATACCCCAGAATACGATCAATGTCATAAATTTACCGGAGTCGTGCTTTTCTATAACATTGTTTCAATTTAATTTCACTTTCATTAATTGGCACTTGCGGCACTTTTTCTGCTAAATATGCAACCGTTGGAGGTTAAATGTTTCTCTACACGATATAGATGAATTTCTGTAAATTAGTTAAATCACTTGTTTGTAGAAATAAATGAGGCATAATTTTACATTTCGATTTGTTCGTAATATAGATGAATTGAAAAAACCTGGAACGTATTTATTTTGTTTAATTGAATGGCGTTGAACGCCACTTTCAGTATTTTTTCAGATATATCATGACGTTTAGTTTTTATTAATGGTGGAAGCTGGAGAAAACTTTGATAGGAAAACCGGCAGTCCTTATCAATTTAGTTTGGAGTCGAGCACACACTAACCGCAGTGTGAACGGTATTTATGATCATTTGTGTGCAGCCGTAAATGTTGACGTGACTAGTTCTTTACTATTGTTCTCGTATATTATTTGACATCAGCAATAATCCGTATGCTTTTGAACATAAATTTTAAGTAATCTATTAATCTTAATGTAATGCTAACGATAACAAGTGGTAATTTGTTTGAAAGTCTTTATCACCCTATTGATTTGTTGTCACATTAGTTATCTCGAAATCACCAAGGAAGTAAAACGTCAGCCATTTTGGCAACAAATGCATGTTCGATTTGGAATGTAACGATTATACTAGGAAAATTGCTCGTTGCAAGTATTTGTTTTTATAACTAATGAAAAATCTAGCTAATTTTTTTAATGGAGTTATGGGTTTTGACCTTGCTCATTTAGTAAATCTATACACTAACAATAACTATATCTATATTGCATACAAAAACCGATTGGGTACAGCAATACATACACAACAAAATATTCATACATATGCAAAACATATATTGGAAAACTATAAATGAATTAAAAACATTATCAGTTTATTTATAGGGTATAGTCTGACCAATATGAACCTCATGTTCGCGCTACTAATGATCGCTTTATAAAGTAACAGATACTGTACAGAATTTCTTTGGTTGGAGATTAAAATTAAAATTGGAGAATTTCTTTTCATAAAATTAATAAAAGATACTAATAATATATCATAGTGGATGCACATGTCCGTAATATGCAGTTTGCATGCTTGATTTATCAAGGTTTAATTTCAAATGCTTGTTTATCGAATTTGTTAAAAATATTTTCTTTAATGTTTATTGATTTTTATTACTTACAACCAACTATCTGATAACGTTAATCACGTGATTAGCAAAGAATAAAATTATCGACTTGCATTGTTACGTAATTTTAAAAGGTAAGTTTTGGTTTTGTTTCAATGTTTGTTTGAATGGGGGTTACCGCTGCCATTTTCAGCATTTAACAGCTATATCTTGGTGTCAGTTTTATTTGGGGACCTAACCGTTTTATCCGCGATAAAATTTCTTCGACAGGTGCAATTTTTTTGTCAATTACCGTTGGAGCCGAGCTCACCCTGGCCGCAGTAAGGCTTGAATACGCAACCTCAGTTTACTAACTACCTTACTCAAAACGTTTGGTACGGCGGACTATGATCAAAATATATTTCATTACACTATTTTAAAGAACTGCAACTGCAACATGTGCAATTATGCAGGGATCGTATACGAGAAAGATATGCATCTCGGCGCTGCTCGTATTAGGTGTAGGATGATCTTGAGTAATTATCTTCTCCACTACCAAGTAAACATAAATAATAAAAAGAAACGAACTTCATGAAAATCATTGTGTAATTTAAAACGATTTAAATCCCTCAGTTAACATAACACAGTCGTGGTTTATAGATCGCTTTTGTTTGAATTCGACCTTTTCTTTCAATAGACAAAAGTTATGTTTAACTACTTATTTAATATGATTTACCAGTTGTTAAATATATACTGTGACTTAGTTGAATGCTACAATCTCAAACCTCATACTGTCGTCATTTCCGGAGAGCAAGATGACGTGTTGTCTCAAAATAACTCACGATACACATAACATAACGTAAGAAGGATTTACAGTCTATTTACAATATCATATACAGTCGTTGTTCGATATAAATACACTTAATAATAATATATTTGACATGCATTTCAGATTTTATGGCTTCAAAAAACATATGTGATCCATGCAGAGAACAAGGCAAGCAAACAGATGGAGAGAAGTTTTGTGCTCTGTGTGAAGAAATCTTGTGCTTTAATTGTATTTCACCCCACAAGACCTCAAAGGCTACTAAAACCCACCAGTTGGTAGATGTAGGGATTTCATCTGCATACCCCTTAGATGTCCTTACTGAACATTTTTGCGAAATACACAATGAGATGCAAATTGAATACGTATGTACTGACCACGATGATATCTGCTGTCGAGCTTGTATAGCCGAGACACATAGACATTGTGAAAAAGTTGTCACAGTAGACGAAGCGTGCCAAGACGCGAAGAGATCACGTCTTGATGAAGCAAAGAGAGAAACAATTAGATTTCTGGATACAGTTGAAGCATTATATAAGGAGAAACGTGCAAATTTAAGCGTAATAAGTAAAGACAGGTCAGACATTAGAAAGGATATAGGAGAGATGACAAAACAAGTAATTGAAAGGATAAATAAATTAGAATTATTCTTGCTTGACGAATTAGATGTAAAGACAGACAAAATAAAAGAAAATATTGAAAGTAATTCAAGTAAAATATTTGAAATTAAACAACAAAGCGAAAATCAAATGCAAAAAATTAAGTTTATTGACGAACATGGTACAGACAAACAAGCCTTTATTCTTGCTCACAAACTGAGGCCATTTCTCCGGGATACAGAGGACCTTCTTACTGGCATTGCGACAAATACACACATATTTAACTTGTCCTTTTCTTTAAATGAAAATGCACTTTCCTCTCTTCTTACCATAGGAACCATTATCGAAAACAAAAAACCAACTAACGTTAATTATACCTCTGTTAAACTGCAACAAGCCCAGTTCAAATCCGAAAGGTCATTTACAATCAAATCTTGCCATATTAGTTATCAATTTGACACAACAGGAACCAATGTGTTAGGAATGACTGCTACAGATGATAGGAAACTGCTACTTTGTAATTACACAGACAAGAATGGTTTATTAGTACACACGGAGGACGGTGTATATTTACAGACTATAACGATGAAACATAAACCATTTGACATTGCATATATTCCTGGTACAGATCGTTTTGTTGTTTCTCTCCCGGATATTAAATCAATACAGTTTGTACATTTCGATTTGAAACCAGGAAAAGCCGTGAAACTTCATGTAGATTGCAAAAGCAAGGGCATAGCAGCAACAAGTCAAAACATTTATACCGCTGACTGGGATAAGATTCTCATACTTGACACAGATGGACATATACAGAAACAAATACGTCTAACTGAGGTCGCTTATTATATATATGCACTCGAAAGTGGAAATATTTATTTTATTAGTGATGTCTCAAAAACATGTTGCCTCCTCGGAACAGACGGAAAAGAAAAAAAATGTATTGCACATAATATCAATAGTGTAAGAAAAATAATTGTAGATCGAGACGGGTACGTTTACATAGGAGATGAGGATGAAGGTAAAATTCATCGACTCAATGCTGACTTGACACCTGATATGATAATAAAAAATGATCGTTTTAAGGGAATCGGTGCAATATGCTTCAATAAAGACTGCTCTAAACTGTTTGTCGCGAATCATAGAGGACAGTCGATTTTAGTTTTAAGCTGCAACTAGCGATTTAGTTGCTGAAACTCGAGTTTTCACCGATAGTTGATAAACATCAACATTGGCAGAAACTGGACCCTATATGGATGTAGATGGTCCTCAGAATAGTTATTTTTATCAAGAATATATGTGTTTTTAATGATTTTTCATTTTAAATTATATATATATGTGGTTAAAATAATATTGAAATGTCATTAGTGAAAACGACAGTCGATGGCGACTAGAAGTTTGAAATGAACGGAACGGCCTGTCATAAATCGTAGTTGAATTTGTGGTTTCGTCATTACCGATGCTGTATTAAAAAATGTCTGATAGAAGACAAAAGCCCTGGAATAGTAAAAAATGAAAGACACATACCTGTATGCATATCCTACTAGAATGTTTCAACACCTGAATGAAATTTCATAATTGGTCATTTCGTTTGTATCAGAATTTTTATTTAAATGGGTACTTATAGTTTATTTCAAAAAGAGTTTTATTGCAATAACTGTTTCGATTATTTTGAAGCAGGAAATGTCGTTTTACGTAGAAATTACAACTCGAATATGACACAAACAGTCATCTCATCACAATAATTTGCGACAAACAAGACGATTTGAATTTCAAAATTATAAATTTTCCACACACATTTCAGCTTCTACATACGGTTTCTATATTTCCCAGTTGATGCACGTATTTCTCAGGTATGCAAGAGCTTGCATTGAGAACTGATTTTTGCAAACGCTGGAGAAATTTATAATCCAAGACTACAAGACAAAATGACTTGTCAACGCATTTAATAAATTTTACTATATATACCTTTTTTTGTTGAAAAAAAATCTCGTTTTAAAATTTGATTGCAGATAGTTTTTCAAATTTTAAAATCAGTACATAATGACTGTGCTGCGCTGTTTTTTTTTGCATACACCTATTACTGACTACTGGTGTATGATACCCAGCCAATTTGATCAATAAACTAACTCGCATACTACAGTAAGTTGAATGTTTGGCATGCCAAAGCCTTTGTTTGGAAAGTCACCATTTCTATTGAAATGCCTGTACCAAGTCAGGACCATTGATGTAGTGGCTGTATGTTTGGTTGTTGGTTCTAAGTTTGCAGGTTTTTGGATTTGTGAGTTGTTGTTTTGCCAGCTTCCTTGGTTTTCGGTATTTTGTTATTACGTCCATTTTATTGCGATAACCGATGCAATAATTTTGCAAGTAAAATTGCTATCAGAATTTATGTTAATAATTGTGCTTAGACTTGAAACATTGAAATTCCTAATCTTCCGTCTAAAAAATAAGCAGTTTGACCATTAAATGTATCGCAGAGTAGTATATCTGCGAAATACTACACTTCAAAGTTTCCCACAAGATTCGATGATGCGTTTTCATTTACTCTTGAACAAAACCATTGGACTTTTTACAAGTTATTTATTGCAAAGGACAAATGAACTTCTGAAATAAGATTTATAAGAACATTTCTGTTCAGTTCTAAAGCAATTATTTGTATAATCATAGTCATCATTAAGTAATTAATCAGTGTCAGTAGTTACATCATGAATATCACTGATTTTTCTTTGATGTAATAAATGTGCAATAAGTAATGTTTCGTGTAAACATTTACCAATAAATGTCATGTACTGTTTCAAAAAAGAATTTAAGGTCGTGAAATGTTAATTTTCACTAACGATCACGTTTCGTAAATGTCAAGTGAAAAAAGGCACAACTTAATGACAACATTTATGTCTGTGCTATATTTTTGTTTCGATTACTTATTGTTTCCTCAGATTATCTTAATGCCCACAAAATACACACCATATTAAAATAGATATACAACAGAATTCTATAAACCATACCAATCAAGTGTTTAAAAAATAATGTTATTTTAAACAGGTATTATACTACTATACAATATTGTAAATTAACCACAAACTTACAACCTTAGCGTTGATACGCCAATGATAAATAGTAGATTACCTACTACCTTAATCACTCGACCATTAAAACACTTTGTTTTATAAATGGCAGAACGACACGCTGGATTTGATAATAGGAGAACACATAAACAAGCACAAGTAATCAAACATAGACCAGGGTTCTAACTAACTTTCATGGTTTATGTTAGGGTGTGGAATTGCTGGATTAGAATTAATGGAGTGAAATCCTAAAATGAAAGTTTGTAGTGGAGTCGTAAATTTAGAATTTTACTATTGCAAACTTTTAAAGAAAGTACCTATTTTTGCATTCAGGAGAATACAAAATTAGAATCTTATAATACCATCACATTTAAGGTATGATGACAGATTTGATTAAAATAGCATAACTAGGTAGACCAAACGGTGTTGAGGCCCAGAAATAAAATCTAAAAATATATATAAATTATGTTTATATCAGAGAATGATCGGGCTGCTGTTGATACTGGTAAGGTTTTCAGTTCAAAACTGTTGAAGGGAATTTTCCAGGAACAGAGATAGCAAATATTTAACATGTTAAATATTTAGTTACCACTCATTATTATTTCAAGAGAGTTATTTAGGACAATTCTTTAAATACCTATTATCTTTAAATAAAATTATAGTACTGTGATCTTATGCGATCTGTAAACATTTTCAAAACGACTGTGTTATGTGATATAAACTGCAGGTCTGATTTTTTGAATCACTGGTCAAAGGATCCCGATATTTTCTAAACTAGTTATAACTTTTTTAATAATAGAAATTATTGTTTCAAATTGGCAGAAATCTTGTAGTAAAGGATATACGAGAGATATTTAATTAAGTTTCTCCACTTTGTGTTGATTGATATTGTCTGAAATTTAAACAAAGCACGTCTTAACTAACAGTCCACATTGGCCACCAAAACACATTTACAGCTATACAACTCCAATTTTATTGTGAAAGAGCAAAAAAACTTTATGTGCGGTAGGAAAATGTATAGTTGATATAAATTCTAAAGTTAATAATGCTGATTGTGTTTTTTATTACTATGGTTGTATATATTGATGTTAATAGTGTTAATATATGAAAACAAATGTAATAAATCTATCAACTGGTGTAACTTGTTGTCTACATTAAACCTTTGAAAGATTTGAATAACAGAATATATTTTGAATAATATATAGATCAACATTGCATTTATTTTTCATTAATTGTTAATTTTTAATCAATCAAGCCTTTAAATACGTCTTTTTCTTTTATCGAGTAGACGTTTAGAGAATAAAACTTGGTCATAAATACTACAATGTAAACTGCCAATGTTGTTTCAAAATTGCTTTTATAAGGTGTAGCATAAAGCACAAAGTAAGCTTAAGGATACGGGTTGCCCTGTCTTTGAGGTGGTTGTAATGTTTCAGTAAGTAATCCATGACCGCAGACCGTAGTGGGAAACATGTGGAATTAGCAACGTTTCTTGCATAATAAAGGCACATTTTAAGATTTAAAAAAAGATGTATTGTAGAATCTACAAGATCTGAATTTTATACAACAACCAAAAAATGTCATTCTCATTGGACTATTTTATTTGATTCAGTGGTAAAAATTCGAGATGAAAGTAAAGCAGAAATTAACAGAATGCAAATTTTGCAGTAGATAAAACAAACAAATTAAAACCATATCTTATTACAACCCAACCAGGTAAATATGAAATTTGTTTTAATGGTGTTTAACGCCACTTTCAACATTTTAAGCGATATCATTGCTTCCAGTTTTTAGAGAAGGAAGCTGGAGTACCAGATAAACTGTTTCGGTCTGTACAGTTAGACTTTCCCTAAGTATGCATGAAAATAACGACCATTTTAGCATTTCATGACTAGTCCTTAGATTAAACCCTCGATCTTAGGTAGTTAAATTGCCAATTCTTGGAGTCCAGTAGTGACACTCGAATCCACAATCTCAGTGTTGACACCATGTAATCAATAGTAGAAAAACTACCTTAACCACTTGGCTACCGCAACCTCGTGATAAATATATTGTAATTCATCATTAAAGATGTCATTTCCTTTCTGTATTGGTTAATAAAAGATTGCAATTCAATAGATTCCTTATGTAGTGCATTAATATCTATTTAATTGCATTTTAAGCACACAGTTTATTATATGTTTGCAGTTTTTGGGTACACTGTAAATAACAAACAAGACTTTAATTGCATCGACTTTGCGGTGTAGAATAAAACCAATTAAACATCTCAGAACCATGATTTTTTTATAATAATTGCTTTTGCACAACATACAAAAATACACTTAACACTAAACGATTATTTCTTTAATTTCAACAATTTAGTTTTTTTCTTTACTCAAACGTCAACATTTTGTGTCATTTTTACTACGATTTTTACGTCATTTTTTACGCTATGTTAATTACAGTGGTGAACTGTATCTAGGCTCCATTTATGTGATTGCACGTGTTAGGTATAAAAGAGCAGCAATATTTTTACAAATGATACACAACCTATCTTGTATTTCGTAAATTACATAGCCATGCTTTTTCAATACTCTTTTCAGAATTTGACATTTAAAAGTACTGAAAACCTAAAATCAAGATCACTTAAATTCGAATTTCATTTTTGTTTAAAAACGAAGAATTAGTATTTTGAATTTCAAGTGCAGTGCAATATATCACTCGACCTTAAAAATGGTTAAATAAATCCATTTTAAATTAACGTAACAAAAATAAGAACAACGTAACAGCTTGCAGCTTTTTGTGCACATATTTGTATTGTTAATAATTATATTTGTTAGCAAATATAAGCAGTTATGGGGGAGAGCGTCGGCCACGTGTGCCTCAAAACACAATTAGTCTATAATGTTTCCTTTATGAGAAGTTTCATTTACTCTGCGTAAATCCTTCTAAGTGATGTAATATCAAGGGCAACAACTGCAATAATAGACAAACTTAAAATTATCCCAGCGAAGTATCCTAAATACGAGGCCGAACGTCGATTATCGCTGACGCTGATATGTTTTCTTCTGTACGATGATAATTGCGTTTTGTTTACAGCCAACGCTATTTTGAGATTTTTCAATCTTGTTTCTAAATCCTCACCGATACCACTGATTAGCAAACAGTCGCAAATGCAAATTGGATCTGCTGTAGAAACGATTGTGCTTCCGCTTTTCGACGTTGTTTGTCCTAAGAAATCTTGTGACGTCGTATCTGGTAACATAGAATGAGTATTAGAACCACCTGTTGTGGTTATACCAGAATGCAATTTTGTGTAACTATTTGTAGAAATGATAGATTCCGTAGCTTGGTTCTGAAACGTTGTTGTTACTAATGACGTGGTCAATTTTGTAGCTGTTTCTAATGAAGTGGTCGATTCTGTTGTTACCAATAATGTGGTCGATTCTGTAGTTATTACTTTTGAAGTATAATTCATATTGGACAACAGGTAGTTCACACTAAGGGAAGTTCCACTTCCAGTGTAGTCTGTAACGAAAACGTTTTAATGAATCAAGATTCACATAGTTGTATAGCACTTTGTTCATAGATAACCTGCTGCACAATAAAAAGATAAACCAAAGTACAATATTGTCAGTTTAATTTTCGAGTTATTACAAACTACTGGAGTTCGTAAGGTCACTTAATTTAAGTTGAACCATCATTTTTCCCTTGGTTCCTTTTACTTCTTTTTCAACAAATCATTGGAAAACCATACTAGTCATTAGGAGAGTTCTAATACCTGGAATTTCCACATTTTTCTCGCTTATACATTTTGCTTTTTGTTTGTACAACCAATTTTTCCATTTTAACTTCCTTTTATTATATACAAACAAGGATTCCATGGATACATGGAATACTTTGCCAGACGCGCATTTTGTATTGTCAAACAAAACGAAATTCATATTTATGAAGAACTGTATTCAACATCTTATAAATATGCCTAGTACTGCTAATGGCATTTACAATTTGATCAGAGATGAGATCATAATTGTATTCACAATTTTGGGACAATAAAGTAAACAATAAATGGCTCCATACTCGTCATGCCTACAATGATTTGTGACTTCTGGGCTGGTGCTACTCTCAAGACTTAAACAGTCAAAAGAGCGGAAGCATCGATCCCAAATGGCAGTACATGAATATCAAACGATATCATGACAAAAACATTTACTGCACATGGCGCGGAAATATACAATGTACCTAAAATATTTCTAAATGAGATCTTTTTAGCTTTGTAATGCAAACCTCATTTGACATATGCGTTTCTGTTTGTATAGTTCATTTATTGACAGATAAACAGGGACGATATGTGACTGTTTAGTACTTTCGTGTATCTACAAAATCAGTTAATTATATCCGGAAAGCTTCAAAGTAACATTATAATACTATCGTTAATGCTATTATTTCAAGTTTAGATAGTTTGCTACTATAGGTAGTCCATAAAGAGTAATATTTTTGATGATATAGAGAAATCTTTTACATTTTATCAATTCAATTGAATAAAAGCTTTAAAACAAATTTATTTACAAACCATTTTCAATCATTCGTAAACGTTAAAATTGCAGATAATATTTTACATAAAAATTACGTCAACATTTAAAATGCGTCAGAACAAATATGCATCAGAAGGCAAATAAAACAATTTGACTGACAATTAGTATATTTACTGTCTAAAAAGTCATTATTCCATTTGGCCTCGGAGTAAATGTGCACAAAATTATAACGTAGTCTTGTCAACCAGTTGGGAAGTCTTATTTTAAGGTGTTATTTTTTCCGCTCTGTCCAAATTATTATGCTTATGTAATGGTCTTGTACTGAATACAAACATGTTCTTTTAGTACCCGTCTTATACAAAATTAAAGCCGATATTTTGGCCATTCCTTCATGGTTATGTGGTCAGTACAAACACACTACCTACAGCTTAATGTTCATACAGTAGTGTAATTTTCGTTATATAAGCGTCAAAGCGATATTCGTGTTTTCAGGGAATTTATGATTTTGAATTGAAGAAAACTCTTTCCATACAAAACAATCATATTTACATATAATTCCACTTAAATGTATCTGATTCTTTTGCAATACTCAAAACATCTCTTATAATATGAATTAAGCTAAGAGCATAGGTCGAATAACTCCTGCAACTATAAGTTCACAAAAATATTCTCTAATTTTAATAATTACAAAAAATCAATGACCATGCTTTATCATGAAAAAAATGTGGTAAACTTCGGGTGACGAATTCATAAATTATATATATTGATATTTTGAAAGCAATTTACTGTACCGTTGGTTGGTCGTTTGTCACCTTAATAGACATCAAAGGTAAAGTGTATTCTTTGTAATTTTGATTCGTTATAGCTGAAAATTCCATATTAATTTACATTTATTTGCATAACAAACTACAGTAATACAAAAAGTTTATCTATATGGAAAAATCCGTATCTTAATAACTTCGTTCCTCATTGTTTTGAAACTTTAGCTTTGATTTCGAATTCTACTCAGGCTTTGCTGAGGAACTGAAGCGGTTTAACAGCATTCAATGTAGATAACTATGTATAACAATGTTATATTTTCTTAGCTGCATGTAAGCACTGTCTCTATTAACGGCAATGTCTATGGAAACTTGACTCCAAACGTAGACAAGAGGTGCAAGTTTTCCTAGAGAACAAATATTATCATCGGGTCCTTCCCCAATACAAACTGGACGCCGTAAAATAGCTGCACTAAAACTTGCGGAATGTAGCTAAAACACTAAACTACTTCAAGAAATTATTGTATAATTTAATTTTTTACAAATCAGTGGGTCTATATAAATGTCAAACATTATTGCGCCTTAAACAAGTGATAAATGGTAAGTAAACAGTATGTAAACGTTTATGCAAATAATAGTAGTTTATATAAGCTTTTATATTCTTTTTTAGTATTTTTTACAATTTGCCATTGTATTCCTTCTTCTGTTAATACAATTTGTCAATGTAAGAAATAAGAAAAACCACCACTGTTCACTTTAAAGTTACATATTATAATGTTTTAGTTAGATTAGACGCTTAACTATTTTGGTGATAAAGTCTCTAAAATATCTTATTTATATTCGGCTATTTAATAGACACATTGTTACTTATTTAAAATTAAACGACTTTTGTTATTTACGTTCAAAGAACATTTTTCTATCAATTATAAAAAAAAACATAAAGCAAATCCACAATAATTGCTTAGAAATCATGGTGTTATATAAATAAAAAATTCCTTTCACTACTTTAAAAAAATAAGCCAGAGCTTTAATCTTGACATTTAGAGTTAGTTTGTGCATTGTAATTTTTCTTTTCCTTAATAAAAATATAATATTTATTTAATTACATCAAAATCAAAGAGGTCTTTCCCACACGAAATCATTGTTTAAAGATATTAAACTGTAAAAACGAATTTGCATTTCAATAAAAGGAGAGTAATTAAAGATAATAATTGCAAGATTTTATATTATTATGCAATACATGGCAGTGGTATTACCATATGCTGCAACGATCAATTACTCTGAAAATCAAAATAATACATTAGGAGAAAGATTTCAACAACAATCAAACACCTTAAAATGCATTGTTACATTTACATTCTCCTAGAACATGTTGTCAAGAGAAAATGTAACGAACGATTGTAGAGCTCATACAATTGCTGGATAAATTCTGACATAACTTTGTTCAATGATGAAAATTACATGAGAGTCATGTTTTATACCTGCTAATTTCTTAGTATTCAATACTAAGACCAACGCGGAAGCGAGCCCAGAGACCAAAGAAATATGGATGAGCGACATAAAAAAATAAGTATTTAGGGATAGGGTTAGGAATAACGTTATAAAACCGGTGATGGTAAGATATAATATATTAGAGAACATTTGTTTATCAGTAAAGAATTTGTTTCTGCTGCACAACGCAAATTTGAAGATACTAATGAATACTAGTATATTTTGTTACAATACGAAAATAACAAGAAAAATGTCTACATCAACTACAAGAATGCTTACTACAAAACTAATGTTGTGGTTGTCTTCCTTTTTTTATTGCTTTATGAGCATCAAACATTAAAATCGCAAACTTTGATACTTACCCTTGAACCAAAATCCACGAAATACAACAACAGGGAGTGTGAGAAAATCGTCTGCAATGAAATATATGATTTGTGTAATACACTTATGTAATATAACGAATAAAATTACAATTAAACAATATATACAATATCCCTAAAATGTCTGGAAAATATAAATTTTTCAGTTTATTGCACGAGGCTTATCTCTATCGTGCATTTCTCACCTTTTCCGCTGCAAGACAGATACAGTTGTTATTTTGTGCAATGTATATATATAACTTATATATTTTAATATAATATTATTTTTATCCAGCAAAGATTGTTATACTATACAATTGTTATACTAAAACAGGCGTAAAAGCAGCATTTCTAACAAACATCCCTACAATATTATGAAGAACATCATACTAAAGAGTTTGGGAAGTGATCCCAATAACCAGTATAAGTGATCCTAAATGTACAATGTATACCTTAATTAATGAAGTAATTTAATCAATACCTATGATATAAAAAAATGAATGAATGAAATTTCATGTCAGCACGGATTGACATGGCATGTAAATCTATGTCATTAATTTCTTATTTAATCTCTTTCCAAAACTCTACATTAATTTTTATGGAAGTTGCAACAATTCTTTCCAATTAATATACACCATACTGATTATAGCCGTCACACAAAATATCAGACATTTCAATATCAAGTAAATAAGCTATAATCTACCAGACCAATAAACAGAAATATATATCACATTATACATTTCTTTGTGCGTCGACGATATTTCTTTTGTACAATGTATTCTTGTTCGTTCGACATGTATTTATATTGGTCGCCAACAGTGTAAAGTATATAAAACTGTATTTTGGTTACTTAATTTATCTGTGATAAATATATATTTTATATTTAAAACAAATGTTTCATTGTTGGTATATTTTTATTCTTTCTACAGTTTCCAGTTTCTTGGACTTGATTTGGGGGTTGTCTTTATTGACAGTTTCCGTTGTTTTCGGTGTTTTTGCTATTACGTTCATTCAACTACAACTGCTGTTTCTAGAGTTTTGAGGTAAAAAACGTCATGCAATTCAATACTTTTGATGACACAAAAACATACGATGAACTAGGCAAAAACAGATGTATGATGATACAAAAACTGTTATTTGATGATGCAAAAACATAAATTTGATGATACAAAAACATAAATTTGAGGATACAAAAACATACGATGAACTAGGAAAAACAGTTGATGATGCAAAAACAGATATTGATTAATGCAAAACTCAATATTCCGTGCATACCAGTAGGATTTGGTTCATACAGGTTTACATTTAGTGACACCATCTGTTTGTAGAATGTAATCCACAAACATTTTATGCTCAGGGTTTCTACTTGATATTTTGTATTTGTCTTGAAAACCTGAAGAAAATAAACTGTTTCTTAGTGTTATCTACTACAGTTTTCGGAAAATATCATTTTATGCAATATAAGTTTTATATCATCGTGCATTATTGGTATTGTACACAGGAAGTTGTTCGTTATTATGCCGGTATTTAACGCCTATTTCAATGATTGTTTAGCTATATCAAAGTGTCCATGTTTTATTGGAAAGAGAAGCAGAGTATCCTGTGAAAGCAATTGAACTTAGAAAATCCATATTTATTAAAGTTTTGTGAAGCACACTCTGACAACAGTAGTTGTAGGCCCGCAACATCAGTAATTACAAGAGTTTGTAAAAACAAAAAAATGGGAAAATAACGCTCTACCAAAACATTAAAGGAATTCCGAAAGAATACCATACATACATACATACTTGGACTATACCGACTATTATTGTTTTAATTAAAATTCGATCTCGCAGCAAAATACAACTTATGCAAACTTATATTAAATTCACCAATTGTCCACCAAAATCATTATTATTATCAGTATTTGGAAACCAATAAATAACTTTAAATTCACTGATATTTTACATTCTCCAGAAATCTGTCAAAAGACAATTTAACAAATGTTTTGCAGCTCATAAAATTGCTCGAAAAATTGTAACTAATAACTTTGTTGAAGAATGAAAACTTGGTATACCTATGCAAATACACAGTACAAAATAACAAGTTTAAACACAGACTAAGCATCGTGTTTTTTATCAAATCTTATAAATTTTAAACAGACTTTCCATGTTTGAAATCTACCTTTTAAAATAATATAGTTAAAAATATTTCTCTTATTATATTTTATAACGTGTCCCTCAAATCTGAACCCAGGACAATATTTTTGTTTAATATCTTCGTTTGCGACATATACGTAGTGGGAAATGAAAGCTAAAATCGGTTCATGTTTTTGTAAATGGTAAAAATTAATTTCTGAAATAAATGTTTTATTTAAAGAATGAATTTTTTCTTGGATAATTTCGAAGATCTAAATGACTTTTTGTGTTTTTTAAAAAAAATAACACAAACATAACTCTTTTTAATAATTGCTGTGTAAAGTACATATATTACCATCACGGTAGCATCGATCATAAGGATTCTTCAAAATTATTTCAGATGTCACGGAACCATTACGAACTTTAGAGCTGAATCATGTAATATATGTTATATTTACTCTTGGTAACGAATATTAAATACGCGCATACAATTTGACAGTTTTCATAAAAATTGTACACTTTCCAGTAAGATGTAGAAGAAATAAATGTCGTCTAAGACAACAATGTTATAAAATAAAATACGCCAAACACCCTTTGTGGTGTAATCGAGACTTATGATTCACTCTAAAAACGAAAATAATTAGAATCTTAACAATAAATCTGTTATAGAGCATTTATTACCAACAAACACAAGTTGTATCAAGTCTGGCTGATGCCATTTACACATTGCCAATAGAAATACCATTTGCCATATTTCATAAACTACATGTACTAAATACGCTTTAAATGTATGCAATATTTACCAGTAATGAATTGTCTAGGAGATTCCGGTACGATTGTTTGTTTTGTACAGAACATTCATCTGAACTATATTGGACAGTCATATTTTCTTTATCAAGGGTTTGTACTAAATCCTTTACTTCCATCTCGCTAACGTAGACAGGATTAGGGCCGAGTACATTAACAATGTCGAGCTAAGAAAAAAACACTGTAATGTATTAAAAATTATTAGAAGAAGAGTATGTGTATTGCTATAAGTTCTGCACGCAGAGGCAAAAAAGAAATTGGACATTAGTAATAGCTGCATGTCCCGATTTTTAACCTTAAAAGAAGATTAGGCGATGGAGATCCGTTATCTCCTAATTTTGTTTTGTTTATTATTTGCGTAAAATTACTTGCTATACCATTGAAAAAGATTCATAAATATGTTGTCTAAAATATGGAATCAGCCACTTATTAGCCAGTTTGTTAACAGAGATTTGCTAGCAGTCGAACAAATTAAACAAAATGTTAACACATAACACATTTGATATAAAATATTCCTATGGAAGTAAAAATGTGTCGTGAAAACATTGATACTAACGTTATTTCAAACTTTGCTACACTAGATATCCTTTTATATCCTTTTAATGCAACTTACAATAAAATTATTAGATTCTTATATAATTTTTACTTAAAAGCATGGTTATCCGCCAGTAGCAAAATTTCAAGTGTGTTATAGTTAACTCTGTGCTAGCATTTAAGCATAATATAATTCCAACCAATACATTTTCATTTAAAATTCAAAGAAAAAAAATTATGGGAGGTATCGTTGTTTTATACAGATTGTCAAGTCACATCATTCATTTGGCACGTGTTTTGTTTGCTTGAAATTATTGAAAAGAACTGCGCTCGAAGTTCTGTAGAAGAAAGCTAATTTTTGAATTCTGTTTCCAAAAATGAAATGTATACAATGCAAATTTAAAAAAATTCTGATGCAGCTGAACTGAAAAATAAATTGCAATTTTTTTTTATTAGAGTTATATATACTTAGTACAGCACGTGAAATATTTGGGTCCCTTTCCAGTTTATTAATCCATAATGTTTTTACTGTACAGTGTATACTTCTTACCCATGTTTGTAAACAAAGCAAACGACCGGGTAAATACATATTGATCTATAACTTTTCTTGTTGAATATTTTTATTTATTTAACTATATACTATACATATAACAAGAAAAAGACAGACCACTTGTTTAAATTATAAATTCATTATATTTCTGTTGTACAATAATAGTCTCCGACCAATCGTCCAATACAGTCCTTTTAACCATGTACATAATAAACAGGTGGTGCATTTAAAGTGATTAAAAAGCTAAGATATATATTACAGAAAATATAAATAAAGAAAATTGCTGCAATGCATGAAGAAACGATTTATGGAATAAGACATTATAAATGTTTACCTCAACAAAAGTTACGGAACTGAACGGTCCAAAAGTGTGGATCAGAGCAGTCTGATAGGCTCCAGCTGTGGCACCATCTGAAAATTTACACTTATTAGTAATATAATATTGCTTCTGGAAGTTTTGTTTAAATATGGTTAAACAACACTTTCGGCATGCCGGAGTACCGGTGCAAATACGCCGTTTTCACGATAGGTTTTAATATGTAATGGAGTCACATGATTTTATATTGGGCACTCTTCTCAACAGATGGTCTTTTAACATCGTAGGAAAGGTATAAAACTTGACCCCTTGCATATATGTATGTTAATGTGAGCTTTGCACCCAGCACAATAAAGCAACAGATTTGGATTTGCTTCGTATTTTGTCTAATTTCGTTTTAAATGTTGCCACTTTTTACTGAAAATGATCTAAATTTCTTACGAAATCACGTGATCAGTATTAAAATAATAAACCTCATTTTGGGGGAAAATGTACGATCGAGAAAAATTAACCACGAATTCATTGATGGCAATTACATCCTTACACGTACCTGCTAAAGTGACAAATGGCCTAGAGGAATCTAGCGGTATGACAAAGTAAGGATTTAAGTTGCTGATATTTCTAAGGTTACGGTCAGAAACTGCAAACCAGGCTTTATTTGGCTCTTGTTTAGTAGAAATTACAAATTGGTATCCTGAAATACTAAAATAAAACACAATTATGGGCAAAATATTATTCTTTTCAAGAAAGGTGATGATAATAAACAATATTGCACAATTACTTGTTTAGATCATTTTGGTTGAAAGTATTTATCATCAGTTATTTGTGTGAAATGCCTTTGATATCATTATTATTAAGTCTTCAACAACATTGTTTATCACATACTGTGGAACAATTTTAATAAAATGTCGAAAAATCGCAAAAATCTGAAATGGCCTGGGTGCGAAGCAAGTGCCTCAATAACTAGGGCTTGGTTTACAAATTGTTGGAAGTAGGTTTTGGGTTTGTGAAAAAAACCTAAGAGTTGATTACACAAAATAGGCACTGTCTTCTGCAAATGTTCTTAAACATGATTAAGTTCCACAGTATGGAAAATTAGGAACAAATCTTCAAACTATTTTAGAATAGCAAGTGCGAAACTTCAATACATGTGCAATCTTTCTGTGAGAGTTCAGATATATGGGTTGAAAACTGTAGGAGAAGTTTATTATATAATAATTCTATTCGTGCTGTAATTTATTTAAATTAAGTGCTTTGATTGGATAAAAACACTTAAATGGCGTCTTCTCAGATAATTTATATATCGATATTTCATCTGAGCGGACTATTTTCGGTATCCAATGTAAACAAGATGGCGTCCTCCCAGCGTATCAAGGGAGAGGGGGGACAATATTTTCTTTGCCCCAATGATTTCCAATTAAATCGATCGAGATTTCAAATAAAATATAATATAAATACAATTTAGTGTTTCATTTTGTTTTTATCCTATCAATATTTTACAGAACGGCGATTCCCTTGGTACTATGTTTTGCATATCCCTACGCTTTCCGGCCTAGGTACGTTTTGAGGTCTAGATGGGTTTCTGTAAATGTTTTTGCTGTTTTAAAAATCGCAACGATTATTTCACAGAATTATAAGGATTAAACACTGTGTTTTATGAAATTATCAATGTGTAAACTCCGGCGACTCCCTCACAAACTTGACATAAAGTCCTTCGGACTTTATTTAGTTTGTGAGTGAGTCGCCGGAGTTTACACATTGATAATTTCCTAAAACCCAGTGTTTAATCCTATAATAAAGGTACCGTCTTCTGCAAATGTTCTGAAAAATGAAGAGTTTACAAGTCTGGAAATTTCGGAAACAATTCCGGAACACTTTAATAATAGCAGGTGCACAAACTTCAATACATGTACAATCTTTCTGTATCGTTTCAGAGATCTGGGTTGAAAACTGTAGGAGGCGTTGATTTCACAAAATAGGTATCCTCTTCTGCAAATGTTCTGAAAAATGAAAAGTTCCCAAGTCTGGAAAATTAGGAAAAAATCCTGGAACACTTCCATAATAGCAGGTGCACACCTTAAAACATGTGCAATCTTTCTGTGAAGTTTCAGAGATCTGGATTGAAAACTGTAAGAGGAGTTGATTACACAAAATTGATACCTGTGTTCCCTGCCTTCCTCTCGCCCGCCCACCCATCCACACGACTTCACCATACTAAAACCCGAGTTAGAAATGCTGATTTATTCTCGAACACAATGTTAAGGGTAATTACTGGTCGCACGAAGGAAGAATAAAATGTCATCGAAGATACCAAGGTCAAACAATATTAAAATTGCGAATGATGTTTGAGAGCTTTATCACCAAACCTTCAAAACGTATACCAAATCCAGCGATCTACACCTTGAAAATAGAAAAATCTTAGAATGAAAATGACTTTTCCAAACTTCAGGGCAGTAAATTTAGAAAATGACTACATCACTAAACTGATATTCCTGTCAGCAACAAAGTGTGGACTACTGGGCTGGTAATACCCTACGGGGACTTACAATCCATCATCAGAGGCATTGATCCAGTGATTGCAAATAAAATGTTATCAAAGATACCAAGGTAAAAAGAATTAACTACGCCAGACCCGCGTTTCGTCTAGTCAAGACTAATTCTCTACGACTAACACGATCAACTCTTTACCAATGAACCGGTTCAGACAAAACACTTTTTAAATTCCAAATGATTAAGAACGATTTGCTCTCCGGTTTATTGGCGAAGAGTTGATGGCCCGTGCTGACAGAATACGATATCTAAAATAGTTTAATGTAAAGGTAAATAATTTGCCTGTTTAAGCAATTTGTATTGTGATATCGCTTTAAAAAGCTCCCAAAGTTCAATTTCTTCCTTACAAATTCTTTTATAACTAACTAGACGCATATTGTTAGTTACATTATGTCATAAGTAATACGACGGGTGTATATCTATCCTTCTCTCACCTTTTTTACAAAACGTCGTATAATCAGTCGTAAGTTGTATCGTCAATGCGAAGTTTACCACTGGTCAAAGTCATTTTCTGTTACCTATTGCTTTGTTATATTTTACTTTGTTCACATCACGGTGTCTTTTGATTTACTTCTACTACACGATGTTTTAAATGGAATGTCAATTTGACTTTATACTTTGTAACTGTCGTAAGTATGATATATACGCTAGACAATGTCGTTCCTTGACTTTATTGATTCTACCTGTGTTACTAAATACCAATTGTTACGTTTTTGGTTTCAATCGATAATTGCCTGAAATCGCAAATTATTCTAAGAGTTATGTAACAAAATAAATGTAAGTAACATTTACGTAACTCAAGTTGTTTTCCTTTTCGTTTTTTCCTTTTCGATATTCGAAAATGAAAATCGTGTGTTTTTTCTTTTAGTCATTAGCTTTCCTTTTTGCTATTTGAATGGGAAAATGAACCATTTTCCTTTTCGTTATTCAGTTTCCTTTTCGCTTTTCGAATAGGAAAATGAACAATTTTCCTTTTCGACATTCATTTTCCTTTTCGTTATTCAGTTTCCTATTCGTTATCCGAATAGGAAAATGAACCATTTTCCTTTTCGACATTCATTTTCCTTTTCGTTATTCAGTTTCCGTTTCGCTTTTCAAATAGGAAAATGAACCATTTTCCTTTTCGACATTCATTTTCTTTTTCGTTATTCAGATTCCTATTCGTTATCCGAATAGGGAAATGAACCATTTTCCTTTTCGACATTCATTTTCCTTTTCGTTATTCAGTTTCTTTTTCGCTTTTCGAATAGGAAAATGAACCATTTTCCTTTTTGACATTCATTTTCCTTTTCGCTATTCAGTTTCCTTTTCGCCTTTCGAAAAGGAAAATGAACCATTTTCCTTTTCGACATTCATTATCCTTTTCGTTATTCAGTTTCCTATTCGTTATCCGAATAGGAAAATGAACCATTTTCCTTTTCGACATTCATTTTCCTTTTCATTATTCAGTTTCCTTTTCGCTTTTCGAATAGGAAAATGAACCATTTTCCTTTTCGACATTCATTTTCCTTGTCGTTATTCAGTTTCCTATTCGTTATCCGTTTCCTTTTCGACATTCATTTTCATTTTCGTTATTCAGTTTCCTTTTCGCTTTTCAAATAGGAAAATGAACCATTTTCCTTTTCGAAATTCATTTTCTTTTTCGTTATTCAGATTCCTATTCGTTATCCGAATAGGAAAATGAACCATTTTCCTTTTCGACATTCATTTTCCTTTTCGTTATTCAGTTTCCTTTTCGCTTTTCGAATAGGAAAATGAACCATTTTCCTTTTTGACATTCATTTTCCTTTTCGTTATTCAGTTTCCTTTTCGATTTTCGAATAGGAAAATGAACCATTTTCCTTTTCGACATTCATTTTCCTTTTCGTTATACAGTTTCCTATTCGTTATCCGAATAGGAAAATGAACCAATTTCCTTTTCGACATTCATTTTCCTTTTCGTTATTCAGTTTCCTTTTCGCTTTTCGAATAGGAAAATGAACCATTTTCCTTTTTGACATTCATTTTCCTTTTCGTTATTCAGATTCCTATTCGTTATCCGAATAGGAAAATGAACCATTTTCCTTTTCGACATTCATTTTCCTTTTCGTTATTCAGTTTCGTTTTCGCTTTTCAAATAGGAAAATGAACCATTTTCCTTTTCGACATTCATTTTCTTTTTCGTTATTCAGATTCCTATTCGTTATCCGAATAGGAAAATGAACCATTTTCCTTTTCGACATTCATTTTCCTTTTCGTTATTCAGTTTCCTTTTCGCTTTTCGAATAGGAAAATGAACCATTTTCCTTTTTGACATTCATTTTCCTTTTCGTTATTTAGTTTCCTTTTCGATTTTCGAATAGGAAAATGAACCATTTTCCTTTTCGACATTCATTTTCCTTTTCGTTATTCAGTTTCCTTTTCTCTTTTCAAATAGAAAAATGAACCATTTTCCTTTTCGACATTCATTTTCTTTTTCGTTATTCAGATTCCTATTCGTTTTCCGAATAGGAAAATGAACCATTTTCCTTTTCGACATTCATTTTCCTTTTCGTTATTCAGTTTCCTTTTCGCTTGTCGAATAGGAAAATGAACCATTTTCCTTTTTGACATTCATTTTCCTTTTCGTTATTCAGTTTCCTTTTCGCTTTTCGAATAGGAAAATGAACCATTTTCTCTTTCGACATTCATTTTCCTTTTCGTTATTCAGTTTCCTATTCGTTATCCGAATAGGAAAATGAACCATTTTCCTTTTCGACATTCATTTTCCTTTTCGTTATTCAGTATCCTTTTCGCTTTTCGAATAGGAAAATGAACCATTTTCCTTTTTGACATTCATTTTCCTTTTCATTATTCAGTTTCCTTTTCGCTTTTCAAATAGGAAAATGAACCATTTTCCTTTTCGACATTCATTTTCCTTTTCGTTATTCAGTTTCCTTTTCGCTTTTCAAATAGGAAAATGAACCATTTTCCTTTTCGACATTCATTATCCTTTTCGTTATTCAGTTTCCTATTCGTTATCCGAATAGGAAAATGAACCATTTTCCTTTTCGACATTCATTTTCCTTTTCGTTATTCAGTTTCCTTTTCGCTTTTCGAATAGGAAAATGAACCATTTTCCTTTTCGACATTCATTTTCCTTGTCGTTATTCGGTTTCCTATTCGTTATCCGTTTCCTTTTCGACATTCATTTTCCTTTTCGTTATTCAGTTTCCTTTTCGCTTTTCAAATAGGAAAATGAACCATTTTCCTTTTCGAAATTCATTTTCTTTTTCGTTATTCAGATTCCTATTCGTTATCCGAATAGGAAAATGAACCATTTTCCTTTTCGACATTCATTTTCCTTTTCGTTATTCAGATTCCTTTTCGCTTTTCGAATAGGAAAATGAACCATTTTCCTTTTTGACATTCATTTTCCTTTTCGTTATTCAGTTTCCTTTTCGATTTTCGAATAGGAAAATGAACCATTTTCCTTTTCGACATTCATTTTCCTTTTCGTTATACAGTTTCCTATTCGTTATCCGAATAGGAAAATGAACCAATTTCCTTTTCGACATTCATTTTCCTTTTCGTTATTCAGTTTCCTTTTCGCTTTTCGAATAGGAAAATGAACCATTTTCCTTTTTGACATTCATTTTCCTTTTCGTTATTCAGATTCCTATTCGTTATCCGAATAGGAAAATGAACCATTTTCCTTTTCGACATTCATTTTCCTTTTCGTTATTCAGTTTCCTTTTCGCTTTTCAAATAGGAAAATGAACCATTTTCCTTTTCGACATTCATTTTCTTTTTCGTTATTCAGTTTCCTATTCGTTATCCGTTTCCTTTTCGACATTCATTTTCTTTTTCGTTATTCAGTTTCCTATTCGTTATCCGTTTCCTTTTCGACATTCATTTTCCTTTTCGTTATTCAGTTTCCTTTTCGCTTTTCGAATAGGAAAATGAACCATTTTCCTTTTTGACATTCATTTTCCTTTTCGTTATTCAGATTCCTATTCGTTATCCGAATAGGAAAATGAACCATTTTCCTTTTCGACATTCATTTTCCTTTTCGTTATTCAGTTTCCTTTTCGCTTTTCAAATTGGAAAATGAACCATTTTCCTTTTCGACATTCATTTTCTTTTTCGTTATTCAGATTCCTATTCGTTATCCGAATAGGAAAATGAACCATTTTCCTTTTCGACATTCATTTTCCTTTTCGTTATTCAGTTTCCTTTTCGCTTTTCGAATAGGAAAATGAACCATTTTCCTTTTTGACATTCATTTTCCTTTTCGTTATTCAGTTTCCTTTTCGATTTTCGAATAGGAAAATGAACCATTTTCCTTTTCGACATTCATTTTCCTTTTCGTTATTCAGTTTCCTATTCGTTATCCGAATAGGAAAATGAACCATTTTCCTTTTCGACATTCATTTTCCTTTTCGTTATTCAGTTTCCTTTTCGCTTTTCAAATAGCAAAATGACCATTTTCCTTTTCGACATTCATTTTCCTTTTCGTTATTCAGTTTCCTTTTCGCTTGTCGAATAGGAAAATGAACCATTTTCCTTTTTGACATTCATTTTCCTTTTCGTTATTCAGTTTCCTTTTCGCTTTTCGAATAGGAAAATGAACCATTTTCCTTTTCGACATTCATTTTCCTTTTCGTTATTCAGTATCCTTTTCGCTTTTCGAATAGGAAAATGAACCATTTTCCTTTTCGACATTCATGTTCTTTTTCGTTATTCAGATTCCTATTCGTTATCCAAATAGGAAAATGAACCATTTTCCTTTTTGACATTCATTTTCCTTTTCGTTATTCAGTTTCCTTTTCGATTTTCGAATAGGAAAATGAACCATTTTCCTTTTCGACATTCATTTTCCTTTTCGTTATTTAGTTTCCTATTCGTTATCCGAATAGGAAAATGAACCATTTTCCTTTTCGACATTCATTTTCCTTTTCGTTATTCAGTTTCCTTTTCGCTCTTCGAAAAGGAAAATGAACCATTTTCCTTTTCGACATTCATTTTCCTTTTCGTTATTCAGATTCCTATTCGTTTTCCGAATAGGAAAATGAACCATTTTCCTTTTCGACATTCATTTTCCTTTTCGTTATTCAGTTTCCTTTTCGCTTTTCGAATAGGAAAATGAACCATTTTCCTTTTTGACATTCATTTTCCTTTTCGTTATTCAGTTTCCTTTTCGCTTTTCGAATAGGAAAATGAACCATTTTCTCTTTCGACATTCATTTTCCTTTTCGTTATGTAGTTTCCTATTCGTTATCCGAATAGGAAAATGAACCATTTTCCTTTTCGACATTCATTTTCCTTTTCGTTATTCAGTTTCCTTTTCGCTTTTCGAATAGGAAAATGAACCATTTTCCTTTTTGACATTCATTTTCCTTTTCGATATTCAGTTTCCTTTTCGCTTTTCAAATAGGAAAATGAACCATTTTCCTTTTCGACATTCATTTTCCTTTTCGTTATTCAGTTTCCTATTCGTTATTCAGTTTCCTTTTCGCTTTTCGAATAGGAAAATGAACTTTTCGACATTCATTTACCTCATCGTTATTCAGTTTCCTTTTCGCTTTTCGAATGGAATGAACTATTTTCCTTTTCGATAATGATTTTCGTTCTAAACATTCTATTTGCATTTTATTTTTTGTATTGGGCGAAAATGCTTAGGTTCAAAACAAATAAATAGACCAATTCCCCATTGTAAATATGTACTGTTTTCTCCTCGTGGGTAGATCCACACCCGTTACTTAGGAGATGTAGAAGCAACATAAACAAATGTATTTAATCTTGAACCTGTAAACAATTTTTTTGCGGGTTTAAATATCAATGCGGCAGGTTTCGCTAGACTCAAATTTAAATTTACAACTGTTGGTAGGTTTTGTAGCGGAGGTAAGGGGTTTTCTCCGGGCACTATCGCTTGATCTCCCAATAAACTCTTCACGCCACGATAGGTCTGTAAAATTGCTGGAAATGGCCTTAAACACCACTCTCAAACGAACAAGTAATAGTTTTGTTATAGTATTAACTTAGTAATATTGTAAACACATTTGCGTAACAATAATATTTTATTGTTTGCCAAACTATTACATATAGCACAGTATATTTATTGATATACAGTCAATAAACCAGAGGCATAACTCGTCATATGTAACTCATTAAGTACATTACATACATGGAAACATAACATTTCTACATACAACGTTCGTGTGATATGTTTTGACCTTTAGGTTACAGGACAGACAATAATAGTTGCTTCTAAATATACTATAAAAAACCTCCCAGGTCTCTGCATTTGAAAAACAATTCCAGTATTAACTTTTGTGTGTAAACTCTATACAATAAGATAGTTATAGTTATATTATTGTACTAGTGCAAGACGTTCGAACATTACCTAATATCGTAATTATCAAAATGCCAAAACTGTAGGAAATTACACAATAATCATATTAATTTTCAAACAAACAACAAATAAATAAATCACAGCAATTCATATAGTCAAATAGAACGAAAACTTTAATAAATGTACGATATAAAGTATAGAAAATAATATTTAAAATAAAATGACTGTTGTTTTTTTTTCAAACATAAACCAATATTTATTTATAATATACACATTACCACTACAGATTACATTCGAATTGGTTTTGCTAAAAAAAAATTTTAAAAGTCTCCCATACGTGATCATGCGCTTCTACCATATAAACGTCGTTTTATAAAGAAACTCTCAAGTAAATCCACTGGAAATTGTACATAGGTTTCTTAAAGGTTTCACTCTAGCTGCTACAGTTTTTAAGTTACAGGACAAAAATGCTAATTTTATAAAATATTAACATTTAAGGGCAATAACTCTTATAAGGAGTCATCTGACAATTTCAGACAAATTAAGTGAATTTTAGGGCTTTTAGTACCGATTATTTTTGTTATTAACAGTTTTACTATAGCTGTTACAGAAACAAAACAGAAAATTTCAATAAAAAAATTGCCATTTAGGGGCAATAACTCATATAAGGATTCATCTGACAATTTCAGACAAATACTGTGAATTGTTGGGCTTTTATTGCTCATTTTTGCTATTTACAAGTGTCCAAGTTATATTGTAAATACGAAAAATTTGTCAAAAATCGTCATTAAAGGCCAGTAACTCTTACAGGAGCAATTACACAATTTCGCACTTATAGAAACTATTGTAGACCATTATGTGCTGATCAATTTGAAGTAACGGTGAGATAATGATCAAAAACGAGCGTTGACATCCATGTTCTTTTTTTAGTAACAGCGGCCATCTTTGTACGTTGATAAACACCCTGGGTACAAATTTTAAACTAGGAACCCTTAGGATGATTGTGGCAAAGTTTAAACAAAATCGGCACAGCAGTTTCAGAGAAGACTTTTGTTAAAGTTTACGATGGACGACGGACAACAGATGACGGACGCCTAGTTATGCGAAAAGCTCACATGGACCTTTTGTCCATGTGAGCTAAAACTGGTGTTTCTTTTGATATCAATTGTTGTCCTTAATCCGAAAACCTATGTTTGCTAGGAACTCTGAACCAGAAGATACGTTTCATAATCGGAAGTAAATATCTGTTGATATGAAATGGTGTCTTAAAAATATACGAGGGGGTGGGCAGCGGGTACTTTTCCCCCTCCCCTCAGATCCTTTCTCCGTACCTACTTTTCCTTTCTTCCTCCACTCTGCTCATTTCTTCTTTCCCTCTTTACGCTTCTCCCTATAAACACCCTATTGCAATAGAAAAGGTCCCTAAATTTTGACTCAAAACTGATATAAATTTGGGACATAAAGCATATAGTGCATACTGTTTTACGAACGAAGCAATCCTCGTAACACATTATCAACTATATTTAACTGTTGTATGGTGACCATTTGTCAAATAAAATATTAGGATCATAAATTTTAACCGGGAAATATATGTAATCATGTCACTGAAAGCTATTTTCAATCATAAAACCAGAACTGTTGTCCATATAGACCCATAGTCCACCCAGACATGTCACAGTAGTCCACACAAATCTCTAGTCGATTAATCAACAGTTCAAACAGACATATCGTCCAATCTACTCACACTACTAGTACACCACAACCCGTAGTCCACATAGACCTAAATGTCCAGAAAATAATAAAGTGTATTCTTAACTACAGTCGATGTTAGAAATTTCGTTGACGTTTTATATGCTATATGTATTAAACAACTTGAAGAATGTGTGTAATTCAAGAACCTATAAATCAAATACATCAAGTTATATTAGTATGAAAGGCCGTTCATGTCAAAAACTCTATAAACTAATGCGTTAAAATTTAACGCGTTAAAATCGATTTTAACGCGTTAAGGTATTCGTACCACAATTGACCAGGTGATCATATTTGGTGTCCCGGAAGTCTATTGTTCTTACTTAGTATGCTATTTTCCCAATAGACATCAGTATGTGGTTATTATTTAATGAAATAATTGTTTGTACGCATTTTGAGAGGGTAGCGAGCCGTGTTCTACAGGTAAATCTTTTTTGGGAGTCTTTTTTTACGTGCGTGGTTAGAAACACAGCGGGTCGAACCTTCCCCTGTTTCGTTGGAAAATTTAGCGATTTTCATGCAAAATTTGGGCAAAAATCATCAAATGATAGTCGTTGAACCCCCCTTCCTCCATGGACCCCTTTAAAAAAAATCCTTGGTCCGTACCTGGAAAATAATGTAGATATATGTTTAAAACATATAGCTGACATACGTCAGATGTACGTTGGATACATGTCTTAATTTTGCCTTTGTATGATCATAATAAATGCATGTCATATTTATTGAAAAAAAAAATTCTGTTACCAGTGATAGAACGATATATTATTAATACGGATAAGCTTAGGACCGATCATTGAACCTGAAGCGAGGGCTTGGTTTTTTTCTTTAAAAATGCCGTTTTGAATCTGATTTGAAAAAATTACACGAAAATGAAAGATTATCTCAAAATTACAGAAGAACCAGCTACATTTGCATTGGATTAATATGACCTATTAGAGCTTACGGCTATATTATAGCTTAAATCTAATATAAATCTTATATAAATTAAAAAACGACATCGAAATCCCAAATGGATGCTGAACGTATGATTGTGTATTATAAATCGTAAAAAACCGTAATAATAGATCAAAAAATAGAAGGAACGCATCATATTCAGTACATTAAAAATAAACGAATAAACTACCTGCCGTACCGATTGCTCGCAATTTTTTTTACTCGACTCGCTACCCGCCGTTTTAGCGTACAGACATTACTTTTGTCCCTTATATAGTCAATTTTTGATTTTTTTTCGTAAAAAAAACAACATGGTATCTTTAATTACTATCCTAATCGTAAATTCATTTTAATGTTGCATACGACATTACTAAATAGGTTTTTGTACTCATGATGACGTTTTATTTTTACCTGTGCTCCCTAGCCGCCGTACAGTTGCTCGGAACCCACCAACCCGATGTACAGATTCCTATAGGTTGAATTAAGTGTCATTATTCTGTACATGAACATTTTGGATAAGTAAGAGACAATTAAAGTTTTTAACGCGTTAAAAGCGTGTTTAACAAATTAACGCGTTAAAATAACTGGATAAAATAGTGTTTGCTGACCATCAATAGTACATAATGTTTAACGCGTTAAATGCTATTTTATCGCGTTAAATTTCAAATATATGACACTTCTTGCCAACTAAATCTACAACTTACGGGTTAAATTCGACGACTTAAATTTCGTTTATGTCGAATGTTATATTATTTTCTTTGATTCGGTTTGGTGTTATATTTAACGCGTTAAAATAATTTTAACGCGTTAATAGTAGTTTTTACGCGTTAAAAGAACATTTAACGCGTTAGTTTATAGCGTTTTTGACATGAACGCCCTTTCATATATTAGTCCCAGTGTAAATAACGACTTTGAATTACCAGATATTGACTTAATGTCAGTCGTTATGCTTGATACGTATTTCGAGATGGCAAAAAATATTAAATATATTCCCATACTCTATAATAAATGTTTCACTTTTATACGAAAATAATAGATTTTTGCACTTTATACAGTTTGCCTGGTAATTACATGTACCTGGATTCAGCTGAATAATCGTGTAATAATCTATAGTCAATGCAATACCGGCGATACACCAATGAGCTATACACCACCTCCGCCTCGTTTTCACCAAATGTCGTACGTACACTACACATATAACAAAACAAACCACTTTACTCCAGGTTCACTATTACCAGTTTAATCTGCCACATGTTTTATATATAACAAAAATGGAAAACATAGTCTCGACTACTGCAATTAATCGGACCAGAGACCAATTCCACTCGGGCTAATACACTTTAGAATTATAGTCCTTCCGGACCATTGAACGGACACCCCACTGATTCACTAAGTGGCATTCTTAAGTTAAATGTTCAGGTAGATACACAAAATTTAATACACAAGCCGAAGATCGAGTTTGGTACTAATGTATTAGAAGATTAATATCACTTCGTTTTAGTTTTTCCTACGTATAGAGGGGTTTATCAGTTGCGTATCTCTCGCTGCATGTGCGCTGCCATTAGTCACGTGGTGCGTCAGCCAATAGTATTCACGAATAAATTGCTCGTGCTATTCTGATTATCAATAATAAACACAGGTAAAAGTATATATTATATTTATGTATTTTTTGCTTTTTATATGGCTAGCTGAGGGAAGTACAAGGATAGTGGTAGTGATTCTTGTGCAGCAAATAGTTTTACAAAAGATAGGACTAATTGTTCAAGAACAATCAGAAAGGTCTTTCCCAGATTCCTGTAAGAATTTCTGTAATTTTTTCGTCAGATGTTGTTTTAAACTTGACTACATAGTTTGCTGGGCCATTTTTTTTAAGTGAAATAGATTATTTCTCTGGTCCTAAGTAAAACAATACATGGTTGTCATGAACTTTTGTGGCCGTTGCTAAGAACAAAATGCCACTTCTGGTTATAAAATGACATATTTCAGTAAAGTACATCACCCTTATTTAAAAAATATATGGCTGCTAAGGACTTTTTGTAATGGTAACTTTGTTGCTATGTTATGACCTTGACCCGTAACTTTTGAAAATGGCCTCAAATTGAAGGCTTGATCATGTTAAACCTATATGTTTAATATAATATCTCCAACCGTTTTCAAGTTGTATGCAAAAAACTGATTAACCGAAATGAGTCAAGGGCTCGAACTCGAAAACGGTTCATGGAACAGTTTCGGACCGATGTATCAAATGAGGGTCTTGATGGGAGGAGTATTTTTGCCATTTATTGTCTTATATCTTTTATACTTTTATAGTAATGATAACAAGATTGGAGGCCTAAGGTCGAGGTCATTTCTGAACTTTGACTTTGATATTTTCTTTATGGGCATGTTACATGATTACAAAGGTGTTTTCGAATTACGGTTTTTGTGATACGCGTAGTCCTTGAAACATTCAATGGATACCGCTCACCTTCGCTAGTCAGAAATTTTTTGCCAAATATGTCATAAAGTTGTCTCAAAAGTTCCTTAACATTTGTCACTTTTCAGTTTTGTTGTATCTCTTATAGTTCCAGAGATTACGCCACAACAATGTTTTCGGTGTTTGGGCAGATATCTCTGTAAAGAAAAATGTTTCGATTTCTCAGGGTGAATTCTGAAAAGACTTTCAGTGCCAAAACTTGTCGCGAAAGACTAAAATGATATGTCGCCTACTGTTTAAACTGTTTGGTTTTGAAAGTTGGCGGAAAAAAAGTGATAGGTCTAATTGTTCAAGAACAATTCCTGTAAGAAATGCCATATAACATATTTCAGTAAATTGCATCATCCTGATTAAAAAATATGTAGTTGCTAAGCCTTTTTGTAATCGTTACGTTGTTGCTATGGTATGACCTTGACCCGTAACCTTTAGAAATGTCTTGACTTGGGGATCATATTAAACCTATATGTTTACTATATTATCTCGAACCGTTTTTAAGTTGTATGCAAAAAACTGATTAACCGAAATGAGTCAAGGGCTCAAACTCGAAAAACGGTTCATCACACAGTTTCGGACAAAATGTATCAAATGAGGGTCTTGATGAGAAGAGTATTGTTGCCTTTTATTGTCTTCTTCTATGTTTTATAGTTTTTGAGTTGTAATGATAACACGATTCCACGCCTAAGGTCGAGGTCACATCTGAACTTTGACTTTTGAGATTTTATGTAAGAACATGTCACAGGACGACAAATAGTGAAGACCTTTCATGATTTCGACTAGTGGTTTGTGAGTTTTGTGATAAGCGGAGACCCTGAAACATTTAAGGGATATAGCTCGCCTCCGCTAGCCAGAATTTTTTTTCCAAATTATGTCATAAAGTTGTCTAAAAAGTTCCTTAACATTTGTCACTTTTCAGTTTTCTTGTATCTGTTATAGTTCCAGAGATTACGCGATACCAAGGTTTTCGGTGTTTGGGCAGATAACTCTGTAAAGAAAAATATTTCGGTTTAACAGGGTAAATTCCGAATAGACTTTCAGTGACCAAAACTTGTCGCGAAATACCAAAATGATATGTCGCGTACTCTTAAAACTGTTTGGTTTGAAAGTTGGCGGGGAACAAAGAACAAAGAAAAATAATCCGAACAAAAACAATAAGGTCTTCCCACTGGAAGTGGTAAAGACCTTAATAATCGCCGTAAATTAAACGAATGAAAGCTATCTGTTTGTGATTTACTTGCACAAAAACATGTAGTCCGAGAATCCTTAGCCGTTTAACGCTTTTTTAGACTTTCATCGGGACGTGGGAACATCAAAGTCTAAAAAAGCGTTGGACGGCAGAGGATTCTCGGACTAAAAACATTAAGACTGTGCTTTTTTGATTTTATACAAACTGCATACATGAATGCCCTTAAACGATGAAATGAGGGTTCAGTAGACAAAGGCATTAAACAGAAAAAAACACTTCAAAAGAGTATATGTGTGTTCCGAATATTTCTTAGACGACGCCCCGGCGCAAATTCCGAGACAGTGTCGCGCAAACGAGGTAGATTACATGATGAAGATGCATGTTCATTCTATGGAAACTAACATAACAAAATATCTCGAAAAATGTACATCTACTTGCACAGAACACGAACAAGTGTCTAACCGTGAGGACAGCTTGTTAAGAACAAATCCCACACTATCGGCTGAAAAGGGAGCTCAGGTTAAAACAAAAACGGGAGCATTATCTACACTTGGCAGCACAAACTAACAGTTACTCGCTCCTGTACACAGGGGTGACAAGAATTTGTTTTTCACATTCAATGGATGTAGCTGATTAAATATTTTTAGTTTTGATGCGACTAAGACTGAACTTGTTTTCTATGATTATTTTAACCCTTAGTTTTGGTATTTAGCTAGTAAAATCTTCTCTTTGATACATCTGTACTTGCACAAATACTAAATAACTTAGTTTCATGGTTACTGAGTGAAACAATTCACTGTTTGCACTGAATTTTTTTTTATGGAATAAAAAGCCAATAAATGAGTTTACAATGTGTATTCACTCATTTGGTAACTAGTCTGACATGTCTCATTGTGAAATATTGACCTCAGAAAATATAATAAATTGTTCTTTATTATATAAGAACAAGGCATGAATCTTATCCAAGTTCTAAAAATAGCTTTAATTTACTGGAATCCCCACGTTTTATTTAAAAAACATACTGTTCCAAGTGTCCAGGCAGGAATAAGCTGTGTCCGTTTAATATTCTCTCGATAAGTACCACTTAACTTCACTATGTTACATCGTATTTCATTAAAATTTTGTGTTTTCTTCTATCCAAGCGAACAACAATTTTTATCGGGACGTGAAATTATATTTATATCTATTCACGTCATATTAACATGATTATGGTAAACTTATACCTACGAGAAGAAACACTTTATTGTTAAATGTGATTATGAGATTGGTCAGTAGGCATTTACAGTAGTATCCAGTAATATATACAGCTTTTTCATTTTTCAAGTTATGTACAAGGGTAGGTGGATACTTAAATGATGATCGGGAGAAAGAACAACTACCTTGTTTTTTTACCTAGGAAGAGGGAGGGAACAAAGACAATTTAATTTGAAATCTTCAAACAAGAGACAGAAGTAGAGAAAGTTCAACAAAACCAGACCTTTTACCCCCTGGGACCTTCCACTGTGACTTGCGTGAAACTGATGTATCAACAGATACCGACTTTTCCAATAGAAAACACCCAAAAAAAACTTGTATTTTAATTCACCAAAATGAGCGAGATATCGTAATACAATACCAGAAAGAAAATGAATTAAAATCGAATGGACTTTTCTACTACTGGGAATAGTTTTGACAGTAATAAACTTTTAAAATGGAAAAAGCAGTAACCTTAGGGTTTATCAAGATAAATGGGACAATTATGCAACATATATCACTATATGGCAAACTATATCACTTGAGCTTTGAATATTTGGCAAAAAGGTTTAGAATTTACTTAGCAATAATATACTTTCAAAAAAGAACTTACCAGGTAGGGATCCTGTTTCTGTTATTATCAAATATCCGATGTGCGACGTAGAATGGATACTGTCACAATACAAATACTGTGTTTCAATTGCACAAAAAGCATCCAAAATAGTATAGATTCTCACAGATCGTGAGAAACTGACATCAAAGGACGGAACAGTATATTTTACAATGTCAATCCCTTTTGTCAGATATTTAAAGGATCAAAGGGATAGAAACTTTTAAAGTCAAAGGGATAGAAACTTTTAAAGAAATAAAAGATGAATGTCATGTATTTCTTACATGTTAAAATGGAGTAAATGTTTCAAAGAAATTATATTTTAAGTAGATTAATAGGTAATCTTAAAAATAAGTTTTTCCCATAACCTATTACTGTAAAGAAAATTGTGGAGATAATATCATAGTCTTTAAAACAGATTCTTAAATCATTAGTATGGTTATTTTTGTTTTTAAAGAAATTTTGTTACTTCCCGATTTTTTTAATGGCGTGGACATATATAGGTGTAATAATTGCTAATAAATAAATATGTAAGTATAAATGTTCACCATACATTAATAAAAATAACATGTAGGTAAACTTCTTTTAATAACAGAAAATATATTTGCTTTCACAAAGGGTTGGAAACATCGTAACACCTTCATAGCATACAATACATATAATTATTGCATATCAGTAATAAATTAAAAATAATGTGTTAGAATGCCAACACAGAAGTCGCCCAAAATCCCAATGGATAGTATTGCATTCCAGTCAGGACTTTAAAATGTACCTACACATAAAATTTCATTAAGATTTCATTAAGATCGGACAACGTTGAAAACTTGACACGTTTTTGGCGGCAATTTTTAAACCCACGGTCGAAAAAATTGCGAACATGGAGTTCAATTTGGGGAACTTAAATCTACCTTCATACCAAATTTTTTTGAAATCCGATCACGTTAAATTTCAACAAATTGGATAACGCTGAAAATTATACACGTTTTTTGCCCCCATTTTGAAACACTATGTCGCAAAAAAATTTCAAAGGTAGCGTTTCACTCGAAATACGAAAATATACCTCCATACCAAGTTTCGTTGAAATCGGAGCACTGGAAGTTTTTTTGCCAATTTTGGGTATGTGTCGTCAAGTGGCGGCCATTTTAAAATTGACTGTTGACTGCACCCCTCCATATGTCGATCCACAACTACACCAAGTTTCATTTGATTCTATTAAGGCGTCCCTGAGTATTGTGTCGGAAAATTTCACGGTCTAGAAAAGTGGAAACCGGAATATGTGCAAAACAATAATTCGCCCAAACTTCGTTTTGGGCGACTTCATTAGTACATTTAATTGTTTAACCACCAATCAGCAAGCATAAAGAAATCCAAGATGTAAAAGCTAGCGGTCAGATTTGCTGGTATCCGTCCGACCAAGGGCATTAAGTTGTCGGTGTATGAGGTAAAAAACTCCTCAATCAATCAATTTTCATATATAGACATTTCAAATCAGAAAATCACCACTATAGCTATGTTATAAATTTTAGAGTTCTTACCATTCCTTTTTCTATTTTTTTTCAATAAAATGGTTAGTAAAAATTCAAAAAACACACTACACAAAAAATACTATATGAAGAAAAACAGTCCTTTTATCCATAAAAAAGGATTAATTGAAAACAATTACATGCGCAAATTTATCAATGGATTGCTTTTAATGCAATAAACAGAAAAGTTGATGTTACTAATGGAAATATCACAAAATTTGGACAGCCCTTGGGTCATGACATGGACAAGAAACTGATATGACCCTGGCCATTGGATCGTGCAATATCAGTTTCTTGGTTGATATCACGACCCCAGAGCAGTCAAACTTTTGTGATATTGCCATCAGCATCATGAACTATTCTGTAAATATAAGTTCTATCGTTCTACGACTAATAGGCTTTCCACTTAATTAAATTGAAGTTAACACTATCTGCATCAAATTTGTTTGAAATTCGACCTTAAACGACATTGGTACTTGGACATTAAAAATTTACATATTTTCAATATACAAATTAAAATAGGAAAGGTCAAACTAATGAACATTATGATGCTTATCTTCGATATATTCAAGCTGAAACTATATCCCAATATAAACAAGTAAAGAAAACAATTCAGAATAATTTAAAATGAAAACGATCATAAAATACGACTTGTGCATAAAATATAGCATTGTTGATATGAAAATTATTATGATGAAGGTCTGAAGGTAAATTTCCAATATATTAGAATGAAGTGACCCACTTGATTTGTAAATAAACTCACGAAAGTTAAACTCAAATTATATACACTGTAAAACAGATATTTTCAAAAACTCAAATGATTCGAATTATTTGGCAAACAAATGTGTTACATCTAAAACTTTATTTTAACTTAAAAAAGAATTACAAACTTTAGACCAGACACAAGCTCAGCGCGATTAACATCAGCTCGCTCTCCCGTACTCAAAGACATAAGCTCTCTCTTCCTAACTCAAGGACATCAGCTCGCTCTCCCCAACTCAAAGACATCAGCTCTCTCTTCCTAACTCAAGGACATCAGCTCGCTCTCCTCATCTCATGAACATCAGCTCGCTCTCCCCAACTCAAGGACATCAGCTCGCTCTCCAACTCATGGACATCAACTCGCTCTCACTAACTCAAGGACATCAGCTCGCTCTCCCCAACTTAAGTACAACAGCTCGCTCTTCCTACCTCAAGGACATCAGCTCGCTCTCCCCAACTCAAGGACATTAGCTCGCTCTCCCCAACTCAAGGACATCAGCTCGCTCTCCCAAACTCAAAGAGAAATGCTCAATAATGAGCTACTTTTGATGAATGAAACAGGGCAGAACCGGAAAAGAATAAGAAACGAACGTCGAATGAGGAAATTATTACTGAAAAAAGGAAGAACAAAAGTATTGTATACAAATTCAAATTGACATAATGTTCTTTGAAAAGAAGGAAGATAAAATATAACTAACATGAAATTAAAATTTTAAAATTTACAAATAATAAAAAGTAATATACAGAAACAAATTTCTCACAGGAAAGTCACAACTTTGTTAACAATCATGAATTAAGCGACACAGGACTAGTCCAAGCTGAAGGTAAGCTTAACTTAATATTTTACTTAGCGCACAAACTCACACAATCCATGCATGGAAACAGGAGGTTGGCATGCAATAAAACTTGGGTTAATCTATCATTTCTTTTAAATGCCTTTACCTAGTCAGGACCATTGCTGTAGTTGCACTTTTTATTTTATTGCGGTTTCTTGGACTTAGATTTGTGGATTTTCATGCTATAGTTGCACTGTGTATTTGGTTGCGTTTTCTTGGACTTTGATTTGTTGATTTTCTTTTTTGACAGTTTCCTTGGTGTTCAGTTTATCTTGCGATAACAATGTTAAGCACCGGATGATGACATAATGTAGCAACTCAGTATCTTCATTCAGTTTACGACTGGCTGGTATACACGTCTGTTGTCCGACAGCCCAATAGTCCGACAGCCCAATGGTTCGACAACACGATAGTCTGACAACCCATTAGTCCGACAACCCAATAGTCCGACAGCCCAACAGTCCGACAACCCACAATAGTCTAACAAATTATCACATATTAGGTCGGACCGAAATCGATAATTAAAAATATATATATATAATTTGTATGCTCCACCTACTTACCGGAATACAAGTATAGCGTTTGGGTCTGTTTATCCGTCCGTACGTTTATTTCATATTTAATTTACGTTCAGGTTTAGCGGGTGTGTAAGTTGGTATTGTACGCCCTGAATAACGTTAAAAAAAATTAATAAAGAAGGAATGTGTTTATTGGACACGGATGCCCCCGTTGGCCCCAAACAGGAAGTAGAAGTCCGTCAGGTCTGAAAGTCGCTTAGGACGTACATTTCGTCATACTGAACCATCCCAAGTTTTAAGTCATTCTCATGTACGATTATTACGCGCTGAGAAAAGCTTGACGGAAATTTGTACGGACGGACGGACGGACATGAGTGAAACTAAATGTCGTCGCGTGGGCATAAAAATCTGTCCAAGTCAAGAACAGCTGGATTTCGTTAAACAGGAAGTAGGCCTGAAATTTAATCCCACGGTATAGGAATCCACGCTGATGCTGCATTCCAAATATCAAGAGGCCTTGATAGTTGTTGCTGAGGATACTGCTTCGAAAATATTTTCCGCGATCGCCGGCCCGACATTGACAATCCAGAAATTCGGACAATGAACATGGAATGATGAGAAATATGAGGATGGAATAGAAAACAAAGGAACAGTAATTTTAAAGAGAACGAAGATCAACCTGTTAGGCCAACTAGGGTACACTCCTTAATTGTTTCGTGGTCTGTTTCACCGCCATCAGATGCTAATGCTCCATAGTCGACCTCTTACAATAAGCGGGACTCTGCTGCGGACCACTAGGAACACACACGAAGAACAGAATTAATGAAATCTTAACGAAACTGTATACATATATGCACCAACCTATGAACTAACATCATTTGCACATTTATAAACAGCCCTAATTACACACATTCCCTGTAACATATACATGTAATATAACCAAAACATAGCTAGTATTCCTAATATTAAGCAATTCCCACCAAGCAACCAACTTAGTTAGGTGTGCATTTATAGAACGTTTATTGTTCTTTGGATTGTGTCTGAAGGTTTATAGTATTGCATATACACGCATTGTCGGACTATTGGGCTGTCGGACCAATGGGCTGTGTGTCGGACTATTAGGCTGTCGGACTATTGGTTGTCGGACTACCGGGATGTCACCGATGACACACTAGTACACTCTAGTACACTGATATGCAGGTATAAACCATTCTTAAGGGAAATGCAAAATGTCTTCTATGTAGTCTACACGTAAAATTATATTTTTAATGGTTGGTATCTGCCTTTTAATTTTTTTTATTTAACCTATATATTTCTTTTGAATTAAAAGTTTTCATAATTTCAGCTAATATTGAAATGAAATGTGAAATTTTTGTACATGAGACAACAAACCAACAAAACAGTAAACTTATGAAAAGAAACATTGAACTTAATTCATTTAAATACTAGTATATGCATAAACTATCTATTAATAATAATATAACAATGTACCCTTTAAATTACGTCGATTTGAAAAATATCGACTTGAAAACATATCGACCGACAACTAAGACGTGTGTGTAGTATCTGCCCCAGTCTAGATCCGGAATAATTATATTTTCGACTGACAATACTACGTGACTCACGCTTATTTTTAAAAGCACCAAGCGAGCGAGAGTTGCTGGCATCTAGTGGTAAGTTGTTCCAAATACTAATAGTAGAGCGAAGACAATATTCAGAATATATCATTGTTCGCGTGCGAACGTTCCCAATACATATATGACGAGTAAAATGGTTGTTTTTTATCGCCAACTAAACTTGGAATAAGGCATAGAAAGTAAGGAGCCTTTTTGTTAATTATCTTGTATAACAGTATGAGTCTGTGTTCTCCCTCCTTGCAGAAACTGTTTCTCACGCTGTTTCTTAATAAAGTTTATCTAGAGACGTTATTTTTCAAATTTTAAGATTATATTAATTTTTCAACTGCCTTCAAAACTCATTTTACTGTGCATATGGTCCCCACAGATTTTTTTCGAACACAGTCTTGGACTAATCTTAGGAAAAACATCGTAATTCAAAAAGTAACTTTTGGTTCTCCAAAATCTAATCCGGATTGAAAAATCCCATAGGTTGAGAAAACAAATGTTTTCGAGTTCATGACAACAATAACTGTCAAAAGATATAAAACTTCAGGCTATTAAATCCCACTTCTGGTTAACATACTGTATATTTCCGTGCTCGTATTAACATTCAAATGCCGAAGAGGAAACTGAATAACGAAAAGGAAAATGAATGTCGAAAAGAAAATTGGTTCATTTTCTTATTCAAATAACGAATAGGAAACTGAATAACGAAAAGGAAAATGAATGTCGAAAAGGAAAATAGTTCATTTTCCTATTCAGATAGCGAAAAGGAAGCTGAATACCGAAAAGGAAAATGAATGTCGAAAAGGAAAATGGTTCATTTTCTTATTCGGATAACGAAAAGGAAACTGAAATACGAAAAGGAAAATGAATGTCGAAAAGGAAAATGGTTCATTTTCCTATTCGAATAACGAATAGGAAACTGAATAACGAAAAGGAAAATGAATGTCGAAAAGGAAAATGGTTCATTTTCCTATTCGAAAAGCGAAAAGGAAACTGAATAACGAAAAGGAAAATGAATGTCAAAAAGGAAAATGGTTCATTTTCCTATTCGAAAAGCGAAAAGGAAACTGAATAACGAAAAGGAAAATGAATGTCGAAAAGGAAAATGGTTCATTTTCCTATTCTGATAGCGAATAGGAATCTGAATAACGAAAAAGAAAATGAATGTCGAAAAGGAAAATGGTTCATTTTCCTATTCGGATAACGAATAGGGAACTGAATAACGAAAAGGAAAATGAATGTCGAAAAGGAAAATGGTTCATTTTCCTATTCGAAAAATGAAAAGGAAACTGAATAACGAAAAGGAAAATGAATGTCGAAAAGGAAAATGGTTCATTTTCCTATTCGGATAACGAATAGGAAACTGAATACCGAAAAGGAAAATGAATGTCGAAAAGGAAAATGGTTCATTTTCCTATTCGAAAAGCAAAAAAGAAACTGAATACCGAAAAGGAAAATGAATGTCGAAAAGGAAAATGGTTCATTTTCCTATTCGAATAACGAATAGGAAACTGAATAACGAAAAGGAAAATGAATGTCGAAAAGGAAAATGGTTCATTTTCCTATTCGGATGACGAATAGGAAACTGAATAACGAAAAGGAAAATGAATGTCAAAAAGGAAAATGGTTCATTTTCCTATTCGGATGACGAATAGGAAACTGAATAACGAAAAGGAAAATGAATGTCGAAAAGGAAAATGGTTCATTTTCCTATTTGAAAAGCGAATAGGAAACTGAATAACGAAAAGGAAAATGAATGTCGAAAAGGAAAATGGTTCATTTTCCTATTCGAAAAGCGAAAAGGAAACTGAAAAACGAAAAGGAAAATGAATGTCAAAAAGGAAAATGGTTCATTTTCCTATTCGAAAAGCGAAAAGGAAACTGAATAACGAAAAGGAAAATGAATGTCGAATGGTTCATTTTCCTATTCCGATAGCGAATAGAAATCTTAATAACGAAAAAAAAAATGAATGTCGAAAAGGAAAAGGGTTCATTTTCCTATTCGGATAACGAATAGGGAACTGAATAACGAAAAGGAAAATGAATGTCGAAAAGGAAAATGGTTCATTTTCCTATTCGAAAAATGAAAAGGAAACTGAATAACGAAAAGGAAAATGAATGTCGAAAAGGAAAATGGTTCATTTTCCTATTCGGATAACGAATAGGAATCTGAATAACGAAAAGGAAAATGAGTCGAAAAGGAAAATGGTTGATTTTCTTATTCGGATAACGAAAAGGAAACTGAATAACGAAAAGGAAACTGAATGTCGAAAAGGAAAATGGTTCATTTTCCTATTCGGATAACGAATAGGAAACTGAATAACGAAAAGGAAAATGAATGTCGAAAAGGAAAATGGTTCATTTTCCTATTCGAAAAGCGAAAAAGAAACTGAATAACGAAAAGGAAAATGAATGTCGAAAAGGAAAATGGTTCATTTTCCTATTCGGATAACGAATAGGAAACTGAATAACGAAACGGAAAATGAATGTCAAAAAGGAAAATGGTTCATTTTCCTATTCGGATAACGAATATGAAACTGAATAACGAAAAGGAAAATGAATGTCGAAAAGGAAAATGGTTCATTTTCCTATTCGGATAACAAATAGGAAACTGAATAACGAAAAGGAAAATGAATGTCGAAAAGGAAAATGGTTCATTTTCCTATTCGGATAACGAATAGGAAACTGAATAACGAAAAGGAAAATGAATATCGAAAAGGAAAATGGTTCATTTTCCTATTCGAAGAGCGAAAAGGAAACTGAATAACGAAAAGGAAAATGAATAACGAAAGGGAAACTGGTTGATTTTCCTATTCGGATAACGAAAAGGAAACTGAATAACGAAAAGGAAAATGAATGTCGAAAAGGAAAATGGTTCATTTTCCTATTCGATGAGCGAAAAGGAAACTGAATAACGAAAAGGAAAATGAATGTCGAAAAGGAAAATGGTTCATTTTCCTATTCGATGAGCGAAAAGGAAACTGAATAACGAAAAGGAAAATGAATAACGAAAAGGAAAATGAATGTCGAAAAGGAAAATGGTTCATTTTCCTATTCGGATAACGAATAGGAAACTGAATAACGAAAAGGAAAATGAATAACGAAAAGGAAAATGAATGTCGAAAAGGAAAACGGTTCATTTTCCCATTCAAATAACAAAAAAGAAAGTTGATGACTAAAAGAAAAAAAAACATTTCGAATATCGAAAAGGAAAAACGAAAAGGAAAACAACTTGAGTTACGTGTAACATTTTGCAACATATAACAGACCCTACTTACTTCCAAAGCATTAAAATTTTGTTCAAAGGCATTGAAGTCAAAGATGTTGCGAGCAATTTTTCTGGGGTCATCCATAACGTCAATTCTTCATACGCAGTATTTGCTGTGTTAAACACCATCCAGCAATGAAGGTCACCCATTCGGTTGAAAAATAAAATAGCTACCTAAAAGAAATCATTGCAGATTCTTAATGGTAACAATTTTAAAACCATATAATCATTTTAAAGGAAACTATTCTTTTCTTATCACTACAAAAAGTTGCATGTACTTCAAAATAGCATCCGTATACTTTATTACTGTTACCCTGAATTTTACTTTCATGTATTCAACATCTAACAGTTCTCACGCCCCAAGACTCATATATAAAATACTCACCATGGCAATTTTGTCTATTTACATGAACGTAGTATCTTCTGCGTGGATTACTCATATAGATAATTGTGAAAGTATAAAACACATAACATCAATAAAATTCAAATGTAGTATTAAACATTAATTTTCAATTACTTGAAAATAACAACATAATTGCTTGAGAGGCCGGTGTAACGCGCGTACTGCTACTGAAGTTGCATTAAAAACAAGAATAATAACCAACAATAAACGTATGTGAGAAATCATGAAAGGATATCGTTGCTGCCATAATTTGCTTCATTAACACTTATAGATTTTTATTAAAGGCGGGAACAAAACAAACAAACAAAACCAATCGACTGAAGACTGTATATACCACTAAAAAAGTCTAAAGAGTTATGTTAGCTGGAGGTTATACTGTGCCTGTTTAAAAATTTTCCCACAGGGTACTTCTTGTGCACGAAGCATAGCATGCTCCAAACAGACTCAAACTATTTTTTACCCTTTCTGAATCAGTCTAAATATATATCTGGCAGCTAATATGGAAAAAGATGACATTAGAACAATTATTAATATATAACGATAAAACATTTCAATTGCAGTAAGGTAAATTAAAAAATTAGAAAATAGAACAACAGTTTTTGTGTCCAATAGCGCAACGCCCCCTTCTGCCTTAAAGTGTGGACAATAAGTGGGCCAGACGTCCCGCTTAGTGAGCATTGTTTTTGTTGGATGCACAGCTAGAGTGTGGTTGTCAGTTATCGTGTTATATAACACAACCAGCACTGTCGACTTAGAGAATTAGGAGACACCAAACCTACTGCACATTTGTAAAATGCCACTTTACCTATATTAATACTGAAATACTTTACTAAAATAGTACATGTCTGTGAAGGTTAGTTTGACTTTCATTTCATTAGTATGAACATGGTCACAATTAATTTTATTTTACCTAATTTAAGTTCTAATTGTATTGTATGCGTATGCGTTGGTCTGAGTATAGTCTGACTTTGTAAACGACCATGTCTTGTCTAGTACAGAAAGTCAGACAAAGTCAAGACTTCGTAATTAATTACAGTATTATTTTGTTTAAACATTTTTAACCGAACATCTCTTTAATGCTTATATCAGCTCCAAACTGCGTTTAGCCCTATCTGTTCATAGTTTTAATATAAATGTAAAATGTATTAAAAATCGAACAAATCGTATATTATAAAATATATTGTTATTTTGCAAAACTACACGTAAAAATGTCGTGGTAACACGAACAATAACTAGTTACTGATCGGAAGAAGTATGCGAACAATTCTTGTACCGAAGCCTGATTACCACGGAAAAAACCTCCGAAATTAACCAGAAGAATTACTTCCGCATTTGTCGTTGTAAAGGCTTCTTTGGTATAAGTTTGGCTTCGAGAGTTACTGACAAGAATTTTTAAAATGTTAAAACGCGGTTCTAATCTACACGATTAATACTGGTTGTATCGTTGATGTTTAATAATAATTTAATTTGCTTTGTAAGCTGAAATCTGATTTGTTATATTTCAAATCGAGCCACCCATATTATACAATATAACTTGAGTTCCATGACGTTATCGACGTTTTTACAGTCTATAGTTAAATTATAAATAATATTTCAAATTTCTGAATAGGTAATACATCATTCATAAAACGCTTCGCGGTTTTTTAGGCGTAAACAGAACCAAACCATGTTATATCGTTAAATGTAAAATGTATTAAAAATCGAACAAATCGTATATTGTAAAATATATTGTTATTTTGCAAAACTACACGTAAAAATGTCGTGGTAACACGAACAATAACTAGTTACTGATCGGAAGAAGTATGCGAACAATTCTTTACCGAAGCCTGATTACCACGGAAAAAACCTCCGAAATTAACCAGAAGAATTACTTCCGCATTTGTCGTTGTAAACGCTTCTTTGGTATAAGTTTGGCATCGAGAGTTACTGACAAGAATTTTTAAAATGTTAAAACGCGGTTCTAATCTACACGATTAATACTGGTTGTATCGTTGATGTTTAATAATAATTTAATTTGCTTTGTGAGCTGAAATCTGATTTGTTATATTTCAAATCGAGCCACCCATATTATACAATATAACTTGAGTTCCATGACGTTATCGACGTTTTTACAGTCTATAGTTAAATTTTAAATAATATTTCAAATTTCTGAATAGGTTATACATCATTCATAAAACGCTTCGCGGTTTATTAGGCGTAAACAGAACCAAACCATGTTATATCGTATACCATGTTCAGAAATTGGAAATTATCATAACTTAATTCACTTACTTCGAAAATTCAAAGTACCAGATGTTTAAAACTGTGTATCGTATTAAACATCAAAAATATAAATTGCACTTTTAAATTAAATATCTAAGTTAACCACTTTTCTTTAAGCCTCTTCAATGGGTTTCTTTCATCAGTTTAAAGAAACTTATGGAAAAGATTGTATTAATTAGCTCCAACTTCGTTTCCTGGTAGTAAGGTTACGGCTAACTTTATAAATTATATATGAGCATGATATTGTCAAGTTTATGATCAACACAACATGTCTTTTGTCGATATGCAACTATCAATTCTATAAGCCAACATTTATTGACAACTAAAAAAGAAAACAACACTTTTCAATTTCCTAAAATTGATAAAATTGATTGAAATCTTATTTATACTTATCAAATTGAAAGGTGTGAAATAAAATCTTATTTCAACAAATACCTGCGATAAAACCCATTTTAGAGTATTTGCATGCATATAGCAAAAAAAGAAATAAAAAACTGTGCAATAATGCATGAAATATAGTTAATTGCCCAAATAAAACGATATTATATATAAATGGCTTTATTTCTTCTTACTTCGTGTGGTGGTTCGAGGAACCAGTCGTCGATAAGAGCACTTCGAAAGTTCCCCTTAGGTATACTATCAGCTACAGCGCTAAGGTGTTTGTCGCTGTTTGGGTCGTTGTCACTGTAGCCCACACTCCAGTAACCCGCCATGTTTGTGTTTGTGGCTTCAGATATCAGCATCAAGTTGTAAACTTTGCTAATTTCTTAAAGAAAAATGGTCTGTGTTAAGATACATATCTGTATCAACTTTAGTGATTTAAAGTTTATAAAGATATTTTACGTTCGACATGACCTCAGCTATAAAGCCGCAACAGAAACGGGAAAACTATACGTAAGGTGAAATAATGTTAGCGTTATTATTGCACAATATAATTTCAATAAGGTCAAAATATTTAAATGATCACTTGGAGTTAAATGTTAAATATGTAAATACAGTCGTTGCTGACAGGAATTCATAATCCACAGAGTCGAAATAAATTAGGATTTCATTACTGGTCACCTGATCATTCCCTTGAAAAGTCAGGGTTACGTTCTGACGTTCTGACATCAAACATCGATACAATACCATGACCGTAACTGATAATTGTTTCTACTGATTTCTGTTGTTTTTAATTAGTGCCAAACATTTTATCTAGTTTTCAAAGGAAAGCTGGAAGTCATCTTTAGTGCACAGGTCGGAAGAGCGCGCGAAAGATACCTTATTTGTTCCTGAAATATTAGCTTAATATTTTTTGTTGTGTGTTGTAATGTATCTGTTTGAAAGTTTAAGTTTAATTTACACCAGAAAACACTTTACAAAATACTCGTAATCTATAAATAGTAAATACCAATAACTCTTAATTTCGAACTACATAATCAAATTTTTAATATAATGTGTAAAGAATAATCAAATAAATTTAAACGTGTTGTAATAATTATGAGATAGATTAACAAGTGATCATACTAACTTCTCATGTCTGAAGCATGCTGATTCAGTCCAAGATATACACTTAATTTTTCATTCATAAGAATTTTAATTATTTTCAAATAGTCCTATTTTCACTATGTATAAAATGCCACAAATTACTATTTATTGGCGGTTATATCTGTAGACATTTATTACACAGGTTTTATAGGATTTATTATTATCTACAAAACACTTCCTGGGTGATATAAACTGACCCATGGATCACTGAACAAACTCCAAATGTAATTTACAAATATATCGGTTGTTTACAGTCATTATATACCTGTTTGGAAAAATTAAAAATTAAGACAAGGTAAAGCCGCCTGCTTTGAAAAATAGTGTACAAGTCTGCCACAAAAAAAAGTCAATATAGTTAAAGTCAGACGTTTTAAAGGCCAATGACTCGGTGCACCAAAACAAACTTTTAAGGGAATTGGAATACAGTAAAGGTATGTTTCATTTTATTATATAATTGTGCCACCTTTTGACAAAAACTCGGTTTTGTTGACGCACTGTCCACAGAATTCAAAACTTCAGTGTTGACAAAATTAGATGACTAACAACAATAAAAAAACATTGTTTACATACTGATTATTTAGTCACCCTTTTCTCTTCTCAGATGCGATTTATAATCCACTTTTAATTGTTGATACGGTTGTTCTGTCGTCCAGTAGAATAAGTCACATTTATTATGTTATTTATTATTCAAAAGAAATGGAGGGTTAAACCAGGTTTTATGGCATGCCAAACCTCCCGCTTCTATTACTGTGGAATGTGAGTTGTTTAGTGGATTATAATAGATGGGAATCTTACATCACTAAACACTAATAGGTATATCAAACAATCATCGTAGCACGATTTGTGTACACTGAATTCAAAATTGGGAAATCTGCAACCATATTTTCAAACGAGATATATTTTTCGACAAGCAAGTTGTATCTGTAGTAAAACTTATTAATGGCGCGGACGAATAGTTTTTTCTTGTAACCTTTGTTTCCCAAAGATATAGTTGACGTTTGCAAAAATCAGTATACCGCGGCAAGCTCTTGCAAACCTAATCAATTGAGAAATATAGACACTGTATGCAGGAGAAGCTACAATATTGCTGCATATGTGAGGAAAATTTATAATTTTGAAATTACAGTCGTCGCAAATTCTTGTGCTAAGATGACCGTTGGTGTCATATTCGAGGTGTAAGTCTAAAAATGATGTAGATGAAGCTGTTTCTGTGGTTTCTTAATTTCTAGTTCTGAATGATATATTAACGGAAGACACTCAGCAGATTGAGGGTTGTTAATTGAAAGAACATCAATATATCTATAAAAATTAAAGGACATAGCTTCTGCTATCTTTTTTTCTTTAATAAGACGTCGCGGAATTCCGTTTCATAAAAATACATGAACAAATTGGCAAGGGGTGGGGCACAGTTTGTACCCATTGGAATTCTGATTGTATGCTTCAACAAACATTGTCCAAAATGTACAAATATGTTGTCAATCAGAAAATCTAGCATACTACAAACGTGTTCTTTGCTGAAGCATAAATTTCCTATAAGTTCTTAATGCCAGCATAAAACATATTGTAAGAATGCGATAAAAACTCAACAGTAGAAATACACATACAGCTTTTGTGTCCAGAAAGCCGTTTTTTGTGAGGTTCAAACCTAGAGTGTTGGTTTCAGTTGTTGTGTTATTTTTTCCACAACCAACAATGTCGACTTAGCAAATCAGAAGACGTTAAAACTACTCCTTATTGGTAGACTTTAGGCCACTTTATAACTATACGGTCCACTTTAGTAAAATAGTACATTTCATTAATGGTTAGTTTGACTTTTATTTGACCAGCATGAATCTGTCCAAAAATTATATTTTAGTCTTAGCTGTATTTTATATGTCCGAGTTGGTCTGAGTCTAGTTTGATTTTGTACACGACCCTGTCTTGACTACTAAAGAAGTCAGAATTAGCCTAGACATCGTATTTAATTGCCTTATGTTTGGTTTTGATTAAACATTTTAATCCAACTTATTTTTAACGATAATATCAGCCCAAACAACGTATAAGGATACGTATGCATATTTTTATTATAACCTGCAAGACTTTACTCTCAAAACTATGTATAAATGAGAGCTTGTTTTAGACTAATGAGAAACTAAAATACTATATGTATTTAAGAAAGAATATAGCATTCTTTTCCATGCAACTTAATATTAACGAATTTTGAAAAGAATTGTAAATCTGCACACTGATCCTCAACTGAAAATCCATTTTAACTAATATACTCTTACCATTAATTGATTCTGACGATTTGAAAACAAATATCAAGATAATAAATCTCCACATTGTTTATCCAAATCCACCAAATTTGTACAACTTACTATCAGCCTAAGACGTTTTATCTGAGTTTTAATTAGTCAATAACAGTTCTATATCACATTTGTATGCACAGCTCGTACCATACAGGTTTGTAACAGTTCATTTCATTTCGATGTTTTCCACCTGATTAATCCAGCATCATAAATAAAGCGGTTCATTAGCCCATTCATGTGCATTTAGCATGATTAGGTGTATACAACAGATTATGTTGGCATGAGATTTATTCAACTTGCTTCACCATGAAGCTCTAACAAACAGTAAATATGTTGCAAAAAGCTGTAAATTTGACAGAATTCAAGGGAAATGACTTTGATATAGGTCGCTATCAGGATTTAATCAGCCAGAGAAAATTTAATATTCACCGAGCCACAAGGAGATGTCCATATACATGTTTGAGGGCTAATAAATCCTGATAGTGACCGTAGATCAAAGTCATTAATTGCTTTATTACATGAAGAAAATCACTATCTCCCTTGATCAGAAAAACAGAGGATGACTTTTCTACTGGAGCCCCAGCTTACATTTTGTAATTAATGCAGGTACCCTTGATATTTTTATTTAATTCCGCTTTATGACATCAGTTTGCTGATAAACCTAAAATTCCAGTTTCAAATATTGACAAGAGTATAAAATAATCAATATATCGCATAGTCGACGTTGTTGACACGCACGATGTATGTATAGCAGACGTCAATTAATTGTGTATAATACAATTTATACAATCGGTTTGATTGGACGAATGAATTTATTAATACGGCTTTTCTGATAAAACATAAAAACCATGTCGATATCGGATTCCGCTTTACTACTATGCAGCGGAATCGTGCAGCGTACACACATTTCATGTAATTTTAGTACTGTTGCGATTTATCGTGACCCGAAAGTTGTTTTTAGACCAATCAAAATCACGCAAAATTCCATTCTTTTTTATAAAAAAAATCTGCACGCAATTTCAAATCTAGTTGGTCAATGCGAGGAGAGAAGTCCAAATGAAGTCATAATATAGTAGGGTCTATTGTTCTGAATATACTCGGAATCAATTACAAAAACTGAAACTAAGGTAATTTAAACATTTTGTTGTGTCATTTATATTTAATGTTATAAAATTTAGACACCACAATAGGTAAACAAAATACTGAAATTTGCGTTAAGCATCATTCAAAACAAACAAATATAAACCAATGCTGAATAAGACTGAAATGATTGTCAGGTATAACCCATAAAAGGTAGTAAAATCTTCAATGTTGTCTTTTGACATAAAACAATTAAGATTAAAAGATTTTTACAAAATGACAGTAGAGAAATTTGCCCCTGAACATTGAATCTATATTTGAAAAAAAACAAATCGAAAAATATAGCATACATTCTTATTCCTGTCCATTAAATAGTTTGATACTTACACAATGGTTTATATTTCTTGATTTCGGGCGCGGGGTTTTACAAATAAATAACACTTTTAAAATATTTGTATCTTCTCGGCATGCCACAGTAACCACACTTAATATTGTATCTGGCTAAGCCCTTAACATAACTTTTACGTTTTCATTTAATATAATTTGTTGGTTTTTATGTACTACTTTCGTTGATATCTTAATTATGTACTATATTTTGAGCAAAGGGGAATCTTAAATGAATTCTTTTAGAGATTTTGATAGACAATACTAGTGATTTCTACGCTTGTGAAAATTTCGCACTATATATTGTAAAGTTAGTCCCGGTACTTGTGATATGCATGTCGAAAAAATCCCAAAACAGATCGCTGCTAAATTAATTATTGTAGATGGCGATAGTGACAAAGCCTATATCTGTACCAGTGCGCGATAAAGTTGCATAAATACACACATCTAGGATAATGTCATTCCAATCCGATTAATTTAAATGTGAATAACAGTGTAAACACTTTCGTATACTATCAAGAAGCTTGCTATATAAACCCATCTTGAGAAAAGGTTACCATGGACGGTTCCCTTGCATCCATCAATGCTGCAAGTAATTTTGCTGTCAGAGTTACTTCTCTTTACATAGTGTTCAATCGGTCGGTTTAGTTTCAAAATTGGAAGAATAAATACAATTTTATTCATCATTAAATTTTAGTGCAAGACCGACTCTATTTAATAAGATATAGACGTTTAGTAAAATATCGTTGAAATTGTTTTGTTAACTGAAACAAACCTTACTTCAACGACAAACTCTGTGTACAATGGTGCTCACACATTGTAGTACGATTACATCTTTTTGTCGAGTCCTGATATAAATTTTTAGTAGTTTTAAAGAATTGCATGTATTTTTAACAGAAAACATATGTATTAGTTTCATGTTTTTAGTCAGACTGCTGAATATGACTAAAAAAAACAAAAATGTAAGTACTGGTAAATCCATTTACGTAGAACAACATTTTTTTGTTATATTTATTAAAAAAAGCGCGAAAAAAGGCAGAGTATAATACAATTAACATTAAATCGGACAAAAAAACTGAGGAGAACCTGATTTTATTTAAATTGAGTTAATTATAATACGCCCCCAAATACATTTTTATTCCGTCTATGTTCCCTTTTTTCAAATGCCGGCAGGGGAAATATAACTATCTATCTTAAATCCCACCTTTTTATATATCGATAAACGGGATAATTAGGATAAAATGTAAATTAGCCTGAAGTGCATTTTTTAAAGAACTTCGATCGATGTCTCCGATTCGCGCATCAAAGTTTTTCTATTAATTGATTGATTGATTGAGAAGCCCAGAAAGAAATATATAAGTTATATTCAGCATGAAAACCGTTTACAATGAATAAAAAATCAGTTGTAAATTGGTGACCAACGGGAATTAAATGTCGCGTGCTATGGCAAAAGTATGTCGTATTAGTTTAGGGCGGAGAGTTAGTCTATTGTAGTGGCTAGAATAAGCTTACTGTTTTTCGAGATCTACAAAAGTGGTTTTTTATCGGGCAAGGAGCGTGGCACTTTCCAATCATTGTCCGTTTTTAGGTTTTCCGCAATATACCTTGCAACCCCCACCAAGAGTGCTGGTAACACAGTTGATCTGGTATAAAATGACGGGCATTACATGTCCAGAAACGCCATTGAGAGAGGACGAATTCCCGATGGCCGAACAAATATATCTAATATCATGACGTGTTCTTAATTGACTATCCGAAAGCTGATAAGTTTTAATTTTTACTATTACTGCATCATCTTTTTTTGTTTTTATTTGGTTCGGGTAACGCACTTTTTGTTTTTGTATTTTTGGTTTTTAATTTGCACTGTATATGTTTGTTTATATCAGGAAATGTAATTGTCCTTTGACTTTCGGCTCTAGTTGTTAGGTCGGTTTCGGTTTTTTTATTTAAGAAATTTTATTTCAATTTAACGTTCATAAAAGTGTAAAAATTAGATAAAATGCCATGTTTTCTTGCCAAAACTTGTTCGTTTTTCCGTTTGTGACAACATGTCGAATTTTAAATCTATTTGTAACTGTTCAATGTATAGCATGAAATGATAGATGGTATTTGTTTATAAAATTGCACTAGTTTTCTTAAATGCGGACAGAATGACTATCGCGGACTTAAAAAATATACTAGAGTGTGTCTAGGTTGTCGCGAGAGTTATGGACAGTAAATATTCATATGCAGTTGTCAAGACTAACAAGGTGCATTTCAGTGTTCCATATGCCACTTCTGTATCTATGATGCTTAATAAGTTGCTTGCCTTACTTAACGAACTATAACATATTTGCATGCATGCAGTGGCAGCTGTATTTTGAATATTATTGAGACAAGCGTGTTTAGCGCTAAATATTATAACTAAATATATAAAATATTTAACAAGAACATTTGAATAAAAAATCAAAAAGTTCTGTTACAATATCAAATCTTCTAACACATAATAAATTTCACTTGCACTCAGTTAGCTATTGTCAATGGAAATATTTCTTTTAATTTATTTTTTATGCGTTAATTACATCTCAAAACCACGAAATAAAAAATATCAGTGCTTGTTTCTTATTTTATGTTTGTAGGGCAGGTAGGTGGTTAGAAAGATTGCTTTACAGTTGCACAAAATTAGCAGTTTGCAACTCATTGTTATACGATGCCTAATTTCGTCTTGAGCGCTTCATCAATATTGTCGTTATGCGCAATCCTTGTTTCTTTTTGTTAAAAGTTTACAACAAAACATATCTTAACCTACCTGTCCATATGTTGGGTAACTTGGGTTCAAATTATGTCTGTGAGATTCTCTACTAAGATGTAGTATAACGCCTTTATCGGACAAAATTATGGCTTACAGAAGGTATTGTTATTTCTGATTAGCTGCATGTTTATTTTCTCTAAACTTAAATAGTAACATGGATTACTACTTTGCATACAATAGAAAAATACTAGGATTTCAACTAATACTAATTGGCTTTAATGACGATTGCATGTTTCTGATTGGATTTCACATACATATTAAAGACTACCTCTAACATTACAAACCTAAATGGATTGTAACTTTGCAGAATTGAAGTGTACCAGGTCTGTAACAAAGGTTTCAAATTTTGTGCACTATACTTAAGGCGTGGCTGCCAATCAGTGTCAGTGTGTTGTTACTATGGCTTTAATTATCCTGAAAGTATGGATCACAATGTTAATTGAATCGGGCAAAGTGCACTACACATATTATTTTAAAAACGCTTCTCTATGGTCTCTCCCATCAGATTTTTTTCAATAAAATTGTATACCTAAAATGTCCATATAAAATGTGCGTCATTATACCACCAACAACAAAAATAAATTAGGACCCTGTTATATATTTTATCCGTTTGAATTTGTTAATAACCACAAGATAAAGGCAGGTGACTTGTTGTAAGTCACTGTCGTGCTTCGGCCCCTTGCCCAGTTTCGCAACGGAACCTGTTGCAAGCGTTTTATTTTTTTAAACAAACGCATTGTAACAATTAAAGATCAACTGTTCGGTTGAACATTTGAGGGTCTTTCCACATTAATTTTAATTTTGTATTACATGATGACATTTAAAATAATCATCTTTTTGCAAAATGTTATAACTTTGCTATAAATATTTAAAATATAATTTATTTTATATTATTTGCTACAGATTGGCATTCTAAGAGAGATAACTCTTATAAAAGTTAGATAAAACTTTTTACGCCATGTCTTTATTGACTCGTAATTATTAATAGAACATTTTAGGACGAAAATAATTTCAATGTCTTTAAAAATAGCAAAGGTCAAAAACTAGTACGTGACCTTGACCCATACAAGTTTTCAAGGTCAAAGGGCATGAGGGTCTATGGTGAAGACCCCATGCCTCTATCATTAATAGTTAATGAGTTACAAGTGAAAAACCAATCAGTTACATATATAATGGGAGATAACTCCTATAAAATGAAGTCAAATCCATTTACTGCAAATGTAAAAAAGTTGCTCCTTTAAAAGACCAACATTTTGCACTCTTTAGTTTCCCTTTATCATTAATAGTTAAAGAGTAATATGTAAAAAAAACAATAAGTTACATATATAATGGGAGATAACTCCTATAAAATGAAGTCAAATTACTTCCCTGCAAATGTGATAAAGTTGCTCCTTTAAGAGATCAACATTTTGCACTCTTTAGTTTCCCTCTATCATTAATAGTTAATGAGAACTATGTGAAAAACCAATAAGTTACATATATAATGGGAGATAACTCCTATGAAATGAAGTCAAGTCCTTTGCTTGTAAATGTAACAAAGTTGCTCCTTTAAGAGATCAACATTTTGCACTCTTTAGTTTCCATCTATCATTAATAGTTAATGAGTACCATGCGAAAAACCAATCAGTTACATATATAAGGGGAGATAACTCCTATAAAATGAAGTCAAATCCTTTCCCTGTAAATGTAACAAAGTTGCTCCTGTAAAAGACCAACATTTTGCACTCTTTACTTTCCCTTTATCATTAATAGTAAATGAGTAACATGCGAAAAACTAATAAATTACAAATATAATGGGAGATAACTCCTATTGGATGACTTCAAATCCTTTACCTATAAATGTAACAAAGTTGCTCCTTTAAAAGACCAACATTTTGCACTCTTTAGTTTCCCTTTATCATTAATAGTTAATGAGTAACATGTAAAAAACCAAAAGGTTACATATATAATGGGAGATAACTCCTATAAAATGAAGTTAAATCCGTTTACTGCAAAAGTGAAAAAGTTGCTCCTTTAAAAGACCAACATTTTGCACTCTTTAGTTTCCCTATATCATTAATAGTTAATGAGTAACATGTGAAAAACCAATCAGTTACATATACAATGGGAGATAACTCCTATAAAATGAAGTCAAATTACTTCCCTCCAAATGTGACGAAGTTGCATCTTAATAAGACGAAGATTTTACTTTCAATAAGTGTTTATCTATCTCTTACCGTTTCAAAGGAGTAGCGGGCACAAGCAAATGTCAAAATTTAGAACGTGACCTTGACCTTTGACCTTGTGTCCATTTTCAAGGTCAAAGGTCATGATGGTCTTAAGTGAAGACCCCAGGCCTCTATCTCTTCTGGTTGCTGAGATTTGTTTGAATATCACTTACTACTTTTATTTAAAGGGAGATAACTCCTATAAGATGTCATCAGAACCCTTCAATCAATCTGTCCCAAAGTTGCGCAAGGATATAGGACACATTTTGGTAAAGGTTTGGTATTGCTATCTTTTTTGGTTTAGGAGGAGTAGCATGAACAAGCTTTTTAGTAAAAGGGGAGATAACTCCTTAAAGGAAAAGGGTGCGGCCAGTCAGGGTGAACTGCGAAAGCGCGATGTGTCACCGATATCAGATATAAAATATCAAAGCGAAATCTCACGAAATGAAAAAACAACACATAAGTTTGCGCAAGAAGTGGGAGAAGAATAATAATAATAATTAAAGATCAACTGTTCGGTTGAACATTTGAGGGTCTTTCCACATTAATTTTAATTTGTATTACATGATGACATTTTAAATAATCATCTTTTTGCAAAATGTTATAACTTTGCTATAAATATTTAAAAAAAAATATTTTGTATTTTTACCACACATTGGCATTCTAAGAGAGATTACTCTTATAAAAGTATTATACAACTTTTCACGCCATGTCTTAATTTACTCGAAATTATTAATAGAACATTTTAGGACGAAAATAATTTCAATATCTTTAAAAAAAGACCAACATTTTGCACTCTTTAGTTTTCCTTTATCCTTAATAGTTAATGAGTACCATGTGAAAAACCAATATGTTACAGATATAATGGGAGATAACTCCTATAAAATGAAATCAAATTACTTCGCTTCAAATGTGACAAAGTTGCGTCTTATTAAGACGAACATTTAACTCTCAATAAGTGTTTATCTATCTTTTACCGTTTCAGAGGAGTAGCGGACACAAGCAAATGTCAAAATTTAGAACGTGACCTTGACCTTTGACCTTGTGTCCATTTCCAAGGTCAAAGGTCAAGATGATCTATGGTGAAGACCCCAGGCCTCTATCTCTTTTAGTTGTTGAGATTTGTTTGAATATCACTTACTACTTTTTATTTAAAGGGAGATAACTCCTATAAGATGTCGTCAGAACCCTTCAATCAATCTGTCCCAAAGTTCCGCAAGGATATAGGACACATTTTGGTAAAGGTTTGGTATTGATATCTTTTTTGGTTTAGGAGGAGTAGCAGGAACAAGCTTTTTAGTAAAAGGGGAGATAACTCCGTAAAGAAAAAGGGTGCGGTCAGTCAGGGTGAACTGCGAAAGCGCAATGGGTCACCGATATCAGATATAAAATATCAAAGCGACATGTCGCGAAATGAAAAAACCCCACATAAGTTTGCGCAAGAAGTGGGAGAAGAATAATAATAATAATAAATATAAGTTCATTGGTTCTACCGAACAAATGAGAGGCTTTCCACTTATTGCATAAATGACCTTGACATTGACTTTGGCTATATGGAAATTGAATCTTCTTTTCAAAATAAACAAAAGAAAGAAAAACCATTCGTATATCTTTTGAAATAAAAAAGGTAAAAAAATAGGACGTTAATTGTTATAAATGACCTTGACTACCAAGTGTTTGATATTTGCATATTCAATGCTTTAAAAACAAATCATTTACTTGTATTTACCATTTTATATACACGAAAAAGCAGAATTTCCAAAAAATATTATTTGACCTTGACTGTTGTCAATATGACCTTGACCATGCTGAGGGTCAATAAAGGACCAACAGTGAAGATCCTTTGTCAATATGTCTTATAATTATGAAGAAATGCGTATTTATCATAAATACCCAAATTTATAAGATGACCTTGACCTTTTACCGTGTTTCTATTTTCAAGGTCAAGGGTCATAATGGTCTTTGGTGAAGTCCCCATGCCTCTACTATCAATAGTTAATAAGTTATCAATGAAAAAGTAAATATCAATGGTTGTAATGGGAGATAACTCCTATAAGATGAAGTCAAATCCTTTTCCTTTAAATAGAAGAAAGTTGCGCATTTATGAGGCCGACATTTTATCCGTTATAAGTTATAAGCTATCTTTTACCGTTTCAAAGAAATAGCGATGACAAGATAATGTCAAAATTTCAAACGTGACCTTGACCTTTGACCTTGTGTCCATTTTCAAGGTCAAGGTCAATGATGACTAATGATATAAGGTTTCATATAAATATCTGTCATAGTTACTGAGATAACGCTATATACACTATATTTAATTGATCCAGGGGAGATAACTCTTTCAAAAGTCAAATCATTTATAGTGGCCTTTCAAGACCTTAATATGATACACATTTTGGTAAAAGATTTATTTCTGTATCTCTTATGGTTCAGGAGGAGAATCGCACACACCACAGTGTCAAAATTTAGAATGTGACCTTGACCTTTGACCTTGTGACCTTTTTCAAGGCCAAGGTCAATGATGACCAACTGTGAAATATCTAGTCACTGTCATCTCTGGTTCATGAGTTACTATGGTACAAAATGTACTTCCAATAAATAAGGGGGAAATAACTCCTACAAGGAGTCGTCAAAATACTTTGCGCGATATGTAACAAATTGTCGCGATCAATAGCTGAGCATTTTGCAACAACTTTCATTGCGAAATCTTTTACGGTTTAAAAGTTTATCTGCACACAAGATTTTTATGACAGGGGAAATAACTCCGTAAAGAAAAAGTGTTCGGTGTGACAGGGTTAACTGCGAATGCGTAATGTCTCATACATTCATAGTACAAAATGTCTTTACGACATGTCGAGAAACAAAATTTATAATGGGATAACAAAACTTGGCGGAAGAATAATAAGAATAATAATAATAATAAGAAACAGACAAAATGCAATAAGTCTTTCCACTGGAAAGTGGAAAGCCTTAATAATAATCAGAACAATAACTATAGGTCTTTCCACAGAAAGGTGGAAAGACCTAATAATTAAAGATCAACTGTTCGGTTGAACATTTGAGGGTCTTTCCATACTTATATTCATTTTGTATTACGTGATGACATTCAAAATAATCAACTTTTTGCGAAATGTTATAATTTTGCTATAAATATTTAAAAAAGAAATTATTTTGTATTATTTGCTACATATTGGTATTCTAAGAGAGATAACTCTTATAAAATTTTGATACAACTTTTCACGGCATGTCTTAAATTACTCGTAATTATTAATAGAACATTTTAGGAAGAAAATCATTTCAATATCTTTGAAAATAGCAAAGGTCAAAAACTAGTACGTGACCTTGACCCATGCAAGTTTTCAAGGTCAAAGGGCATGAGGGTCTATGGTGAAGACCCTGTGCCTCTATCATAAATGGTTAATGAGTTACAAGTGAAAAACAAATAAGTTACATATATAATGGGAGATAACTCCTATAAAACGAAGTCAAATCATCTTCCTGTAAATATGACAAAGTTGCTTTTTTAAGAGAGCAACATTTTGCACTCTTTAGTTTCCCTTTGTCATTAATAGTTAATGAGTTACTTGTGAAAAACCAATAAGTAACATATGTAATGGGAGATAACTCTTATAAAATGAAGTCAAATCCTTTTCCTGTAATGTGACAAAGTTGCTCCTTAAGAGAGCAACATTTTGCACTCTTTAGTTTCCCTTTATCATTAATAGTTAATGAGTACCATGTGAAAAACCAATCAGTTACATATATAAGGGGAGATAACTCCTATAAAATGAAGTCAAATCCGTTTACTGCAAATGCAAAAAAGTTGCTCCTTTAAAAGACCAACATTTTGCACTCTTTAGTTTCCCTATATCATTAATAGTTAATGAGTAACATGTGAAAAACCAAAACGTTACATATATAATGGGAGATAACTCCTATAAAATGAAGTCAAATTACTTCCCTTTAAATGTGACAAAGTTGCTTCTTAATAAGACGAAGATTTTACTCTCAATAAGTGTTTATCTATCTCTTACCGTTTCAAAGGAGTAGCGGACACAAGCAAATGTCAAAATTTAGAACGTGACCTTGACCTTTGACCTTGTGTCAATTTCAAGGTCAAAGGTCATGATGGTCTAAAGTGAAGACCCCAGGCCTCTATCTCTTTTAGTTGTTGAGATTTGTTTGAATATCACTTAGTACTTTTTATTTAAAGGGAGATAACTCCTATAAGATGTCGTCAGAACCCTTCAATCAATTTGTCCCAAAGTTGCGCAAGGATATAGGACACATTTTGGTAAAGATTTGGTATTGCTATCTTTTTTGGTTTAGGAGGAGTAGCAGGAACAAGCGTTTTAGTAAAAGGGGAGATAACTCTGTAAAGAAAAAGGGTGCGGTCAGTCAGGGTGAACTGCGAAAGCGCAATGGGTAACCGACATCATATATAAAATATCAAAGCGACATGTCGCAAAATGAAAAAACCCCACATAAGTTTGCGCAAGAAGTGGGAGAAGAATAATAATAATAATAATTAAAGATCAACTGTTCGGTTGAACATTTGAGGGTCTATCCATATTAATTTTAATTTTGTATTACATGATGACATTTAAAATAATCATCTTTTTGCAAAATGTTATAACTTTGCTATAAATATTTAAAATAGAAATTATTTTATATTATTTGTACAGATTGGCATTCTAAGAGTGATAACTCTTATAAAAGTTTTATACAACTTTTAACGCCATGTCTTTATTTACTCGTAATTATTAATAGAACATTTTAAGACGAAAATAATTTCAATATCTTTAAAAATAGCAAAGGTAAAAAACTAGTACGTGACCTTGACCCATACAAGTTTTCAAGGTCAAAGGGCATGAGGGTCTATGGTAGAGACCCCATACCTCTATCATTAATAGTTAATGAGTTACAAGTGAAAAACCAATAAGTTACATATATAATGGGAGAAAACTCCTATAAAATGAAGTCAAATCATTTTCCTGTAATGTGAGAAAGTTGTTCCTTTAAGAGATCAACATTTTGCACTCTTTAGTTTCCATCTATCATTAATAGTTAATGAGTACCATGTGAAAAACCAATCAGTTACAGATGTAATGGGAGATAACTCCTATAAAATGAAGTCAAATCCTTTCCCTGTAAATGTAACAAAGTTGCTCCTGTAAAAGACCAACATTTTGCACTCTTTACTTTCCCTTTATCATTAATAGTTAATGAGTTACAAGTGAAAAACCAATAAGTTACATATAAAATGGGAGATAACTCCTATAAAATGAAGTCAAATCCTTTTCCTGTAATGTGAGAAAGTTGTTCCTTTAAGAGATCAACATTTTGCACTCTTTAGTTTCCCTCTATCATTAATAGTTAATGACTACCATGTGAAAAACCAATCAGTTACATATATAATGGCAGATAACTCCTATAAAATGAAGTCAAATCCTTTGCCTGTAAATGTAACAAAGTTGCTCCTTTAAGAGGTCAACATTTTGCACTCTTTAGTTTCCCTCTATTATTAATAGTTAATGAGTACCATGCGAAAAACCAATAAGTTACATATATAATGGGAGATAACTCCGATAAAATGAAGTCAAATCCTTTACCTGTAAATGTAGCAAAGTTGCTCCTTTAAAAGATCAACATTTTGCACTCTTTAGTTTCCCTCTATAATTAATAGTTAATGAGTACCATGTGAAAAACCAATCGGTTACATATGTAATGGGAGATAACTCCTATAAAATGAAGTCAAATCCTTTCCCTATAAATGTAACAGTTGCTCCTAAAAGAGGCCAACATTTTGCACTCTTTCGTTTCCCTTTATCATTAATAGTTAATGAGCAACATGTAAAAAACCAATAAGTTACATATATAATGGGAGATAACTCCTATAAAATGAAGTCAAATCCTTTTCCTGTAATGTGAGAAAGTTGCTCCTTTAAGAGATCAACATTTTGCACTCTTTAGTTTCCCTCTATCATTAATAGTTAATGAGTACCATGTGAAAAACCAATCAGTTACAGATATAATGGGAGATAACTCCTATAAAATGAAGTCAAATCCTTTCCCTGTAAATGTAACAAAGTTGCTCCTTTAAGAGGTCAACATTTTGCACTCTTTAGTTTCCCTCTAGCATTAATAGTTAATGAGTACCATGCGAAAAACCAATCAGTTACATTTATAATGGGAGATAACTCCTATTAAATGAAGTCAAATCCTTTTCCTGTAAATGTAACAAAGTTGCTCCTGTAAAAGACCAACATTTTGCACTCTTTACTTTCCCTTTATCAATAATAGTTAATGAGTTACATGTGAAAAACTAATAAATTACAAATATAATGGGAGATAACTCCTATAAAATGAAGTCAAATCCTTTCCCTGTTAAAGTAACATAGTTGCTCCTTTAAAAGATCAACATTTTGCACTCTTTAGTTTCCCTCTATCATTAATAGTTAATGAGTACCATGTGAAAAACCAATCAGTTACATATATAATGGGAGATAACTCCTATAAAATGAAGTCAAGTCCTTTCCCTACAAATAAAACAAAGTTGCTCCTAAAAGAGGCCAACATTTTGCACTCTTTCGTTTCCCTCTATCATTAATAGTTAATGAGTAACATGTAAAAAACCAATAAGTTACATATATAATGGGAGATAACTCCTATAAAATGAAGTCAAATCCTTTACCTGTAAATGTAGCAAAGTTGCTCCTTTAAGAGATCAACATTTTGCACTCTTTACTTTCCCTCTATCATTAATAGTTAATGAGTACCATGTGAAAAACCAATCAGTTACATATATAATGGGAGATAACTCCTATAAAATGAAGTCAAATCCTTTCCCTACAAATGTAACAAAGTTGCTCCTTTAAGAGACCAACATTTTGCACTCTTTACTTTCCCTTTATCATTAATAGTAAATGAGTTACATGCGAAAAATTAATAAATTACAAATATAATGGGAGATAACTCCTATAGGATGACTTCAAATCCTTTACCTATAAATGTAACAAAGTTGCTCCTTTAAAAGACCAACATTTTGCACTCTTTAGTTTCCCTTTATCATTAATAGTTAATGAGTAACATGTAAAAAACCAAAAGGTTACATATATAATGGGAGATAACTCCTATAAAATGAAGTTAAATCCGTTTACTGCAAAAGTGGAAAAGTTGCTCCTTTAAAAGACCAACATTTTGCACACTTTAGTTTCCCTCTATAATTAATAGTTAATGAGTACCATGTGAAAAACCAATAATTTATATATATAATGGGAGATAACTCCTATAAAATGAAGTCAAATCCTTTACCTGTAAATGTAACAAATTTGCTCCTGTAAAACACCAACATTTTGCACTCTTTACTTTCCTTTTAGCATTAATTGTTAATGAGTAACATGTAAAAAACTAATAAATTACAAATATAATGGGAGATAACTCCTATAGGATGACTTCAAATCCTTTTCCTGTAAATGTGACAAAGTTGCTCCTTAAAGAGATCAACATTTTGCACTCTTTAGTTTCCCTCTATCATTAATAGTTAATGAGTACCATGTGAAAAACCAATCAGTTACATATATAATGGGAGATAACTCCTATAAAATGAAGTCAAATTACTTCCCTCCAAATGTGACGAAGTTGCATCTTAATAAGACGAAGATTTTACTTTCAATAAGTGTTTATCTATCTCTTACCGTTTCAAAGGAGTAGCGGGCACAAGCAAATGTCAAAATTTAGAACGTGACCTTGACCTTTGACCTTGTGTCCATTTTCAAGGTCAAAGGTCATGATGGTCTTAAGTGAAGACCCCAGGCCTCTATCTCTTCTGGTTGCTGAGATTTGTTTGAATATCACTTACTACTTTTATTTAAAGGGAGATAACTCCTATAAGATGTCATCAGAACCCTTCAATCAATCTGTCCCAAAGTTGCGCAAGGATATAGGACACATTTTGGTAAAGGTTTGGTATTGCTATCTTTTTTGGTTTAGGAGGAGTAGCATGAACAAGCTTTTTAGTAAAAGGGGAGATAACTCCTTAAAGGAAAAGGGTGCGGCCAGTCAGGGTGAACTGCGAAAGCGCGATGTGTCACCGATATCAGATATAAAATATCAAAGCGAAATCTTGCGAAATGAAAAAACCACACATAAGTTTGCGCAAGAAGTGGGAGAAGAATAATAATAATAATTAAAGATCAACTGTTCGGTTGAACATTTGAGGGTCTTTCCACATTAATTTTAATTTGTATAACATGATGACATTTAAAATAATCATCTTTTTGCAAAATGTTATAACTTTGCTATAAATATTTAAAAAAAAAATATTTTGTATTATTTGCCACAGATTGGCATTCTAAGAGAGATAACTCTTATAAAAGTATTATACAACTTTTCACGCCATGTCTTAATTTACTAAAAATCATAAATAGAACATTTTAGGACGAAAATAATTTCAATATCTTTAAAAAAAGCAAAGGTCAAAAACTAGTACGTGACCTTTTCCCATACAAGTTTTCAAGGTCAAAGGGCATGAGTGTCTATGGTGAAGACCCCATGCCTCTATCATTACTAGTTAATGAGTAACACGTAAAAAATCAATAAGTTGCATATATAATGGGAGATAACTCCTATAAAATGAAGTCAAATCCTTTCCCTGTAAATGTAACATAGTTGCTCCTTTAAGAGATCAACATTTTGCACTCTTATGTTTCCCTCTATCATTAATAGTTAATGAGTACCATGTGAAAAACCAATAAGTTACATATATAATGGGAGATAACTCCTATAAAATGAAGTCAAATCCTTTACTTGTAAATATAACAAAGTTGCTCCTTTAAGAGACCAACATTTTGCACTCTTTAGTTTCCCTTTATCATAAATAGTTAATGAGTAACATGTAAAAAACCAATAAGTTACATATATAATGGGAGATAACTCCTATAAAATGAAGTCAAATCCTTTACCTGTAAATGTAACAAAGTTGCTCCTTTAGGAGGTCAACATTTTGCACTCTTTAGTTTCCCTTTATCATTAATAGTGAATGAGTAACATGTAAAAAACCAATAAGTTACATATATAATGGGAGATAACTCCTATAAAATGAAGTCAAATCCTTTCCCTATAAATGTAAAAAAGTTGCTCCCTTAGGAGACCAACATTTTGCACTCTTTCGTTTCCCTTTATCATTAATAGGTAATGAGTACCATGTGAAAAACCAATCAGTTACATATATAATGGGAGATAACTCCTATAAAATGAAGTCAAATTACTTCGCTACCAATGTGACAAAGTTGTGTCTTAATAAGACGAACATTTTACTCTCAATAAGTGTTTATCTATCTTTTACCGTTTCAGAGGAGTAGCGCGAACAAGCAAATAGCAAAATTTAGAACGTGACCTTGACCTTTGACCTTGTGTCCATTTTCAAGGTCAAAGGTCAAGATGATCTTTGGTGAAGACCCCAGGCCTCTATCTCTTTTAGTTGTTGAGATTTGTTTGAATATCACTTACTACTTTTATTTAAAGGGAGATAACTCCTATAAGATGTCGTCAGAACCCTTCAATCAATATGTCCCAAAGTTGCGCAAGGATATAGGACACATTTTGGTAAAGGTTTGGTATTGCTATCTTTTTTTGTTTAGGAGGAGTAGCATGAACAAGCTTTTTAGTAAAAGGGGAGATAACTCCGTAAAGGAAAAGTGTGCGGTCAGTCAGGGTGAACTGCGAAAGCGCAATGGGTAACCGATATCAGATATAAAATATCAAAGCGACATGTCGCGAAGTAAAAAAACCAGACACCGAAATAAGTTGGCGGAAGAAAAGAGAAAAGAATAATAATAATAATTAAAGATCAACTGTTCGGTTGAACATTTGAGGGTCTTTCCATATTAATTTTAATTTTGTATTACATGATGACATTTAAAATAATCATCTTTTTTACAAAATGTTATAACTTTGCTATCAATATAACTCTTATAAAAGTATTATACAACTTTTCACGCCATGTCTTAATTTACTCGAAATTTTTAATAGAACATTTTAGGACGAAAATAATTTCAATATCTTTAAAAATAGCAAGGTTAAAAACTAGTACGTGACCTTGACCCATACAATTTTTCAAGGTCAAAGGGCAGGAGTGTCTATGGTGAAGACTCCATGCCACTATCATTACTAGTTAATGAGTAACATGTAAAAAACCAATAAGTTACATATATAATGGGAGATAACTCCTATAAAATGAAGTCAAATCCTTTTCCTGCTAAAGTAACAAAGTTGCTCCTTTAAGATATCAACATTTTGCACTCTTTACTTTCCCTCTATCATTAATAATAAATAAGTACCATGTGAAAAACCAATCAGTACCATATATAATGGGAGATAACTCCTATAAAATGAAGTCAAATCCTTTCCCTGTAATTGTAACAAAGTTGCTCCTTTAAGAGATCAACATTTTGCACTCTTTAGTTTCCCTCTATCGTTAATAGTTAATGAGTACCAAGTGAAAACCCAATCAGTTACATATATAATGGGAGATAACTCCTATAAAATGAAGTCAAATCCTTACCCTACAAATGTAACAAAGTTACTCCTTTAAGAGACCAACATTTCGCACTCTTTCGTTTCCCTTTATCATTAATAGTTAATGAGTAACATGTAAAAAACCAATAAGTTACATATATAATGGGAGATAACTCCTATAAAATGAAGTCAAATCCTTTCCCTATCATGGTAACAAAGTTACTCCATTAAGAGAGCAACATTTTGCACTCTTTCGTTTCCCTCTATCATTAATAGTTAATGAGTAACATGTAAAAAACCAATAAGTTACATATATAATGGGAGATAACTCCTATAAAATGAAGTCAAATCCTTTTCCTGTAAATGTAACAAAGTTGCTCCTTGAAGAGATCAACATTTTGCACTCTTTACTTTTCCTCTATCATTAATAGTAAATGAGCTACTTGTGAAAAACCAATAAGTTACATATATAATGGGAGATAACTCCTATAAAATGAAGTCAAATCCTTTTCCTGTAAATGTAACAAAGTTGCTCCTTGAAGAGATCAACATTTTGCACTCTTTACTTTTCCTCTATCATTAATAGTAAATGAGCTACTTGTGAAAAACCAATAAGTTACATATATAATGGGAGATAACTCCTATAAAATGAAGTCAAATCCTTTACCTATCAATGTAACAGAGTTACTCCATTAAGAGAGCAACATTTTGCACTCTTTCGTTTCCCTCTATCATTAATAGTTAATGAGTAACATGTAAAAAACCAATAAGTTACATATATAATGGGAGATAACTCCTATAAAATGAAGTCAAATCCTTTCCCTGTAAATGTAACAAAGTTGCTCCTTGAAGAGATCAACATTTTGCACTCTTTACTTTTCCTCTATCGTTAATAGTTAATGAGCTACTTGTGAAAAACCAATCAGATACATATATAATGGGAGATAACTCCTATAAAATGAAGTCAAATCCTTTACCTGTAAATATAAAAAAGTTGCTCCTTTAAAAGACCAACATTTTGCCCTCTTTAGTTTCCCTTTATCATTAATAGGTAATGAGTAACATGTGAAAAACCAATAAGTTACATATATAATGGGAGATAACTCCTATAAAATGAAGTCAAATCCTTTCCCTGTAAATGTAACAAAGTTGCTCCTTCAAGAGGTCAACATTTTGCACTCTTTACTTTTCCTCTATCATTAATAGTTAATGAGCTACTTGTGAAAAACCAATCAGATACATATATAATGGGAGATAACTCCTATAAAATGAAGTCAAATTACTTCGCTCCAAATGCGTCAAAGTTGCGTCTTAATAAGACGAACATTTTACTCTCAATAAGTGTTTACCTGTCTTTTACCGTTTCAGAGGAGTAGCGCGAACAAGCAAATAGCAAAATTTAGAACGTGACCTTGACCTTTGACCTTGTGTCCATTTTCAAGGTCAAAGGTCATGATGATCTATGGTGAAGACCCCTGGCCTCTATCTCTTTTAGTTGTTGAGATTTGTTTGAATATCACTTACTACTTTTATTTAAAGGGAGATAACTCCTATAAGATGTCGTCAGAACCCTTCAATCAATTTGTCCCAAAGTTGCGCAAGGATATAGGACACATTTTGGTAAAGGTTTGGTATTGCTATCTTTTTTGGTTTAGGAGGAGTAGCATGAACAAGCTTTTTAGTAAAAGAGGAGATAACTCCTAAAAGGAAAAGGGTGCGGTCAGTCAGGGTGATCTGCGAAAGCGCAATGGGTAACCGATATCAGATATAAAATATCAAAGCGACATGTCGCGAAGTGAAAAAACCAGACACCGAAATAAGTTGGCGGAAGAAAAGAGAAAAGAATAATAATAATAATAATCAGAACAATAACTATAGGTCTTTCCACAGAAAGGTGGAAAGACCTAATTAAAGATCAACTGTTCGGTTGAACATTTGAGGGTCTTTCCACATTAATCTTAATGTTGTATAACATGATGACATTTAAAATAATCATCTTTTTGCAAAATGTTATAACTTTGCTATAAATATTTAAAAAAGAAATTATTTTGTATTATTTGCTACAGATTGGAAATTCTAAGAGAGATAATTCTATAAAAGTTTAATACAACTTTTCACGCCATGTCTTTATTTTCTCGTAATTATTAATTTTGCACTGTTTAGTTTCCCTTTATCATTAATAGTTAATGAGTAACCTGTAAAAAAAACCAATCAGTTACATATATAATGGGAGATAACTCCTATAAAATAAAGTCAAATCCTTCCCTTGTAAATGTGAGAAAGTTTCTCCTTTAAGAGACCAACATTTTGCACTCTTTAGTTTCCCTCTATCATTAATAGTTAATGAGTACCATGTGAAAAACCAATCAGTTACATATATAATGGGAGATAACTCCTATAAAATGAAGTCATATCCGTTTACTGAAAATGTAAAAATGTTGCTCCTTAACAAGACCAACATTTTGCACTCTTTAGTTTCCCTTTATCGTTAATAGTTAATGAGTAACATGTTAAAAAACCAATAAGTTACATATATAATGGGAGATAACTCCTATAAAATGAAGTCAAATCCTTTCCCTGTAAATGTAACAAAGTTGCTCCTTTAAGAGGCCAACATTTTGCACTCTTTACTTTCCCATTGTCATTAATAGTTAATGAGTAACATGTAAAAAACCAATAAGTTACATATATAATGGGAGATAACTCCTATAAAATGAAGTCAAATCCTTTCTCTGTAATGTAACAAAGTTGCTCCTTTAAGAGACCACCATTTTGTACTCTTTAGTTTCCCTCTATCATTAATAGTTAATGTGTACCATGCGAAAAACAAATCAGTTACATATATAATGGGAGATAACTCCTATAAAATTAAGTCAAATCCTTTTCCTGTAAATGTAACAAAGTTGCTCCTTTAAGAGATCAACATTTTGCACTCTTTACCTTCCCTCTATAATTAATAGTTAATGAGTACCATGTGAAAAACCAATCAGTTAAATATATAATGGGAGATAACTCCTATAAAATGAAGTCAAATCCTTTCCCTATAAATGTAACAAAGTTGCTCCTTTAAGAGACCAACATTTTGCACTCTTTCGTTTCCCTTTATCATTAATAGTTAATGAGTAACATATAAAAAACCAATAAGTTACATATATAATGGGAGATAACTCCTATAAAATGAAGTCAAATCCTTTACCTGTTAATGTAACAAAGTTGCTCCTTTAAGAGATCAACATTTTGCACTCTTTACTTTCCCTCTATCATTAATACTTAATGTGTACCATGCGAAAAACCAATCAGTTACATATATAATGGGAGATAACTCCTATAAAATTAAGTCAAATTCTTTTCCTGTAAATGTAACAAAGTTGCTCCTTTAAGAGATCAACATTTTGCACTCTTTACTTTCCCTCTATAATTAATAGTTAATGAGTACCATGTGAAAAACCAATCAGTTAAATATATAATGGGAGATAACTCCTATAAAATGAAGTCAAATCCTTTCTCTTTAGATGTAACAAAGTTGCTCCTTTAAGAGACCACCATTTTGTACTCTTTAGTTTCCCTCTATCATTAATAGTTAATGTGTACCATGCGAAAAACCAATCAGTTACATATATAATGGGAGATAACTCCTATAAAATTAAGTCAAATCCTTTTCCTGTAAATGTAACAAAGTTGCTCCTTTAAGAGATCAACATTTTGCACTCTTTACCTTCCCTCTATAATTAATAGTTAATGAGTACCATGTGAAAAACCAATCAGTTAAATATATAATGGGAGATAACTCCTATAAAATGAAGTCATATCCTTTCCCTATAAATGTAACAAAGTTGCTCCTTTAAGAGACCAACATTTTGCACTCTTTCGTTTCCCTTTATCATTAATAGTTAATGAGTAACATATAAAAAACCAATAAGTTACATATATAATGGGAGATAACTCCTATAAAATGAAGTCAAATCCTTTACCTGTTAATGTAACAAAGTTGCTCCTTTAAGAGATCAACATTTTGCACTCTTTACTTTCCCTCTATCATTAATAGTTAATGTGTACCATGCGAAAAACCAATCAGTTACATATATAATGGGAGATAACTCCTATAAAATTAAGTCAAATCCTTTTCCTGTAAATGTAACAAAGTTGCTCCTTTAAGAGATCAACATTTTGCACTCTTTACTTTCCCTCTATAATTAATAGTTAATGAGTACCATGTGAAAAACCAATCAGTTAAATATATAATGGGAGATAACTCCTATAAAATGAAGTCAAATCCTTTCCCTATAAATGTAACAAAGTTGCTCCTTTAAGAGACCAACATTTTGCACTCTTTCGTTTCCCTTTATAATTAATAGTTAATAAGTAACATGTAAAAAACCAATAAGTTACATATATAATGGGAGATAACTCCTATAACATGAAGTCAAATCCTTTACCTGTTAATGTAACAAAGTTGCTCCTTTAAGAGATCAACATTTTGCACTCTTTACTTTCCCTCTATCGTTAATAGTTAATGAGTACCATGTGAAAAACCAATCAGTTACATATATAATTGGAGGTAACTCCTATAAAATGAAGTCAAATTACTTCGCTTCAAACGTGACAAAGTTGCGTCTTAATAAGACGAACATTTTACTCTCAATAAGTGTTTATCTATCTTTTACCATTTCAGAGGAGTAGCGCGAACAAGCAAATGTCAAAATTTAGAACGTGACCTTGACCTTTGACCTTGTGTCCATTTTCAAGGTCAAAGGTCAAGATGATTTATGGTGAAGACCCCAGGCCTCTATCTCTTTTAGTTGTTGAGATTTGTTTGAATATCACTTACTACTTTTATTTAAAGGGAGATAACTCCTATAAGATGTCGTCAGAACCCTTCAATCAATCTGTCCCAAAGTTGCGCAAGGATATAGGACACATTTTGGTACAGGTTTGGTATTGCTATCTTTTTTGGTTTAGGAGGAGTAGCATGAACAAGCTTTTTAGTAAAAGGGGAGATAACTCCTAAAAGGAAAAGGGTGCGGTCAGTCAGGGTGAACTGAGAAAGCGCAATGGGTAACCGATATCAGATATAAAATATCAAAGCGACATATCGCGAAGTGAAAAAACCAGACACCGAAATTAGTTGGCGGAAGAAAAGAGAAAAGAATAATAATAATAATAATCAGAACAATAACTATAGGTCTTTCCACAGAAAGGTGGAAAGACCTAATAATCAGAACAATAACTATAGGTCTTTCCACAGAAAGGTGGAAAGACCTAATAATAATTAAAGATCAACTGTTCGTTTGAACATTTGAGGGTCTTTCCACATTAATTTTAATTTTGTATTATATGATGACATTTAAAATAATCATCTTTTTGCAAAATGTTATAACTTTGGTATAAATATTTAAAATAGAAATTATTTTGTATTATTTGCTACTGATTTGGCATTCTAGGAGAGATAACTCTGATAAAAGTTTAATACAACTTTTAACGCCATGTCTTCATTTACTCGTAATTAGTAATAGAACATTTTAGGACGAAAATAATTTCAATATCTTTAAAAAAAGCAAAGGTCAAAAACTAGTACGTGACCTTGACCCATAAAAGTTTTCAAGGTCAAAGGGCATGAGGGTCTATGGTGAAGACCCCATGCCTCTATCATTAATAGTTAATGAGTTACAAGTGATAAACCAATAAGTTACATATATAATGGGAGATAACTCCTATAAAATGAAGTCAAATCCTTTTCCTGAAATGTAACAAAGTTGCTCCTTTAGGAGATCAACATTTTGCACTCTTTAGTTTCACTCTATCATTAATAGTTAATGAGTACCATGCGAAAAACCAATCAGTTACATATATAATGAGAGATAACTCCTATAAAATGAAGTCAAATCCTTTCCCTGTAAATGTTACAAAGTTGCTCCTGTAAAAGACCAACATTTTGCACTCTTTACTTTCACTTTATCATTAATAGTTAATGAGTTACATGTGAAAAACTAATAAATTACAAATATAATGGGAGATAACTCTTATAAAATGAAGTCATATCCTTTCCCTGTAAATGTAACATAGTTGCTCCTTTAAGAGATCAACATTTTGCACTCTTTAGGTTCCCTCTATCATTAATAGTTAATGAGTACCATGTGAAAAACCAATCAGTTACATATATAATGGGAGATAACTCCTATAAAATGAAGTCAAATCCTTTCTCTATAATGTAACAAAGTTGCTCCTTTAAGAGACCAACATTGAGCAACTCTTTCGTTTCCATTTATCATTAATAGTTAATGAGTAATATGTAAAAAACCAATAAGTTTCATATATAATGGGAGATAACTCCTATAAAATGAAGTCAAATCCTTTTCCTGTAAATGTAACAAAGTTGCTCCTTTAAGAGATCAACATTTTGCACTCTTTACTTTCCCTCTATCATTAATAGTTAATGAGTACCATGTGAAAAACCAATCAGTTAAATATATAATGGGAGATAACTCCTATAAAATGAAGTCAAATCCTTTCCATATAAATGTAACAAAGTTGCTCCTTTAAGAGGCCAACATTTTGCACTCTTTAATTTCCCTTTATCTTTAAAAGTTAATGAGTAACATGTAAAAAACCAATAAGTTGCATATATAATGGGAGATAACTCCTATAAAATGAAGTCAAATCCTTTACCTGTTAATGTAACAAAGTTCCTCCTTTAAGAGATCAACATTTTGCACTCTTTACTTTCCCTCTATCGTTAATAGTTAATGAGTACCATGTGAAAAACCAATAAGTTACATATATAATGGGAGATAACTCCTATAAAATGAAGTCAAATTACTTCGCTCGAAATGTGACAAAGTTGCGTCTTAATAAGACGAACATTTTACTCTCAATAAGTGTTTATCTATCTTTTACCGTTTCAGAGGAGTAGCGCAAACAAGCAAATGTCAAAATTTACGACGTGACCTTGACCTTTGACCTTGTGTCCATTTTCAAGGTCAAAGGTCAAGATGATCTATGGTGAAGACCCCAGGCCTCTATCTCTTTTAGTTGTTGAGATTTGTTTGAATATCACTTACTACTTTATTTAAAGGGAGATAACTCCTATAACATGTCGTCAGAACCCTTCAATCAATCTGTCCCAAAGTTGTGCAAGGATATAGGACACATTTTGGTAAAGGTTTGGTATTGCTATCTTTTTTGGTTTAGGAGGAGTAGCATGAATAAGCTTTTTAGTAAAAGGGGAGATAACTCCTTAAAGGAAAAGGGTGCGGTCAGTCAGGGTGAACTGCGAAAGCGCAATGGGTAACCGATATCAGATATAAAATATCAAAGCGACATGTCGCGGAGTAAAAAAACCAGACACCGAAATAAGTTGGCGGAAGAAAAGAGAAAAGAATAATAATAATAATAATAATAATAATCAGAACAATAACTATAGGTCTTACCACAGAAAGGTGGAAAGACCTAATAATAATCAGAACAATAACTATAGGTCTTTCCACAGAAAGGTGGAAAGACCTAATTAAAGATCAACTGTTCGGTTGAACATTTGAGGGTCTTTCCATACTTATATTCATTTTGTATTACGTGATGACATTCAAAATAATCAACTTTTTGCGAAATGTTATAATTTTGCTATAAATATTTAAAAAAGAAATTATTTTGTATTATTTGCTACATATTGGTATTCTAAGAGAGATAACTCTTATAAAATTTTGATACAACTTTTCACGGCATGTCTTAAATTACTCGTAATTATTAATAGAACATTTTAGGAAGAAAATCATTTCAATATCTTTGAAAATAGCAAAGGTCAAAAACTAGTACGTGACCTTGACCCATGCAAGTTTTCAAGGTCAAAGGGCATGAGGGTCTATGGTGAAGACCCCGTGCCTCTATCATAAATGGTTAATGAGTTACAAGTGAAAAACAAATAAGTTACATATATAATGGGAGATAACTCCTATAAAACGAAGTCAAATAATCTTCCTGTAAATATGACAAAGTTGCTTTTTTAAGAGAGCAACATTTTGCACTCTTTAGTTTCCCTTTGTCATTAATAGTTAATGAGTACCATGTGAAAAACCAATCAGTTACATATATAATGGGAGATAACTCCTATAAAATGAAGTCAAATCCTTTCTCTATAATGTAACAAAGTTGCTCCTTTAAGAGACCAACATTGAGCAACTCTTTCGTTTCCATTTATCATTAATAGTTAATGAGTAATATGTAAAAAACCAATAAGTTTCATATATAATGGGAGATAACTCCTATAAAATGAAGTCAAATCCTTTTCCTGTAAATGTAACAAAGTTGCTCCTTTAAGAGATCAACATTTTGCACTCTTTACTTTCCTTCTATCATTAATAGTTAATGAGTACCATGTGAAAAACCAATCAGTTAAATATATAATGGGAGATAACTCCTATAAAATGAAGTCAAATCCTTTCCATATAAATGTAACAAAGTTGCTCCTTTAAGAGGCCAACATTTTGCACTCTTTAATTTCCCTTTATCTCTAAAAGTTAATGAGTAACATGTAAAAAACCAATAAGTTGCATATATAATGGGAGATAACTCCTATAAAATGAAGTCAAATCCTTTACCTGTTAATGTAACAAAGTTGCTCCTTTAAGAGATCAACATTTTGCACTCTTTACTTTCCCTCTATCATTAATAGTTAATGAGTACCATGTGAAAAACCAATAAGTTACATATATAATGGGAGATAACTCCTATAAAATGAAGTCAAATTACTTCGCTCCAAATGTGACAAAGTTGCGTCTTAATAAGACGAACATTTTACTCTCAATAAGTGTTTATCTATCTTTTACCGTTTCAGAGGAGTAGCGCAAACAAGCAAATGTCAAAATTTAGGACGTCACCTTGACCTTTGACCTTGTGTCCATTTTCAAGGTCAAAGGTCAAGATGATCTATGGTGAAGACCCCAGGCCTCTATCTTTTAGTTGTTGAGATTTGTTTGAATATCACTTACTACTTTTATTTAAAGGGAGATAACTCCTATAACATGTCGTCAGAACCCTTCAATCAATCTGTCCCAAAGTTGTGCAAGGATATAGGACACATTTTGGTAAAGGTTTGGTATTGCTATCTTCTTTGGTTTAGGAGGAGTAGCATGAATAAGCTTTTTAGTAAAAGGGGAGATAACTCCTTAAAGGAAAAGGGTGCGGTCAGTCAGGGTGAACTGCGAAAGCGCAATGGGTAACCGATATCAGATATAAAATATCAAAGCGACATGTCGCGGAGTAAAAAAACCAGACACCGAAATAAGTTGGCGGAAGAAAAGAGAAAAGAATAATAATAATAATAATAATAATAATCAGAACAATAACTATAGGTCTTTCCACAGAAAGGTGGAAAGACCTAATAATAATCAGAACAATAACTATAGGTCTTTCCACAGAAAGGTGGAAAGACCTAATTAAAGATCAACTGTTCGGTTGAACATTTGAGGGTCTTTCCATACTTATATTCATTTTGTATTAAGTGATGACATTCAAAATAATCAACTTTTTGCGAAATGTTATAATTTTGCTATAAATATTTAAAAAAGAAATTATTTTGTATTATTTGCTACATATTGGTATTCTAAGAGAGATAACTCTTATAAAATTTTGATACAACTTTTCACGGCATGTCTTAAATTACTCGTAATTATTAATAGAACATTTTAGGAAGAAAATATTTCAATATCTTTGAAAATAGCAAAGGTCAAAAACTAGTACGTGACCTTGACCCATGCAAGTTTTCAAGGTCAAAGGGCATGAGGGTCTATGGTGAAGACCCCGTGCCTCTATCATAAATGGTTAATAAGTTACAAGTGAAAAACAAATAAGTTACATATATAATGGGAGATAACTCCTATAAAACGAAGTCAAATCATCTTCCTGTAAATATGACAAAGTTGCTTTTTTAAGAGAGCAACATTTTGCACTCTTTAGTTTCCCTTTGTCATTAATAGTTAATGAGTTACTTGTGAAAAACCAATAAGTAACATATGTAATGGGAGATAACTCCTATAAAATGAAGTCAAATCCTTTTCCTGTAAATGTGACAAAGTTGCTCCTTTAAGAGAGCAACATTTTGCACTCTTTAGTTTCCCTTTATCATTAATAGTTAATGAGTACCATGTGAAAAACCAATCAGTTACATATATAATGGGGGATAACTCCTATAAAATGAAGTCAAATCCGTTTACTGCAAATGCAAAAAAGTTGCTCCTTTAAAAGACCAACATTTTGCACTCTTTAGTTTCCCTATATCATTAATAGTTAATGAGTAACATGTGAAAAACCAATACGTTACATATATAATGGGAGATAACTCCTATAAAATGAAGTCAAATTACTTCCCTTTAAATGTGACAAAGTTGCTTCTTAATAAGACGAAGATTTTACTCTCAATAAGTGTTTATCTATCTTTTACCGTTTCAAAGGAGTACCGGACACAAGCAAATGTCAAAATTTAGAACGTGACCTTGACCTTTGACCTTGTGTCCATTTTCAAGGTCAAAGGTCATGATGGTCTAAAGTGAAGACCCCAGGCCTCTATCTCTTTTAGTTGCTGAGATTTGTTTGAATATCACTTACTACTTTTATTTAAAGGGAGATAACTCCTATAAGATGTCGTCAGAACCCTTCAATCAATCTGTCCCAAAGTTGCGCAAGGATATAGGACACACTTTGGTAAAGGTTTGGTATTGCTATCTTTTTTGGTTTAGGAGGAGTAGCAGGAACAAGCTTTTTAGTAATAGGGGAGATAATTCCTTAAATGAAAAGAGTGCGGTCAGTCAGGGTGAACTGCGAATGGGTAACCGACATCATATATAAAATATCAAAGCGACATGTCGCGAAGTGAAAAAACCTTACAGCGAAGAATGATGGCGGAAGAAAAGAGAAAATAATAATAATAATCAGAGACAATAACTATAGGTCTTTCCACAGAAAGGTGGAAAGACCTAATAATCAGAACAATAACTATAGGTCTTTCCACAGAAAGGTGGAAAGACCTAATTATATCAATCAGTACAGGGTGCACTTGATCTAATCTTCATTGACAAGGATTGGCAGTCTTTCTACGTAATGTCTTAGGTTTGCTCTTGGTACTCCGGATTCCTTCCCAATAAAAACTTGACGCCATGATATAGCTGAAAAATTGCTGAAAGTGTCGAAAACATTCAAACAAACAAACAACATTTTCTAAATGCATTATCAATGTTTGTTTCTGACCTATATCACATACCTTATATCACATACCCTATACCTTATATAACCTTATATCACACCCTTTAATCGTAAATGATGCTAATCATTGTGTTGTTTGTCAATATATTTTCTTTTCAATGAGTTGTTCCTTTTTCAGCAGGGACATTTAGTATTGTATAGCAGAGTAGTATTTAGTGAATACCGCAAAAATTAAAATAATAAATTTTAGTTTATTATTAGTTTAAACATATTTTATTAATATAAATATCAATAATATGTACAAAATAAATCATACAAAGAATAACATACAAAGCGCAATGGGTAACCGACATCATATATAAAATATCAAAGCGACATGTCGCGAAGTGAAAAAACCTTACAGCGAAGAATGATGGCGGAAGAAAAGAGAAAATAATAATAATAATCAGAACAATAACTATAGGTCTTTCCACAGAAAGGTGGAAAGACCTAATTATATCAATCAGTACAGGGTGCACTTGATCTAATCTTCATTGACAAGGATTGGCAGTCTTTCTACGTAATGTCTTAGGTTTGCTCTTGGTACTCCGGATTCCTTCCCAATAAAAACTTGACGCCATGATATAGCTGAAAAATTGCTGAAAGTGTCGAAAACATTCAAACAAACAAACAACATTTTCTAAATGCATTATCAATGTTTGTTTCTGACCTATATCACATACCTTATATCACATACCCTATACCTTATATAACCTTATATCACACCCTTTAATCGTAAATGATGCTAATCATTGTGTTGTTTGTCAATATATTTTCTTTTCAATGAGTTGTTCCTTTTTCAGCAGGGACATTTAGTATTGTATAGCAGAGTAGTATTTAGTGAATACCGCAAAAATTAAAATAATAAATTTTAGTTTATTATTAGTTTAAACATATTTTATTAATATAAATATCAATAATATGTACAAAATAAATCATACAAAGAATAACATACAAAGCGCAATGGGTAACCGACATCATATATAAAATATCAAAGCGACATGTCGCGAAGTGAAAAAACCTTACAGCGAAGAATGATGGCGGAAGAAAAGAGAAAATAATAATAATAATCAGAACAATAACTATAGGTCTTTCCACAGAAAGGTGGAAAGACCTAATTATATCAATCAGTACAGGGTGCACTTGATCTAATCTTCATTGACAAGGATTGGCAGTCTTTCTACGTAATGTCTTAGGTTTGCTCTTGGTACTCCGGATTCCTTCCCAATAAAAACTTGACGCCATGATATAGCTGAAAAATTGCTGAAAGTGTCGAAAACATTCAAACAAACAAACAACATTTTCTAAATGCATTATCAATGTTTGTTTCTGACCTATATCACATACCTTATATCACATACCCTATACCTTATATAACCTTATATCACACCCTTTAATCGTAAATGATGCTAATCATTGTGTTGTTTGTCAATATATTTTCTTTTCAATGAGTTGTTCCTTTTTCAGCAGGGACATTTAGTATTGTATAGCAGAGTAGTATTTAGTGAATACCGCAAAAATTAAAATAATAAATTTTAGTTTATTATTAGTTTAAACATATTTTATTAATATAAATATCAATAATATGTACAAAATAAATCATACAAAGAATAACATACAGGATTCGGAAATAAGCATGTAAGCTTTTGTTAATCCGTCTCCTTACAATTTCGACAAAATGTAATTTCAAAACTAAGAGCATGCTTAGGGAATAAATAGAAAAAAGGAGATGTAAATGTTGTCAGGAAGTGTAATCAATAAAAGAAACTGTCAATGTGACAATGGAAATCATGGAAGAGTGAAATTCAGTTTTAAAAAGCGTTTGTTGTGAACAATATATTTTTAAAGACATTAATATTTTCATCTAATCTTAGAAAATCTGACCCATACAATAAGTTAACATCGACAGGTTGGTTTAAATTAAGAGTATGTATGGTACTATAACGAAGCTGATCATACTTATAACATTCAAAAAGAAAATGATAGGTTGATTCGACATGACCACATCTACAGTTTGGAGAATCTACAAGGTTTCGCAGAAACAGATGCTCATTTAATGAACTAATGTTAATACGAAGCCTTGCATGTAGAATCTGCCCTTGTCTAGTTCCGACGTAATAGTATTTTGGGGTTACTTTACTGCGAGTCTATTATGTTTAATATTATTTCATGTTTAATAAGTATCACATGCAAACGCAATATTTGACTGACTCAACTGAAGAACCAATTTACTGTTAACACTATTGTCTTGTTGGAATTCATGGTTGAACATTAAATATGGTTTTGTTGACAAATGTTTATCATGCTGCGATGATTATTCTCATTAAGGAAAATAAACACTGATATATGATATGGTTAAACTATATGATATAATGAACATAACATTTTTGTTTTTAAAAGAGGTATTAGTATTTTTAGTTAGAGTACAATAATTTAATTTTCTTTGTAAGCTGAAATCCGATTGGCCAATTCAAATGGTGCAACACAGGTTATACGAAATAACTTGCGTTGGTCACATGAAATATTCTTATGCCGTTTAAATTCGTTTTGTTTCATGACCTCATCGTTTTTTTACCGTTAAAGTTGTGAAGTATTATCAAATAATGTTACGACTATTTCACATTTCTGAACAGATTATACTATTTGCGTTTTATTAGTTGTAAATACACATAAAGCATGTTATATTGTACAACCCGTTCACAAAATTTTATGAATATTTAATAAAGTATGTATTTTGATGATATCCTTGATTTAAAAAGTGCATTAAATAGCTTTGGTTAAGAGGTTCATGAAGATTAGCACAAATTTTAAAAGTTCGCCTTGCAGGAAAATACTTAGTTACCGCATATATTTGCTTTTGATAGATATTCTTGTAAAAACAAAAAACAACTAACATTCAAACATATTTTTTCTCAAGTGAGGGGATGGCGCGTTGCGTGGATGAAAAATTTTACATTTTAGAATCTTGAGGCACTTTTTTGTCACTTCTTTGTTGTTTGAAGACCTTACTGTCCGCAACTGTATACATGCTAATAACAAATGTGTTTTGTTTGTTGTTTGTGTGAATGGGGTTTAATGTCACTTTCAGCTGCTTTTCAGCAATATCATAGTATCTAGTATTATTGGGGTGGAGTAAACGGTGAAATGCTGTCCTTGTCACTTGTCGTTGGAGTCGAACATATATCTTTCCACAGTTAGTGTCGAATTTACACCTCAGTGGTGACACTCCAGTCAATAATAGTTAATGAGCAACTATCGTAAACAATCGTCAGACGAGGCCTTTATAATAACAAATGATTTTTACATTCTGTAAGATACATATCGCGTGCAAGCGAGTTTTTTAGTGATAGTCCTGACACTGACTCATTGGGATAGATTTGCCCAATACCTCGACCAAAAAGAATGTGGTAAGTAAATCTTTGATAATTAACGTTATAAAAATAAGAGTAACCAACGAAGGCATGTACCTCTCTTTTAGTATTGTAAATAGTTATCATTATTTCTTTTGGTAACTATGAAAATTTATGGAACGAGAGCATGGGATAATTGTACCCCAAAAAGAAACAATAAATAGTAAATAATGTTTCCTGTATCTGTTACATGCTCGAATTATTTTGTCAATGTTCTATAAAATTGTTATGTTACTCTACGAAAGAATTTTAAATCACTCCTCGGTGATTTCATGTCAAGGGCAACAACTGCAATTATAGACAAACTTAAAATTATCCCAGCAAAGTAACCCAAATACGAGGCCGATCGTCGATTATCGCTCACGCTGATATGCTTTCTTTTGTAAGATGATAATTGAGTTTTGTTGACTGCTAATGCTGTTTTGAGATATTTCAGTCTCGTTTCTAGATCCTCTCCCATACCACTGATTAGCGAACATTCACACATGCAGATTGGGTCTGCTGTAGACGCCATTGTGCTTCCGCTTATCGAAGTTGTTTTTGTTTGTCCTGACAGAACTTGTGACGTCGAACCCGATATCGTAGATTGAATATTAGAACCAACTGTTGAGGGTGTACCAACGTGCAATGTTGTGTAGACATCTGTAGAAATGATAGATTCGGTAGCTTGGTTCTGAAGCGTTGTTGTTACCAATGACGCCATTGTGTTTCCGTTTTTCAAAATTCCCATTGTTTGTTCTAATGAAACTAGCGACGTCGTACCCTGTAAAGTAGATTGACTATTAGTAGCAACTGTTGAGGCTGAAGCATCATGAAATGTTGTGGATATATATACGTGGTTTTGAAACGTTGTTGTTACTAATGACGTGGTCGATTCTGTATTTGTTACTTCAGTTGTATGATTCATACAAGACAACAAGTAGTTCACAGCACGAGAAGTTCCACTTCCGGCGTAGTCTGCAATAAAACAATTAAAATCAATCAAGATTCTCACTGATGTGTAGCGTAAACGTTTGCTGACCTATGATGTATAGCTAATGTGCAGACCATAAGAAAAACATAAATCATAGTGAAATATTATTAGTTTAATTCCTTAATTAGTACAAGCGTCATGAGTTCGTAAGTTTAATTAATCACATTTGAACTATTTTTGCTTAGGTATATTTCATTTCTTTTTCAACAAATTTGCCTCCTAGCCAATAACAGATAATCTAATATATGGAATCCGCTCTGCAATGGGGTCAAACAGTTATTAAAGAGCAATTTTCCAAATGTAAAAATAAATGCCTGGTCCTGCTAATGTCATCTACAACTTATATAAGAAAACATAAAATGTAATTTAGGGCATAAAATTTAAACAACGAATGGGTAAAAACAAAATCAAGTCTGCACTCATTTTTGACTACTGTTCTGTCGAAACTGTTGTGATCTCAACTGTTAAACGACTGGTAGCATCGACCCAAGTGGTTGTGCATAAATGTTCCAACGATATCAGGGTTATAAACCGTTTACTACTCCTGACGTGGGAGTATACCTGCAATATTTCTAAATAAGACCTAGTGTTGCTTTTTAATGCAGACCTTAGTTTATATTAGGCATTTCTGTTTGTATAATTTATTGATCAACTGAGGAACAGTGATGATGTGTGAGTGTTTAATATTTCCGTGTATCTAAAAATCAGTAAATTACATCCGTAATGCTTTAAAGTAAAAATAAAATAGGGTTGCTAATGCTGATATTTTATTTATGGATATTGTCCTACTATAAGTATTCCGAATGTCGTATGGAGTTGTTTTTTAATCATTTAGGGAGATTTGTTGACATATTAACAACTAAATTGATATACAAATAGGTTAAAATTAGTTGTAAATAGTTCTAAACGTGTAAATTGCAGATAATCACCTACATAATTGTTAGGTACATGTAAGCATTTAAATAGTGCGTTAGAACTTATATGCATTTATTTGACACTCGTAAAACGTGGATAAATAATCGATTTTCTTAGTAATTAGATGATTACTCAGTTTGGACTTGGACTAAATGTGCAAAAACATTTATCGGGTATTCTTGTTAACTATTGGGGAAATTTTAATAAAAGGTGGTTATTTCTTAAAGTTCTGTCGTTCTTCTTCTGCTAGTATATTGGTCGCATATTGTTTTAAAAGGGTGTTTTTATTCACCAGATGTCAATGTGACATTAAAGCTAATATTGTTCACCTTTCTACAAGGTCTTTTAGTGAGTACAACCTTTTTTTTCTTTCTTTATATAACGTTAATGCAGTTTACGTTTTTCTCTGATTTGATCTAATTCTGTAGTGAACTTTCCATGATAAAAATAATTATATTTACTTGTAACACCTAAACTCCATTTGCAATGTATCTGATTCTTTTGAAATGCTCTATAAATAATTTCAATATGCTTACAGCTGTTATGTTTTTGCCTTATAACATTGGTCAAACAATTCATGCGGACAAAATTATTCTATATTTTATTATAAAACTTGACAAAATGCACTGACGCTTTTCGATCAGGAAATAACTGCGGTCAACTTAGGGTAATATTTTTAAAAGAAAATAATATATATACATGTATATTGATATTTTTAAAATGAATATACTAAACCTGTGGTTGATCGTTTGTCGCCTTGGTAGACTTGTATTGCAAGTTTGGTTACTTTCTTATAGTTGAAAGTATTGCATATTTAATTAACATGTATTCACATAATAAAGAAGTTATACAGGAATATAAAGATACCCATATATGAAATAATTTGAATCTTAATCATTTCAGTCTACATTGTTTTCAAACCTCAGCCTTGAATTCTATTCAAATTTGATTAGGAACTTAATTATTTTGACAACACTCAATGGGGAAAACTAACATTGTTATATGATTTGGTCTACATGTCGAGACAGTTTATATTAACGCTGATCTCTATTGACACTGTGTAATAGACTAAAACCGTAGACAAGGATTGCAAGTTTTTCCGTTAAAGGTCCGATATTTTCCTCCTTACCCAATAAAACTAGACGCCATGGTATAGCTGCATTAAAAATTGTTTTAACTGGTGTAAAATAACATTCAAACAAACATTAAAATTCTGCAACATAATTACTGCACCATTAATTAGTGAAAAAAATATGGTTTTATCATTTTGGTTGGATAACAAGCGATAATTGCAACAAATTAAGCAATAAACCGAAGTAAATAGTATATTGAATTAGGTTTTAAGTTCTTTCTTTTTTATTTGATCCAATTTGTATTTGTTTTCCTTCTTCAGTGAACACGATTTGTCAATTAAGAAATATTAAACCACCATCATTGTCAAATAAACGTTTTGGCCTAATTAAACATTACCTTTTGGTATTTCTTTTTTTTTTGTTGCTACAGCGTTCTTCAATATCTTTATTGCATTGTATTGTGCTATTTCATGTTCATATTTTTATATATATTTTTAATTAGATGAAATTTATTTTCTACTTTCAAAGGATTTTTCCCACGATTTTTTACAATCGGCTTAACAATCGCTTAGAAATCATCATATTTTACAAAAAGTAATCCCGAGCTTTATTCTTGCCATTTAAAGTTAATTTCTGCATTTGTAGTTTCTCTTTTCCTTTATAAAATGTAATATCTATTTAATTGAATATGTTTATTCATGAAGTCTTCAAAGTCTAAAACGCAAAGAGGTGTATGCAGGGTATTAACATTATAATCTAATTCGAAACATAAAAGGGTGTATTTGCATTTCAATAATGAGAAAGTAATAAAAAAATTATTTATTGCAGGATTTTATTATAGCATTGAACACCGTTGTCAATGGATTTATCGGTTGATATACAGATAAATCCATTGAAAACGGTGTTCAATCCTTATAATTCTTTACAATTGCATTAAGAAAGGAATTCTCAATTCCATGTTTCTTGTGTACTTTGGTAGCAGGGATCGTCGATTTAAATTACGTACCAAATGTTATTTATAAACTATCTTTTTGATTTTAATTAATACAACTTAAATCTATAACTTTATTTTCTGTATCGAACACAAGTATAGTTTTAAATTTAGCAAATCATTAACGTCAATTTATAATACAAATAATTTGCAATCGATAAATTGAATGCCGCCATCCTTGTTTACATTGGTTATGCTAAAAATAGTTCGGTCAACGTCATTTATCCAAAAATAAATTGAGTCAACTTCATTTATCAAAAACTAAATTTCGTTTTAAAATCTCTACCGGAAGTAATCTCGACCAATCAAATAAACGTATTTCTAAATATGCAAATCATATTAGAATTATATTATTATACAAAACGACTTCACCAAAATTATACATTTAACGGAAGATTTTAAACAGCTATAAAGCAGCTTAAAATGCGTTACTATATTTACATTCATCCAGAGACCTGTGTCAAGAGACAATATAACAAATATTTGTGAAGCCCATAAAATCGACATAAAACTTCCGACATCACTTTGTTGATTGTTAAAATCTACATGTGACCCCTGATCTAAACAAATTTAATTACACAGTTAAAAATATTAAAACTACGTCACCATCATTAACCAGAGGCTTAAGAAATACACAAGAGCAACCTATTCACATCCTCCCAAGTCAGGGGTTCTGAGTCCGCGTTCGCTCCATCATCACCCCTGACAACATACATATATATTTTTCGGGTCGGAAGTGAAGTTGCTTCTGACCTTGAGAAGTACCAATCAAAATCGTTTTTACAAAATCTGCATGTCGAACGTAAACAAACACACGAGGTTTAAAGCACATGTGAATACTTCGGTAATTTGATTTGAAATTGATAAAAATATATCATGTATCTTATATTTAAACGTGCGCCAACACAAAATAAGGTGTGTGACAGCTAATGATACGTTTTTTTATTTTCTTCTCGAATATTTTGGACCTTGTCAATTCCACGAAGACGAAGCTTATATTTGTATGTTTGTACTATAAATCGTAAATAATATTAATCTTATATCCATGTATGTAACGAGACATAAGCTATGTAAGCATGTGTCAGTATATGATCATGACTCTGTAGGGACCTACTACTTTTTGTAGAAAAAGGGGGGTAGGATTTTTTTGGACACAATTAGTCCAGAAGAACCAGACAGTAAGTAATTCCCAACTGAGCAAAGAGAGCATATAGGGAGAAAGGAAGTGTTCTTAGCAGTATTATATTTTAGAACCCACTTTATTTCCACCCCCCCCCCCCCACAAGTCTGCATAAAGGATGTGTTTGGTTTATACATGTACCTTTTACAGATGTAAAAAAAATCCAGAAATTAAAGATGTTAATGATGTACCCTTGAAATATTTCAACAAAAAATATTGACTTTTATACCAAAGCAGTACTTGTGTATACACTTACTGGGTACTTCTGCCTAGCTCCATCAAATAAAACCTGGATATCAGTATATAGCTAAAAAAATTACTGAAAGTGGCATAGAGTTCCAAACAAATTGTATGTGACTAATTGATAATTGTTATTTGCAAATGCATAATTCAGTGTCTGCTGATATGAATTGAGGGATCAGTGAACTGGGACACTAGAAAGTTTAGCCTTTATTAGCATTCATAATCTTTTCATACATGCACTTAGTGGTGTACATGCTATTTTGTATTTGCCTGCATTACAGGATAGAATATTCCTTTGATATATATATATATAGACAAGCTTCAACAAGTTACATTTTTTGCAGTTGCACATTTAGTTTGATTTTAGACCTTATGGGCCTGTACCATAACAAGTTAAACAATCTAAATAACATCCCATACACTGTCATAACTAAGCTGCCTGCCATGTTGACTTTAAGCTGCATACACATACAAGAATCGCAGCTCATTTTAACCTAGAGGAGAACTACATAGTGTGCCATACTACATGTAGTTTCTTATATATTATGACAAGCCCCAATATAGGACAGTTTGAGCTTGGTTTTAATTCTTTGTCTTGCATATTTATTGAATAATTAAAAACAAGTGCCATTGTCACAGTAAAAAAACTGCACTTGCAGCTTTTGCATTTATTCCTTTTAGGTAAGCAGTATTCAAGAAATTAAATAAATAAGATTTATGTGTTCATGTTCAATTCCAAAACATGATCATATACATGTTCACAAAATTACACTATTTTGATAGGACAAGTTATACCCCAATTTGGAGCCAAAAACTAAATGTATTTTTCAATTTAGTTAAGTTAGACTTGCAATCATATTTAACTTTCATTTCCCCCAAATAGGACACTTAAAGTCCATGATTTTGTTAATTGGGTCCTCTAGAACTTTAATAAAAAGATCATCAACCTTTAATTATGGTCTAGTATTAAGCATACCAGTACTTATAAATTATTCTTAATACAATTATGTAGCTCATGTGACAATTTATGATCTGCTAAGATGTCCCATTACCCTGAATGACTCAGCTGGTTGTGATTCAACACCCAGGGGTTTACAAATATTATCTGTTATTGAACTGTTTGCACTGTTTTATATTTTATATTTTTTTTCTGCCACTTATTGTATACTTCTAGAACACCTTGTTGATAAACTTAACAATTCATTCATAACCATCCAGTCCTTTGCTTAAAAAAACATGGGTTTATTCTTTTAACTGGTCCAGCAGATAAGGTACATACAGTATATGTATACTAGTACCATACAAGTCTCGTTCTTGCCATGAAACAAATGTACATGTACTAGTATATGAAAAATTATTTCACTTGGGGTAATTAAAATCACTCTGAGACTGAATATTATAAGACAGGGACTCGTTGGCAGAGTGGTTGAGGTAGTTAGTCATCTAATTTTGATCACTGTTAACACAGGGGTTGCAGGTTGGGCTTAGCTGCTGGCAGGGTGTGCTCGACTCCTATCTTAACTGACAAGAATTGCCAATTTTCCTACCGAAACATGGTCTATACTCATTCTTTGTGTAAAAATTCCATGACTTGTCAAGAACTATGTGACCATTTTCCATGAATGATTCTAGCATGACAGTGTAATTGCATTGACACTTGCAATTTAACACAAAATATGAGATAAAGGCACAGTAGAAATTTTTCGCCTGGAACTTTGTTGTAATTTTTTTATACTGATAAATTCCATAACTTTTCCAGGATTTCTTGACCAGTTTTGACCTTGTGGAAAGTTAGGAGTTTTCTCCTGGCACACCAGCTTCCTCCCCAATAAAAAACTACATTATAAAGCTGAAAAATTTCTGAAAGTAGGATGAACACAACAAACAAATCAAAATAAGACAAAATGAAATGGAAATTAATGTGATAATCTGCAACAGGTTTTGAAACTATGAACATAATCCATATGCAAGAACATGAATATATTTTTACCTTTTATTCCAGTACACAATTTATAAATCAGTCAGAATAGGAAATTTGCTTTCATGTGATAAAAAGTTTGACTAGTGTGCTGCATGATAATTTTTAATATCCCTCACATTCTTACATGTACAGTAAATTATTAAACCATTATCCATGTCCATTTTGAAGTTGAATGTTTTCCTCCTATATAATCAGTAGTTTTAACATGGTGCATGTTAAATGTAAAACTGGTCAGTAAATTACTTGAGTCTTGAATGTGATGATGTGTTGAAGATTACATACTGGGCCCAGCGCCATAAACATTTTCTTTGCTGAGAACTTTTTTATTCTCAATTTCATCCAATCAAATCTATCCTTTTCCCTTGTTGTCATGGTAGTTGAGTAAATTCTCATGCTGAGCAAAATTTTTTTACTCAAGTAGGTTTTATGGCGCTGGGCCCAGGTGTATAATACATGTAAATGTCAACCTAAATGTCTTGTAAAAATTTAAATCACATATAATCCAATCAAATGAACAAATTTTGGTTGGAATATTTACAAATTGACATTCTTCTGTCACTGACAGATCTGTCCGTGTTAAAACAATCTCGTTTTGGGTTACTTCACCCACCTCTTTCTCAGTCCTTTTTCAGTTCCAATACGTCCGGATTACAGAAAATTTTAATTAAATCATTTACTACTGCTTTCACATACTGCACAGAACTCCATTTCATTCAGTCCACTACTTTATCAATATCACGTTCAACACGTGAAAGTATTCGTATGCAAATTTGTATATGCCATTGCAGTCGTCCACATTTCATTTGAAAAACAAATGGCACCAGCTGTCACCGCTCACACAGCTTCTTTTTGAGGTCCGGAGGGAATCTGTCCAACATATCGTTAAAACAATCCACGATACCGGCGCAGACATTTTTTGTTTACATGTAAACATTAGGCGAAGGTTACGATAAATTTCATTGGCTGATGTTAACTCCGGTCACCGCCAGATGGCGACACTCAGACCCGAAAAATATATATGTATGTTGTCAGGGGTGATGATGGAGCGAACGCGGACTCAGAACCCCTGACTTGGGAGGATGCCTATTCACTTCGGCCTGGAGCTGTATGAATAATATTACAAAACAGGTGATAGTATGATATAATCAATTAGAGAACATTTGTTTTATCAGCTAATTCAAATTATGCGATACTGATGAATATATTTCAGTATGGTTAAAAACACGAAAAAACACACAAAATTACTACATCAATTTAAGGACCACTTACTACAAAAATAAATTTAAAAAGTTAAACTAATGTTTGCTTGATTAATATTGTAGATTAAAGTCGCAAACTTTGATACTAACCTTTGAACCAAAATCCACGAAATACAACAACAGGGAGTGTGAGAAAGTCGTCTAGAATGAAATATATTATTTGTGTTATAAGCATTTTAAATATATAAAAGGAAAAGGAAAGTTACAATCAAACAAAATATGCCATATCCGTACAATGTCGAATGTATAAACTTAAAGTTTTATTATTTGTTCAAGCCTTAGAAATGCCAGGCTCTATCAAGCATTTCTCGCATGTTTCAAGACGATTACAAATACACTTTTTTCTGACAACGAATGGAAATATGTTATCCTGCTACGATAACATGCATTTTCTATATTGAAAAGAGGAAAATATAAACTTTATTTGTACAAGCAATAGTAATGCGAGGTTCTACCGATCATTTCTTGCGAGGTCTACAAATACACTTTGTATTTTCTGAAAACGTATGGATATTATTATTATCCAGCAACGATAACATGTATTTTCTATATTGTTAAAAAGCGTTAAAACAGCATGTTAGCTTATTCTGGTTTGATATTGGCACGCCTCTTAGCGTATTCGACACGATGTAATGAACCAGAATATAATACATGTAGTAAATATTGTTAGGTGGTTAAAAATACTAGTTAAAATTATCCAAATGCATAATAAATAAATGTAAAATTTGTTCGTAAACCTTTCTTGTACAGCAAGTCTGATAACTAGGACAAAAATCCGTGAATGATTTCGGAATCAAATTTTCCTGCAAGTTTATGTTGTTTTAGTGTCACTGAATACAATAAAATGAAGTTATCCGATATAAATGTTATAAAATTTTAACAATGACAGAAATATATATTATTTAAGACCCGAAGTGCAAACACGACTCGTAAATCTATCTTTAAGTAGGTCGGTCGTCATGTTACTTTGTCTCTCTACTAAGTCTATATTTAATCCTAAGGTAGCTGCAACTGTTTTCTTTACCATTGATATACACAATACTGATTATGGTCATCACACAAAATATCTGACATTTCAATATAAAGCATATAGGTTAGTTTATTTTAGTTGTCGCCGAAACTGTCAAGTATTTAAAACTGTATTGTGTTACCTGAATTCATTAGTTATCAAAAACTACTTTTATATTCAAATCAAGTTTTCCTGAGACTACAACTGCTGTGTTATAAATTTCTGGAGGTAAAAGCGATGATACAAAAACAGAGTCGAAAACACAAAACTCACAGAGATTTTATACATACCAGTAGAACTTGGTTTATACAGGTTTACATTTATTTGCAGCATAGTTCTGTAGAATGTTATCCAAAAACATTTTATTCTCAGAGTTTCCACTTGATATTTTGTATTTGTCTTGAAAACCTAAAGGAATCCAAATGTATCTCAGTGTTATATATTCCAATTGTGAATTAAGGAAAACTACATAATTCTATGCGATCTAATTAAATATTATCTTGCATTGGTCTCATTTTATCGAAATTCAACAGATGTTCGTTTATTTGAATCTGGTTTTACGCCAATTGAAACGATTATTCAGATAAATAGCGTCCAGTTTTTATTAAGGAGGAAGTCGAAATACCCGCTGTAAACCACGTTTGGCAGAATAACTAGAACCCGCAATCTTTGTGGTGACATGCAATTGTTCAATACATATGAATATGTAATGAAATCGCACCGCGTATCATGTTCGGGTTGCAGCATTTTAGCTTTATCAATCCGATATTTGGTAACACATCAAAGACTGAATTTTTAAAAAGGGTTGTCACGCAATTGAAAGAATTCACCACCAATTACATAAATACCTATCAGACCGTTAGCAACTATAATTTTAAACATAATGCGGATTCGAATTTTATCTCTCGGAAGAATTATAATAATTTTACGAATAATAATAATTTTACATGTCCAGGAACCCTTACGTACTTTGAGCTGATTCATGTTATTATTGCTACTCTATGTAGCTAAAGTGTAAGTCATCGGATCAACGACTACAATCTGACAATTTGCATAAAAGTAGTATATTTGATAAAATATATCTCAGAATGCCGTAGAAAAACATATACTAAATACACTCAAAATGAATGCATTACTTACCACTAATGAATTGTCCAGTAGATTACGGTAAGATTGTTTGTTTTGTACAAAACATTCATCTGAACTATACTGGACAGTCATATCTTCTTTAATAATTGACAATATATTCTTTACTTCCATCTGGCTAACGTAGACAGGATCAGGGCCGAGTACACTAACAATGTCGAGCTAGGAAAAAACCTCATAATGTAATAAAAATTATAAATAGAAAAGAGATAAAATGTTTTACTGTCTATGAGCTGGTTTAATTTCGCTGCTTCTAAGTTTGTTACGATTAACTAATAAGCAAAAGAATGCTTTACTGTCTATGGGTTGGCTTAGTTTAGTTAATTATAAGGATGGTAAGATTGAGTCGGCCACAATATGTCAATTGTTTTATAGAAGGTACACTTTTGCACAGTCAAAGAAATTGAGTCATCTTGATAGCTTTGTTGGTGCCTACATGTATTAATAGTATGTCTTGTTCGTGGAATACCCAACTGAACCATTGGCAATGTAATACTTTTCTTTTTAAAAATTCGGAAAATTAAATTTGCTGAAGTAAAGTAATCCTTAAAAGGAATGTAGCTGGCAATTGCTGTAATGCTAAATACTAAATACTGAATTGAAAATTATGGTTCAAACCATCACCAAAAAAGTCAAGGAAAGAAATAGAGAGTTTAAAAAGATGTAAATTAGTGATCTAATCTAGAAAGCTATGTAAATGTAGACCATTGTAAAATTACTGTGACATCTCAGTAATATTCCGACGTTAGTTGAGGGTTTCATTCTACGTTCTTGAGCTAATTGCATAAGAATGGTAAAAGATGTTAAAATCTTGTAAATCGGATAAGAAAGTCTATATAAAAAGAGATATACACCAAAATCATTAAATAATATATTAATGATTAAAAGTTCTGTCACTAACCCATCAACTTGGTTTAGAGCAAAAATTATTTTGTTAGAAAAATTGATCCATGAAGGAATGTGAGAAAGCTCTAAATATAGATATAGAATTGAAAACCTTTTGGTAAAGATAAAATTATAGTAGAATTCATCATATTTTTTAGGAAATAAATTCGTGATCTATTGATTTAGGCATGGATAAAATGGATTTTAGTCATGCTACTTCTTAGATTTTAATACCAAAGTATTATGTGTGTATTCCTAAAGAAGATGGAAAGATAGACATTGAAAAGTGGCAACCTATCAGCCTATTAAACACAGATATAAAAATATATAGAAAAATGACTGATACAAATTTTAATTCTATAGAATGAAATTTTCTAAATAAGGATTATAACAGTTTTAATTTGGCCCATCATTCTAAACACGCAGATGCAAAACAAATTCCCATTAATAATGGCAACATGTCATGATTTGTAAACCTCAAAAGAGAATTTCACAAAGGGAACCCGTTATCGGAAGTAAGAAATACTCTAACGTGAATTTGTGGACAGAGATAAATCTTAACTAGCCCTGCTCAGACTTTAAGGTGTTAGGATGCGATTGCGTAGTTAGAGAAAAAATGCTCAGTCTGAATTTTCAGAGAAAAATACCATTGATTTTTTTCCAAAGCGCTGAAACGTTGGCAGCGTAGAATGCTTACTTAGCTCAGTTATTAAAACTCTTACACTCTTCAAATGTATTCATCTGCTTATCTTTTTGTTTAATATACACTAATCTATGCTAAATTGAGTTAACAAAGCATTGCTTAACTTTATATGAGATGGAAATCCAAACAAAATCAAGAGGAATATGACATTTTGCACATAGAAAGACGGAGAACGCAAAAACGTGCGTGCTAATGTTAAATTGTGGGTATATATCCAATTTATTTATCCCGAATTGTAGTTAGAAAATCAATAGTGTATACTTCTGACACATTTTTGTTATCTAAGCTCATAGTACATGCATGTGGAATTTCTATATTTCTCCAATTAAATATATTCGCTTATTTAACTATAAACTACAAAAGAAAACGAGAGATAAACAGATACATGTAGACAGAGACGGAATGGGAAAAATATGATTTACACAATGTATGTTTGTAAAATAAGTCTTTTGTAATGCCAATTTTTTAGACCCTGTACCAAATGGTCAGGTGGTGTTGTAAGGGTTATTTAAAAGCCAGACTTTAAAAAGATCAATAAAAGAAACTGTTTGCACTTGTTTTGAAATAAGCTATTATTTTTACCTCTACGGAAGTTACGGAGTACAACGGTCCAAATGTATGAATTAGAACAGTCTGATATGCTCCAGCTGTTGCACCATCTGAAAACAGTAACATAATAATCACTAGTAAAATAATAACGTTTTTGTGTGTGTTTTTTTTATAATTGTTTGGTTTAACGACACTTTCGACATGCCAGTGTACCGGTGCAAAAACAAATAATAAGGTTAAAGTCGATCACACCCTGCTCTCAATTCTACCAATGGTTAAGTAATTAAGTAATCTTTCTCTCTCTCTCTCACTTTCTAATTGTCTATTGTTAAGTTAAGGTTTAAGGTATACGACCCATAATTGAATTTACCGTTTAATTTTATTGTTCGACCAAGAAATACAGCTTTATTAAATCAATATATTGCTTATGAGTGATTCAAATTAAAATATATTGTTTTACTTTAAGTCAGTGTTAACAGTTTTATTTTTTTTAAAGTTAGTACCTAAAATATTATTCCGATGTTTTCGAACATTACCGAGGTCTACTCCTTTTTAAAATCAAGACATCCGGAATACCAGCTTTGATCACGTGGTCATTTGTGGTCCGGATACTTCAATTTAGAGTCGTTTTAATTCACAGACAGTAATATCCATTTGTAGACGATATAATCAGTTGTGCCAAGGATACCAGTTTACCCTTTCTCGGTTCAGTTACCTTGTTATTAAACCACAACTTTATACTTGCTAAAAAGGGAAACTCTTCACTAAACGATAGTCAAACTTTCCTTAACCATTATCAAACATTCCAATGTGATACTTGAAGTATTTTTTATTATTAGGGTCTGTCTTGGTGATCGGGTGGATAAGGTAGTTAATCCTTTACAACTGATTACGTGCCTTTCAGAAATCTTTAGACGTACCTGCTAAAATGACAAATGGCTTCGAGGAATTAAGCGGTATTACAAAGTATGGATTTAAATTGCTGTTGTTTCTTAGATTCCGGTCAGAAACTGCAAACCAGGCTTTATTAACTTCTTGTTTAGACGAAATTACAAGTTGGTACCCGGAATTACTGAAATACAATACAATGTACAATTATGATACAAAATTATTATCATATTATTAAGAATCGTTATGGCGATAAACAGGGCTAATATGACCACCATTTTATCATTTTGGTAAAAACTGTTACCATAGTTAACAGTATACTTAAAGTATTGGAATATTTGAATTGTGTAGAACAACAGTTTTTTCATCAGACTTAAAAATCAACAAAGTTTGCTTTTTCACATTTTATTTATTTCTTCTGATTCTTATGCTGCAAAAGCTTGCTGAATACGATTTTGTTTTTGATTGCCGCAGTTCATGTATATAAGAAAAGAACTAAACAAATGCTACCCCACATTCGGAAACCAACGAACTACCTGTTATGCAGGGTACCGGGTCAACGCGGCCTTAAGTGGTGGAGAGCGTACCCGTCATAACCAATCGATACTTTTTTGGAGGCTGTCAAAATTATCTACCTATCCGTTTTGGATGTTGTATGTGCATCACATAATAACTGGCCTACAAGATATCGCTGCAAAATTACTGAATATGGGGTTAATCTACAAACAACAACAAACTGGTATAGAAAAAAGCATCGTGATGCATATGTCTCATATTGAAATAAATACAATGTACATGCACAGCGAGGTCCACAACGGACAGGCTTTTCGTGGAGAAAATAACGACAAAGCTCTATAAGGTTGAAATTTGTGGACTATATTTTATCTAAACTCACTTATTGACTTGTATTTTAGTAAGAACTTGGAAATTCGGCCGTTACTATTGTGACGTCGTAAAGCCTAGATCTTGTGACGTTACGTCGCGATGCACGTGTGTAAAGTGGGGATATATCGGTTTAATTAATCGGTGGACGTTATAAAGGCGTCATATTAGAATATGTTTTTAAATAGAAAACTCGTCAAGCAAAAGAAATGTTCATATTTACTCATAAAGGTAAAAGTAGATATGATATTATTCCGCTGCTGCTTAATTATGTGCCTCTAATTACATCCTGATGTAGTTTATTCAAGAATGACCTGTTGTAATACTGAATGCAAAAGGAGCTAAGCATTGTCGTTTACAGTCGATAGCTCCAACAGATTACCATGATATGGAATGTTATTAGATCTACCAGGCGACAAATTAGGATATAACTTGATCAATAGGAAATTGCAATTAACTTCTACATTAGAGTTGTAAAATCTCGACAGACAAAAAAACAAGAAAGATATATCGGTACCCGGTACACGCAAACTTATATGACAATGTTTAAACAGTAGGTCGTGTCAAAATTTGACATTAATTGGGTCAGGACAAGTGTACTCTTTGATAACAATCATAAATGATGTCATAAATAGGGTAATGTTTGCTTAAAAACAGTTGTTCAGTTTTCTATCATGAGTTCTTTAGGTTCATTATTATATTTATACAATTACTGTTTTAGTTGAGAATATTCATTGTGAATTGTTTTTAAATCTACATTGATGTCGATATTTATTAAGCCTCCCAAAATATTGCTTACTAACAAACTGTGTAAATATTGGAAAGTTCACAAAATTGTAAAGAAATGTGCAAATACTAATTTTAGTGTAATTTTATCCACCCGCAATACGTATTTAGAAAGGCGTGAAAACTCATGCATATGTCAAATAAAAACGACATGAAGTCTTTGCAGTGTTGATTTCTAAAAGAGCACAAAACATTAAGAATGTGGGGCAGGTTGCGTCGAAGTAAGAATGGTGCATTGGGAAACGGCTGATGTCACGTGCTAACAGAATACGAAATAATTTGTAGTGTAGTTACACTTAAACAAGCCTAAAGTGTTAAATTTCTTCCACGCTTCTACTTTGGTAACTACCTGGCCTTTCCTATTGTTAGTTACCTTGCATAGGTAATACGGCGGTGGTCGTCACTATACGAGTATTCATACCCCAAGGAGTGCAATTTTCCTTGCATATTTTAATTATTGCTTATTGTACCTTATTATTATAAAAATCCAGTAGATAAATTTAGTCAAGATAACATGTCCATGTTTAATACTATGCCTCTGTGGATCCTGCACCAAAACACGGTGACTTGTAGTATAGTGCAGCAGGATATACGTACCCCAATTGAACACTTTGGATGATTTATTTTGTTAATTAATTGTTCGGATTGTTTGTTGATTGTTGTGTTTATGAGTTTTCTGTTAGCCATGGTTTTATTATTTTGTGCTTAAATTTTGTTCCTTTAATCTGGTCCTGGCATTGTCTTATTTACTTCTCCAACACGCTGTTTTAGCTGACTGTATTGATGGTTAATGCAGTGCTGTACGGGATACAGAAAACTGTTCTATTGTGCAAAATTATACGTCATTTATGCTTTCGGTCACTGGATTCTGTTACTAGACCATCACTGGATGCGATTTTTGTAGTTTATCTAATTGTCAAAATTATGATAGAATTGTAAAACAGCTTTGCTTTGCTACCTAAATTCGATGTGCGTAGCTGAATACTTTTTTAAACATTTGATGTAGTGAAAGATTTCCCGAACTTTCCAAGTACTCCATTAATTATGTAACTTAATAAATGTATGTAAAATCTTGCATTATACAACAAAACCTACTTACTTCCAAAACATTAACATTTTATTCAACGTCATTGAAGTCAAAGATGTTGCCAGCAATTTTTCTGGGGTAATCCATAACGTCAATTCTTCTGACGTAGTATTGCATGTGTTAAACACCATCCAGCAATGAAGGTCGCCAAGGCGGTTAAAAAATAAAATTGCCACCTAAAATGAAATTATTGCAAAATATAAATAGTTAACATTTCAAGCTATATGAAAAGTTTTTAAGCAAACTATTTTCTTTTCTAATCATTTATAACAGTTGTGTTTCTTTTCTAATCATTTGGAACAGATGTGATTCTGCACTCTTTACACTGGTAAAACACTACAAGTTTTAATGACTCGTACGCTTTTATTTCACGGAGAGTAAATAATAGCGAAACTAATCAATCACCAACTTTTTTTATTTATATACACGCAGTACTTTGTGAATTTTAGATTATTGAGGAAAATGAAACCTTTTTACATCAACACAATTCTAATAAATTAATAAACATTAATTTTCAATTAATTGAAATCCTTGGACAGCAAATTAATTGCTTAATAGACTGATGTTTCACTTGCGATTAGTTAAGCTACATTAAGTACAAGAATAAAAAAAACTGACAAACAATAAAAGAACAGAAATCAATGATAACAACATTTTACTGTGATACATCTGAGTTGTTGCTTAATACCTATCGAGTTGTATTTTAGTTGTATTTAGGATTAAAACAAACAAACAAAATTAACTAATGAAAGTTGTGAATGGCACAGGTAAATTATGAACAGTTTTGTCTTTTGTAGGATGTGAATATGTTTCGAAATCTACAACACATTTCTATAAAGTCATAAACTAAACCAATGTAAATTCCGTAACCCCCCTGTAAGTTGAGCCATAAGAACAGCTATAATAGGAGAGTGGAGCATGCAATAAAGGGTTGAGGAATAACCCTAGCTTCAGCCTAAATAAGAATTACAAAAAATAAGCACTAGAAACAATAACGTCTGAAAATGTTCCTTTTTACCTGACTTTCGTCTTGACTGTATTTAATGTGTGTGAATAAGTCTGAATCTAGTTTTATATACGTTGTATGATACCATGTTCTAACTAGTATAAAAAGACTGAAATACAAGCTTAGCTGGACTAATCTGAATAAATATGAAATATTTTATGGTAGCTAACATGGATTAAAATAATATATACCCAGTAAATAAATAAATAAATAAATAAATAAATAAATAAATAAATAAATAAATAAATAAATAAATAAATAAAATTTCATAGGAATAAAGTGAAGTCTCATGAAATTTTTCAAGTTACACCTTTTAATTTAAGGTAAAGTTAATTTTATCAAATGATTGGTCAGTTCTCGGTTGTAATGCCAGCATGAAAAAGGGTTGTAGGAATGGGATGATTATCAAACAAGGAGAAATAGAAATCAGTATTGTTCTAATGGTGCAAAGCTCCCTTCCGCCTGCAAGTGAAAGTCTCTAATTGTGCGAGATGTACCGCATACTCAACACTATTTTAAAGGATGCAAGGCGTGGGTTTTAGTTATCGTGTTTACATTTTCACAAGCAACACCCGTCGAATCAGAGAATCCGGATTCGTTAAACAAACTCCCCATTAATGAAATAGCAGTTTACCTACATAAGTAAAAACATAACAATGCTACGCTTTACTACAAAAAGTCAAAGTCTGAAAAGGTTAGTTTGTGTAATGAATAGTATTGACTTTAACTAGACCAGTAGAAATTAATTTATTTCACTTGACCGTAGTCTCATCTTATTTTATTTGTCCGAGTAGTCAGAGTTCATTCTAACTTTCTGACTGGTATAGAAAGTTTAAAATAGTCTTGGCCTGGTCTGAATAATTCTCCACCATGTCTTGACCAGTCTGATAAGTCTGAATAAGTCTCCACCCTATTTTACTCGTCCAAAGAAGTCTCGAGTCTGTCTTTTGTTTTTTTTAGATTTTTTTTAATGGAGTTTAACGCTACTTTCAGTCATATTTCAGATCAATCATGTCACCGGACGAAGCCGTAGTCCCATTGAAAACCCATGACAATAAAATTACACGAGCAGAACGTAGATTTTTTTATTTTTACGATTTTAAAGAGGTCATAGTAATCAAATTATTCATGATACTGAGGGTCATATGGTATTAAATGGACAGAAGCTCATCTATATAGTAAAACAACCAAAGAGCAGTTGAGGGTCATATTTTACGCATACTGCCTGTAGTGGAGGGTCTTCCGCCAGAATATCAAATGAAGTAAATATATCACCAGAAACGTAGTCGAGGTTGATATATTTAATGCGTTCTATATTCTGGCGTTACACCCTCCACTACTGGTAGTATTGTTATATTTTACTGAATACACTTTTCAATTTATTTAGCGGACTCAAGAGGGTGTTATATCGAGATCAGTGTGATATATCGGGTTGATTTATCGTTGTGTTATATCGTTGTCTAGAATGTGGAGTAAGTAAAGAACAGATTGGAATAACTCATCCTTTAACTCATCCTAATTATCCATTTTAATTTTAGATTTAAGCATGAAGTATAATATTGTGTTATATCAAATTTTTCGCATGCATATGATAGAAGGAAGATTGGATGGAGTTTTATGGTCTTTTCTAAAAGACATTTTTGAACAAAATACTCAAAATAACTGAGGATTCGAAATTGTAGTATATAAGCCCGGATCGCTGGGCCATATACAAAAATACAAAATACAAAGACAAATAGGGATGGATATGTGTAAAGTATATTCAACTTTAAACACTCCTGGATACATTTCATCGAAAAATTTGCACCTTGTTTTCTAAACCATAAAATTGAGCGTTCTTTATTTATGAATGAATTAAACGTTTTCCTAGCATTCAATTCGAATTATTCATTTTTCTATGAATATTATATTTCCAGAGTTGCTGAATTACCATGATCATATTATTTTAAGCTTACAAATGTGTGTCAAGAGAATTTGCAGGAAGAATTATTGTTTGGGAATTGCAAAGAATCCAAAAAAAATATTATAATAAATATTATTTCATATCAGTAAAATTATGTTTGTTTCAATTGGATAAAACAAGGTCAGCTGGTATTAATTAATTTGCAGTAATTTGACATGAGGGCATTATCACGCCGTGATAACGCCCACGGGCGTTATCACCCGTGGTAATGCCCTCTCCAGTAACAAGCAACATAAAACTGTTTATTTTAAATTTATAAAAAAAATATATGTACATGTACAACCCAAATGAAGAAAAAATGTCATAAAGTTTAGAAAACTAACTGTGTATTGCCTAAAAATGCAAAACAATGATATATCATGAGGCCAAACATTCAAATCATACAGCAAGCAGCAACAAATACATAATACAGTCTTAAACACATGGTTTCTTAATTCTTCAATAAAATAAATATAATAGTTGCTTATATATCTGGGATTGTCATGATACTTGACAGCACTCGGGACAGTAGTATTGCCTTTAACATCGATAATGCCCTGGCCTTTGGCTCGGGCATTATCAATGTTTCAGGCAATACCACTCTCCCTTGTGCAATCAAGATATCATGGCAATGTCCTCTATATAAGCAACTATTGTATACATAATTCCCAATTAACGTCATTTGCTTTTCTGCATAGTTCTAACCGAACTTATAATTTAAAGGTTGCGTAATAACTTAAAATGAATTTACATTCTCAGTTCTTTGGTTCTCGTTTGTAAATTAATATCTGGCTGATTACAAATATATCAACTTGGCATTTAAACCGGGTTTTAACAGATTAACTGGGATGAGTACTCGTTGATTTAACTCATGCTCCGGCACAGAGATCATACCTGGTCCCCAGATAACCTCTGCCTAACTGTAACATGCTAAATGCAAGCAACAGACTATTCTGGCGACTGTACAATGAGGCCGACTGTATCTGATTTACGTACAGACTTTTTTTATCATGTGCGACTACATCTGTTTAACCAGCAGACTATTATTTTTAGTCCTGTGTGATTACGCCAACTGCCGTGTGTCTAACCACCAGACTGTTATTTTGAGTCGTGTGTGGTGATGCCGATTACGTATTTAAACAATTTTAATGTTTATTCCTATTAGCAATCTCTTAACAAGAAGATTCAATGGAATAAAAAGTATCTTTGATGACTACAAAAGAGATGCACTTAATGTTATTTTAAAAAATATGTAACTTATGTAAATTATAAAATAAAATCAGTCGTCTACTTCTAACGAAATCCTAACTAATAAAGGATGTACTTGTTATGAATACGCTTTCCACAACAACGAACAAACGAGTGTTGAAATAAGCCGTACACATTTCTGATATTTTTGCCTTAGCTAACTATTTTCAAAGTTTGGTTTGTCGTAAGTTTGTTGTATATGCCGCTAGGGTCCGTATATGGACAACTTCGCTCTAATGGCGGCATCGTTGATGTTTAATTCACTTACCAGTGAAGTTCAAAGTGTCAGGATGTTTAGAAATTAGTGTATTGTTATGCCCGGGTAATGCTGCAGGAAAGAAAATGTTTTAATGCACTTTTAATTTAAAGTATCTCAGTTAGCTTTTCACCATTTGAAATAAGTTTCTTTTGATCGCTTTAAAGAAATGTATGGAGAGATTGTATTCATCAGCTGGAATTTCGTTTCCTGATTGCAGGTTCAAAACTAACTTTATAAATTGTTTATGAACATGACATTTTCAAGTTAATGATCATCGTAATATGTCTATTGTCAATATGCAACCATCAATTCCATAATCCAACTTTTATCGACAGTTGAATAAGAAAATCTACTCTTTTCCATTTCATAAAATCGGGTTTCAAACCAATTTAAAAATTATATTAAATGGTTATTTAAAAGTGTTAGATTTTCTTACCGATTTGCTTCCAACTTTTTGTTGCAATCTTACGCAATCTGTGTATCTATAATAATCCCATGTTAACACAAGAAATTCAGGCTTAGCATCAATTATAGTAGTTACTTACAAACTGTAAATTCATTAACGTTATCTGCACGTATACAAAAGATGGTATATGTAATAAATAAAATGGAAGAATGAAATATTAAATTTGACAAAGAAAGGGAGATGATTTAACTTTGTCAATCTTATTTTGACACTATGGGTATCTCTCAACATTGTAAAGGGGTTTGATGAAATCATATTTGAAAAGGCACTGCGCTCAAACCCATTTTTAGCTGTTGTATATGCATATATTAAAAGAAATAGATGCATGAAATATACTTAACTTTACAAACAAAAAAGATTTAAATACAAATGGCTTTATTCCGTCTTACTTCGTGTGGTGGTTCAAGGAACCAGTCGTCAATAAGAGCACTCCGGAAGTTCCCATGAGGCAAAATATCCGATACAGCGCTCAAGTGTTTGTCGCTATTTGGGTCATTATCACTGTAACCAACACTCCAGTAACTAGCCATGTTTGTATTTGTGGCTTCGGATATCACCATCAAGTTGTAAATTTTGCTTATTTCTGAAAAGAAAATCTTTGTAAGTGCATAACCTTCCACGTTAATTTCATCTCATAAATATTTACAATTCATAAAATTTACAACATATACCTTCTATCTCGTCTAAATGCTCTTAAGGATGTCAAGCAGGAAACGCTGAAAACTTTTTTTACTATGCTTAACATCCAGATGACCAGGTGTGAAGAATATTTCCTTATTTTATTTACGTATATAGGGTGTAACGACCACTAAGCACATGTTTAAAATTAATGGTTTTATAAAACATTACACACAAAATTTTCATGTGGTTCTCTGTTAAACAATTATCCGCTTTTCCATGAGCATTCGTTAGGGTCTGTGTGATGGTTGTGCATAATTAAGGTGGAGCTTATTTTTAAATTGAACATTTCGGTCAACGGCAATGTTTCACTTACAAAAACAATTTTGAAAAATTAAGCTATCTTGGGCTACAACTACCAATTAAGAACGACCATTGTTAAAGGTGAAAATATACACTTGACCATAAGTTAGGGACCACCAGGATTTTAGCGGAGGGGATGTTTTAAAACCAATATTTTTATCAATATATAACCATCCATTGTTCATTTCACGTTCCGTTTAAAAAAGTCGACTATTTTAAAGAATTTTATGATTTTACTATTCAAAATGTATAGAAAAGATCAACAAGATGTCGTTTGTAAAAATATGCCACAAAACCGCATAATCATAACTCTAAAAAATTTAAGTTTGAACCGCTAGTAATGTTACACACAAAGAATTGGCAGGTTGAGGCTTATTAAGATGTAAGAAAAATCATTTTTATAAACAGTTAGTCACAAGAAAAGAGTCAGTATCGTGTGTATCCACCACGCTTCTGGTGCAATTCTTGAACTCGTCTCCTCATGGTCTGGACAAGTCTCTGAAGTCTACGTTGAGGGAATTGCCGCCACTCCTGATTTAAAGTATCACACAATTCTTGAATGTTCTGACATGTAGAGTCACGTTCATTCACTTTCCGGCCGAGATAGTCCCAAACATGCTCTATCGGATTCATATCCGGAGACATGGCAGGCCATGGTAATGTCTCAATTTCCTCATTTGCAAGATAATCTTTGACGATGCGTGCTCTATGAGGTCTTGCGTTATCGTCCATGAGCACGCGTCTGTTTCCAAGTTGATGCTCATCAAAATGAGGCACATTACGGGACTCCAGAATCTGATCTCTGTATTTTAAAGCAGTTAGTGTGCCATCTAACGGATACAAGTCTAACTTACTGTCGTATGAGAAGCAGCCCCAAACTGTCACTCCGCCACCACCAAAAACTGTAGTTCCCAGAACATGGGCAGGATTAAAAGCTGTGTTGTATTGACGCCATACCTGCATCCTACCATTAACTGGTTTCAGAAGAAAACGATTTCCTTCGGACCAATGAATTTTTTTCCAAGAGCGAATATTCCACCCGATATGGTCACGCGCCCACTGCAGCCGGGCATCTTTATGTCTTTGTGTAAGTGCTGGTCACTTTATTGGTCTCCGTGCTCGAAGTCTTCCGAATTTTGTTTTCTGCTTACTGTCCGTCTACTGATTCTAACATGGACATTCCATCGACTATGCCACCTTTATGCAGTGGTAAAAGGTTGTTGTCTAGCAAGTCTTCGAACTAGTCTATCTTCTCTCTCTGTTGTCTTGTTCGGTGGTCCTAATGTTGACCTTTCCCCAACAATACAGTTTCATTATATCGTCTCATTAGCCTACTGATGACAGAATGGCTAACATTGAACCTACCTGAAACCTGCCGCTGTGTCATTCCAGCACTTATCATACCAAGTGCTTGCCATCTCACTGCATCTGCTAGTTTTCGACGTACCACGATGAAATGATATCAAAACAGGATAAATTTTATCTGTTACGCAAGTATACATGATGAAATGAAAAAAGGCACCAAACTTGGTTTTTAAAAGCTGAGGGTAGTGTTTTTTAAATCTCTATTGTTATTGTATCGTGAATCGAGCGATTTATAAATTTTAACAATACAAACCTAGCTTTTGTTTATAACATGTGTACAAAGAACCAGAAAAAATTAATTTTTTATTAATTTGAAGCAAAACCTGGTGGTCCCTAACTTTTGACCTAGTGTATATTAAAGAACGGGGAAAAACGGGGAACGATAGGACGGAGGTACGATGGCAAGGCGTGAAAAATGTTTGTTAACTTATATCCGTAGGGTCTTGTGTTAACCTAAGTTCAGCTGCTGTAGCGTTTTTGGATGAAGGTCATTGTCATGGAAACATGAAATTAAAATTAGACCACTACGGCCATATATAAAATGAATGGTTATATACAAAATTCTATGCTCATTTGTCGGGTCTAATAGTTAGTGCATAATTAAAATTGGAGCATGATTTTTAAATATAAAATTTGATTCAACGACCATGCAACACACAGTTTTAGTACAAAACAACGTTGCAAAGTAAGGACTTTTCTCGGGCCACAACTACTTAATAAGAATAACAATTGTTTGAAATGAACAATTATTAAAGAACGGAAAAACCAGGAAACGATAGGACGGACAGATGGACGGACAGATGGACGTATACCGACAATGGTATAATTTGACAGACACTTTGAATTGCCGAGTATAAAACAACTATTTATCTAACAGACAACCTTAGTCTTGAAATCCTTTTTTCTTATATATATATATATATTGTTTATGCTGTATCGTCATGTTTGTCGATCCGATACTAAATAAGTGTACTGGTTCAGCAGTTTTCTTTTAGACACTTTATATAATATTTTGAACTGCCTGTATTGTGTATTTACACGATCCCAGTGGACTTATATTATTCAATCTACCAATGAAAAAACAACATTCCATCCCTAAATGAAGAATATCTTAAACATTTAGAGTTAAACGCCACTGATGAGTCTTAAGTAGACGAAACGCGCGTCTGGTGTAATGAATTTGTCACCTTGATAATTTTGATTACATCTTGTTGGAATATTTGAGCAGAGCCTAGTAACAGCACGGCACGTCCGCGGTTAGCGGACTGAGAAGCAACTATAAAAAAGTTTTGGGTTAAGTTGAAAAGAGAAAGTTTAAGATCAATATGTTATGATTGTTTACGTTATTTATTTATATTGACACTCAATGACTAAGGCCATTCGTTGGTCAGTCTGTGTCTAAATTTTTGACAAGAAACACCGTCATTTGTATCGTTGCATAATCTTCTAGACTTTTATATTATTATTTTTTGTTTATGCTGTATCGTCATGTTTGTCGATCCGATACTAAATAAGTGTACTGGTTCAGCAGTTTTCTTTTAGACACTTTATATAATATTTTGAACTGCCTGTATTGTGTATTTACACGATCCCAGTGGACTTATATTATTCAATCTACCAATGAAAAAACAACATTCCATCCCTAAATGAAGAATATCTTAAACATTTAGAGTTAAACGCCACTGATGAGTCTTAAGTAGACGAAACGCGCGTCTGGTGTAATGAATTTGTCACCTTGATAATTTTGATTACATCTTGTTGGAATATTTGAGCAGAGCCTAGTAACAGCACGGCACGTCCGCGGTTAGCGGACTGAGAAGCAACTATAAAAAAGTTTTGGGTTAAGTTGAAAAGAGAAAGTTTAAGATCAATATGTTATGATTGTTTACGTTATTTATTTATATTGACACTCAATGACTAAGGCCATTCGTTGGTCAGTCTGTGTCTAAATTTTTGACAAGAAACACCGTCATTTGTATCGTTGCATAATCTTCTAGACTTTTATATTATTATTTTTTGTTTATGCTGTATCGTCATGTTTGTCGATCCGATACTAAATAAGTGTACTGGTTCAGCAGTTTTCTTTTAGACACTTTATATAATATTTTGAACTGCCTGTATTGTGTATTTACACGATCCCAGTGGACTTATATTATTCAATCTACCAATGAAAAAACAACATTCCATCCCTAAATGAAGAATATCTTAAACATTTAGAGTTAAACGCCACTGATGAGTCTTAAGTAGACGAAACGCGCGTCTGGTGTAATGAATTTGTCACCTTGATAATTTTGATTACATCTTGTTGGAATATTTGAGCAGAGCCTAGTAACAGCACGGCACGTCCGCGGTTAGCGGACTGAGAAGCAACTATAAAAAAGTTTTGGGTTAAGTTGAAAAGAGAAAGTTTAAGATCAATATGTTATGATTGTTTACGTTATTTATTTATATTGACACTCAATGACTAAGGCCATTCGTTGGTCAGTCTGTGTCTAAATTTTTGACAAGAAACACCGTCATTTGTATCGTTGCATAATCTTCTAGACTTTTATATTATTATTTTTTGTTTATGCTGTATCGTCATGTTTGTCGATCCGATACTAAATAAGTGTACTGGTTCAGCAGTTTTCTTTTAGACACTTTATATAATATTTTGAACTGCCTGTATTGTGTATTTACACGATCCCAGTGGACTTATATTATTCAATCTACCAATGAAAAAACAACATTCCATCCCTAAATGAAGAATATCTTAAACATTTAGAGTTAAACGCCACTGATGAGTCTTAAGTAGACGAAACGCGCGTCTGGTGTAATGAATTTGTCACCTTGATAATTTTGATTACATCTTGTTGGAATATTTGAGCAGAGCCTAGTAACAGCACGGCACGTCCGCGGTTAGCGGACTGAGAAGCAACTATAAAAAAGTTTTGGGTTAAGTTGAAAAGAGAAAGTTTAAGATCAATATGTTATGATTGTTTACGTTATTTATTTATATTGACACTCAATGACTAAGGCCATTCGTTGGTCAGTCTGTGTCTAAATTTTTGACAAGAAACACCGTCATTTGTATCGTTGCATAATCTTCTAGACTTTTATATATATATATATATATATATATATATATATATATATTGTTTTTTTTTTGTTTGATGGTGTTTAACGCCACTTTCAGCAATTTTCCAGCTATATCATGGCGTCCAGTTTTTATTGGGGAGGAAGCCGGAGTACCCGGAGAAAACCCCCGACCTTCGGTAGGAAAACTGGCAATCCTTGTCAATTAAGATTGGAGTCGAGTACACCCTGCCTGCAGTGAGAATCGAACCCGCAATCTCAGTGTTGACAGACCACGTGATCAATAGTAGACGAACTACCTTGACCACTCGGCCACCGAGGCCCCTATATATATATATAACAGCTCACATGTTTAGCAAACATATATATACGTATAACAGCTCACATGTTTAGCAAACACGTTGTGGCATGCCAAGTGAACTTGTTTGGCATATCTAGATATAGCGATTTCTTTTGCACTGGTTTGGCATCTCTGGTAACTCACTGAACTCATTTGAATATCAGCGATTTCGATTTTGGTTCAGACGAACAATTTTCGTTAAAATGAAACAAAACTGTGACGCAAACGCTAATTCAATCGGACCATCTCTCGGCCATTTCCGTCAAGGGTCGGTAAATAAAAGAGGTGATCCGATTGATGCAAATGTTCCATAAGTCGCACTTCTTTTTGCGTTGATTGTTTGTTTACTTGTTCTCGTTCTGAACATATTCGAAATACTACTTGCTGGAGTAAATTAAAAGTCCAGTCAATAAATCAATATATTTCGAAGTATACATGTTGTTAATAATATACGAAAATGGTAATGCCGTCATCATTGATTTGCTGTAGTAAACTGAGCCAATTTGATTACATCGTAAGACAAAAACTATTTTTTTCAATGCTATACGGGGTCAAAATGTTGTACCCAATCGTGCAAGATTATATATAAATTGGAAGAAATTGGGAGAAACTATGAACAAAATTACTTCTCCAATACGACGACTTTCGTTTAACATTTTGTTTTGGAGTTGGAACTCGTTCAAACCCTTTATATTGTATACCTTTTAGAAACAAGAAAAACAAAACACAAGCAAATGACATTTAAGAAAAAAAGAAGAAAAAATTGAGAATAGAGAAAAACTACATACAATATAAAGACCTAAATAATAGTTTAATAAATAGAATCATATATTTGCGTATAACGTAAAGCTTTCTGGTGACACAAATATGATGCAGAGCAGACTTTCTCATAAAAATGTATGCTACCTTTGTTATTATTGATTTTTTTTTATTTTGAGACAACATAAGACCAATAGAACCAAGCCGTTATCTTAGCGGTATTGTTCCTTTCTCTCATTAGCGCCCCATATGTCTATTACAGTTTATTTTTTGGTCTTGTGTAAATATTTCGACCGAAAATGACGTCATTGCTGCACAAGAGCAAGCTGCTTAAAAAAAGCAAAAAACAAAAAAACAAAACAAAACAAAACAAAACAAACAAACAAAAAAACAGCGCTGAAACATTTTGTTTTTATCCATCGATTAAGTTCTGCATTGTTCAATAATAGACAAGAAAACTTTTGATGCAAAGCATCAGTTCGCCGCCGATTTATTCTACATTCTGCACGCGTTTGTCAAAGTGATTTCTTAAAACAAGACACTTGAACTTATTCCCCATAAGTTTCTATGTAAAGCTAAGCCCTGCTGTTGTGGCTAGTTTCAATTGCCAATTTCTAAATTTGTGCATATGTAATCTTTTGTCATATATTAAATCATAAATATACTTGAATTAAAACTAATATTCACGTGGTTCAATTAAGTTATTGACAAAATATTTATTTATTGAATCTTACAAATATCGGCATACTCCGGAATTGTCTACGCAAAATAGCCTTTTATTCTGGTTTCCGATTTTCAAAGCTACGCTTGTCGATAGAGCTATCAACGAAAGACTTAGTACCAGGATAAAAATTGTCTCCCTCTATTATTAACTTCCGTAAATAGAATACTAAAAAAGTTATTATTACATGAAACTTTGATATCAGAAGAGCAATTTTAAAGTCGAACCTTATACACTATCTTTATTTTTCACTCAAGTTAAATGATTAACATTCTTGTAGCAAAATTCTGTTCATTTATGGTAACTAAGTGTACTTAAAAATATGTTCTCCTTTATCCATCGTTAGCAACGAAAGTGAATACAAATATATCGCCGCCCTCCTAATAAGTAAAGCAGTACATTCCCTGTTGTGAGCACTTTTGCTTTCACTTTGTTTTTTTTTTTAAGGAGAACACTATATTCATTAAGTGAATTTAAACATATTTATTCATAAATTCAATAATGAAATACAGTATATAATGAATTACAAAATATCTAGACAGGATCTGGTAGCAAGCACTTAGCTTTTGTCCAAACCATTTACTGTAATATATATCACAATAGTATTACATACACATTTCTGCATACTCTTTACATGTTAATTTTCAAAAGTGAAAATTTTCTATCATTGATTTTTTACTCAAATGAAATAAATTATTAAGATCAAAGGAAAATACATAAGTAATGATAAAATATGGAAAGATTAAAGGGAAAAAAGTGTACAATAATAATAATAGTAAGAATAATTATAACAATGATCATGTCAAAACTACAATGGGGGAAAGTGCTAATTAAGTGAACAACAACAACACAATTTTAACGATTAGAGTATGTTTAATTGTCATTCAACGAGAGCTTTAACCCTTAACATTTTTAATTCCGCGTAAATCTTCCGCAAAAAAAGTCCGAAAACATCGCAAACTTTGCGGTCTTTGTGAATACGACGTGCATTTTCCGTAACTTTCCTTATAAGATGCGGAAACGGTCCGTGAAGACTTCCACACATTCTGAATTTATGGAGGGTTCGTGAATAAGGTCTGTGAATATTTGATCTTCTATTATTTGGTTGTGTGTTGCCAATAAACACAGACTGTAACTTTTGTATAGTTTACATTTAATTCACAAAATGTACTATAATATAAAATACAACCAATAAATCTAATTACTAAAAATGTCATTATTTTATTTTTAACATTTTCAAAGATTAATATTGTTCTCAAAAACATTGCGTTCTACGTTTTATGCAATCACTTTGATTACATGCTGATCTAGACCTAGATATCCACTTACTGATCTTGACTTAGATATCCATTTACTGATCTTAACCTATATATCCACTTACTGAGCTAGACATAGATATTCACTTACTGATCTAAATATATCCACTAAATGATCTAGGCCTAGACATCCACTTACTGATCTAGACCTAGATATTCACTGAATTTGCTAGATTACTAAGAATTTTCATTATTTCCAACGTTAATGGAAAGTAGTAAAATGTTCTTTGTATATTGCATTACTTATTAGCATTTATATCAGGGCCTCGGTGGCCGAGAGGCTAAGGTAGTTTGTCTACTTTTCATCAGGTGGTCTGTCAGCGCTGAGATTGCGGGTTAGAGCCTCACTGCGGACAGGGTGCGCTCGACTCCAATCTTAATTGACAAGGATTGCTAGTTTTACTACCGAAAGTCGGCGGTCTTCTCCGGGAACTCTGGCTTCCTCTCCTAATAAAATCCATACGCCATGTAAAAGCTAAACAATTGCTGAAAATGGAGCATTCAAACAAACAAACAGCATTTATACAATTGTCTTAGACAAGTTGTCAGATTTAATTTTACAAAAAATGTCTGACAATTAAAATTAACACAGGGATTACTGAACACACCAAAAGATGCAACTTAATTTTAAATTATTGGTAAATAAAAGACATTATAAAACTTTTAGGAAAAATATTAAAATAAGACTAGCTAGCGTCGCTTTCTTTTCAAAATTTTGCACGAGTCTATGATAAAAAAAATATCATGCGACAGGCAATATAGTTAACGTTATATATCCTGATGTTCCCTCAAAGAAAACATTTCAAGACGAATATAGTATTCGGGATAGAAATGTTTTATTTAATAAAATAAGTCTGTCCATACATAGAAAATAAACTATGTTTTTGTTTCAATGATGTTAAATGCACTTTCAGCCGTTAATCTTGACAGAATAATTGTCAATACTTTTCACTTAAGATTGGAGTCGAGCTCAAACTGCCCGCAGAACTCAACAACTCAAGTTTAACAAAATTAAATTACTAAAACAATAATATAAACTTTGTTAATATACTGAGTATTTAGTCGTCGTCGCTGTCTTTATTATAACGTCGCTGATGTGATTTATTATCCCTTTATAACTGTTGGTGCGTTCGTTGTTCAGTACAACACTTTAAATTTGATATATTATCCCCTCGCTGAGGGCATAAGACCTCACTTTACATTTTAAGCGTAATGTCTAGATCACGCATTTACGGATCATCTCGCCGATTCCACAACATATTAATTTCAAGGATGATTCCGGAAATGCATATTTCCGTAGTCTTATACGGATCGCACATTTGTATTACTACGAGTTTAGACGTACCTGTCACGATAATGTAGAAATCGGACAATTGAGCCACGTGAATGATACGGATTGTAACGGTACGTTTGTTTGTTTTTTTTATTTTTTGATGGTGTTTAACGCCACTTTCAGCAATTTTTCAGCTATATCATGGCGTCCAGTTTTTATTGGGGGAGGAAGCCGGAGTACCCGAGAGAAAACCTCTGACCTGCGGTAGGAAAACTGGCAATCCTTGTCAATTAAGATTGGAGTCGAGTACACCCTGCCTGCAGTGAGAATCGAACCCGCAATCTCAGTGTTGACAGACCACGATCAATAGTACATGTAGTAGACGAACTACCTTGACCCCTCAGCCACCGAGGCCCCTTGTTACGGTACGACACAGTTTAATACATAAATGACATGGTGTAACACATATCAGGTCTTATACGCTGCGGATGAACAACGGTTTGTCACGGTATAAACGTTAGTACGAATAAAAGCGGTCTGATACGAAACAGTACGAACCACAACGGAGCGACAAAGACCTATCATGATAAGCAATCCGTACAACGGACATAAGAATAAATACAGACCAGCACTTTCAATACAATTTATTAAGAATGGACTACGATCGGTTTATCCGTGGTCAAATTTTTTAAATTACATTTTAATTCTTTTAAATCTCTAACGCACTTCAAGTCTACGGTGTAAGATATCAAGTAAATTTCAAGATAATATATCAGACAACATTTTCTCTGTTTAAGACCAACACGGCTATGTTTAAAAAACACAAACAATACTGTAATGTAATTAATTAAGTCAGAATATTATTTTTTTTTTTTTAAATATCCTAATTTATTGTAAGTCATAAAATTCATAAAAACTAATACACTCTTACCGTTTACTGATTCAGATGACTTGAATAAAGATACAAAAATAATAAATCTCCACATTTTTATCTCAATTCTACTAGCAAATTTGTACAACTATAAACTGACGTTTTAAGTGATTTTAACTGAGTTTTTAATTAGATCCTGCAAGTTAAGTATATAGTCAATATCAGTTCAATATTACACTGTAAACGACTCGAATCATATAGGTTTGTAACAGTTCATTTCAGTTCGACTTTTTCCACCTTATTTAATCCATCAGCGATTCATTGGCCCATTCATGTGCATTAAACATGATTTGATGTGCAAGAGATTTTTAAAAATAATTATTTTTATGTTGGCATGAGATAAATTCCACCTTGCTTAAAACCGAATTCGCATATTAAAGCTATTACGAAGAGAATAATTCGACAGAATTCAAATGTGAATTAGGGTAATTATAACAAAATCTTTATGTCATTTAAAAGCGATTTGACCGATAACCCTTAAAATAGGCTTCTGATTCACCGAATATGAAACTATATCTCAGAGTTTCATTGAATTCAAAAGCAAACATTTGAGTTATTGTTTTGAAACCTCTTTTTTGTAAAAATTTCTAACTTTTTTTGGCAACTATGACCTTGAAATTTGACGGATTTCCCACAAAATCGATAGACTTCTTACCACCCTGATATGTAACAATATCCCATAGTTTCATTTAAATCGGACGCTTTTCGAAATATCATCCGGAAACCAAATTTGAACGGACGGACATGAGTACCACTATTTACCCCCGACTCTAGCGGGGGTATAAAAACTAGAAAATAAGGTAATTTAGATAAGAAGAAATGCTTGCACCACTTAAACAACAATTTATAAGAAATACAGTAGATTTGGTCCAAAAAGGGTAGGGATGGGCCCTATTGGGTCCGGTGGTGGATATGAGTGCCTTTCGCTAAGGAGTTGTCAGGAAAAATTTTAAACCATAGCCACGTAGTAGTGCTGGTGGCATGTTTACCTGTTTGAGGAGACCTACGCTTCTTGCACGCTAAAGGTCCGGTTTTTTCAACGATAAGAGGAGAATCGTTAAAGTCGCAACAGAAAAGCTAAATTTTACACCCCTATCCTATATTCCATACTTTCTTAGTGGTATTCTTAATTTTCTGTCCGTTATTTCACAGATATTTTCCTAATTGATTTTTGTTGTTGCACGGAAAAGGAGGGGGTAACTTGGCATATATATGGTAACGGTATCTTTTTTCCTTTCCAATATATATGAAAAGTTAGCTCTTTTCAATGAAAAATATATAATTGGGTCATTGTTAATGATCTACATATACCAGTGCCCCTCATTTTCGTCTAAAGCTGAGTAAACCACGGTGACATGAGAAATTAAGTGTGCTTCTTTAAGATCACTTGATAAAACGTAATACCTATATGTTGTTAAATAAACAAATAAAACATGTGTCATGCAGTGATAATAAATGGGTGTTAATGTGTTGATAGGAATGCCGACAGATGTTAGAATAAGGTGCGATTTTCTTTCCTTGTACCGCCAATTTAGAGAGGAAATAAACAATAGGAGCAGAAGTTCTAAAAAGAAGAAAACATTTACATTTTATGTCCTAAGTGTCCTAAGATATCGCTTTAATTTTTAGGTATTGCTTAAAAGTGTTAATGTGGATGTACAATAAAAAAATACATCAATTGGCCTGGTTTTAAAATTCAATATATGATTAGGTCCCATTTAATAACGTCCGAAAGTATACGTATAGGGTGGGTTTCGTTCGCAGACCTGTACCTAAAATTAACCTTAGTCACCTCCCACCCCACCACTCCTTGACTTGTCGTCTAGGATATAGATGAAGTACTGCTCGTTGGACGTTACTCAGTCAATCAATCAATGTAAAAGTGAGCAAGACGAACACAATTATTCTAGTTTTATTTAGGACGTGATATTAATTGAATTGTTTAAAGAATATCCCTCCCAATATACTTGTGTTTGTTTGAACGGCGTCTTAAGCCACTTTCTGCAATTTTCCAGCTATATGACGGAGTCTAGCTCTTATTGGGGGAGGAAGCAGTACCTGGAGAAAACCCCTATCTGCGGTAGGATGATGGCAATCCTTGTCAATTAAGATTAAAGTCGAGTACACCCTGTCCGCTGTGAGACTCGAACCCGAAACCGCAGTGTTGACAGACCACGTAGTCAATTTTAGATTACTAACTTTCTTAACCCCTCGGCCACCGATACCCTACTACAGAATGTGTCTTAATTGCATCACTCATCATTCTATATTTTTATTGGGCATTAAAACGTCGGCTTATAACACAGGAGCTAGGGCCGAACTTGGTAGACTACCAATAGAACGTTTTATTGTAGCACAATCGTTAATCTATTTAGCAAGACTACATACCGAGAACATAAATCCCATTTTAAAAGAAGCTTTTATATTGTCAAAATATCTTGACAACATAGGTACATATACGTGGTATACATATATCAAAAGTATATTTTATGATACTGAATTATATGATAAGATAGAAAATTGCAATAATAGGAAGTTTACTTTATTAAACCTCTGATCAAGAAATTGGTTTAAAAAAAATATTTTAAAAAATACTATAGAAAATAGGATAAATAGTTATGACGAAACAAATAAGCAATTTTATATAAAAATCTTAAACTTAGTCTTGATCAAGAATTTTACTTATCAAGTCATGATTTGTCTATAAGAAGGTGCTTTACAAAACTTTGTTTAAGCGATCATAATCTAGAAATAGAGAGGGGTCGATACTTTAAAACTCCTAGAGATGACCGTCTATGAAAAATTTCCATGTCATTGAAAATGAAGAACATTTCCTCTTACATTGTAATTTAAACAAACAAAACAGATCAGAATTATTTGATAAATTAGGATGGAAAAAAGAAACAAAAAATCTGTATAGTCTCTTGTATCCAGTGTCTATAGAACATGTGAAATTAATTGGCTCCTTTTTAAAACAGTCATTTGAACTGAGGGCAAAAGAGGATTAATTTCATATTGTTCTTTTTCTTTGGTCAGTATTATGTACTTGTTTTTGTTTTTGGTTTTTTGTCACAAACATATGTTTATATGACAATAAAGATATTATTATTGAGTAAAAATGGTTATTTGAACAATCCAACAATTTATAATAATGTAACTTTTTTAAATTTGGCGCAAAACCAACAGTGCGGTCAATATCTAGTACATAACACTAAGTTATCCCACAGTGTCACGAAAGAACATCAAGTACAACTTTATGTAAGTAAATCTGTATTGGTCTCTTTAAATTTAATACTACCTTCTGTAAAATTTAGCGTTATCAATTGTTGAATTTTTCCTGACAGTCATTATTGATCGTTTAAGGTCAAATTTGTTTTATTTACATGGAGTTTGTGTCATACAATAACATAAAATGATAACGGACCGGGGGCTCCTCTGGGTTCTATGGACAAAAAAAAAATCATTGCATTTCTGACCGCGATTTGTTAAACCTGGTGCCAAAGTAGAAACCATTTCAAATGGTTTCTACTTTGGCACCAGGTTTAAAGTTGACAATGATTTGACAAGTTTAATATATTACAACAACTCTGGCCTAATTCTCACAACTGGTGATAACATTATACTGAATACTGGTCACGGAGTAGTTCTCGCCGGCAAGTAATTCTCGCCACCCGATCTTTTGACAGTTTGTGTGAAAAATTGGCATTTTAGAAGTGACCAGCGTAATTTGTTTTGGATGGAAGACGGTGAAATCTATTAAATGAAGCCGTTTCCATTGAATTACATGGAAAAATAACGACACAGTCACAAAAATGGCGAGAATTGCTTTTGTCTTTTTTATGGCGAGAACTACTCTCTGACCAGTATGCCTCTAGTATAGATAATTAGACATACCTGATTGTTTGTAAGGGAGTTAATTTCAGCAATTTTTAGCCATATCATAGTGTCTAGTTTTATCTGGGTTGGTCAGTTTTTGTACATAAAGCAGGTATTTGTGTAAACATTGTTTCACCAAAGCTACTTTCAGCGTCCAGTTTATATTGTGGAAGAAGCCGGAAAACCCGGAGAAAAAACCCAACCCTTCTAAGGAAAATTGGCAATCCTTGTCAGTTAAGAGTGGAGTCGTGCACAACCTGCCCGCAGTAAAACTCGGACCTGCAACATTAGTTTTGACAGACAAGCGATCAATAGTAAATAACTAACTACCTCAACCCTCGGCCCAGTTAGTAAAATTGATAAATAATAATATACGCTCATTAAACTTGCCCCATGTGAACATGTTGAAAGGAAGTTGAAAAAAAAATAATTTGGGATAGGGGACGGAAACATTTATAACAGATTAACTAAATACTGTTTTAATTCTTATCCTTTAAATTGAGTAATATCGCGGGTGCAACGCGTGGAGCAGGGTTCGCTTACCCTTTCGGAGCACCAGGACTCACCCTTGGTTTTTAGTATGGTTCGTGTTATTCAGTTTTTGTTTTTTGTGTTGTGTTTTTATTTGCTTTGTTGTAACCCTTTATTGTGTTGTCTGTCCTTGATTTATTGTTTTATGATCACTCCTATGTACTTTGATTTCTTAGCAGTTGCATTACTGCTTCATTAAGCTAGAAAACTACCCGGCATTGATATGGTACCATGTAAATAGTACTTTCGCAAAAATAATTTATTCAGAACGACACTGAAGTTAAATCAGTATTAAATTCAATATATAGATAACATTTCTCAGATAGTGTTAATAGTATTTAGTAAAAGTAACTCGATTAAATAAATTTCTTATTGACAGTAGTATACAGAATGTCATACATTGTTGATACCACTACCAGTAGTTATCCTAAACTATCTATTTTTTATGGGCCTCCGTTGCTGACTGTTTAAGGTAGTTCGTCTACTATAGATCACGTGGTCTGTCAACACTAATGTTGCGGGTTCGAGTCTCACTGCGAACAGGGTGCGCTCTAATCCTAATTGACAAGGATTGTCAGTTTTCCTACCGAAGGTCAAGATTTTCTTCTGGTACTCCGGCTCCCTCCCCCCCCCCCCCCCAAAAAAAAAAAAAAAAACCAAAAACAAAAACTGGACGTTAAAAGTTCAAAAATTGCTTAAAGTGGTGTCAAGCACTATTCAAACAAACAATCTATTTCTTAAGTCTTTTGAGCAAATAATGATCAGTTCTTGTAAGCTGGCTATAAACGTAGTTTATTACTTTATTTAAAGAGTGCGTTTTCTTTATACAGGCAAAATCAACACAATATTGTGTAATATTGAAATTGAAAATAATAAACTTGCATTGTGACTACCTTTATGTCTTCTTTTGGAGACCTTTTTTTAAATTAACATTTATAAAAATCATTTATAAATGTAGATACCACATTTTCCACTCGAGACATTAAACTAATTACAAATTTTTAAGAAACATTTGGGCCATCAATATGCCACAACCCTGTCTGAGCGCAGATGTGTTGAAAATTGTACAATTTGCGAATTTCAAATGCAATGGGAGGTATGAAGATCGGCAATTAAAGTGTTAATAATGTGAAATTTAAAGACATTATGTCAGCTATTTGTATATATGTGCAAAACATAGTTTATACTAGATGTATTTATACAATTCACAATTGAGGTGATGCAAGATTGACTGTTTTGCATGGAAGCAATCTAGCCACAAAGGGGAAATAATTTTTTTAACGAATTGGGAATTATTTTGCAAGCAATTGAAACTGCTAAAATGTATATACTTTGAAAGATGAAGACCCAATGTGCAAAACAGCACAATTTTTATTTATTGAACAAGGTCTCGACGACTTTGTTATCGTCCCTATTTTCAGGGACATTATAAATCTCCCTGCTATTTTTTCTATTTTTTTTACCTATGCAGTTAAAACCTCAAAATGGCGAGGTTATTTTACATTTTGATAGTTGCGGTTTTTCCATTTTCGTTTTTGTTGCACGGAAATGTGCACTGCGGCACAGAGAACATAACTGGTTCCCAGATATAACCTCTGCCACACGTCATCTACGTATACTGCGGAACTACATTTGTCGTCTGCCCCAGATAAAAAAAAATACACGATATCACTTTTATTTATAAATAGAATATTTATAAACCTTTGGCACGGTTTTACTGGGACGGGGTGTGTTGTGTGTGTGTGTGTGGGGGGGGGGGGGGGTAAAGATATTCTGGAAATAATTTTGTCAACTGAAATCTGTTGATCTAACACACAATTCAAATATCTATATTTAGTAAACCACAAACCCAGAGTAAACTGGTGCTTACACATTGTAGTATGATACCACCTTCATTTTAAATCCTAAATTGTTAGCTTTGTTAAAAGTTGTGCATGTATTTTGAATAAATTTTTTTGTGGTTTTTTTCCAGACTTTGAACATGACTGAGAACTTTTATCCAAAATGTAAGTTTTTCTTGTATTTTAACATACCTTTAACTAAATAAAACGACAGCAAAAAACTGGTAGGTATATTTATATTACTTGTTCAATGCTCTAAGATTTTCCCTAACTTGAGTTGATCTGCAAATGAAAAAGTTTTTCTTGTACAAAATCGTTTCGTTAAGAAAGGTAGATTATTATTATTAGACCCAAATATTTTTTATTCTGCAATTGTTTATTTTTTTTCAAATGATGGTAGAGCAAAGTAAAATTTGTTCTTAATTTCTCCTGCTTTAATATGTCGCTAAATGGAAAATGTTGTGGGTATTGAAGTAGAGTTATCTTTCCTTATTAACTTCGATCAACTATGGCTGTAAAATTTTATTTATAAAGTAATTGATTCAGTTTAACGTTCAGCGAGCAATAGTTCAGCTCTATTCAGCACGAGAAAAGTTTAAAAACAATAATTCAGTGGAAAAAAATCTTTAAAAATCTACACAAGGGGTCGTTTTCGAACTAAGACTGCACTCTTCAAACACGTCCTCGGTCAGTCTTATTGTATTATAAGCTGATTCCTGGCCAGCGTTGTTGGATGAACACTGATAACCCCACCACCACCACCACCACCAGTATAGCCCCAGTTCATCTAATTTAAAAAAAAAAGATTTTCACTTGCCCACTTGTAAGTTTTAGTCTGACTTCAAATTTCCCAAAAGTAAACTTAACTTGCCACGGGTGACCAGAAGTTGAAATTTTAGCGCGCTGCTTGTTGCCATGACAATTTATTTTAATACAAGCAAATGTAAAAAAATAATACAAACGTGTGAGTTTCCGTTGCTTATCTATTAATGAGTTTTTTTTTGATATTGTAATTTTTTATGAAAAACGCATTTGTTAAGTTATTTTAAATACAATAAATATTGCTTTAATAAGAACAATATTCCGTATTTTGAATAAATATATATATCATCACCAACAAACACCCTCAATTTTCTAATCAGAATTTTCATATTTAAATCGGTTTCATTTTATTCTAATTTATAATTTATAAAAATATATACTGATATTTTTATACCACGTACTTTCTATTTTGTTTACCATTCATTTCATTCTAAAGCAGAATAAATTTAAATATTTATTTTTGCTTATTTTATTGTTATCAGTGACAATCGCAGACGAACAGGTTATTTCTCTGAAGGATAGTGCTGGTAACACAGTCGATCTGGTAGAATATGACGGATATTACATGTCCAGGAATGCCATTGAGAGAGGACGAATACCAGATGGCCGCACAAATATACCTCGTATCATGCGTATGAAAGTACGACCAGATGACGTTTTCTTAATTGCCTATCCGAAAGCAGGTTAGTTTCATTTTCCTATTGCAGCATCATTTTATGTTTAAAGTTAGTTATTTAATTTTCACCAAAATAAACTTTCATAAAAGTGTGAAAATAGAGAAAAGAGCATGCTTTACATTTGCCAAAACGTGTTCGTCTTTCTGTTTGTGTCAAAGTTTAAATAAGATAACATATCATATACAGGGAGAACCAAGTGAGGAATATAACATGGTTCTCCACGAAATTTGCGTTTCACAAGTAGATGTAAATTTCGGTGAAAAACTTAGTCGTGCAACATTTAGTTACTTAACAAAAAAAAAATGATCCGCTAACCAGGTTTACGAGTCATAAATAGAAATGTCAGCAATCACATGTTCAGCAAGCCATACTCTTAGTCACACATTATTGATGAAATGTTACTTTTGCGCACCATAAATGTGACTTCATCAGGTCATGACGTATGCTTGAGCGTGCTATATGCAAATCCTGTTTACTTTACAGGTACACATTGGACCAACGAGATTATACACATGTTGTTGCTGAGGAACACGGAATATCACCCAGAGCCGAAGGAGCGATTTATGCTTCCGTTTCAGACACCAGAAAGAATTGACGAGCTTCCATCTCCACGCATAATTAATAGCCACATGTATTTTCGCCATTTACCTCAAGATCTATTAAATAAGAAAAATAAGATTATTTTCGTTAACCGAAATCCGAAAGATGTTGCTGTTTCCTTCTACCATCACTGTCAGAATTCATCTGTAAGCTTTCGAGGATCATGGCCAGATTTCCTGGATTTCTTTATGTCAGACATAGGTGAGATCATAATGTCGTTAACAATAAATAGCACTCTCATGTATGAAAATTATTACAGCATCGTGTTTATTTTGTTTTTTTAATGGAGGTTAAGCCACAAGCAATTCATATCTATCATGGCGTCTAAATTGTATTGAGGAAGGAAGGCGGTGTATCCGTAAAAAACCGCCAATTTTAGGCAAGAAAACTGGCAATCCTTGGTTTGTCAGGAACACCCTGCTAACATGTGTTTAGGTTTATATGTACATTATTGGACCGTTGCAAATGTAATTTCTAAATATTATGGATGATGAATTTATAGATAAATGCAAAAACCTACTTCTTAATTTTAAAACGTGGAGTGTAATTATAGATCACAGTCCTTTTAGTACAAAATAATTAGCGATTGGTTACAGCTGTTAATTTGAGACTAAACTAGAACCATTGCAATGTGACGCTCTACGTTAAGGCTTTTTTAAACCAATTTTCGTTGCAGTTTATCACTGTGCTTGGTATACGTATATGCAGGACTGGGAAAAAGTTATATTAGAACATCCAGAAATAAAGGTCCTGTTTGTGAACTATGAAGACCTAATTAAAGTAAGCTATGATTTAATTTAAACATATTTTTTTCATGAAATACATGAATTGGATTGGATAGCAGGACCAGGCCTATATATATATCCTCTCCATGGTAACATCAAACAATGGCACAGACATGTCATAATTAAGTCAAAGAAAGACAACTCAAATTCTATTGTAAGCCAAAAATCTCGGTTATTATAGCGTTTCTTTGTAATTATTAATAAGAAAAATAAAAACGAATTATCTGATGATTTACATGAATATATCATAACCAAATGGATAAAGCAAGCAAGGATATGGAATGTGAGGTCTGTGGCTTTGAGAAAGTAAGCTATAGATGTGACTAATAATGACACTTAATTTAATAGGAAATACCAAGTTTAAAAGTGCGACCCCATTTTCTTATTTCTGAACGAATTCCGGTGCAAAATATGGCAGCATTTAAAAACTAGTGCCAAATTTCTCATTTTTTTCTGTTTTCACTTCCAACTACTATTGAATTAAAGTCGAATACTTTAGGTATGGCATTACTGAACAACAAGATTATTTTTTTGGTCGGTGGTTTTTTTTTACAATGAAAGCACTTCATTGACTGGGGTGCAATGTGACCATTTATAACGTTTTATGTGAAAGAAAGATTTTTAATAGATTTTCTGATTGACAACATATTCGTCATGTTTGGAGGAAAACTTTTTCAACAGACTGTTGGTATTCCAATGGGTACTAATTGTGCTCCTCTCCTCGCCGACCTGTTTTTGTACTCTTATGAGGCTGAGTTCCTAAAAGACACTTACCCAGACCTTTAATTTAACATTCCGCTATATTGATGATGTTTTGTCCCTCAACAAGGCTAAATTTGGTGACTATTTACATTCAATTTACCCTAGCGAGCTTGAAATTAAAGACACCAACAATACACTAAGGTCAGCCTCTTACTTAGACCTACTTATAGACTTATAGAAATAGACTTAGGAAAACTACAAACTAGACTCTAGGACAAACATGATGACTTCAACTTTCCCATAGTCAACTCTCGTTCAAAATTCCAGCAGCTCCAGCGTATGGTGTATACATTTCACAACTTATACGTTATTTTAAATCCTGCGATCGGTATTCCGATTTTCTAGACCGATTCCTCCTGTTGACTGCTAAACTACTCAAACAAGGGTTTGTTTCACCTAGGTTGATGTTATCTCTCCAGATGTTCTATGGTCGTCACCATGACTTAATTGATCGTTATGGGAAATCAGTGTCTCAAATACGATCTGACATTTTTTGCCGAGTCATATGTAGTGATTCCTATTCCTGGATTTGACTTTTCCCTAGACATTACAATGAGTAACTCGATGAGTGTCTAATTAGAAGCAGGCAATGCTTACTCGTTTGGAGCACCTGAGTGCACCCATGGTTTTTATTGGGTTCGGGTTACTCTCTTTCTGTTTTTTGTGTTTTTGGTTTTTGTGTTGCGTTTGTCTATATCCGGATTTGTAACTGTCCCTTGACTTTTGGCTCTTATTGTTCGGTCGGTTTTCTTTGCTATTTTTCTTTTTATTAATATAAGTACTTATAATGTTTAGCCTGTTCGGTTACAATTCCTATCAATAAGCCCTGTTCACGATTGGTAGTTCGATGTATCCAATCTTGTGAATCATGGTGTCACGTGATTTTATTTAGGGCACTTTCCTCAACACAAATGTCATTTATAAGAAAAAGCTTTGTGTCAATAGTTCCTTCCAATATTCATATTTTCTGCCACACAAATTATTGGTCAATATTTATCTTAAACTTGCTGAGATGGACAAATTCGTTTTCTGTTGGCATTAAGGGATAAATCTGCTTTTAATACAGACACAGTTTAATTTTACAGTTTTTAGTACGTTATCACCTTGAATCAAACCTCCGATTTATGTCATGTAATTATATTTTAAACCATTTATACAAAACTGGACATCAAATTTTAAAATTTAAGTAATCAATGCTAATACACAGAATAATTTGGTGGTTATTAAATTATATTTGAATTTTATCGAAAGTTCATAAATCTTTTTCCTTCCTTGTCAGTAAATATGTAAGCATCCGAGTTATGCTAGGGTTTTTTCTGTGTTTTTATTCTTTTTTTATTCACTGATAATCTTTGATTTCATTAATATAAATATATAGGCGCTGCTTAAATGCGACTACGCATCCCACATTGTATTGTTTATGAAGTTACTTCAGCGCATGCTAACAGTGCCTTTTGGTGACGTTACGTTTCAGAAATTGCAAAAAATTAACCTGGTTTAAATTTTTCATTTACGCATGCTTCACTTTCAAATATAACCAAATATAACTAAGTCACCACCAGTCTAATATCCAGTTTGATTGGTTGTTTAAAACGCCATGTTTTAGTTAATTTTTCCACCGTTTTTGTCTGTCGGAATCTGTCAGAAAACAACTCAAATAAAGTAGCTTCCTTCTTTTTGTTTTCCGGCTTTCGAGTTAAACTAACCATTCCAGTAGAGTTATTCCACATTCGAGACATAAATCTGTAAAAGCATGCTTTTGATAAACTGTATTTTATTTGAATTTGATTACCGTACGCCAGATGTAAGGTCATAATGCTTTGTATATCGGAATTACCTCAAATACAATTAAAACTCGTAAATTTGAGGTATTCCGATGTTGCAAACCGGTCAAAATTTTGACCGGATTCATTGCTGGTGACCGGACTATATATTCGAAACGGACATCTGCTTACGGTATTGAGAATATTTATTCAGGAGTCCAGACTACAAAAAAATGTGTTTGACATTTTTGTTGCGTTTAAAAAAATAAAAACTTTAACTTATCAATGTCAAAATTATTTTTGTCTTCTTTTAAATTAAAGTTAGCGCTCTTCTTTTCACTATTTTATTAGGATGCTCAGCTACCATCTACCATGGGTGTGCTCATATTGATCACGTGACTTTATTTTACACACACGCAAGTAACCGTATAGCTCGCATCTGCATTGCTCGCTATAAATTTGTCACGTTTTGAGTGAAATTCCTTTTGATAATGTTATTTTTTCCCCCACAGTTTGAAGGTTACAAGTTTTTGTTCTCACACTTTTTCAAACAGATAAGAAATCGCAACCAAAAAACTTTATTATGCGACGAATTGTTAAAAATGATAAATCTTTAAAAAAAATATGAAGATTATTATTACAAGTATAAAATACTGTATAATTCAGTCTTATAGTCAAGTCATTTGCGAACTCAATTTAAAAAGTGGCTGTCAAACATAATTTAAAAGGTGCATTTATTTCCTAATTGAAATTGGTAGATAATCGACAAGAGTGTTTGCTATTGAAAATCTTCCCAATAAAAACTGGATGCCGTGATATAGCTGAAGGATTTCTTAAAAAGGCGTAAAATATCATTTAAACTAGACAAATAAACAATCTTATATTTATACTTAAAATCAAATCCAGAATGATTTAGATTTTAACGAAAATCTACTAAAGATGTTATGATCATTTTATGCAAATTATTGTTATGCAGTGTAAGTTGGAATTCCCATATTTGTATATGGTTGTGGAAACACAAGAATTTTATGTATTACAGAACACAGTCCATGAAATAGCGAGAATGGCAGAATTTTTGGAAGTTGCAAACACTGATGAGTTTTACCAAAACGTTGCCGATAAATGTTGTTTTGAGCAGCTTAAGCAAGATTATTCAATCAGATATGGCCCTGATGGTGACAACTTCATGTTTAGAAAAGGTAAAGAACAATGAACTACACACTTGTTCTATACATCCGTTACATGAGAAAGTATTGGTCAAATTAGATGCAATTAGCTTCACCTATTTTTGTAACTGTTTGGTATAAAGAATGATTCATTACGGGCTGATAAATGTAAACAAGAGTGTGTTTAAGTTTTTGCATGAATTGATGACAGTAAATGGCATATGCAGTTACCAAGCTTAACAAGGTTCATTCAAGTTTCATAGTTCATCTCTGTTTCAATGATGTTAAACGAGTGGTTTGCCTTTATTATGAACGATAATGTCTTTGAATGTATACAGTTGCAGGTGTATATTGCATATTATTGAGACCTTGTCCAGCATTCAAGATTTAACTGAATTATAAAATGTTAAACAATATTGATTGATTTATTGATTGATTGATTGATTCGATGTTTGCTTTACGTCTAGCGATCAGTATTTAAGCTATATTAAAGACAAGAACAAGTTAACAAACAATAAATCAACGGAAAAAAGGAGTGGCATTCGATATAGGTAACAAGTTTTGACTGCCATAAGAACAGTATGGAGTATTGGTAAGGGGCGGAGAATTTAGCATTTTGTAGCGGCTACTATGGGCCTTCTCTTTTTCTAAATCTACAAAAGGGGTCTTTATCATGCAAGGAGTGTGGCACTCTCCAAACACGTTACCCACTACGGTCCGTGCCCATGCTTTACGTATTATGACCTGACAACCAACACAACCACCCCAACGAAAAGTTTCCTCTATTTCCCACCCCACCGTCATTTAGCTGCTCTGTGGGTTGAGCGCTTGGAACCCTGTCAGTATGGTCCCAGTTTTCAATAAGAACAAATAACTAAAATAAAAATTTTCTAATGTTAAATTATCAGCTTCCCTAATACATATGAAAGAATTCAGTTGGTTTGTGTCAATTGATATATATTCTGTTAATTTATTCATATACATGACGATTACACAACAAAAAACAAAAATTAAACTTTAAGCCCAGAGCCGACTAAGAAATAAAATCTCTTTACATGTTATTTATTTAATTTTTTTGTAGGGCAGGTAGGCGGTTGGAAAGATTGCTTTACAGTTGCACAAAATGAGCAGTTTGACAATTATTTACTAAACAGAATGCACAAATCGACGTGGAAGTTTACTTATGAAATTTAATGCTGAAAAACTCAGAATTAACCACCATTGCATATACCACTACTAGTTATAATAAATAATTTCATTAAATATCTTTTGCTCGAAATTACACATTCAAAGTAAGTGGGCTTGTTTTACAACCATATTTTGGCATACTACAGGCCAAAAGTAAATTTATGATCTAGGTAATATATCTGTATTAGCATGTAGCAGATTACATTTTTCGTTGCTGTCGTTTGTGATTGATAATCTTTTTTCATTGAAAATTTTATTAAATGATCTACTTTAGTGTAATTTTTAGTGTTAAGTATTTAGAAAAAGTATAAAATTAAAAGATAAATATAAATAAATGGCATGAGACAATTAAAATTGTATTGAAGTACTGAAGACTCCATGTTTCATAGTTCTCTGTAGTGATTCAAACCAACTTCATAGTTAAAACAAACACGGAAACTATGTTCATATATACTACACATTTGTTTTCATTTATTGCGAATCTTTTGAGTCTACTTTGATGGATATACGAAAAAAGCTCATTTATAAGTGTAAACTCCCTGTAAATCACCATGGAAAATGTAGGTAATTCACACACCGGTCGCATATTAAATTATCAAATAAATCTTAGTTTCCAGCATTAAAGAAAAAGTGTAAGCTAATTGATAAGACATACAAACTGTAGTATATAGACTATGTCTAATACAGTACAGCGTACAAACCCTTTTATAAGAGCGCACGTTTTTGTTATGGGTGAACAAGTACACGTACAAAATCCTATAGATAAGCACAATTTATTCGATATTAGGTTTTACGACGTTATAAAATGTAGAAACCATAATTTTTGTTACATGAATTAGATTATCTTTCCTGTTATAGTCATGATATCATAACGTACTGCGGCGAACCTTTTTGGAGTCAAACATTTTATTGAAAGGTCACGTGTGAATTTTAAACGGAAAGGAAACGCCTAGCGGATTTAAATTAAAGAAATTAATTTCAATAAATGTTCATCATGAAAGTAAACGGCTTTTATAAATATTGAACAGATGTTTGTTTTCTGTGGTGAAATGTCTTAAACAAAAGATTTTTTTATAAATGAATTCTGTAGTTCAAACCAAATTTGTCATAAAAACACTTCGGAAACTATTTTCGTGTGTTCTATTTATTGTTAGTCAATTATTCAACATTTATTGTTACTATTTTACAGAAATTCTAAAGTAAGTGAAAATAAACAACTATAAACATCATGGTGTTTGCATGAACAGTTGAGATAATTTTCAAACCACATTAAATAATAAGTTGTCAACTGAATCTGCATATTAATAATACGGTACGAATATTAATAATAATAGGTAAGGCATTGTATGAGAGCACCCGATCGCATATTGCTTTCGGGGTAAAACCCGGTAACATGAGGCGCACTTTGTTCTGTGAGAAACAAAAATGCACAAATATTAACTGGAAACCCATTAAAAAGTAGTACGTTCACAGTTTCTACGTTACATAAAACGCCAGTCAAATTTTTCGACAAAAAAGTCTTTGACTTACATTCAGCACCTTTCCTTTTGTGACCGGTTTATTCAATTAATATCATTCAGAGTAAATATTGTTTAAGTTTGCTCTTACTGTTTTATCTTTTTATAACTTAACAACAGTACTACTTTCAGATAAGCATTCCCTACGACGTTATAGATATATATTGCTATGTAAGTGATCGTGAATAGATTTGAACTTGAACGAACTTTTCACCAATTTCTACCTAGGTTGCTTGACACTTTTATTTATTTTGTTAATTCTTGCTTAAAATCTCAAATACTACAATGTCATTGTTTTATAAATATATTTGTTTGAAGAATATTGTTACTAAAACTTTATTTTAAAAAAAAAACAGGTGTCATTTTGTCTAAAGATCGAGAAAAACACCAAACAATGTATTAGCTTCAAAAAAGTTTACGTGTTTTTAAACGATTTTTAAATTACCTGATAATACATTTCAATGCGTTAAATTGTGGTCATCGGGTGCATTTAAGTTGTTTTTATCCATTTTGACATTTGTTATAAGACCTTTAGTGTAAGGCCTTCATGTTTTGTTTATATTTGCATTTGTTAAATATAAATATGGTTTAACAAAGACATTTTGTATTGAAAATGTATCAATAAATATTTGTCAAGAGGGTAAAAGAACCAGGAAGTCATCGACCACAAAGGTAGCAGGTTATTGTTGACTAATGTGTTTAAAATATAACGTAGTCATGAAAAGACACCTGGGTATATTTAAAAAGTGTATTTAGATTCATGGTACCACACTGTTAGAAATTATCAGTTTTTATTTATACATAAATAAACGTTCATAATTAGTTATCAAAAGTAAGTTATACAGCTTTTTTCGTCACGGCTAACACTGGAAACGCGGCAAAACATTAAAAAGATCGACATAAATGGACAACTTTAAGGATTCTTTAATACATTTGCACAGAAATACGTTCAGTGAATGTGCTTTCTTAAATGTTGAAAGTCAGTATGAATTTTTATGAACCCTACCCACTTTTAAATAACTAGACATGTTGCCTGGTGTAGTCATCTCATATGTTCTGGTGTTTATTTCCCCAAAACAAACGTAATTATTATCTAAAGACTTAATATGAAGGATTTCCTAACTCTATAGAAACATTATAATCGCAAGTTTTGATTAGCTAGAAACAGCATTGCACTCAAAGTCAAAAGTTTTTTTAACGAAATTGATTACAGACCTTTACTGTGGTTTCTTTTTTTAAAGTATAAAAGTATGAGAAATATCAAATTGTGCCGTGTTTCAACCAGCTATAGAATGTAACGACAACTGATTGTTAAACTTTACAAATTGCTTAAAACGTTTACGTGTTATGACTTTTTGTTAATTACTGGAAGTAATTCAGTATCATCTCAAACATTTGTTTCTTTAAATAAACGTTGCACTAAACTTTACAGGCAGGTTATCCATTTAAACCGATCTGGGCATTCTGCTAATTTGAAAACAAATAGCACTGATAGTAAAGTTTTAATCAACTCCAGTCCAGGGTTACTTGTTCGAAAGTAACTGCAACGTATATTTCATCTATACATGTATTTTTTGTAATTGCTTACTTGTGAAAGAATTTACAACTAATTATTGCACATTATCATCAATATTGTACTAAATATTTGTGAAAACCAAAGACCAAGTGAGATAAACTTTATTATCCAATAGGCTGAAAACAATTCACAACAAAATATCTGCATATAAAAATAGAATCGGGTCCAGCCCTAAACACAAGGATGTTTACCTATCAAAGATTTGTGATAACTTAAATCAACAATGCGTATCACTTTTATTATTTTTCTTTAAGTCCAGTCATTTTAATTATCATTGAAAGAAATAAGGTAAGTAGCTTTTTCATAACTTGAAATGAATACGCCTGTTTTCTATGCGGCAATATTATGTATAAACATATGTTTCTTCGTCTTTTATGATAAATGATTTGTCATTTGATTATTTAATCTTTAAACATTTCCAGAACTTGCAAAACGAGAATTAATTTAAACTCTGCAAAATTAATGCAGATATAGATTTTTGTCATAATGAATCACTTTACACGGAAATCGATGAGTGTTGGTTTTTCTATATACTCTTTTATATACCAATGATTTCTTGACAGTTAATTTTAAGCCATGCATTTTGTTGTTTTTAAGTACTAAAACCAAGAATTGTGTTAACAAAATTGATGAATCCGCGAATGTTAATAATTTCTATAACCTACTGCATTTTTGCATATTATTTATTTACGATGTCGTTAATGTCTTCTTAGTTTTGGAAAAATAACTATTTATTAAGGTCTTTCCCACTACAGTGGAAAGACCTTCTTGTCTTTCTTATGATTATTATTATTATTATTAAGGTCTTTACAACTACAGTGGAAAGCCTGTCTTGTCTTTCTTATGATTAAGGTCTTTCCCAATACAGTGGAAAGACCTTCTTGTCTTTCTTATGATTATAAAGGTCTTTCCCACTTTAGTGGAAAGATCTTCTTGTCTTTCTAATGATTATTATTATTAAGGTCTTCCCCACTTCCAGTGGGAAGACCTTGCTTTTGCTTTGATTATTATTTTTTTTCGCCAACTTTCAAAATCAAACAGTTTAAAAAGTACGCGACATATCATTTTGGTCTTTCACGATAAGTTTTGGACACCGAAAGTCTATTCGGAATTCACTCTGTGAAATCAAAACATTTTTCTTCATGGAGTTATCTGCCCAAACACCGAAAACCTTGTTAGCGCGTAATCTCTGGAACTACAACAGATACAAGAAAACTGAAAAGTGACAAATGTTAAGGAACTTTTGGGACAACTTTATGACATATTTTGGCTAAAAATTTCTGACTAGCGAAGGCGAGCGGTATCCCTTAAATGTTTCAAGGACTCCGCTTACCACAAAAACTCACAAACCGTAAGTCGAAATCACGAAAGGTCTTCATCATTTGTCATCATGTGACATGTCCTTAAGGAAAATCTCAAAGTCAAAGTTCAAAAGTGACCTCGACTTTAGGCCTCCAATCTTGTTATCATTACAACTCAAAAACTATAACAGATAGAAGAAGACACTAAATGGGAAAACTTTTCCTCTCATCCTTTCATCATAACTCTCATTTAATACATTCTTCCGAAACTGTGCGATGAACAGTTTTCGAGTTCGAGCCCTTGGCTCATTTCAGTTAATCAGTTTTTTGCATACAACTTGAAAACGGTTTGAGATAATAAAGTAAACATATAGGTTTAATATGATCACCAAGTCAAGGCATTTAATTTGAGACCAATTTCAAAGGTCATGGGTCAAGGTCATACCATGGCAACAAGGTAACCATTACAAAAAGTCCTTAGCAACCATATATTTTTTTAAATCAGAATGATGTACTTTACTGAAATAAGTCATTTTGCAACCGGAAGTGGCATTTTGTCCTTAACAACGGCCAGAAAAGTCCTTGACAACCATGTATTTTTTTTTATTCAGGACCACATAAATAGTCTATTCCGCCTGAAAAATGGCCCAGTAACCTATGTAGGCAAGTTCACAACAAGACATTAAGAAAAAATAATTTCTTACAGGTATCTGGGAAAGACCTTTCTAATTGTTCTTGAACAATTAGCCCTATCTTTATTTTTTTTGTTCTTCTTCCTCGGAGGTTTGCCCAAAAGTGTCTCGACATATCATTTCGATACTTGGTATCATTAATCGGTCATACCCGGAGATGACATGGCTCATGCTTTTAGACCGATATATTTTTAGTAACAGAGTTATCTGCCCGAACACGAAAACCCTTGTTAGCAAATAAACTCAGAAACCGTAACCGATTCTTAAAATCTGAAGTGTACAAAATGTCGCTGGACCTATGGCGATGATTTGTCATGCATTTTTTTTCAATCGACTTCCTGTTTACGCGTTTTTGACCTGAAAAATGTCGCAACGCGTCAAAATTTTTTTCCCAAAAACCGTAAGTCCTATAGACTTGGGACCACCATCATTGATCCTAAGTGACATATGTTACATTTAAAAATGTCAAGGTCAAAGGTCAAAAGTCAAGGTCAAAGGTCTTGTTAGCACTATATGTCACAAACCATAAAAGATAGAAGCAGACAATAAATGGGGAAAATACTCCTCTTATTGCGACCTTCATTTGGTACATTGACCTGAAGCTGTGCGATGAACCGTTTTCGAGTTACTGCTCTTGACGCCTGTGATATAGCAAGACACAAAATCCCATAGCATCACCCTAATTTTCTGACTTTAGAGGAACAGTGGAAAAGACCTTCTCATTTGTTCTCAGAACGACTTTTTAATTGTAATTTGAGTTTTTTTGTGTCTTTCATTTATGCTTCATTAGTTTCAGAATTGAAATGGCCAGACTTTTCCTGCAAACGATATTCACAATACTATTATTTGTAACAGTGAATCCGAACAAAACAAGACTTTTAATTGGGGGATTGTTTTCCATTTATAACCACCCAGAGGACAAATCAGCAAGAAATATTGATATCGAGTCTGTTAGGAACTATGAAGCTGTAAGATGGGCACTAAATCTTCTGAATGAAAAAAACTACATTGAAGGAGTTAAATTAGGTATTATTTTAAATGTATTATTGCATCGTTATAATAGAAAGACATTTATTAACATTTTACGTTTTTTCCGTTATGTAAGGTGTTTCTTTTATACACCCGCAAAATGTAGTTGCTTCGATAAGTTGTATGTAATCAGATCCTTTTTTTCAACTTTTAAATTTGTATCTGATTTTAATTAGAATTTGTCAGTTGCGCAATAAAAATCTCATCTTCTACATTTTATCGTTTTTATAATATAAACGGGGGTAAAACCAGTAAAAATGTAACTACACTTTGAGTATTTATTAATAATCTATTGATATGGGTCTTTGGTATAATTGTTATAGATTGATCTTTTTGAAGGAAGCTGGTGCTTGTCAATAGATATGTCATTTTTAAAGATATATATAAGGTAAAATGGACCTTCTTCACCACTTTTATTTTTTTGTGATTAATCATATTGTTCATTGAACTGGCGTTTTGAACTTTCAACGGATTTTCCTAATCTTTCATTGTCTTGCTTAATGTTATGTGTATACGTCTTCGCTTCAATGTTAATAAATACTTGTGTTTGTCGAATATCTTATTATACCAGCTTTCAGTAGTGGTAGAAACAATAGTCCTGCATTTCACGGTTTTAATTAGACTTGCCGCGAGGCCTTTTTAATTTTTGGTGTAAGAGAATTACTTTCGAATTTCCCTACACTAACCACTTGTGTACAAAGGACTTGTAAAGTCTTCAGTAGATTAACATAAGTCAAGAAAACAACTAATAAAACTACTGTTGACACATAGGTAAACAAACTGCAATAAAAATAAGTATCACTAATAGCCACGATTGCTAAATCTTCCTGGTGATAAGTAAATACTCGGTATGTGAAAGTCGTTTCCGGCTTATGCCTTTTATTTACATGCCGTTCACTTATTCTCCACTTTTTTATTGTTTAGTATTTTGAAATTTGAAATAAATATGTCTTACATCGACATTACTGAACAGAATCGTAAAAAGATATCAGAAGCAATTCAGTTTTATTAAATTTCTTGTGTAGCAATAAAAAATAGGTATCTTTTGTAATATCTATTTATAAAGTCCAATTCTTATTTCCAATTTCTTTGGTCATTGCAGATAGTTATAAAAATTTAAAAAATGAATAAGACTTCAACAAAAATAGATCTTAATGTCTTCTTCTTCAGAGGGCTTCATAATACGATATCAGTATGGGAAAGGTTGATCGTCTTCAAAGTTGGAACAAACTAACCCGTTGATTTGATTGCTATTGTGTCTTTGAAATAAATTGCATTAACATAATTATCTATAAAATTGTGAATCAGACACTAAATGAGCAATAATAACGTGCAAAAAATGCCAATGGCATTCTTATTTTTCTTATTCGAAAAATAATTTTAAATGGTGCAATTTAAAATGTTAAGGGATTTCTGCTGCCAGTTAGAGAGCAACAAAACAAATACATATAGATTTGTCAGTCCAAAAATATCTGTCCAGTTAACTTATGTGATCAATTTTACTGGACTGCTTTAAGAAACAAATGTTATCTTAGGATTTATGAAAAAGACTACTATAACATCATGTAAAATTACAACTCGGTTATTAGATTAAATTAAACTGTATTATCTTTCAATGAGACTTTATGAGATGTTATAAGTCCTATTTATGTGTGAATGAAATATTGTCAAGCCTGTGCAGATTTAATACGTTCGTTGTACACATGTGGATAATATAATAAATGTTGATAGTTTTTTTATTGCAAAACGAAATTAAAAGAGGCTTATGTCAAGTCTCGTTTTGCGAGAATATAACAGAACCAGACATCCTTTATAAACCTATGTAAATGGAGAGAAAATACAACATAACAGTATGCAATGGCGACAAAGGTATACAAAACGGAGTGGCTACAGTATTTGTCCAGCTAACTAAAATAATGGCTCCCGGGCTATTTGTCCAGCCATTTAAAATGTACGTGCCATTTTCCAGGAGCACATCAGATGACGGATAATTTTAGTTCAATAATGACCGGACAAATCGCCATTCTATGCGCTATTCTTCCGGTTAGTCGGACAACTAGCAACAGCTATTTTAGATAATATATATAATATTGTTATAATAAAGTTAATATATATTAAACTCTTCTCCAGTTGACTTATCTGTTCTAAACGTTTTGTAAACAGCAATAAAACCCTAAATTATTTCGGAACGGGAAAATACCTGCTTTTTATTGCCAACCGGTACTTGGATAATTAAAAATAGTTATGTTGACTTTAATTAGATTTATAAATGTCACATGTATTGTGTAAAAATAATATTTTGCTTGATTTAGATTTGGTAATGTCACATACAGGAAACTCTCCCGAAATATCGAGTTTGAAAGTTGGAGAACTCATCTATCAAAACTCAGAAAAAGCCTGTTCAGAAACTCGAAAGGACCCATTACTAGGTTTGTAATAAGAAGTATCAATCATAGTTAAAAAGTAAAAAAATAGTATATAAAAGTGCACGTAGCAAAATGGAAACAGTGGAACAAAGTGATAACGTTATAAAACTTATTCAAAGCAGGCCTGCCGCTGAAATCCCAATATACGCCCTTAATGTATCTGGGCCACAAATGACCCACGTGATCATATTGTGTGTCCCGGATGTCCAATGTTTTTCAATGGAGCAGACCTCGGTAACGTTCGGCAAACATCGGAAATACTATTTGAGTAACTAAAACTGTTTGCTGAGAACAGTAAACATTGACTCAAAGTAAAACTATATTCAATTTGTATCATTAATTAGCAATAAATTAAATTAATATGGCTATATTTCTTTGTCGAAAAATAAAATTAAACGGAGACTTCAATTATGGGTCGGATACCTTAAATAAAATCTTCCCAGCCATGAGAGGTAATATCCCTATCTACAGTAGCAGCTGTGTAATTTTGCCTCCGATGCCCAAATACACTACCACGTCTTTCTGATAAGAAAACAAATACCTGGTTTTGTTTTGATAGACACGTACAGAACCGAATAACGTACGCCCACTATGAGTCCTCTCTAGACCGAATATTTATCGTGCCCTTCTTTTGTTATTGCTATTAAAATGTTCAGCTCACCGACCACTTTTAATTTTCGTAAAATTTTGGGGTGACCTTATCGATTTGAAGAATTTAGCTCAGATATTACTTTACTGAACGTAACTGATTTACTATTTAATCAATAACAAATACAACAATGTTAATATAGTCTTATTTTCGTTTGTTTGGTTTTTGCGTCTTTTTTTAAAGGGGGAGGGTTGGTGCTGTAGCATGCTGAGATTTCTACTCATATCCTGTTTTTTTTTCTATTTAAGATGCACGTCAATACACACTATCGATTGTTCGCTAATGACAAAACATAGCTTCTTAAGCTGAAGACAATACTGGTTTCTTTTGTGTTTATTTTCTACCACTAGGCCAAGACCATTATTTGTTGACTGTTAATCCCCAAGGGAATCAAATTTGCCAGCAGGCAACACTTCAGTGTTATCATGCAAGTCACTCTCCGGCACAGAGAACATAACTGGTTCACAGATATAACCTCTGCCACACGTCATCCTCCATTTACTGCGGGACTACATTTGTCGTCTGCCCGTGACGTTTGTAAACAAAGAACAATGCTTGTAAAATAATATACGAGAGCTTATTTATTTTTATATTGTCTGTTTATATACATTTGATATAGTTTTACATTGAAATAACTGCGTTTGTACGCGAAGCTTATCCGCCATGAGAGGTGTCTCTCTCAATGTCAACCAATGGTATGGCAGAGGTGATTGTGGTTGACGTAGGATACCCAGAATCCTTTGTCTGGAGATTGCATGCAAGTTTGCGTTTTACATTGTTGAAATTGAAATAAAAGCAAGGTTTATTTTCATTACTTTAGAATAATCTTTGATTTTGTATTGCTTTTTTATCCTTGGCTTCTAATTTTATCCAGCTTCAATGTATAGTTTTGACACAATGTCCGTCTTCGAACCTTACTGACGAGACGTTAAATATCAAAACGTTCATCTAGCTCGCTTTATAAATAATAATATCTTTGATTATACTTTTACTGTAAACGCTAATTAGTTGCAGTAAAGAACATACATTAGTTATGTTATGTGATGTAAAATTATCTCTTCCATAATAAAGCTATTATTGGACCCGAAACCAGTGCTGAAGCCATGGTAACGTCTGCACTTCTGAGTTCTGTGCCGATAGAGTATCGTATCCCACAGGTGTTATTTTCAACGCCAACCGAGTTACTAAATGACAGATTAAAATACACAAATATTCTACGAGTTATTCAGTCGGATGATATTCACATAAAGGTATGCAGTTTGTATATTAGAAATGCAAATGTATTTTTATATTATGTACTGATCAATGGCATTTGCTTACTGCTCTGTATGACCATTTACGTAGCTGTAAGTTACTCTTAATAGTCATTTGATGTTTGGCCACTTTAATTAATTTTTGGCTTTATTATAGCTTCTTGTTTTTATTGGGGAGGAAGCCGGGGTGCAAGGTAAAAACCCTCGACCGACCTTCAGCATGAAAATAGACTTTTCTTGTCAACTGTGGTTGAGCGAATTTTGAAATGAGCATTCATCATACATGTACAAGGCTTTCAATCATTCAGACAAAACCTTGCAAATACAAGAAGCAACAAGCACTCAAAAATGCTGCAAGAAATACTATAATTTTCTAAAACGTCACCGAACGTCGTGGTTTACTGCATTTCTTTCACGTAGTTGTTACGTTGTAATGTTTTTTCTCCTAGTAAAGCTTGTTGTACTGAATAAATCAATAAAACATTTGTAATTATCAATAAAACAATTTATAATAATAATTTATAACAAAATGTTATATGTTTATATTTATAGTCAATGGTAAAAGTTTTAAATGAAAGTGAATGGACAATGATTGCAGTTATATACGAAGATAAAGCACATTTTACTCAAATTGTCCATTTATTTAAGCAAGAAGTTACGAAACTTGGTATATGCATAACAGCTAACTATAGCATTGATAGCAACGTGGAAAGCGTGGAACATTTCTCTGATATTTTATTTGACATTATCAAAAAGAATATAAAAGGTATTGTCTTTTTTGGTCGAAGCGTACACACATCGAGTTTTTTAGAAGCTGCAGATTCCATTTTAAATACTTCCATTGCCGGCGATAGACAAACCAACCTTCCTGTGGTTTTGTTTTATGAATCTGCTGTAACATCGACGGATGTTTTACAGAAAAACGGTAAACCTTTTATATCTGCACGGGGATCCATGATTATGAGTCCACCGGTATCGCATATTCTAGAATTTGGAAACTATTGGTTAAATCTTTTTCAAGATGTGTCTTTACTGCTTGAAAACTCTATCGAAAATCCTTACCTTTTAGATGTTTTCGAAAACATAACTGGATGTCGGCCTGTCTTGAACAACACATCTAACTGCTCGATTCCAAGTGGTAACAAATTAATGAAAATACAAGTGTCTACACTTTATGCCCCGTTTGCGACTCATGCGGCTTTCGTAGTGGCAAAAACTCTTAAATCAGTCTTCTACGAATATTGTAAAAGTGACATAAACTGCATGAAAACAGATCACCTAAGCTATATTAAAATACAGAAAGAATTGTTTAATGCCTCTATAGACTATGGTGAACTGGAAAAAAACTATGAAATCGTACTAACCGGATGGAACAATAAGGTTGTTCAGTATTTGAATGGAGAGCAAACTAAAAAAGAATATCATGTAAAAAACTACAGAACATGCGAAAGTAATGGGAATGATATAGATAACCATACTTGTCTAGAAATGGTTTTAGTAAGTTTTATTGCGTTAATTAGTTTAAGCTGGATAGTGATTTATTACTTCTGCTTTAGCAGTTTCTCTGGCAACAGCTTCACATGTCTAAAAATATCATTCGAAGGCCTTACTTTCCTGTCACGTGGTATACGATGTACCTAAAGTTGTTTTTGCTTTTGTCACAGATCTTATACTGTAATTGTTTTGTACCATCTTTAATTCACACTAAGTTATCACCAATTTAGGAACTCTCTGCAAAATATGGCGCTTGTCATTTTTGCATTTGATGATCTCGATATCTGTGTAAAGTAGTTAATGATTGTTGTTAAGATTTTGTTCACTCGCTAACTAAATTTGGTAGATTGCGTTGTTAAACTTTAAAATCTTAAATTTAAGTATTTTGATTAAGAAAATATATTCTATTAATTTATTTTCAACTTGATGTAAATTAGTTTTATATCAATTACGACATTTCATAAAACATCAATTATGTTTTAAACAAGTTAATTGTGTGTATTAAGATTGAGTTATTTCTTTTATTTTGATGTGTTTATTTTCTATAGGTTGGTACATATCACTTGGATACTGATAAATTTTCATTCAACACTGAAAAATACCGTGATTTCATTTCCGGCAAAGAAGTATGCTGGGAACAAAGAAGAATTGCACAGTGTCCTGATGGATATATTTGTGATGAATGCTTAACCACGGATTTGTCATCTAGAGTTTTGTATTATCCTGGAGATTTAATCATAATGGCCTCAATGCCAATTCATAATAAAGGCAACAATCCATTAAAATGCGGAGAGATTCGCCAATCGATAGGATTGGAGTTAGCACTTGCTATTCAATATATCATCAAAGTATACAATCATGTAGGGCAATTTTATAAACAAAATGGAAAGTCGAAGACGATTGGACTACTTTTGTTTGATACATGTAATGATCCGCTTGTAATACAAGAAAAGATTATCAATTTCTATCGGAATGACCTCATTATCAATGGACAAAGTATCCGAAATAAAATTTTGGGAAATGTTGGTCCACTTGGCAGTGGTCCTACAATGGCCGTAGCAAATATTGTTGGAAAACTTAATTATGTTCAGGTACATACAAAAACAAAAACGAGTGGTAATTAATTTAATTAGAAATCTGATAACATTATTTAAATTAAGCAGTAATTATTGATAAAAAAACACTAACCAAAAATGTGTTTTATAGCGCTCTGTTATGTAATTATATCTATTTCTATATAAATCTGATCTCTATCTTGCCATGACTTATTCTGAAGTCAATAAGCCAATTTAAACCAAATTTTAAAAAAAATAATACTAATAAAATGTCACAAATAGGTTAATGTTGTAATGTTCTAAATAAAATAAAATACAAAACATCATGCAAATTACAAATAGTCTTTATGGCTGAATCGGTTTCAATTTGAAAAAATCGGTTTCATTTTGACTGAAGTAATATGAAATCTGATTAAAAATAAACTTGACATAGATGTCCTTTATGCAGCGACCATTTAAAATGAATTCCAATTGATAGAAATCGGTGCATAAACCTCACTATTAATTAAGGTGAAAACTAGCTTTGTCTCCATTTTGCATCTGTAGATGAATATGGTATAGCTTACAGCTTTGTTGTTTTTACTTTTTTCTGTTTATTATGTAATAACAATTACTATTTAATGACAGATTATATTGATTTTGTAAGGTTGGATGTTGCAGTGCTGCATCTTTCCTCGGAGATAAAAACCTATTCCCTATGTTTCTACGGATATCAACGCCTCTTAACAAAGCCGTGGACCTGATGCTTGATATATCATTGCATTTAGGTGTTAACACAATACAAATAGTTTACGGAGAAGACGAATTCGGAGTAAATGGTAAAGATCTTACTCTTGAAATGGCAAAGAAAAAAGAGATATGTGTTGCAAACAACATATCTGTCGCTGAACGAGATAATGGAGATTATGCAGATATTCTGAACAGACTGAAAGAGAAATCTCAAATTAAGGTTGTTTTCATATTTTTACGTTCTCATGTGGCACCAGCTTTTGCTAAAAGTATAAACCAACATATAGCACCTGGCGATTTTCGATTTTTGACATCGGATTCATGGGGGAAAAGATCAGAAAATATCAAAACGAACATTAACTTACGTGGTACTATTTCCCTTTCCCAAGAAATGCCAATGGATACTGCACATTTTGAAATTATGTTGTCTAAGCTTCGTCCTAAAAGACACAATGAAAATAACCCATTTTTGTTATCATATTTTCAGTCTCGGCTTAACTGTTATTTTCCGTGGAGCTTTAACAAAAGCTATTCTAAAAAGTGCACAGAAAATGATGTTTTGCATACATTTGGCGATGAGTTTGATAATTGGTTACCATTCGTTGTGAACTCGGTCAAAGCGTTTATTACGGGAACCAGTGATGCGTACGAACATTTTTGCGGCAACACGTCTTCAAACAAAGCTTTGTGCGATGAATATATTTTAAATCCGACGGAAGTGCGCAATAGAATTCAAAGGGTGAAGTTAAAGATATTAAATTTGGACGAATTAAATGTTTTTGATGAAAATGGCGATGGAGTTGGAGGTTTTAAAATTTATATTGCAGAATTGAATAATGGGACTGGACTTTTAGAATATGTAAAGGTAACTTATATACATAGCTATATAAAGTGTTACATTACTTTGCAAATAATTTAGTATACCTTACTTTAGAAGGTAATACTTTTCGCATTTTATTTACTAGATGCATACATTGTATATCCAAATTATGTATTTATATTATAACTGTTCAGGAAACATCATTCCTATAACTAGAGGAAAAATAATAAAGCTAATAACTTGATTCAATATCGTGTAATTATATACATATATTTTAACTCGTGTGGACGTTTATCATTGACATTCGAAGAGGAAGCAGCAGTACCCTGTGAAACCTGGTAACCGGCAATCTTTGTCAATTAAGGTTAAAGTTGAGCGAGCACATCCTGACAGCAATAAGGCTCTAATCTGCAACGCCAGTGGTTCCATGCACGTGATGGACAGTAGATAACTACTTAATTAAACGGCCATGGAAGCCCTGAAAATTCTACTGCATATACATTTACTATTAATGATGGCTATAGAATTATCATTGGGTAATGTTTAATTTTTTTTTAATTTTTTTTTATTAATTTAATATATTAGATTGGCGAAAAACAGTTCGATTGGACAATGGAATTAAATACGGACAAAATTCGAGATATTAACGAAAAGATAGGAAGTGACTTTGCCTCTTTTAGCGATACATCTAAATGTCTGGAAATAAAGATAAGGTGTGTATACAGTACAAGATTTAAAGGTCTTATTTATTTTCTATTGTTGCACGCTACCACATCGTGCTTATAATGTATTTAAATCGAAAGAGAAAAATGTAAATTATGAACTCTTTTACAAATTTGTAATGAAGAATAAAAGTCTTTTTATAGGAACAATGATGGGTTTTATTGGAGCTCGTGGAGTTCAAATCTAATTCATGGGTTTACTTGTTTGTCTTGATATAATTTTTCCTTTCAGACAAGTTACACTATTATTGTCATGTATACCATTGTTAACGTTTAATTTAATATTTTCATAAGGTAGTGTTGTTGATTGGGCTCAGATAAGATTAACTGGACACTACAATTTCCTATGATAGTCTTCAGGGCCGTAACTACCATTGAGGCAACGAGTTGCCTCCTATAGGTTTACAACCACAAAAAATAATGTGTGTATTTTTCTTTGAAAATCCAATATATTACACAAAGAATCAACTATAAATTATAAATGTGTAAACATGTCTTGTGTAGTTTACGGTAGTGTGTTATTTTTATTATCCGGATTTTATTTCTTAAGATATCCGACATTGGAGACTGATGAAAATTTTTATGTTTTGACGTTTTGTAATTAAAACAAACTCAAATTCATAAATTTTAACTTATTTTCCAAAATTCAGGTTTATTACTTTAGATATTGGGTTCTGGAATCCCAGCAAAGATACAAAAACTACAAAATATAGAAATACTCCAAAACCGATTGTTTAAATTCAACATTGTTAAAATAAGAGGGAAAATGTGTAATTTTACGTTGATTTTTGCAAAATTTTCTTCCCTCCGGGGGCAGGCCCCCGGACTCACCACTTCTTGGGGTCCTCACTCGGCGGCCCCAAGCCCCTGCCTCTTCTTTTTTCTTACCATAGTAACGGCCCTAGTCTTACTGTTTTAGATGTCCTCCTATACACAGTTTTGTGTGTGTTTCTGTTTCTTATTCATTTCTTATCATATACATAAGAGTTGATTGAGTTTTAATTTTTTATTTTTACAGAACAATAGAGAAAACAGAGTATAGTATTTTTGCCGTCGCAGGCATTTCAGCAATTATCTTAATATTAAACATAACATACTTGATATATAGAATAGCACATCATAGACGGAGTAAGTTTTTGCAAGACTTTGCCATATCTTATTTGCAGTAAATTAATCAGATGTCAGAAAAAATCAAAGTTGCTTTCAATTTTTTATCAATAGCTGCATAAAATGTTTCGTTAGAATTTCTTTTTAGATCATCTCAGAATGCGAAAAAAATTTATTGATACATGAATGTATATTTGTTCGACTCAGATCGATGTACGTCCTCAAAAGGAAGTCGTTTTATCAGATCTATGGCAGATGACGTCACAGACGAAAGTAATTTTTTCATCAATGGTCGATGACGTCCTCAAACGTTGATGAACTCTCAAATAAATCCTTGATCACATTAACAAAAAATAATTTGCATGTTGCCTTTTTCTTTTAATTAGAAATTATTTACACTCTTAGTCACAAAAATGATTCCGACGGTTCGTATTGAGAAAAACGTTTATGCATAGACAATAAGTTAAACAAGTTAAACAAAATATCAATGAAAACGACGAAAACGATCCAGAAAATGAATTTCTTTTAGGGTAGTAGAATAACATCCATGTCAGATATCACAACTTATGCAGTTAGTTTCATACTTTAATTATAAAAATCAGAATATTTCTTTTAAATTATTAGATAGGAATAGAAGAAATTGTTCGTTTGTGGATATTGGGCTGTTCGTAAGATATGCATTTACTTGTTTCAAATGAAGGCAGTAATATCAAATGTCCATACTGATTGCAGTTTAATAGATCATTGCATGTTGGCTTAGCGTTCCACGTAAAACTTTCAAGCTTTAAACATTAAGTTTACGACTGTTTGATTTTTATACATGACTGTCACGCAATAAGATGGCACAAAACATTAACACCAGATTCTACATTAATCGTTTGGTTAATGTCGATACACATTGCCAACAAATTTCATTGTCACGTGCGTTTGTTATTCCAAATTTTTTGTTCCCCTGTCAGATTTTGAGCAACCAAATTGTTCCATGAATTTGAAGCGTTTATGACGTACGTGACAAACATTTGAGTACCTTCAATATCGGCCATGTATTTTCCAATTGTTTGACGTCATCTGTCATAGATCTGAGAATATGTCGTCGATTTGAGAACGTACGTCGATCTGAGTCTAACATTTTTAATAACGAAAAGTAACTGTCAATAAATAACAACAATTGGGACAAACTAAAACTAAACTTGTGAGTGTAGTTCTGATTTGTTTGTTTCATTTTATGTCTAGTTTCTTGTATCATATCATAAAACAAATTCAAACATATCTGTTTCAGAAAAATTACAATCAGCAGATTATCAGCATTACATAGATCCCTTTCATTCAACCTCAGGATAACTCATTCAAAGTAGAGATTTCAAAGGAATGGAATTAAACACCGTAAAATATTTTTATGTAGATTTAAATAAAAGTTAATAATTTTAAATTATATATTTTATTTACAATTAATTAATTTTTGAACGTATTACAATTGTTGTTGTTTATGTTATATAAATAAATGATTTTTACTATTCTTGTAAACAGTGTCCTATCATAGTTAATATGTTAGTTTATTTGCGGTTTTACAAAGAGCATACGTTTCCATGACTTGATCTTATAAATACTGAAACAAAAACAGGTGGATAAAGTGTGAAAAGTGGTTACATTAGCTCTTAGTAAAATTTAACAGGTGCCTCAGGTGCTATGGATTGGCACCCAGTTCCTGTTTTACACTTATGGTTTTGTCATGTTATTCGAGATAATGCATCCTCACAAGTCAGGGTTTCTTTGTCCACTGTAGTGTCCACGAAACCCTGACAAAATTAGCAAGGAAATTTTCGGACTAGAAGTCACTATTTTGATTGGCTACATCATACCTTAACGTAGCAAATCAAAAGCTTGCTTTCATTTACTATTTTGTTAGAGGATATACCGATGTCGATTGTAAATAAACTAAACGGATGTGTTGCATAGACCATGTGAAAATCAGTGTATTTTGTACAATAGTGTAACTACCGGTAGTTTGTTATTACCACGTTTATATTTATTAGCTGCTTTACGTTTTCTTCCCACTCAAGAATGAGTAAGAATGACTACAGGCAAACACTTGCTTCTGTCAAGCAATTTCATTAGTTGATATTTTGAAGGTTTGACGTCATATGAAAATCTTCTAGCCCGGGAATTTTCCTAGCTGAGTTTGTCAGGGTTTCGTGGACACATGTGGACACAGAAACCCTGACTTGTGAGGATGGAGATAATGGTCAGTCTGGTAAATGCCACACACGAGCCGAACAGACAAAAATAATGACAGTACACATGAAAACTGAATCACTAGTGAGATAGATATTATTGGAATCAATCACGATCCATACGCGAGCGCAGAAATTCCGCCAACTATGGACGCACTCTGCGGATATAATCCTCCAAATGTTGTCATGCCAGGACTTAGTAAAAAGAATTTAAAATATTTTATTAACAATATACATACAATATTAAAATTGTAATTACCCATTTTACTAATGACAATAAATTTACAAAATATGCATTTTCATTAGTAAAGAATCAGTACATTTTGTTGCCCTTTACTATATGATACACAATTATAGTCTTTAAAATAGATCGCTATTTCTTTTAATAGTTTACTATTTTAAAGTGTGTTGTCTAATGTACGAAAATTTCACATTTTGCTTCAATATCAGCGGAAAGAATAAATTCAATTTAATATATATATATATATATATATATATATATATATATATATATATATATATATATATATATATATATATATTCAATAGACAAACAACACGTAAGAAATTGTAAGGAATTTTTATAAAATGTACATACTTTTAAACCGGAAATAGATGGAAGTGAATTCTGATTGGCTTATTAAATTTGAATGAAGGGAGATTCCAATTTTTTAAGAAATTTCAATTAGCCGTACAATATCTTTTTTTTTTGTTTAACTATAACCGTGCCCTCATTACTTTTCTATCAGCCTTTTTTTAAAAAACACCCTCAAAATACAGCATGTTCATGTGACAAGGTTTACAAAAATCAAGTTAAAAAAAATATGAATTAATAATATAAAAAAATGTTACATACAAGTATATATGTTTTGTCCCAAAATTATTTGTGTCAATAAAAATCATATCCGAAAGGTAAGACTATTCAGAACTATTCTTTCGTTGATATTGATAACATAAATATCGAATAATGCTGTATATATTGACAATTTAAAAATAATACATTTATATTGTTTAGAAACATTTCCTTGGCCACGTACATAAAAATATCCGTCCATCAACCTATTCCTAAAGATATGTAATTGATCTTGAAAAGTGTTGTGTGAGATTTTGCGTCTTAAAGTGTGCTTGAACAGATACTTTCTGCTTTCTTACAAAGCATTGGAACATTCAAATCGTTATATATATTTACATTTACACAAATATATCTCTTGTTTTGAAACCTGATTCACATAAATCATTTATGCTATTTATAAATCTAATTTAACCATGTAAACCTTCAATGTTTTCCTTTAGTTCGGAGATGTTTTTACATAGGACATTACGCAAAAACATTTACCCGACAGAAGTAGGATTGCATGTAGACATTTGGGTCCCATGTAATGATTCACTGATTTCACATGTGCTTTTCTCTACCATGCCAAATAGTTAAACACAGCTTTTTTATACTCTCAATTTTCCCGCGTGTTCAAACTTTATGCATGTAACATGTATATCGTCATCAGTAGTGTAAACAACCGAGTGCCACATTGGACCGAAGACGCTTTAGATATACTGTACTCCAGAAACTCCTTAAGCCAAACAAAATCTTTCTTTTCACATTCAGACGGCTGTAGTGTCTTCACAGCTTGAATTACAAATATGTTGAAACCCTCTCCACATTGAAACGATTGTAAAAGATTCTCCATGGCAGCGATTCTGTCATCATAACCACTACAAAGGATTGAAAGAATTACGATTGGTTATATTATTTCAGTTCTGAAACGTGTTTCTTTCCACTGCTGGTGGACTGTTACAGCGAGTACCACCAACCCATCATTGACACTTTTGTACTGACAATATATCATTAATCTATTAATTGCTAGTCGTTATTTAATTTTACCGAATAACAATTTATTCAGCATATGATAAACAATATCTAAAGGGACTCCCTATTGACCTCGATAAGCAACGAAGAAAACTTAATGCATGGTGTGATATATTTTTAAATATAAACAATCATAAGTAAATAAAAATGTTACAATATACTTACTGACAAAATGTGGAATAGTTGTGAGCGTTAAGTGCTTCTTGTATAGTGTAAAGGAATGTGTTATCAAATATTTGTGTATCAATGTAGAGTTTCAAGTTTTCATAATTAGCACCAAGGCAATTTTGACCGTCCTTAAAAGCTGAAACAAATATATATTAATGTATTAATGTCTTAGGGTCTACATAAGTCTATTTAGCCGTGGTGTTCGGTATTTCGTTATTACTGCTATTGTCGTTGAAAAATTTTTAGTTTAACAAGATTTATCACTATGTTGTGAGCTTACCTGCGACTAAAAAGGCTCGTCTAAAATCAAAGTTCCATCTTCTTGTCCAAATTTGTCACTAAGTATTCTTAAGTAAAACGTATTCAAGTTTGTCAAAATGAAAAACCAAAATTTTCTAAAGGGAGGATCATTTAACGTTTAAATATGGTGTTTCTTACAAAATTTTACAAATTTTCTCATGTACTATATCCTAATTTCTATCTAACTTGGTGCGATTGTTAAGTAAATTCAGTGTTGATAAACTGAAGGGACATAATTAAATTGAGTGATATTTTTTTAATGTTTGACCAGGTACATCTTTTTGTTGAAGTTAGAGATTCAAGAGGTTATTGTAACATTGTTTAAAAGGAATAATAACAATATTAATAAAATAAGGTTGACAAATATCAACTTTTCCTATTTTGATTTTACTAATTATCACATACCTTTTGCGTGCGTGCATACACCATATAACATCACACGTATTTGACTTTCGCCCATAACAAACGGATTTTCTTGCTTGTAATTTGGACAAAGAACCAACGCATTCAAGAAGCACTGTAAAAACTCATTCTTTGCCCTTTAAATGAAGTATTATAGTGATGTTTCAGGTTCAACGAGCAACATTTTACCCATAATACAGAGCATGAAAATGCTAACACGCGATTTCTATATTGTTATGATTAATTTTAACATAACAGTGGGTAAATGAAAAAGTGTCAGCCACACATGGTTCACGTGCTACACGAAACCATAAACGCAATATCTACAGATACGCGATATAGGATATAGAATTAATATTTGTCAGAAGTTGTTTGTGTGCTTTTGTGGACAGTATATTCTACATAGGAATCTAGTTTCCAACATGGGATGACTGACTGGTTGAATTGAGTATCATACATCATTGGAGGTCATAAAGTCAATATGTAAAATAGTTCATCATTTATTGTAAAAGGGTAAAATCTTTTACGTTTCGAACGTCTTGACTCTATTTACTGTTATTTCTTATATCTAACCAAAACGTAACGTGTCTGTAGGAATTGAACTATCATTCATTGTTTTCAAAAAAATACCTATATACCAGTGATTCTTTTATAAAATGATAGGTATAGAACTGTAATAGATAAAATCAAAATCCTAGATCTTCTAACAGACAACATATTTGTCATGCATGGTACTCATTGGACCAATCAGTTGCATTCCAAACGTTACAAACGATGACATATTTCTGTATTCTTACGAAGCAAATCATATTTTAGGTCAAAATGCAAAACTGACACAATCGTTAAATTGTACCCTTCACAATATTTAAGATGTCTGTTTTTGTAATATTTTAGATCCCACTGTTTTAATTATTAAAGGCACGCAAAAGGATCACAGTTTAATACATCTTGAAATGGACAACGGTTGATCGTCTTTTTAAACTTAAGTTATATACTAGTATCGTCAGACAACTTTGGTTAATCTATTATAAGCTTCTCATTTGTGTTCTTTAGTCTCACGAATGTAGTTTAAACGTCAAAACTTATGAGATGTTCCGAACCTGCAGTTCTTAAAGGGATTTCCATTCAATCAAGAGTTTCTTACTGTGAAGTTAATGTTGTCATTAATTGAATTTAATTGTTGCTGTCCTGAAGAAAATGAACTTTCTAGGGAATCTGTCACGGTCGTGATCTCATATTAATTTTGACCATAAGTAACAAGATATCGAAATTCATGAATCAAAATATGTTTTACGTTTCAATTACGGTTAATGATTTCTCATGCATTCATTTTATTACATTGTAAATGTTTGCTTTATGATTTGAATATTTACTGCTTGTTATGTTCGTTGGTTTTCTGTCAGTCGATAATAAGAACAACTATAACAAATTGTCATCAAACTTCAACACGCGAATCCAGGACACTTGTAAAAGTTTTATACTCACGGACAAACAGGTATATAGATAGAACCCGCATTTAATAAGGAATTCGTTTGTTCCAAAATTCCATAAAACTGGAGGCAGGCCAAAAGTTCTAAGGTAATCGAAGGACAAGATCTAGCTTGACAGTCACTTAACTGTACATAGACAGCTGAAAAAAATTAATGAAACTGAACTTCAGTAAGCTACGAGGAAATGTCAGAACAGCAATATCAAAATATTAAAATAAATCAACTTTAATTTTCAATTGTCTTTCTATTGATCGTTTGCTAGGTACGTGTTTTTTGTGTTATTTTAGAAAGTTTTGGAAAGTTTATCAGATGGTTGTCCAGAACTTGCTGCGTACTCTGGATGCTTCTTCATCTTTCGTTTATTGGTTGAACTAAAAAAACTGTCATAGTATGTACATGGGAAGCAACAGCGTTTTAGCAACAGTTTTAAAATTGTAACTGTTCCGCCCTTCTAACACACAATTCCTTCTGGACATTTGTTCTATAAATTATGGGCCACGTTAACGGTGATAGTAGCTTCCCAAAAATGATGCGCAAAGTCGTTTGCGACATTTAACTTCATATGATAAAGATTATGGTTACAGTTTTGTGATGCAGATAAATACAAACGCTGTTTTCTCCACACAAATTTAAGCACAAAAGAAAACAAATGTTCACAACTTACCTGATAAAGCAGCTATCTGAATTACCCATACTTTCATCGCAAACATTTTAGGAAAGCACTGTTCTTATAAATAATATACAAATAATATACAGAGTAATCTGCAATAAGTACCAAAAGTGAGCATTCAATTCGAAATTTATTTTGAATGCTCATCCAAGTAAAATAAAATTGGTACGCAAAGAGTATCTGAGAATCAACGTGCCTTATAAAAATTATAAAATATTTATACAATTATAAAATCTTTATGAAATTGAAATTGTAACAGGAGATTTTTATTATTGAATTGTGTTAATAATGAAGAAACACCAGATTAGATTTTTATTGCAATTATTATATTAATGGTATGCTTGTAATGATAATAACGAATTCGTGACAAATAAATTTCAAAATGGCATTCTTTTATCGGTCATTCTACCATGTCATTATGCCAGGTATGCACATAAAACATTATCTATACTGTACGTGCAGTATGAATAATGGTGTTAAAATTTGTGTTTATTAGAGACAACATAGTTCGACACTATGTAAACCTAAACAGATGAGAGCTGCTTTTGAGAATAAACTAACCTATGTTCTGCCAACTGTATTCAACGGTAATAAATGTCGATTGTAAACTGCGAAGCAAGTTTAATACCTACATGGATCTACAATTTTGCTTATTGTGTATGTATGAATGCAATAGGAGTTAACAGCATAATATTTTGGGTAACTGAAATATTGCGAACATTTATTTGAACTTAAAATGGTAGACAGTTATAAATACTTCGGTATTTATTCCTCTACATTTTAGATATTTATCTCGCCTCATTCTTATCAGAGAGTGGTTGTTCGTTTTCTCTATTTAGGTAGGGCTGCACTTTCTAGATAGAATTTCAAAGTTTAAAAGTTCACATATTCGCGACGTTTTTAATTTCTGTGTTGCACAGTTGAAAATGTTTCTGCAATAATACAAATTCAGCGTGGTTGGAGATAAGGTCTGCACTGAGGTCAATGTTATATGTATTGTCAAACAGATCTAGCAGCTTTGACGTTTTAAATTACTGTACTCCACAGTTTATGTTTCTTACATAGTATTTGTGCAGCATGGTTGGAAATAACATCTGCACGAATATTTTTTGTAATGGTATTGACAAACAGATCTATAGCAGCTTAACATGTTTTAATGTGTTCTCAATTGTTCGGTCTATTTTCTGACATAGTAATATGTCGTTTTCGAGAAAGGTAGTTAGATGTATTTAAATCAAGTTTTTTAAATATTGTGTGAACGACATAAAACTCGAAACCCTTCCAACATTTCACAACACTGCAAAGGTTTCGTTTTGCAAAATCTTTCTTAAAACCGTCCCATTCGTTTTAAATGTTGACATTTTTATAAAATCACGTGATCAGCATTATAATTTACACCTCCCTAAACGAGATCGATTATATAAGATATATATCTTGAAAATAACATCTGCCGGCGACCATTTGTAAAGGTAATTTCAAACAGATAATATAGCAGGACAATTTTTTATAAAAGACTTTCGAAGCGAGTTTAATTTCAAGCAAATTATAATCCCATATTTCTGATGAATAAAGTAAATTTTGGAATCCCAATAGTGTTTAGTTAGTACTAAGTAGAAACAGGATTGATTGTCGTTTCGTCTACAGTACCTTTCGTTTGTATTATAATTGCGTCATGTTATGTTGTTTGAAAAAATTCATGGTTAAATTGTTTGTCTTTGTCAAACTAAAATCTCTTGTGATAAGCTGGAATAGGTAGATCAGTTATTTTTTTAAGACTGAAATATATACACCCCTTGTAAAGTGGATGGATTTTTTCAGTCATGTTTACCATGAACATACTAACATGTCTGCATAAATCAATAATAATGAACTAGAGTCATTTATGTCGCATTGTTTGTTAGGTGTGTAAGAAAATGTGTTTGTTTCTATATACTTTATTGCACTAGCTGTAGACCGTTTATAACAAAAGACACATCTAACTGCCATTTCGACATACACAGGATACAAGATGACAAGCCATCTTAATTAAATTTAAATATTAACGGTATGTACTAACAAATAGCACATGATTGTCGTATTAAAATACAGAAAGCTCAGTTTATGAACACATGTACACAAAAAGGTGAGTTTTATTCACTACAAATGTTCCTGACTCTACTAAACTCTCCATTTATCTTGCAGCTGTAAAAATTTATACCATATTGGAAACTGTTTTTCCCCAAACTGATTTATTAATTACTTCTTGTCAAGAATATTCTTCTTAAAATTTACCAGGACCTGATTGACAATTTTTTTTTCATTCTGGCAGTTTTACAGCTGTCTGGCTGAATGAAATAAAAAAAATTAACATGTTATACTACATTTTTTACTTGTAAATTCTATCAGAAAAATGAACTTTTTCCCACAATAATGATTTTATCTACTCAATGTGACTGCAAGTCAGATTAAGCGAGAGATAGTCTTATAACTACACTTGTATCTAAAAGTAAATAATAGAGGCATTCAGAATGTTTTACACTCTAACCAGAGGCTCTCAAAAGCCTGTATCAATCAGTCGATTAATATGGGCCATGAAGATTGAAATAAGTCGTGTAATTTTCTATTTTCTTTTGGCGAATATAACATTATCTTTGTTGAGACCATCCAATTAATCTTGCTGTATGGTAATAGTTTCAGATAGGAGGCAATTATAACATTTTCCTATATATTTCTATGTTAAATTAACTACCGGTTTTAATTGCAGTTATAATGGAATTTTTTATCAAAAAAGCAAGCATAAAGTTTTAAAAGAACCATGCACTAAACATTCACATACAATATGGCTTGAATCAGCTTTGCAGTTTAAAAAAAGATGGCATTTGAAAATTATTCCTATAGAGTCCTCTGTTTACTGCCTTATTGGCATAAAAAATAGTATAAGACTATGCAATAAATATTCATAATAACTTTTGTTTCAATTGGTCAACTGGTTTCGGAGAAGAAGTCTTTTTTAAAATTTGTCCCATAGGGTCCTGTGGTTGTGGCCTTGTTGAGTTTTCTCTTGGCATAAAAAACATAAAACTTATAGAGAACCATCCAATAAATACTGGTGATAAGTTTCCTTTCAATTGGTTAAGCGGTATCAGAGAAGAACTCTATTAAAACTCCTTTCTCATATGGTCCTATTTTAAAGTTAGTCCTGTGATGGCAAACATTTTGAATTTCGGATTGGCGAAAAAACCATTAACTTTATAGATAACCATCCGCTGAACACTCTAGCCAAGTGTAGTTTCAATTGGCCTATTGGTTTCAGAGAAGAAGATTGAAATGTAAATAGTTTACTGATGCAAAGTTATGACAATAGCTCACCCGATCTTTGGTAAGGTAAGCTAAAAAGATATACATTAGTTGTAGAGCTGTATGGACTTATCATGATCCACACTACATGTACACAAATTGAAAGTATTGGAAAAAAGGTAAAAAATATGTGTAAAATGGAATGAAACAGACAGAATTCCTCAATACAAAAAACTACATTTTAATTAAAACAATATAAAATAAGATATGTAGGAAGTATTAAAAACTTAACTTCGAATTTATATATATTGTAGAGGTATGTTTAAAATTACTCACCAATGTTGTTTATTGGAAATTTTACAACATAAATGAAATCCGCTGTGTGCAAAACTTTTGACCAAAGATCAGCTGATCAGTACTGGTCAGTATTATACACAAGAAGTGCAATAGATTGAAGGTTAATAACAGAATCACTTGTGAATGGAATGGTCGGTATAATACATAAATGTGTATTATTCACAGCCAATTATGGTAGTCATTTTTTATTTGTGCAAGTGAGCAGTATTTACTCTTATATTCATACATGTTTATAAATTCATAAGCATGTTGGACAAGTTTTATTGATGTCCCTAATCAATTAATGATGTCACCAAAAGTATGCACATTAGAAGACCCTTAAAAGAAGGTAAATGTTATCATGTCCTCTTACTATCATTTCATATTAACTACATACCAGAGAAATCGCCCAATTATATTGGTTAATTAAACAACATTTTTTTTAATCATCTAATTTGTAATCTGAATATGCCTATTTTATCAAAATGTGCAACTTGTTTGAAAACAATAAAATACTTTTACCTACTGAGCTGACTTAAGTCAAAGATAGAAATGACTTTACCCAAAATATGTGCTATAAGTTGTAATTTATAAACAACAAACCTTAACATTTAATCCCTAGCTTGAAGACATATCAACAAAGAATTCATGAAAAAAACATCAGAAAGGAAAAATATTTGGTAATAAACCAACGATTTCGAACAGTCACATAATTACAGCCACATTAAAACTTCTGTGGCGCAGATGATTAAATGTAAAGGATCCCTATCCCTATAACCAGTAATGTTTACTGTGACAAGTTACCAGAAAATTATAACAAGAATATTAATACCAAACTGTAGAACTCTCACCCTATCACCAAGGCTTATTGAACAAACAACAACTGTATTTACAATAGTTCATACCAATGAGCTATTTTGAAATAAGAATTCTTAGAATTCATTAAAAAACTTAAAACATCAATTATTTTCAAACGGATATTTCGGATGCCACCATGGATACATCTTAAGATTTAGGACAGGATCTAAGATCACTACAGTATCTTCAACCCCTTTCCTATTAGCATCTGGAATGCCTTTTAAATTAGTATCAAACACTAACTTCAGACTGTGGTACCTCATTCCAATACTCAACTTTAGGTAGACATTACTTAAAACTAGCCCCATAACAGGGGGTACTGATAAAAATGTCTGGCATGTTACTTCTAAAACATAATAATCATTTTCACGATTAAAATAAAGATCTTTGTAGCCATTCCTCAAGTCCAAAATGTCTCTGAAATACTGAAGTTTGTTAACTTCATAAATTCTTTCTTTTTTAAATTTAAAATTAAAATTGTACACATTTTTAACTTTCTCATGCCATGTCAACATGCATCGATAACCAACTAAAACATGTGGTTCGTCTTCAAACGGTAAAGTCCGGGTAATTTTGGCTATAAAAGGTTGGTAGACACAGTATAATGCTCTAATAACTCTCTGCCTTAGTCCATTGATTCTTTCCAATGTTTCCTTTTTTAGACATTCAGGTAATTCACTTTGGTTCTGACAATACCTGTAAATTAATAGAGGTATTAGAAACACCAACTTGGAAAGACATTAAATTCACTACATTAAAACTTCTCACACAAGTTAAACTGAACATCCGGAAATGTTTGTTTTTGTTTGTTTGAATGGTGTTTAAACGCTACTTTGAGCATTTTTTCAGCTATATCATGGCTTCTAGTTTTTATTGGGGGAGGAAGCCGGAGTACCCGGCGAGAACCCCTGACCTGCAGTAAGAAAACTGGCAATCCTTTTCTATTAAGATTTGAGTCAAGAACACCCTGCCTGCAGTGGAAATCGATCCACAATCTCAGTGTTGACAGACCACATGATCAATAGTAGACGAACTACCTTATTCACTCGGCCACCGAGGCCCACATCCAGAAATGAAAAGTTCCTTTTACACTGGTATACCAGGGAATTTTTTAGCGCTCGCCACTTTCGTCATTGACGAAATCATTTGAAAATTGACGATAGATTTCTAAATCAATTTCGTCACCTGATTTCCAACAAGTACTAAAATTTTTCGTTACAAATTCATTCTACCAAGTGTAAAACGACATATTTATGACCCCAATGCCAATTAACAGGAAATTTAATTATTTCACCTCGATAGTTTTAAACAGCAGGTGTCAATCTTTACAGGTAATCTGATTAACATGATTAAGTGGTGCTCCTGGTCAATATACGCCAAAAAAGTGTAGAAGATCGTACTGATGTGCACAGACTTCCACCTTTTGATTAAATATGTAATGCAAATAAAAATTGCAAAGATTTTGCGTATTTAACTAATTTTTCTAATGTTTTGCTGGTTTCAAATGGATTACACGCCATTTGTGTACATCCGAGATACGTCTAATTACCGATGGCTACCATTTAGAAAACGAAGAGTACAACGGCCCTTAATGAAAAATTGTAACCGATTGATATACAAACGCTTTTTAAATAAGTTTTAAAATTAAAATTCTTTGAAAATTTATAAACATTTTGTTATTATCATTTTAAAAAACTAACTTATACACTGCAATTGAAAGAATATAGTTTTTTATACTATGATATTTCACCAGTACAATGAATGCATGCTTCTGAGCAGATGCATCCGCTAAAGTGACTAAAGCCCTCAAAATCCTAAAAAATTCCCTGGTATACACAGTCTAAAATACAAAGACAATGAAGAAACAGATTTATGTTGACTTCAAAAAGATATTTTGTTTAATTAAAAAAACTGCTGCCATATTTATTAACACTCTTAACTAATTTAATAGTTTTATAAAGAATCAAGGATAAGTCTTGTTTCACGCAAAAAAAGAAACGGCCACTTAGTGCAAGAAACTATTGCATATGACAATATGTAATTTTCTTTGCTAGGTCTCTCACATTTCTCTACTTTTATTAAACAGGAAATATAAGTGAGGTTATATTAGCTTGATACTACTAATATATATAACTCTAGAGTAAAAAAATTTCACTGTTGTCCTGATTTGTTTTCAACATTTATTGGTACATTAGGTCAGCATTTCACTGTGATCTGAGGAAATTTTCCAAACATTAATGAAAGAAAACTCTACAATTTGAACCATCAGCATAATCAAGATAACCAGAATGCTTTCATCATGTATCGCTGTACAGAAATATATCAAGATGCTTGCAAAATTTCACCCTAATAGGGTAATAGGTATTGAATTGTATAACAGACATTGCCATATATAAGAATTGCATGTAAATACATGTAGGTTACTTGTCTGGCAGCTTATTGTGTTGGTCTTTAAGAGACATGGCAAATTGTAGAACAAAAACTTACTTGTATTCTGTCGGTAAATTAACTTTGTGGATATCGGTTTAAGTGGATTAAGAGAAGAGATGGCTCTTTCTAAAATCTATGATACATGTACATACTTTTGTTGTTTTATAAAAATTGCTCCAATCAGAGCAACAAGGAAGTTGTATTTTTTCAGTACTAAAATTAATGGTTTCACTGTCTCCATGAAACCCAGCCACTGTCCACTGTTTAACTAACTGATTGATTAATTGATTGCAGGTCATATTTCAGCTATATCCAGGATCAAGTTTATAAACAATTAATCATAGAGAATTTAGCCATTTGTAGAGGCTGCAATAAGCCTACTCTTTTCTGGAATCTACAATAAGGGCTTTTATGGTGCAAGAAGAATGGCACACTCCAAAATGTTACTTACAGTGCAGCCAGCCTTAGCATATTTTGACCTGACAACCCCCAACAAAAAAACCTCCATTATTCACCAACTGTGAACATGCTGGGCAGCTACATGTATGTGGTTTGCGTATGGTAATCTTCCCAGCATGGTCTTAGTTTTTTCTGTTTAAAAATATGGCTGGAGAATTTTAAAATTGTTTACTACAAATATATTTACCTGCAATAAATATGCTTCCAAAACTGAACAGTATGCACAACTGCATTAGAGGCCTGACATATCTGTGCAAATGTCTGAATTTGATCTGGCGAAATGTGATGTGACAAGGCTACCCACAAATCTATTGGATATTTTTTTCCTACAGATTGATTTGCATGAACTTTTCTGCATTTCAGAACTGAAAAAAAAAACATATAACTTTGTGCATTATTTATACAATATTTGGTACTTTTCTTCAATTTGATTGATTTTAAATGAAATGTGTGCAATTCGTAACACATTAAAAAGCATATTAGGGTCAATATGAATACCTGATAATAGTTTCATATTGAAACATTACAGTACCATTAGGATTTATAGTGACAGTTTTTCTAGGTACCTCATAATTACAGCTGTTTGAGTAATATATCTGATTTTAATTCCGTATAATGTATAGCGAAATTGTAACCAAGTTTTCTCCAACGATTTTCTACATGTACACGTGTTTGAGGAATGTAAAACAATTATCTCCCTTTATTTAAGTGTTGTGTTTCTATAGGAAGTCATGGAATAGTGCCTCCTTTTGCAGACAGCAAAAATGTTTTGAAAACAAAAAATGACATTTATTTTCTATGCAAAATGCTATGCATGATTAAAGTACCAGCATATGAAAGGATGCATATTGTGTTTTTGCCTTTATATTGTCCAATAATTTTGGCAAACAAGAAATACTGGTATTACATGTTGCCATTTTCGTCTGGTATATTAAAGTGTTAGCAGTTTAAACAGTTCAATAATGAATTAATTACTAACCTAATAAAGTTTACAATGTATACATTACCTGTGAACGATACAACAATAATAATTTTAAAATACAAGACATTAAATCAAACTGCAATGTTTGTTCCTATTATTTGTTATCACCGGGGTAATACAGGGGTCACCACACTCTAAAAAAGTAGGGAGAAGTGACTTCTCCCTGGAAGCCAAACAGGGAGAAGTCAGGCCCTGATAGGGAGACTTCAGGAGACACTAGGGAGAAGTCAGGGGGGCCGTACAAATAATTAATTTCGCAGTAGTTACATACATTTTTCATTATTTACATCAATTTTCAGGATTATTTCTCTTGTGTTTTAAAACCATAACACACTTAGATTCAGTTTTTTTCTTTCTTTTTCATTATTATTCATGGTATGCAATATCAAACAGCACAATTAACTTTTATCATTAATCAATGAAAAAAACACCTGAGATAGGGACATTTTTTCTATCTATTTCAGTACTTGTAGCTGTACAAGGTATTCACAAATAAAAATAGATCAACAAAAATATTTGTATATGTGTAGACATAAATTTCATTCATGAGTTCTTGTATCATAATATTCCTAACAGTTTGTTATGAACATGCCATGTTTATCTGAGCAAATTTCCAAAGAAGATAGATAGAATAACATTACATTAAACCCAGAAATAATTCTTCTGTTCAGCAAACTTCCACTTGGACAAAGTTGTGCTGATCCAAATTGCATCAAGGGACACCCATCTACAGAACTTATCATGATGTCAATAATTAGTATACATCTTTATTCTTTCAAGTGGAGCTCATATACTAACAAAGAAAATTGTTAAAGTACAATACTCTAGGAAAGAACTGAAGTTTGAAACCAATTAAAAGTGTTTGTTTATTAAAAAAATTACGGTTTGTCATTATGGGCCATTGTGCATTACTATTCTTCGTTTTTCACTTCCGGTAATTAGTCACATCCGGTAAATAAACAAAATGGCGCGTAATACACATTTACTGATAAATTGGTAGTATGGGTGAAGTATTTGGACCAGATTTACAAGTATCTTATGTGAACCATCGGGCGACTTCAGGTCCTAGTAGGGCGACTTTGTCGCCCACTTCGCCCAGTGTGGTGAGCCCTGGTAATAATTACTTACATCAATGATATCTTTCATGATTGTTTACTTACATATAGCAAACGTCAATAAATAACCAATAAAGTGATGATGAGGCCAAAAATAGCCATCATGCAATGTGTGATGAAAGGTGGTTCTACTTTCACTTTGTGTGAAATGTTTACTGGATGAACTATTTATGAGTGTATTTTTTAGGGAATTCCTATGTGAAGCTAGTTTGATTTGATAGGTTATTGAGATGACAGGAATCTATTAATAAACTCTTTAGTGGAAATTGCGTTTTTACATTTTTTAGCGAGTTCATTACATTTTCTAAAAATTGTCAACTGAACTTAAGTACAAGTATATGTAATATTCAGGAATATGTAATAATGGTCACTTATCTTATTTAGTAAAGATTAACATACCGGTATACAAATAGAATAATGGGTTTGGGCAGAATGCAGACCAGGTTTGTTTAAACTAGAACCAGATGAGAACTATATATATATACAGATACATTCAAGGTAACAATGGGGATGAAACTGGCCAATCCAAGATGAACATGATGCATTCAGGATGTTTATATGAATGTTAAGGTTATCATTGTGTGTTTACCTTTTATTGGATTACAATCATCTTTAGTATCCTCCGATTCCTCCGATTCCGATTCAGTTATTTCAAAATCTTCAATGTCTTTGTCAAACCAACAAATGTCTTCCTTTTCTAACTTTGTCTTATCAACTGTAGTATTCTGTAGATTTCGAACTGAAATCAAAACAAAGAAACTTGCTAAATGAAGTTGTGTAAAGTAACAACCAATACAATACAGAGGCTTTCTCAATAGAACCACGGTATATTGTCAACTTTTTATATCAGCACTTCAGTGTTATTGTTTCTCCTTTCTAAGACTTGACTGATAATTTTGGGATATCTGTGCACTACAAAGGTAAAAATAAAAACAAGCGAATTATGTTGCAAATCCACTGAATACACTATCATCTTTGATCCATTTTTGTCCTACTAGTACTTCAGATTTTGGAATGGTAACACTTCTTTGTTTTATAAACTTCTGTATTATCTATTAAGTAAAAGTATAAGCTAGATCAATCAGTAACATCTAATATTCCATTATTTTACCTTCTGTTTTCAAAGCATTGGCAGCACCTTTAGAAACCTTTAATTTCTGTTTGTCCGCATCAGCATACTGACTCAGAGTAATATCTGTAAATAGGAAAAATACGTGTAAAAAAAATATGTATTGACAATGGGTTAAAACCTTACTTTTTATACATTAATTACAATGATGTACAAGTAACGATGACTATTTGTATCATAATTTGTTTGAGATTTAATTTTGTATCAATTTTAGCTGTATGGTGGTGAAATATTTGTTTGAAAAGTCTTTTATGCCACTTTCAGCAATTTTTCAGCTACTTAGTATATCCATTTTTTATTGGGGGAGGAAGCTTAGTATTAGTAGTACCCAGAGAAAATCTCTGACCTTTTTTAGGAAAACTGGCAATCCTTTGCAAAAAGATTAGAGTCTAGTACACCCTGCCTTCAGTGAGACTCAAACCCACAACCTCAGTGTTGACAGACCACATGATCAATATTAGATATTATTGATCATGTGGTCTGTCAACACTGATAACCACTCAGCCACTGATTCACCAGAAATGTTGGTCAAATTATTAACTAGCTAAAGAATTCTCCAACATATACATGAAGGAAAATCTAAATCTTTCTTTTACATAGTGTCAAACATAACAAGTGTGGACTGTGCGCACGCTCACAAAGCGATACCCCGCTTCGCTTTCAAGTCCAATTATCTCCCTTTAATGGTATCCGAGGTCAATGAAAATCCTTCATGCACATCTACATATAATGTACTTCTTTTATGCTAAGTTTCATTAAATTTCATCAAGCGGTTTAGGAGTTGCACTTACAAGGGATGTGGACAGACGAACAGACAGACAGGGTGATTCCTATATACCCCCAAACAAGTTTGCGGGGGGTATAATTATGATATAAAATGTCAAAAAAAAACTTTTTTAAAAAATATAGATCTATTCTTGCAAGTCTACTGGTAATGGAGTAGTTCTTGCTTGCTGGAACATAATACTCGCCACCTAATAAACTTTGGACAATTTTGAGGGAAAATGGCCATAACTTGTTTTGAATGCAAGATAGTGAAATCTATCCAATAAAGCCACCACTGTTAATTTTAATTACAAAATAACACATACTTGACAACATATCTGAGTGTCCAAGCAAAACAGCACAAGTACAGGAGTCAAGGGAATAGCCACTCCCCCCCCCCAAATTTTTTTAAAAGAAAATGACCTCTCTGGGAGTTAGTGAGCACAAAATTAATAGTTATCTATAAGACACTTTATCTGTATTAACCTCATATTCTCCTGGGTGAAAAAAAACAAAACAAGACAAGTGTTTTTTTCACATTATGTTCATTGTTGTTTGGGTTGAAAACTAGATGTATTTTCATCCAACATGTCAAAGGCTAATCCATGATTTGCAATATTTAAACATGCTGTAATCATGATCTTATCTGCACTTAATATTGACAAAGTTTTAATATATGATTACAATCAAATTTTATCAAAATTCAAAAGAACCATCAAACCTGAATCCAGAATGTATACGTAGGACAAGGAAAAACTGGACTGGTTGGCAAGTATGAATAATGGCACAATCAGCAATTGCTTCTGTTATTTCCACTTTGATGTGGGAAGAAATTAAAATTAGAGGAGCTTGCTCAGTACATGGTGAGAACTACTCTGTGACCAGTAGGTCTAGCTTCTACTTCTAGTCTAGGACAAATTTACTGAAATTAGTAGGTTCATTTTACAATTGTATTATTAGTATCTGAATGTAACACCTTTAAACAGTGTGTTACCAGTCTGAAATGTCGCCATGCCACATATCGACAGTAAATAGTACCATTTATAGTACCTGTAGGCTGTAACCAACTAATTTACATTGCGAAATCGACAATATTTACCAGACTGTGAGCTTTGATATCGCTTATGTTTTGACGACTGTTTTAATCTTGGCATAATTCTTCATATTTTTGTAATTGGAGCAAGATATGGAAAGTTAATGTCGGGGGGAGGAGAATTATTGCACACTTAAACAAAATTTTTTAAAAGACTAAAAAAAAAAAACAACCGGAAGAGGCAAGTGAATACTAACACTTCAAAATAAGCCTGGACACAGTGTTATTTTTCCGGATTTTATTGGCTAATGAAACGTTCTTATTTTATTTTATATAGAACTCATCAAAAGAACCGAAACATTGCTTATTAGTTTTGTGCCAGTGTTAAGTTACCATTTATTCAAGGACGTTCGTCCCTGCAAATGGAACTAGTATACATGTATGACTTATTCTTTATGCAAGGAATAAAGTTTAGAGGCAAGATATTACAAATCTAATTAGATGACAAACATGTATATTAGCGAGCACAGCTCGCAGCGGACAGCGAAGCTGCCACGAAGAGCGGTGAGCTGTACGGCAATTACGTGTCATGTGATCAAAATGAAATCACGTGATCAAAATCTGCTTAATGCTGATAGCGAGCAAAGCTAGCAGCGGGGCAGCGAAGCTGCCCGCGAAGAGCGGTGAGCTCTACAGCAATTACGTGTCCCGTGATCAAAATGAAATCACGTGATCAAAATCTGCTTAATGCTGATATTGATTTTTTTTCGTCCGGAAATTGATATCGTCAAAAAACTGGAACAAAGTGAATGAAGAAGCACTAAATTTAATTTTAAAGAAAGACTTAAAAATAAATTTGACAACGATAAAAGGTTATGTTATATTTAAAAATAACAACAAAAATTTCATACTCATGACTATTTTTTGCAATCTCTAAATCGATCTTTAAAAACTGACAATCAAATTACATTTCATGTGACGTCACCATTACAAAGAAAGACGTCACGTGACCACTGGAATTTAGAGGCACATTTAGGGTGTTCGGACCTATTACGAAATGCACATTATATATTGATAATAAAAGACTATATTGTCTGTGCTCGCATTTTGGCAATGCCTACTCCATATTATTGATTTTTTTCGTCCGGAAGTTGATATCGTCAAAAAACTGGAACAAAGTGAATGAAGAAAAATACAAAAAATAATTTTAAAAAAGACTTGAACAGTTGACATCGATAAAAAATAAATGTTATATTTAAAATTAACAACAAACATTTCATACTATTTTTTGCAATCTCTAAATCGATCTTTAAAAACTGACGTCACAGTTACAAAGAAAGACGTCACGTGAATACTGGAATTTAGAGGCACTTTTAGGGTGATAGTAAATAACGTCAATCATGAAATTATATGACTATATTGTCTGCACATTGTCTGTGCTCGCTTTTTGGCAATGCCTTCTCCATATTATAATAATACAGTGTTGACACTGGCAATTAAAGTATACATTAAAATCTAACCAGAGTAGGTTCCTGTCTGCATTCATCCTTTTAGATTTAGATTTATCTAGGGACGACAACTTAGTATATTAATTCATTACAGTGTCGAAGCGAATATTATCATGTATGGCTTTATAGCAAGAAATAATATGGGTTACACCCATATCCAGAAATGTTCGATTTATATGTTAAAGGTGTATCCGATTTTGTTTAATAGTTTTTTTTCAATTTGTTTTATTTAAAATTTCATCATATGCTGTCAAGGGTTACAAATATACACAGGGCCGTAACTAAGGTAAGAAAAAAGAGGAGGCAGGGGCTTGGGGGCCGCCGAGTGAGGACCCCAAGGAGCGGTGGCTCCGGGGCCTGCCCCAGAGGGAAGAAAATTTTGCAAAAATCAACGTAAAATTACACATTCCCCACACCTTATTTCAACAATGTTGCATTTTAACAATCGGTTTTGGGGTATTTCCATATTTTGTAGTTTTTGTCTCTTTGCTGGGATTCCAGCACCCAATATCTTAAGTAATTAACCTATAGTGAATTTTGGAAAATAAGTTTTAATTTATGAATTTGAGTTTGTTTTAATTACAAAACGTAAAAACATAAACATTGTCATCAGTCCATGCAGTCTCCAATGTCTGATATCTGAAGAAATAAATCCAGATAATAAAAATAACACACTATATCGTAAACTACGGAAGACGTGTTTAAAAATTTATAATTTATAGTTCATTCTTTGTGTAATATATTGGATTTTTCAAAGACAAATACACACATTTTTTTGTAAACCTATAGGAGGCAGTTGCCTCCGTTGCCTCAATAGTAGTTGCGGCACCGATAGACGATTGTGGAAGGCAAGAAATAATCATCTTGGTTATACTACTCTCAACTTTGAGAAGAGTACTGTAGCAAAAGTGTTGGAAAGACAATGTTTACCGTACAATAACAATACATTGACCTTTTCGAAATCACATAATCACGTGGGAAAAAAGTGAGGGGGGGGGGGGGGGGCTTACGGTAAGATCGGCAAGAACAATAACTTCTAAAATTATTTTCAACTATTTAAACTGTTGATGACCTTTATTCGAATGTAACTGAATTGTTTTTCTATTGTATTTATATATACATTTTTCAAAATTTCATTTAGCTTTTTTAAATTTCTGTTTGTTTAAACGACTTCATATACGATCATATAGGTATGCTTAATCAGGGACAGTCTATACTAACTATAGACTGTCCCTGGCTTAATCTAATGCTATAATCTAAGTATAACTTGCTTCTTTAAAATAGTTTAACATAAAATTGTAAACCCTGAATAAATAAAAATCCATTCCTTTTGTGTTTTTAACGAAATTTATTTTCCCTGCCAAAATCTATAACATTTTTCACTGATTCAGAAATCTTATTTCTTTAAATAACAGGCCTGTTTTAAAATCTTATTTTCGTATAAAAATAATAATCTAAATTAGCATTTTCGTGGCTAATTATGCGAATCTAAATGGTCTTTCATTTTTAAATAAGCAAGGCACATCTAATTTACAATTAACAATTACATCACAGAAATATCTCTTACCCCCCATCCCCAACACGCACACGCACACGCCTCGTTCTCGGCCCATCTCGTGCGAGAGAGTTTGGGATTTAGAAATCGTTAATAATCAAAACCAGGGAAATTAAATTTAATATTCAAGATTGAGGAATTTTCTACATAAAGGTTTTATTTTGTACCCAAATTATGAAATAATCCAGTAATAATACTGAAAATTATCGATCAAGGCTTTCTGGATGAGTGGTCAAAAGAGCGTTAAAAATACTGTTGGGCTGATGATGATGCACGAGGGGAACGTCATGCATTACGTAATACAACAAAATTTTAAATGCATTATTTTTATTAAATCATCTAATGAATTCCTATAAAAACAAATACATTCACATTCTATTAAGTGAAGATTAGAAACTGCATAAAAATACAAAGCTTAAGTACCCTATAAATCCTGACATAACGAAAGAAATATAATTGAAAATTATCGATTAAGTCAAATTTATAATTATCTACATTTTTATGTAAAGATACGAATTCAAAAAAATATATGGAGCTTGCTCTATCAATCGTGAAATAATCCAAACAAAACAAAATATATCATGATAAAATTGAACCGAACAAGTCTTTACATATACATAACGTAATATATCGTAACAAAATCTATAAATGCCTTTTTATTATCAAATTATCTAACTAATTAATAAAAGAAACACAAATATATACATTTTTTTAAAGATAAGAATGCATTAAAAAAAAACTAAGAATACCCTATAAATCATGAAATAATCCAAGAAATAAAATTTGAAGCGATGATCCTATCTAGCGAGGTCAAAAGCGCATTTTGAACATCTTTACTACTCCTTATAAGACCAGGACAAAAATGTATTTTAAAGCTTGAAGGATTTAACAAAAACAAAAAACTGTAAATGAAATATTTTCTTTAAAGGGAAACTTCGCGAAAAAATGAAAATTTGATATGTTATTCTTCAACTAAAAAGAAACACATTTGCCTCTTGATGTTTTATTATATTTTCAGTGGTTAAGTTTCTGCATGGAATTTACCGTGTAAAAAATGCACTTATGGAGGTCCGCCGTCTTGTCACCATCTCGTCACTAGATGGCGATACTAGACATCCAAGTACCTTAAAAGTCGTCGTATGATAATAACGCGAAACGGTCAATAACAGAAGGTTGTATTATAAGACAAGGTTGTGGAAAGATTACGTTTCGTATTCCTGATCTATATATAAGCAAGAAAACCGACTTGCATGTGTAACAAGAAGTTAACTCACACCGTACAACCGTTTTTCATCGCTACGATCATCTGCCGACTGATCCGATCATTGTTGTGTGTTGACACGGAACTTGGGTGGTCAGTCGGGTAAGAAATACTAATTATTACTACACATCTATGCATAATTATAAATTAACTCAAGCGTCAATTGTTCACATATATAATAAAGTTTTAATAAGAATTGCTATTTTGAATAAGGCATTGATTTTTCTTGACATTTTACTTATTTTTCTCGAAAGTGTCGTAAGAAAATTAAACATTTTCAACTTCATCCCTCGTTTTCACAGAAAAAAGTGGTTATTGTATAAATATTGATCGGTAGATTAGTAGATAAATCTATCCCCTTCAAAATGGTATATGCAACAATACACAAATGTTAATATGTCACGCGTAACCCGCTCTTGCATCCAAGCATGTGCATTAAAAATGGTCCGATCATCAACCGTCGTATCATTTTTCAATTGTGATCATCTTTTGATCGGATCATTCGACGGTTGATGATCGGACCATTTTTAATGCACATGCTTGGATGCAAGAGCGGGTTACGCGTGACATATTAACATTTGTGTATTGTTGCATATACCATTTTGAAGGGGATAGATTTATCTACTAATCTACCGATCAATATTTATACAATAACCACTTTTTTCTGTGAAAACGAGGGATGAAGTTGAAAATGTTTAATTTTCTTACGACACTTTCCAGAAAAATAAGTAAAATGTCAAGAAAAATCAATGCCTTATTCAAAATAGCAATTCTTATTAAAACTTTATTATATATGTGAACAATTGACGCTTGGGTTAATTTATAATTATGCATAGATGTGTAGTAATAATTAGTATTTCTTACCCGACTGACCACCCAAGTTCCGTGTCAACACACAACAATGATCGGATCAGTCGGCAGATGATCGTAGCGATGAAAAACGGTTGTACGGTGTGATCTCGCTGAAAAGAAATTCTATACCGTGTCATAGTGTTCTATCTTTATATTGCTATCTTGTGCACCAGGCATATTTATGGCATGTGATATTAGCGGTAAAAACACAGTATCATATATACATTTTGTTTGTTAATGTTGTTCTTGTCAGGCCGTGTGGTTTTTATTAGCGAAGGAGCCAAAATCCCAAGGGAAAAACCCAAACTTCAGCGGAAAAAACTGATAAGCCTTGTGCATTATGAGTTAAAGTCGAACAAACCCTGCTGAATAACTTGATGGACAGAGAAAATATATATGTTTCATTGATTCATTATCATACGTTGAATTTTTCTGTAATCATTTTTATAATTAGGCCGACGACAGTTTCAAGTACAACAAAAATGTTTCTCAGCCTTAGCTGTACTAGTCTGTTCTAGCATACACAGAGCAGACAAGAAACAAACGTGTTTCCCTCGGAAATTATTGCTTCCCTTTTCTATAAATAAAATATTGTAAACTAATCGATGTAGTGTAATAACGTTACACTGGCACGTACATTATTATCATTTTTATATAACTTTTGAATGACAATTCATAAATTTTTCTTTCGTTTCAGTTTTGAGTTTTTAATTCGTTAAGGTGTGCTCGACTCCAAATATTATTGACAAGAATTGACCGCTTACCTGTCTGGGATCTAGCTTTCTTACCGGACAATCCGGCTTCTATCCCTAAATAAAACTGGACGCCTTAATATAGTTACAAAATTACTGAAAGCAATTTTGATACAATTTAGAAAGCAATTAGGATAAAACGATAAATCCTTTTAGTCAACACGAGGTTGCTTCCTTTCTAACCATGCTAACGTACCGTTTGTAACATGTATAATGGGTGCAATTTTCTGGAGATTCTTTTTCTTTTATCATATGTAAAATCATAGTTTTAGTTGTTTTTAATTCCAAATTATGAAGTTCTTTTCAAACGTTGCTTATTTTCTGATCATGTATAAATACGTCGTCTGAAAACATCATAAGAAATAGCACCGTGCAGATCCACACTTTATTATAATTGTGTTTATTTTTCGCTATTTTTCAAGATATTTCATTGATGAATATTACGTGCATTTGATATTTGATAGAACAAATGAATATAACAATATATTTATGCTTTAGAACCATTCTTTCATGTAAAGACAGGTGTCCGTCGCCGATTACGTCATACGATAATTTCAGCTATGACGTCACTTGCGTTTCCTTAATAAAGATGGCGGATGTTTTCACTAGCACTTCATATGAGGAAGTGATTCCTTCGAAAAAGAGCGATTCTTTGGTAGGTTATGTAATTCAACAAGCGTTAATCGATTCAGATGAAGACATCCCCGAGGCAGGTGATGAATTTTGGAAACCAGTATCTCAAACTTGCTATAAAGAAGAAGATATATCAATAATGTGTGATAGTGATGCGAATTACGGAAATCTTAATTCCAATACACATAATGTCTCCAATGTTTATAGTAATAATAATGAACGAACAGACAATCAAGATTCCTGTATAGAGCAAAACTCATTAAGAAAAGCTGTAAGTGACGACAGCATCACCTTTACACGCCAAGAAAGCATCAGAAAAGAAATTCCAGATCAGATGTTTCCATCCTTTCAAAGTGAAACGGGAAGCCCAGAGATGAAACGCAAAAACCGACAAAGACAATCCCTTGATGACAGTGCAGAGTTCGAAACGTCTTCAACAGAAGATGATGAAATCGACCCTGAGGAGGGTAGATTTGATTTCTTCCACGAATATGAAATGAAAGTCGACCTGCTCGAGTATTGTGATATGGCATTGGAAGAATCGTTTGAGATTCTCAAGAAGCAAGTTCTCGATTTGATGACAATGCCAAAGAATGAATGTAAAGACAGTGCAACAAAGGACGGACGGGACCATGGAAATAATGAAGAAACAACTTCACATGAGGAAGTTGTCAATGGACTTCAGCTGGATGAAAAGATGGAGCACATTACGATCAAAGAAGAAGAAACTGGAGAAATGAATTCCACTCAGGATACTGAGGAATTTGAACTGAACTCAACAGATTACAGTATTCAAGAAAAAACAAATATGGTGGCTGAAGCACTTCGACTTTTAAGAGACAGATTTGAGAAATTTATTGCTGAAGTCAGTGGTAAGAGTTAGGCTAATTTTGTGTTGCTCATGACTGTTTTGAACCATATTATTGTAATGTATCACTTTTACGATAATAGTTTTTCTTGTATTGTTTGTATCAGTATACCTTTAAAATAAAGTATTGGTTAAAGTGCGATATTAAACAAACAACATCATATGTAATTTAAGAAATAGATTATTGCGAGCGGGCTTTATGGGAATTAGAATTAGAATTTTATACCGATCGATAGCGAGGTATAAAATGAAGACAAATATAAGGTCTGACCATGTTCTAATTCCCAGAAAGCCCGCTCGCAATAATCTATTTCGATTCTAATATGTCTAACAAATGTTTTAAAATTTCGAAGCGGTTCTAAGAGGACGCTTTCAGTGGTTTTTTTTTAAACTAATACGATATATCCCAAAACAGTATGTTAAAGCAAATAAAATTGACGTACACATATTTTCTCGTCATTTTATTGAATGTACGTACCTTTTAAACAAAAATATTGAGAAATCTTAACGAAATTGCATCGTTCCAGGCCCCAGTGCCATAAAACCTACTTGAGTAAAAATGTTTTGCTCAGCATGAGAATTTACTCAACTACCATGACAACAAGGGAAAAGGAAAGATTTGATTGGATGAAATTGAGAATAAAAAAGTGCTCAGCAAAGAAAATGTTTATGGCGCTGGACCCAGTTTGAAATTTTCAGTTCAGCGTAATATGACGTCGGAATTCTAATTGTGACGTCATATTAATTCGAATGTAGAATTGTTAAAAAAAATAATGTATCGGGAGTAGTTTAAATCATATAAATCTCAGAATTCAGACTAAAAATAACTAAATTATTAACAATAACGATAATTATGGACAACACATAACAAACGGCATTTGTAAGTCAGTTTTTACATTTACACAAAACACGCAGTTTACGCATGTGCGAACTAAACTTATTGGAATTTTGACACGGCTTTGTTTACATAGCTAAAGCAGGACGTCATATTAGAATATAATTTTAACTTACCTTTGTGTTGAAGCGAAACTGATAATGTGTTATATCCATTGTGACGTCAGAACTTAAGATAGATTTTACACTTACGACTTTTTGTGAAAAGCAGGACCCAGCGCCATAAACATTTACTTTGATGAGAATTTTTTTATTCTCAATTTCAGCCAATTTAATCTTTCATTTTGCCTTGTTGCCATGGTAATTGAGAAAATTCTCACGCTGAATACAACATTTTAACTAAAAAAGGTTTAATAGGCGCACAGCAGAAAATTTTACAAAATTTGTAAGTGTAAAATCTATCGTAAGTGATGGAAGATCAAAGTAAAATTGTGCACTTACGTCAATACGATAGATTTTACACTTACGACTTTTTGTGAAATCGACTACAGGGGCTCTTTTCACACAAACTCGTAATTGTTTCTGAAATAGATGACTTAAAACTGTTTTTCATGACATATTTCTTTAAATAAATATTGAATTGGCAAGATTTAAGGGAGCAACTTATTCATTTCATTTGCAATATGAAATTCGCTCCAAAAATCGCTTTATAGGTAAATTTTGCAATATAATTGAACATTTTCAGTTTCTCCATATTCTTACACTTCAATTAAGATAGTATCACAATACTTTTGACTATTCACTAAAGTTTTGTGCCTAATGGACCAATGAATTCTCAAACAACTGTAAAAACACGGATTAGTTTAAAGCATGCATCGATTACTGGTTCAGCCGTTGTATAATTTATCATATATTAATTTTCTCAGAAATTGTTCATCTTGGCGCCCTTTCTGTGAAACATGCACAAAGGGTTGATTCTTGGGGAGCAGAAATACAGAGAACGTATCACAAAATTTACCTAGATCACCAACGAATGAAGGTCAGTAAAAGTTTGATTCCAAGATAACACTTATTTGACCTAAATTATTCATCAAGCAAATATCTTATATTGAAAACTGATTAACATTCATTTTTGGCCGGATTTCACGGAGTATAAAAATAGCGAATCTCTTGCGGGCGGACAAAAACAACAACTCATAAGTATAAACGCCACTTTCAGCATTTGTTCTATGATATCGATTCGTTGTAACCACGCAACGATAGACAAAGTCTGGAAAATAGGGAGGGATGTAATGGGATTATATATTGAGTTAGAAAACTTGAACTCATGAATTCCACAAATTTGCGCCTGTCTTGTATGGTTGAAGATTACAGACAGGATACTATGCATTGATTCGAAACTTGTGTAAACAACCTAACTAGCCGATTGTAATTGGTTCTTCGTGATATAGCTGATAATATCCTTTAAAGCGCCAGTATTATTTATTTCATCCAATTGCATTTGCCGGTTCCATTATTGTTAATTTACCATGCATGTTTAATTATTATATTGTTTAAGTTAAGTTGCCTGCACCTTATCACGTCTTGACCTGCCAATATAAAAGAAAGGAAACATAAAATATTACATACAGAGATAATGAACAAACATTATACGACCAATAAATTATGGATTCCATATACCATTTTTTAAGACTGAAATGTCATCCAAATGCACCATTTGTGTCAAGAATGTAAAAAATGTAGGTGGGTTGGGAGGGGGCAATCCACGTTCATGTAATTGGTCTGCACAAAATAAAAATCTAGCTTGGACCATGTTATTATACATTATTAAATAAAAACAACAAAAAATAGGTAAACATGAGAAGCAAAACGAATGTAGATTATCATTGAATGCCAACAGTACATGTATATATATTTTTAGACATATTTAGAAGAAAAAGAAGCAAAATGGGCAGACTCACGTGATCAGTATCAAGCAGAGATCGTGAGGCAGGGCCAACAAATTACCGACATATTACAAAGACTTCACATCTACAATGGTAAATACACTGAATTAGGGGGCTATGTCTAATAACTTTATTGTCAAATAGTGGTGTGTTTATATGGCAAACAAAAGATAAAAAGCATATAGGATGCTGGTGTCTTTTTCACAATAAATTAAATTTAAAAATGACATGTGGTCATTTCAAAGTAGTACTATACAGTTTAATACTTATTCGTGATTTTATTTTTTATTTTTAGATGAACCTAGCACTTCTAGGAGGCAGAATGACCGACCCAGAACAGCAGAAATAGTTAACAGTGTGTTAATGAAGAGAAGGTGTCAGGAAGAACATGCTATGGCTTTGGATTTTGCAAGACAATCAAAGGTACAGGTACACTATTGGGGCACTAGTAGTATACATTTAATAGCACTCGAGGTTAACAGTAAGGGTGCAAGCTCGAATCTGACTATGGATAAGGCGTTATGTGTGGATGATCAGGGTATCAGTATCCACACTAAACCCCATGCTCCAGGTTAATTTAAAACAAAAAAAGCACATCAAGCAGATTATATAAATCATGATACTGAATGGAGACAGTTTTTTATTCACCTACCATTTCGGTTCCTATTAAAATCAGTCTACCCTTTTTCGAGTTACGGAAAAAACATTTTTTCTTCCGTAAATGGCCGATTTCTCTTACAGATGACATATCTGTACTCGTTGCGTCATACAATCAAAACGCACGAAACTAGAACGCTGTAACATTACTAAGTTCTTGTGTGTTGGATTATGTTGTTTGTTTGATGTCGTTTAACGCCACTTTCAGCAATTTTTCAGCTATATCATGGCGTCCAGTTTTTATTGGGGGAGGAAGCCGGAGTACCCGGAGAAAACCCCCGACCTGCGGTAGGAAAACTGGCAATCCTTGTCAATTAAGATTGGAGTCGAGTACACCCTGCCCGCTGTTGGTTTATGAAAGAAATTGGGTACTTTTATGCGCTTTTGGGAAAACCCGTGTAATCTTCCACTCCTGATAGCAATTTTTGTCTTTTCATAAATTTTGATCCCTCGTGGGAGGTCACCCAGTCTATCCTAAAAACGTATATAAAAACCTATTACACTATCCATATTAATAAATCTTTCCTTTTAGATTTCAGAATTGAAGTTGTTGCTTATACAGCAACAAGGATATATACAGAGGTTGCAGCTAAAGAACAGTGAACTAAACGGTGTAATCCGAGATGTCTTATATGCTAAATCTGAAGAGGTATAACTCGGTTATCTTTTACCAAACACATTACTGACAGGTACCATACCTCAAAAAGAACCTAATCTCTCAAGTTAATTGTGTTTATGATTATTTGTTTTTGTTGCCAATACTTGTATTCATTTACAGTAGCGAACACGGTCTCCTTTACAGAGAACATAACTGGTTCTGCTACAGTCATCCCCCGTTTACTGCTGGACTTCATTTGTCGTCTGCCCAAGAAAATTTGTAAACAAAGAATGATGTTTGTAAAATATTATACGAGATCTTATTTGTATATAGTCTATACACGTTTGATACAGTTACATTAAATAACTGCGTTTGTACGCGATGCTTATCCGCTATGAGAGATATCTCCCATTGCGTCAAGCAATGTTGTCGCAGAGGTGATTGTGGTTTACATATAGGATATCCAGAATCCTTAGCGTGGAGATTGTAGGAAACTATGATGCTTATTCCACAGTATTGGCTTCAACATTTTTTTATTGTTCAGTATTCATTATTTATAAAATAACGTAATAAAATGGGTAACTAATACATTAAATGTTCCAGACCCCAGAAAACGATGACTGCCAACTCCAAAATGTGTCAGACGTTTTAACATGTGACGAGGCCGGATATATACCTAATAAATCTACTGATCCTGACATTGTATGCAGACAAGTGTTCAACATTGGTAGGTGGTATAGTACATGTATAAAGATGATACAGTCGTGGAAGGTATTTTCATGGTATAACAGAGATTTCCCTTGTCAACTTTAATCAGTTTAGTTTAACTATTTTATGAATTTGTAGTTTTCCCATCAAAGGTCGGGGATCACCACTATTTCTCGAACAGCAAACGAAAAAGATTATATATGGGTGACAGGTTGCTGAAAATGGGGGTAATAACCCATAATACACTCGACAAACATATAACATTTTTTTATTTAAAGAAACAGTAATGAAAATTACTCTTCTTGTGGAGTGTAAAAAAATGTATCTGTGAATACATAATGTTTTCTGCAAACGATTAATGATTCAAATTTAAACAAACTAAAAAGTTTACCTTTCATTTAAGTTCAGCATCAGGTAATAAAGAATCAATTTCCAGAGGCATATTGATATATTATACGGCGGAAGCCGTACCTGCCGTACTGGCTGCTACGCCTATGTATTTGAGATGAGAGGCGAGTCAAAAGAAACCAATAAAAATAGAAAAATATGAACAATTTTTTTTTATTTCTGAAAATTATTGGTACCGGCTGCTACGCCGAGGAATTCTTAACAAATAAACAAGGCATATCTAATATGCACTTACATCACAGAAATTCTTATGCATGTTATGAGATATCCTTGTCTCGATTCATGGCTGAGATTTTTACGCTCCTTTACCCGTAAATATGTATTGTGATGTCAATCGTCAGTTCAGAAAAAAAATTTATAAAATATTTGCATTTGGTATGTTTATTTACTTTGCATCTTTAATATTAACATGAAAACAACATATCTGATCTCACATGACCAAATTAATGCCATGATAGCAGTACACATCAAAACAAAAAATAAATTGCATACTGATTACTTTCAGGATAGATAATTCTGTTTATGGGCATTTTCCAACAGAACAGCACCGGATTTTTTTAACGAATTAGTGAGAAATATAATGAAACATCGATAGGAGGGCGACAAGAGAAAATCTCGACACCCACATGAAAGATTTCTTTTGTCTCCAACAAGACGATATGTTTGTTGCAAATTTTTCCTTACACTTTAAGTTTATACTTGTGTATGAAAATCAAAGTTTATATATATACTCGTGTATAAAACACATTTAATTTTTGTAAATTTTATAATTCTTGCTTATTCCAAAAAGTTATCTTCCTTAATGTATGTAATAAAATATTTCAGAAATGTTATTTAAACAAATCTTCCAATTATAGGTGAAACAAAGACTTCTGTTGGACCAACATTCCCAGTTTTTGACCCTCGTAAATTGTCCTACATTTGTCTTGATGCCTTGCCCGTCCATGACGTCATTCAGGTTGAGGAATGTAACGAAGATGAAGAAACAAACGAAAAATTAAACGAGGAAATTTCATCAGAGATACAAATTGGAGATAACATTAACGATAACAAACAAACTATCGATAGTTTTGGAGAATATCATCTTCATTGTCAAGGTGACATGGAAAATGTTTAGTCAACAATACAACAAAATACAAGGAATAGTTGTGCATTGAACTGAGCAAGACGTTCGATAAATCAGTTAATAATAATTTGCAAGAATTCCAGAGGGTGGGGTAGTGAGTAAATTTTCTGTTTGTGAATGATATGAATTATTTATTTCCCTGGAACAATCTTAGAATTTATTGCTGCAACATGTGTGATAAACTTTTCTGTGATAAAATTAATTTGTGTGATAATTGTTTAATAAGACATAATATTGAAAACTGTGAGATCTCTTCAAGAGATGTGTCAATATCGATGTGTTCTGTGATGTTGAATAAAATATACTCTTGACTATAAGGCTGAATGGGCAGGGCCTTATGTTATGCTATTTTAACATGATTTTGTCATTGTATGCAATCTCTCCAAGTTGTAATGTGGTACCTATTGTAGACCTAAATGAGAACTTTTTTGTTTATGTTTAAAATAAAACAAAAATACATTTACTACTAATATTATTTAAGTTTTCACATTTTGTAATATACTTTCTGTGGTAGTTATATTGAAATCTTGGGTTATAGCTCCAGCCTGTATGAGTAAGATTCCTATTATATGCAAATCCCGAAAAATGCTGCTTGTCTAGACAACATATATAGTTGTACAAATACTGAGAGAGAACTAAAAACGATATAAAAAGATCCCAACATGTCGGAAATGAAAACGTTGAACAATTGCATGATGCAAAAAAATGCAACGTTTATCAACTTAGCCTCAATGGCTTTATAGCTCAAACACAGTAAGAGCTATCTCCAATCATATAATTATTAAAATGTGCAGTATGTGACTGCGGTAAGGAATTTGATTAAAAGTGTATTTGCACATTACATCTACAAGAAAACTTTTGATGCAAAGCATCAGTTCGCCGCCGATTTATTCTACATTCAGCACGCGTTTGTCAAAGTGATTTCTAAAACCAAGACATTTTTTTTTATTTCCCCATAAGTTTCTATGTAAAGCTAAGCCCTGCTGTTGTGGCTAGTTTCAATTGCCAATTTCTAAATTTGTGCACATGTAATCTTTTGTCATAAATTAAATCATAAAATATACTTGAATTAAAACTAATATTCACGTGGTTCAATTAAATTATTGACAAAATATTTATTATTGAATCTTACAAATATCGGCATACTCCGGAATTGTCTATGCAAAATAGCCTTTTATTCTGGTTTCCGATTTTTCAAAGCTACGCTTGTCGATAGAGCTATCAACGAAAGACTTAGTACCAGGATAAAAAATGGTCTCCCTCTATTATTAACTTCCGTAAATAGAATACTAAAAAAAGTTATTATTACATGAAACTTTGATATCACAAAAGCAATTTTGAAGTCGAACCTCATACACTATCTTTATTTTTCACTCAAGTTAAATGATTAACATTCTTGTAACGATAATAGGCGAAAAAATCCCGCCTGATTGTCATGCCTAAAACATTGAAACGAAGGCGACCATTGAACGACCATTCAACTAAAACATAAATTCAAAAATGCAACTTTTTGGCTGAGTGGAGACTTTAACCTTCCCGATATTAAATGGCCAGAGCAAATCATCTCAGGTACCATGTACCCTAAGGCGATTAACGAAATGTTTATTAATTTAATAAATGAAATAGGAACTGAACAAATTGTGTGTATGCCAACCAGAAAAGAGAACACCCTGGACTTGTTTTGTACAAATCAACTAGCTTTAACAACAAAAGTTAAAACAATACCAGGAATATCAGATCATGATATTGTTTTGGTAGATGCCATCTGCAAACCTAAAAGAGCAAAACAAACTCAACGTAAAATTTACTTGTGGAAAAAGGTTGATCTTAATAAACTTAAATCAACAACTGAAAATTTCATTACCAACTTACTATCACAAAAAGAAAGTGACTTTTCTGTCGATGACTGGTGGAATAAATTTTAAAATGTCTAAATACACTAATCCCTGGGCAAATTCGGAAATTGATAAAATTTGTAAACAACAAAGAAGAGCTTTAAAAAAATCGGGTAAAAAAGCAGATAAAGATAAATATAAGAAAATAAAAGCTACAGCCCAAAGAGAGATAAGAAAAGCTCAAAGGCAATATATGGAGGAGGTTATAAGTCCCTAGTTAGATGATAAACCTAAATGATTTTGGCAATTTATAAAAAGTAGGAAAACTGAAGCATCAGGTGCGAGTCCCCTTCGTGGCAAAGATGGATTACTTTATAGCGACCCTAAAACTCAAGCTAATATCCTCAATGAACAATTCAAAAGTGCTTTCACTAGAGAAGACACATCAGAAATACTCAATAAAGGAACTAGTCCTTACTCTGATATGCCAGACATAAAACTAAATTTAAATGGTGTCATTAAGTTATTGAAAAGTATTAATCCCCATAAAGCCTCCGGCCCAGACAATGTACCGTCTTATTTTTTGAAGACCTTAGCTGAAGAAATTTCCCCCTTTTTTGGTCTATTTTTTCCAAAAATCTATTGACCAGGGCTCTTTCCCTATAGACTGGAAGCAAGCTAACGTTCTGCATGATAGCCAACACGGGTTTCGTAGTAAACGCTCATGTGAGACACAATTAATTATAAGTATTCAAGACTTAGCAAATGGTGATCAAATTGATATTATATTATAAGATTTTTCTAAAGCTTTTGATAAAGTTCCGCATCAAAGATTAATTCATAAATTAGAATATTATGGTATTAGAAATCAAAACTTAAAATGGATTATAGATTTTTTGGCAGATAGGCAACATCAGGTTCTTTTAAATGGTACAAATTCTTTACATGAAGAAACATGAAAAATTGCACTCAAAAAGTTAAAAATCTTACTTACACTTCACTTGTGCGCCCGGTTATTGAATACTCCTCCCCAGTTTGGGATCCATACAAAAATAATCAGATATCTCAGGTTGAGCAAATTCAAAGAAAAGCTGCAAGATATGTACTGAACAATTATAAAGACAGATCTCCAGGGGCAGTCACAGACATGTTAAATACATTAAAATGGGAAAGTTTGGAAAGTATGTGAAAAAAATCAAGATTAACTTTACTATTCAAAATTAACTGGGGGTTAGTAGAGGTTCCAAAGGACATGTTATCTAGATCTGACAGGCGTACTCGTGGGGAACAAATTTAGGCAATTAACAACAAACAAGGATGTATATAAATACTCTTTTTTCCCAGAACAATAACAGATTGGAATAATCTACCTGAATCCATAGGTATGATATCATCCCTGGAATCCTTCAAAAGTGGTCTTTCCACTCTAACATTTGAAGAATCTCCAGTGACATACAGACAATAAATTTACCACTGTACAACTGTATATATGTTTTTATTATATGTAATCTAAATAAAAATAGTAAAAGTATAAAAATAATTGAAAAATAATAACATTTTTATGATCATACTATAAATGTAAGTTTTACTTTTGACTTTTAAGTCCACTTTTTTGTACTTGCGCACAAGTTCCGGGATGTTTTACACTCCTTTAGGAGTCTACTCCTGTATATGGAAGAAGAAGAAGACAACACTATCTTACTTAAGACTTGAGTAAGGTGCGATCGAGTTCAACCAGTGTTGTGAGTGCTTAACCCACCCAACCCCGGGTATATTTGATAACAAGAACAGAAATAAATGACAGCAGACTGACACAAACACATTCAGACTTATTTACAGCTGCTGGGTATGCATTATGCAATTTATTTGCAATAATGTAAAATCTGGCAATATGGAGATTGAAGCTTGATTTAAGCATATTTATTATTGGATAGCAGTACTCGGCCAATATACTATTATATACCATTTCTATTGTATGGCACTATAACGTCAACGACACAGACAAAACATGCTTTCAAGTCTAAGAAAGAACTGAAATTTTAGTGAAAGTAAAAAATCTTACAATTTTACATTTATAATTACTTTTAATTAAGACAATAAAGAGTTTTTTACAAAATGTGGTAAAAATTAAAAAAACAACTTTACTTGTAACAAGATCTAAATTTTCTCTATTTACTGATTATATTTATAGTTGTTTCAAAGATTTACAATGTACATGAAGTCAAGATTAAATGCAAGGAAGCTAAAATCGAACATGTGTAGTTTCCATGCCCCTGCTCGACAGAGTCGGGTGTATATATTGGTCCTCGTGGTTGTCTGTCAAAATTTAATATTGATTTTTAAACAAGCTTGCATCGGTTTCAATAAAACATTGGTATATTGTTACATATAAGGCGGGTAAGGGGCCTATTGATGCTGGAGGAATTCTGTCAAACGTCAAGGTCACAGTCGACAAAAACATTACAAACAATATGTTTCTTGACGTTAACTGAAAAATTTTGCATTTGATGTCAATGAAAATTTAGAATATAGTTGCATATTAGGTGGGGAAGAAGCCTATCAATTTTGGGGGAAATCCATCACATTTCAAGGTTGCCAAAAATGTTAACAGTTTTACAACAAAAGACGTTTCCCGACAATAACTCAAAAATTTGCATTTAATCCCAATGAAACTTTGGGATAGAATTTCATGTTACGTTGATCTAACCCTATCAATTTATGGGGAAATCCATCAAATGTCAAGGTCACGGTTGCCAAAAATGTTATAATTTTTACCAAAAAAAGATGTCTCCATACAATAACTCAAAAAGTTTGCATTTGAATTTCAATTCAATTCTTTATTTACACTCGGACACAAAATATTTGTAACATGAGGTGAAATAACAGTACAGTATACAGTGAAATGACAGAATAGACAGGATACACAAACAATAAATTATATTATAACAAAGAAAATAATATGAATTTTGTATCACCACAGGCGGGGCTTCATAACAAAAATAAATGCCTGATTCGTGCAAGACACACATACAGATTTATATACATGTATAGCTTTAAATACATTTTCATGAATTTCATATCATCTCGGACAGCTTCTTAAGAAATGAAGAGACATTATACAACAGTTGAACGTGACACAAATAGAGCATAAGTCCCATTTTATGAATAGAAAGGTTGGTGGTATAGTAGTTTGGGAAAAGTTTCTGTCTTAATTCTAGAAGTTTTTATCTTTACAAGTATACAAAAAGTGATATTCGTCGCCAATTAAATCTCTGCATAGAGTACATTCAAACTTTTTCAATTCTGGGTATGTTTTGCCTTCTCACTATAGGAATTCTAATGTTACAAGTTCTGAATTTTATCATCCAAATTATTTTGTTTTCTGGTAATTTGAGTAAATATTTGTCGATACCAAATTTAGATTTGAAAAGACTATAAAATTGGCCACGTGAGGAATTTTCCACATGTTACTACGCCACATTTGTAATTTAAACTGGTCTTCAAGCTCTTTAAGCGTCTGCTTGATAACTGGTTTGAAGTACAAAAAAATCCATATACTGTTGATTAGAAAACTAACCCATACCCAAGTTATCAAAACTTGATTTTATACAAGATATTCATTTAAGTGAACAGATATTACACTGTAACTTAAGCAAGAAATTGTACATAATGTCATTAAGTTATTTTCATTTCTAAGTAACCTATTCCAAACGATAACATTCTTATTTTAATCCGGAATCCTACCTAATTCTCCATACACTATGTCACACCATTGCAATGAAAAATTAAAATATATAATTACATATTAGTTATCTAGGAAACCTATTGATGCTGTAGGTATTCCATTAGAGACTAAGTTCACCAGTTTACAAAAAACGTTAAAATTTTATTACGTTAAAACTTTTACAAAAAAATAATAAAATTCATGCGATCTATCAATGATCGCTAGATCGACTTTTTCTAGTTAGTTTCATTCCAGGACATACCTCAAATAACGGGTCAACCAACATATGACATGTATTATGTTGACAAGATAAAACCTGTCCTAATTTTCCGGAAAAATGAAAAATCTTACCTCTTGTTTATTTCAAAAACTACAAAAGCTATATCCCATTCTCATGAAATATCCTCTTGCACAAGACAAGAACCATATTCTTAAAATTTTAGAGACTAAGATATCGAATAGAAACCGAATATTTTTTTATTGTCATTGTAGTGTCCGTACCCTAAAAATGTAGCGTCCAACCAAGTTTGAACTACATTAAATTTTACATTTGAGGTTTTATTTCACTGTTTATTGAGAAAACTATTGACATTTTGTGTGTTATTTCATTTACTGTAATCTGTAGTGTCCGTACCCATACCAAAGATGTGATTTGATTCTATTTTCGTGTGTCATATATCAAAATAAAAACTGCTGCTTGATATACGTTGACAATGTTGTATTCTTCAATTTGTTTGTTGCTTTTAATGTTAATCCTTTGCTCATTAGTGCCCTATCGGCTTCGCCGAAGGGGACTTTATAGATTTGCACCCCTCAATGGGCATCTTTGATTGTGCTTAATCAAAAATAAATGATTTTTTTTACGAAATTATGACGCTTGAACTTGAGGAAATTTATAAAAAAATAAGGTATCTTGACTTTTTTCTGAAGGCTTGTAGATATTGAGCTTATATTTTAAATGTGAGTCAACCATGATGAGTTACAGATCTTGAAAGTTAGAATATCGTCCCGGTCCAAAGATTTTAAAATTATAAAATAATAGAATTTTATTTGCCCGTATTTCAAGTATTGCATGAGCACTTGTAAAATTGTATTTCAGTTGAAATATGGTATATTTATTTATTTTAGCATTTTAAATATAGCCGAGACCTGCATAATTTTTATTTAAATTTTCATGCAAAAGGTGTGATGAGGATACCATACTTCTTAGAAGCCCAGCTTAATATCAATATTACTTCATATTGATATTATATTATAATTTTTTTGTTGTGACGGTATCCCAATAATATGTATTGTCATCGGAATTAATATTTTTTAACTTTTGAGTTTTCGTAAATATGCCTATATTTTGTTCCAGCTTTAGACCCTATGAACCAAAAAGGTTTACATCAACATGCACATTGCAGTTAATAGAGATAATGGTATTATCTCTGTTATTTAAATCAATAATTTTGTATATATTGCAATAAAGTCCACATTACACAATTGGGCGAGTCGACTAGATTACGTGAGAAAAAGTGTTCGCGCCTAGAAAACAGTTCATGCTTAATCAATAATGGAATATTTGACCTTGTCTAGATCCAGAAAATAATATTGGAGGTGCCTTATTTTGATCGTTTAAACTGTTTGTAAAAATATAAGTTGACGTAGACTGTTTTGAGAGCAGGGGCCTCGGCAGGCGAGTGATTAAGGTAGTTCATCTACTATTGATCCAGTGATCACTGCTGGCACGGTGTCCTCAACTCCAATCTAAAATGACAAGGATCGCCGGTTTTCTTAACGCAGGTCGGGGGTTTTCTCCGGGTACTCCGGCTTCCTCCCCAAATAAAAACTGGACTCCATGATATAGCTGTAAAATTGAAGAAAGTGGCGTTAAAACATACAAACAAACAAAACAATCGAATGTCAAGTAGGAGCTTGTCGTAGAAGGTAGAAAGTAGTCAGAATAGATATTACATTATTTCGTTTGTCGAGTAAAACGTCCATGCACACACGCCATAGAATTTTAAACTAAGCTTCTCCGTTATTCTGGCGTCTGTTAACAGATGTAAACATTCACAAGAAAATTCGCAGGAGTTATGACCCTTTTAATTTAGAAAATTCGTTGAAATGCTGAGGTTGCGGCTTTACCCTAAATTGTTTAACATATGCATAATTGATGAAATTTTAGAATAAATTGACAGAATAGACATAAATCATAGTAAATGACAATGACAACACATGTGACAACAATCAAATGTCTATAAAACTCAGTACCATGGCAATCTATCCGAGAAAATCATTAACTGAGTATTCAACTACACTATCCAAATAGTTAAAATTGCACCTAAGCAGGATATGCCAAGAGCATCGTCTCGGGCAGGTGCCTACTTCCGATTACAAATTAAAGTCAAATCCTCGGTAGAGTAAGCCAAGAGCTTCGTCTCGGGCTGTTACTGAGGGACATAGGAAATTCATAAAAACCCAATCCCTAAAACATGTAACAACCCTACTCCTCAGTAAGGTAAGCCAAGAGCTCGTCTCGGGCCCCTTATGAGGAACACGCGCAATAACGGAAAAAATTAAATATTAAAAAAAAAAATTATTAAACCGAAGGAGGGTATGCCAAGAGCATCGTCTCGGGCGGTTCCCTACTTCGGAATACAAATAAAAGTCATCGGTATAGTAAGCCAAGAGCCTCGTCTCGGGCACCTACTGATGATTACGCGTAATAACGACAGACTAATAATCATAATCATAATAATAATACAAAGTAGGGCATGCCAAGAGCTACGTCTCGGGCGGGTCCCTACTTCTGAGCAATAATCCCTGTAAATAATGTTTATAGCATTATTGTATATATTTTTAAACACAAAAAAAAAAAAAAAAAATAAATAAAAAAAAAATAAAATAAAATATAATACAATACCAAAAAAAAAAAAAAAAAAAAAAAAAAAAAAAAAAAAAAAAAAAAAAAAAAAAAAAATATATATGGAATACTCTAATAGATTTAACAAAAATAGAAAAAAACCTGTATATCATTCTTATCTTATAATTTACAAAAATATTGTACATAAAAAGACATAGTTAGTGAAAACTAACAACAAATGTAATACAATTCCACATAGAAATGTATATAACTGAGTTACTTTTTTTTTATTTTCAAATTCAAATTAATCATGTTAGGCCATAGTAATGTATATATCCGTGTAAATATTTTTTTTTTTCTTTTCGTCTGTCAGATGAGACGTAAAACTGGTGCCTCGTGTACAGTATTCCATCAACTGGCACGTTAAAGACCCCATTGGCAGTATTCGATAAGAGTAGGCGCACGCGCCGCTGCCATGGCACGCCCCGTACTTGCTGCTAGCGTCTTGGTTCTCTAGCTGGATGCAGCTTGTTAGATTAATCTACTTCCACAAAGTCTTTTATGGTTGCAGCTTCTCTGAATACTTTTATCATTTCAGTTATGGCCCATAAATCCCCAAAAATACAAATAAATAGGTATAAAAAAAAAAAAAAATTTTTTTCAATAAAAGCCATTAGGCAATAAGTCCGTGCGAGACCGTTTTACGGTAGTCAAGGACGTTAAAAACCCTCATAAGTAAGTAAGTACTATCCAAATTATATGTGGATCAGGTCTACGAAAAGAACATACAAATAAAAATGCAACTGTAAATATTAAGGAAACATATTCGGTTTTCCTTTTTATGGAAGAGCTTTGTTTTTGCAAATATGTGACAATTTCCTATTTAGATCGAACATCTGAGGATATGGATAAAAGTCATTGTGGCAACTTTTAAAATAAGAATTTGTACTTTTATGTTAAAAGCTTGGAATTTCGGGTCATCCAATACCTGTTGAAGATCACGAAACCGGACTCTGTTGGAGTAATCGAATTGATCTCGTTCAATTCAGTAATTAATTGTTTTAGGTCGTCGTCACTCGGTAATTGTTGGTGGCATCGTAAATCGATTTTTCTGTCTCCATGGTGCAAATGTTTAACTTATTTAAAAATTTTCGCTTTATTTTCTATTTTGACGTCAAAATAGAAAATAAAAACAAGTTTGTGAAAAAGGGACACCATATAGGCAGAAATTCTGTCTTGTGGCAGCATTGGCGATAGTTAAGGACGTCAGTCGTCTACTATTGATCAACGGCGTGTCAAACAATAATGTAGGGAGTTCGAGCCTTTTTACAAGAAGGCTCACTCGACTCCAACACTGCACGCACTTGTAAGGAATCGCCGTAGATCTGGTCCTATCACCGGGTATTGCCACTTCTTTTAGCGTTAAAAACTGGACGGCACGATAAAGATAAAAATTGTTGAATCAACTTCTAACACAAAATAATCATGAATTGGAATTTGAATTTTTTTAATCCGTTTTTAAGATTCTTATTATATTTTCCATTTAATGAGCGTCCAGTCCGTGGATATAGTGTTCCTATCTTTTAAATTTCCAGATGTAGAGGATCAACAAGTTTCGGTTTTCGACATTTAGATACTATTAAAATGTAAATCGGCCCGGACTTCTTGACAAGTAAAAAAGGCTCCCACATCATTCCATGTCCGTAAATTACATTAAGGCGTGTATATGCAGTTGCCTCCTATAGGTAGATACAGAACAATACAAAAAGTACAATATATTACAGACATAGCGGTTCCTACCCCTTATTAAACCAATCTATATTTAAGATAGTGCATTCAGACCTTGTTTTTATAGTGTGTTTAGATTTTCGAGATATAGTATCTAGACTGTGCCTGGTCACTGTGGTAAAAAATGCCAATTACTTGTTTTCGCTTATTATTATTATTAATTGACTAGCAGAAATATATTGTTTTGCCTGTTTAAGTAAAACGATTAATCGAGAGAAACTTAACTGTTTCATATTTATATATAGATTAGTCTCGATGATACCAAGCACATTCAAGATCAAACCAGTCAATTTCCGGATATAATGGGATTTGTTTTGAATATTATTCATCTGACATCATTTCCGTAAACTTTTGTCGGCTGTCAGACAGTCGTGGGTGTAGTTCATGGAAGGATATATTCAAAGTTAAAAGTTGTCAAACAATTATATCTCGAAATTCTTTATTTTAAAAGATGGCAAAAGGTGGTGGGCAACATATTTTGAACCTGCACTTGTCACATAAAGCACCGAGTATAGAAAATGTTCCTGCAAATATTTCTGCATTGGATTTGTCAAAAAAGTTACAATCGTCTATGTTAAGGTTTGTTATCTTGTTATTCGTGCACTTATACTAGAAATAAGGATTACATTGCACTGAACTAAGATGACTAAAGTCACATTTGATAAACGAAATAGTTACAGTCGTTTGATGTGTATAAAAGGTCTCGCTATTTTTTTTCTTCAAAAATATATTGTTAAAAGTAATAGCCATGTGTGCTTACATACATGCTCGTATTTTGATGTTCATAGTTAAATTCCTGTGCTTGTGTTTCATTATACAAACTGCAATAGTTTTTTTTCAAGTCTTAAGGTAAAAAGGGGGTACGTATATTATACACAACGTTCATGTCAATAAAAATAAAATATTATGAGTTTGGAGTTGATTTCACAAAATGTTGTAAGTTTAAGATTTATTGTAAGTGTTAGATTAAAGGAAAATGAATTGTGACATCAGCACTTAGTGTGAAAAGGACTTCTGCTCCAATAAGCTTATTACATTTAGCTAGATGCTTGTACACAACATTCATTACTGTATTAAAATGTGTCCTTTTTCAGGTTAAAAGGTGATTTTACAGGAAATGATGGACAAGGTGTCGACTATGAAAAACTTATTGTAAGTCAACAGTTTAAAGAATATGAAGAACTGACACCACAGCTTCAACATGTGCAGTTAGAAGGATTGTCAGAAAATGAAAAGAAAGCCTTTTTTATCAGTATCCTTAATCTGTATGTACTACTTATGTACATAGTAGTATACATGTATTTTTTTTATTGGTACAGATATGGAGTTTCTAATTTGATGGACATATTATTTTTATATCTTACTGAAATGGTTTCTCTAAAAAAATAAAGGACCAGTTTAATATTTACTAGTATCATGTGCTTCAAATGAGTAATTAGTATCTGCCTTTAATTGGTCAAATTAGACATACTTATAATTAGGTGTTGCCCTCTCAAATAATTTTGTGTCCATGCTTTTGAGCTCTTGTTAACAGTATATTTCTGTCAAAATAGCAACATTATTTGAAAAACAAAAAGAGCACATGTAAATGTTGTTTTAAACGAAATCACTGTGTTCTAGGTGTGCATTCATATATAACTAAGGGAGCATTTTACTGGCAAAAAATTTTCTTGTCCAGTTTTTTTTTGGAAGGAAGCTGTGAGGGCCTTTATTTTCAGCAGGAAACCTGCCAATCTTTTGTCCATTAAGGTTGTAGCATACCTTTCCACAAATAGGACTTGAATTTGCAACCATATTGTTGGCAAAATAGTACTAGAACATGGTTAAATAATTTAGTACCAAGACCATGCAGTCACTAAGGCTCTGCAATGAAGATTTAAATATTTTCTTTATCATGTTCAGATTTATACAATTCATTGACCATCCATGGTTTAGCAAGACAAGAAAGCTTGCCAGACTCTGTTCTTAATGTCCAGCAGTTTTGGAAGATCACATGTTATAATATAGCTGGTCATGTCTTCAGTTTAGATGATATTGAACATGGGATATTGAGAGGTAAGTCAGATTTCTAACTTCATTTCTTATAAAAGCTCATGTGTGAAAGTCCTTCTGTAGAATTAGGAAATAACATTGATTGACCATTGTTTTCTGTGACCTTGCATTATTGGTAAATTGCATGAAATTTTTGGCAAATTGTTGTGACAACATTGCATTGTTACACATGTGCACTCCAAAGGTCAATTTAAATTTCAGTATTTCATAAAAGTTAGAAGGTTCTTTTACTTCAGTAGCAATTTAAAATGTCAAACTATTGCTGATTAAAATTTTTAAAGAAAACAGATACTGTAAAATGTAAATGCAGTTCTCTATTCTCAATATTTATAATTGATTGACCAACAGAAAATACTAGTACAGGACAGGTCATAAAATTTTGGCTATAATATCAACGTATTTAAACAGAAAGTTATAATTTTTTGTTTATTTTTATTTAATAATTGACTTTTGATTGCAATATTGACAAAACGATCTTGTCACACAAACAGCAGGTGTGTGGTAAATTTAGTAGTCTTGAAATCATCTGTCCTCATTTAAGTAATTATCATTTATTCTGCATATATTTATAGTTGCATCTCATATATTCTAGATTTACATGTATTATGTAATTTATTTTAAGCAAATAACGTTGTCAAATTATACAAGTATTTACATGTGATGCAAAAAACACAAACAAAAATAACTCCAAGGACATATCCTAAGGAACAAGTGACACTAAAATTGTATACATCAAGGCCAAGTAAATATAATTTTAGTCTTGCTTTTTTGTTGAGGTATTTTAGTTGATGAAAGTTTACTTTTTAGGTCTATAGTAAACTATGCCCTATTTTTAACCTGGTACCCTACTTACACTTTAAATGCCATTTTCTTTATATAATGTCACAGTCTCGCAGGTCATATATGACTGCTGTTGCAGATTGGCAACCAAGAGATATTACTAAATTTATTTTAATTAAATTAAATAAAAAATATGATTCTTTACAGGCTGAACACTGATAAATACAATATTGAATAAAGAATATATTCATAAACTTTATACATGAAATAAAATTCAGTGCATGGATGTAATTTTGACAGGTGTTAAGGGCAGGCACTGTTTACTTGTCTGGAGCACCCATGGTTTTTATTGGGTTCGGGTAACTCTCTTTCTGTTTTGTGTTGCACTGTATATGTTTGTCTATATCTGGATTTGTAATTGTCCCTTGACTTTCAGCTCTTGTTGTTCAGTTGTTTTTTTTTTTTTTTTTTTTTTTTTTTTTTGGCTATTTTCTTATTTATATTCTGTTTAAGTAATGTACATGTATCCTGTGAATAGGTTAATCAAGATTAGGATTTCAGACGTTGGTTGGTCTTTCCTTCAGTATTAATGGTCAAAACTAAATCTTCAACGATGAGAAATATAAATCTAATTAAAATTTAACCTTTTACTTGCTTACAACACAGCGACAAATAACAAAAAGGGGGAGCAAGTGAAAAGTTTAATTTTAATTAGATTGGATGATATGCTCATTATTAATACAGAAAGACTTCAACACAATAAAATTGTTATTCAGGCTTCACAAGGAATATGGGTTCATGAAGATCCTAAATAACATTTATAATTAATAGCTACTAAATTGGGAAACATCAAGTTGAAATAAATATATGTGTTTATTGCAGTGATGGCTGAATGACTAATTTTAAGTATTTTTAAAGGGAAATAAAATGTGCTTTATTTGTTGATATGTTTGTGTTTTCTCTAATCCAGACCTTTGATATTTGGTCTATGATACAACATTTGGCAATTGAAATTAAATTCATTGTTAGATTTTATTGTAGATTAAAATTTTTAGTCAGGTAGTAATATATTTCACAACAGAGCTCTGAACAAATCATGCTTCATATGTTTGTAAAATATCCAGAATGCATGTATATCTAAAACAATTATTATGAATGTTTTGTTTGAATATAAACCCTAGCTTTAATAATGTAACAAGTTGACAAGAAATGCCAGTTTTCCTACAGAAGGTCCGGGGTTTTCTCCTGATACTCTGGCTACTGCTACTATGACTTCTTCTCCCAATAAAAAATGGATGCCATGGTATAGCTGAAAAACAAAAGAGGCTTTAATTAGAGCTGGAAAATTACTGAAATTGGCATTAAACACCATAAAAACAAACAAACAATTCCATTTAATATCATAGATAATTGCTTTCCAAAATTTTCCAGATTTTCAGATAAGGTTATTTAAACTGATAAAATATTTATTTACACTTACTTAACCTTTAAACCTTTTCTTAAAATGTTTATTATTTAAATGTCTCAATCTTTAAATAAAAGTTTAATTAAAGCAGATTTTTACCTGTTAATTCGTAAAATGTAAACATGTTGTGACAGTCATTTCATAATAGGATTTCATTCTATTTTGAATCTGACAAGGACAAAAAAAAAAAAACTAATTGCTCATCAAATTGTAATCAGAAATTAAATTGATAGATCAGAATATTTATGAATAATTTGAAATGTAAAGATTATTTCTATGATATATAAAGCCACAGCCTTTGACGGAGTAGTGTTGCAATAGTTACCTCTAACAGTTAAGTAAATGTGTACCAGTAACAGGTTACCAGATTGTGTAACCAGCATTAAGTACAACAGTACTACCTGCGTTTTGGTATATTTTATTCCTTAAATTGATTGTTTTCAAAACTGGCAGTAACCAGTTGGTGTTAAATGTCACAGTTGCTACAGCAATTGTATTGAACATATAAACAGAAACTAAATTGATGTCTTTGCCTGAAGTGAGGCCTTGAAATTTCATAACTTTGTAATCAATGTTTGCACTAGATAGAATCTGTTCATTAGAGTCGAGATTGTTATGGATGATATACCAGTAAATAACTGTATTGAAGACTGTACGTGAGCTAAACTGTCTTATACATTTGAAAGATATTGAATTGTGACATCAGATGACCTCTTGCCACTGCAAGAAGATACATATAAAAAAGCTAAATTAATATTCAAAATGCAACTTTGTATATTGCTGTAGAAAGTATAAAGGCTGCTGAAATTGGGATTGTTAATTGTCCTTACAGCATAAAGTATATGGAATTAAATAAGTTTGTATAAAATTACCTGTGTTTAGGTTTAAATTAGCTTTATTGTATTCTTGTATAAAATCAAGACTATGTGATAGCTACTAATTATAAGTACATGAAAGTTTGTGTATGCTTGTAATCATTATTATACCCCCCGCAGACTTGTTTGGGGGTATGCAGGAATCACCCTGTCTGTCTGTCTGTCCATCTGTCCACATCCCTTGTAAGCCCAACTCCTCCTACACCGCTTGATGAAATTTAATGAGACTTAGCATAAAGGAAGTACATTATATGTAGATGTGCGTGAAGGATTTTTATTGACCTCGATTTTCATTGAGGGGAGATAATTGGACTTGAAAATGAAGCGGCGGGGTATCGCTTTGTGAGCGTGCTTATCGTCCAAACTTGTTGCAATTTACTTAATGTTAATTAATGTAATTTTTGGCAAATGAGAGAACCTATTATGAAAATTTTGTCTAACGCACTGAGTATGGGAAGTTCAAAGAAGAATACCTGAACGCCTGTAAAATGTCTTACTTGTATATGGTATAGTTTATCTTTTTATTTACTAACATGTAGGTACATGTATATTATAACTTCATAAGTGTTTGTTGTAAAAGTGATAAATACATGTAGGTTGATAAGCCTGGGTGAGAAAAAAGTAGTTTTGTAACTAATAAATATGTCACATTATTGATTTGTATGGAGGTTATATACGTGCCAGTGTTGGTATTTTGGTACATTTGAAATTTTTTAGATTTGTGTACAATTGTTCATGATATATAATGACTATTTTGCAGAACATTTTACTTTCGTTAACTGTAATCATTAGATGACAATACTTAACAGGTGGCAGTGAAAGCTAAAGGCTGCCATTTAAATTGTGTTTAAACTGAAAATGATTTATTAGGACCTTGCCACTTAGTCAATAGTGGCAGACAGCCTATAGTCATCAGTCTGTCTATCTGTCCAAAACTAATCATGTACAGGGCTATAAGTATTTTATCTTTTGAAGTAGGCTTTTGATATTTGGTATGTGGGTAGATAATATCAAGATGATGTGTCACATACCATGGTTGTTGATGTTTTACCTCAAGGTCAATGTGGCCCACAGAATGGATACCATCTCACTGTTATCTAGTTCAGTTTAGAAACTGATAAAACAAGTGTGGACTGTGTGCAAGCTCAAAAAGGGATACCCCCGCTTCGCATCAAGTCCAATTATCTCCCCTGAATAATATCCGACAGCGATGAAAATTCTTCATGCACATCTACATATGATGTACTTCCTTCATGTAAAGTTTCATCAAAATCTGTCAAGCGGTTTAGAAGGAGAAGCGCTTACAAGGGATGTGGACAGACGGACAGACAGACAGGGTGATTCCTATATAACCCCCCCCCCCAACTAGTTTGCGGGGGGTATAAATATTATTTAAATTTTTTTAGTTAATTTAAAATACAATCTAGCAGTAAATGACGAATAATTTATGAAGACACTAAAATTGTAAAACAATCAAATTTTGCCAGAGAAATATTTGAGACATTGATTTTATCATGTGATTATTATCAGATTGAATATTAATCCTTTAAACAAATCTTTACACTTGATAATACCATTTGATATCATACTATGATATTGCCATATTAAAAAAATTATGATTATGATAAGTACTAGTAATTGATATGAAATTGTAGAGTTCTTAAAAAAAAATGTTTTGTCTTGTGACTATGGTGGGTTAAATATATATAGGACAATAGGTACATATGTATCTGTATGTAACAAAAAAAACAAACTTAAGGATGCTTCATGTCCCATGAGCCCACAAGAAGCCATTGGAATGAATGAATGCCACTAAAACTGTATTTAGAGTTGAACTATATGAAATATATGAATGAAAACAGGCTTTTGTGACTATGATGGGTTAAATATATAAACATGTATCTGTATGTAAGATTAAAAAAATACATTAAACTAGGATGCTTAATGTTCCATGAGCCTTACAATAAATTATTTGGATCAATGAATGCCACTAAAAATGTATGCAGAGTTGGAGCTAGTGATATAAGTAAAAAACAGGCTTTAAATTGTACAAGCATGGCGCTCTCATCTTTCTCCAAACATGGAGGCTTTTTTTATTTTAGGGGCCTCGGTGGCCGAGTGGTCAAGGTAGTTCGTTTACTGTTGATCACGTGGTCTGTCAACACTGAGATTGCTGGTTCGATTCTCACTGCAGGCAGGGTGTACTCGACGCCAATCTTAATTGACAAGGATTGCCAGTTTTCCTACCGCAGGTCGGGGGTTCTCTACGGGTACTCCGGCTTCCTCCCCCAATAAAAACTGGACACCATGAAATAGCTGAAAAATTGCTGAAAGTGGCGTTAATACACCATTCAAACAAACAAAAAAAACAAACTTTTTGTATTTTAACATCTATTCAAAGGACATCTTTAATCTGAATGGCCCGGTTTCATTAAAACATCTAAAAATTGAGCGAGGATTTCCTCAGTGCATCCTCAACTGAAATATTTGCCAATCAGATTCATGGGAAATTCAGATTTGAGGAAAAATTCAAGGATTTGTGGAAAATCTCATTTTGAGAAGTATTATGAAAATTAGGCCAGGAGATGAGCTGGCAGCTTTGTGGGTTAAGCTCTGGGAACTGTCCCTCAAGTACCAAATGTTAATTTGCAGTTTCTTGTATTACCAATGTAAAAGCTGTGCATGAAAACAAAACTTTTAAAAAGTAAACCTTTCAGCTTATCTACATATGTAAACAGTGAGCTTTGAAATACATATATGTACATACCTGTAGTACAATTGCAGATGCATTTGATAATAGTAACATGTACATGTACTAGTATTTTGGAACATTACAAAATGTTGACTTCATTGCAATACAACTCATGTATATAAAAACTTTCACAGAATCATAAAAAAAAGGCCACAAAGAATGTTGTGCTTTAATATAAAATATTAATGCTTCCATATAACCAAGTCCAAGCCACAGGCGCAATCACATTAATAATATATTATGTATTTGCTTTAATACTGATGGTGACAGACATTTATCATTCTATAAGGATCGATATAAGCTTGATAATGAAAATTGTATTTGCTAATTAACAAATGTGAAGGTAAATAGATTGTAAGGGACTATGTTTCAATAGCTTTATCTAGTTCTAATGCTGTAAATAAGAATGGGAACTCAGGATAACATCATGAGACTCATTGTTCATCTATATTTTCATACAACATTTTTTATTATTTGATAATTTGAAAAAAGTCTCTGGTCTTTATAATTAAGTAGTAAGTATATTTATTGTTTAACAAAATGATGACACATTTTACAACAATCAAATTATGTCCTAAAATATTTGAGATATTTAGTATTTAGTTTTGATTATTTGATGTAATTTATTGTCAGATTAACTACTTATCTCACAACAAATCTTTATACTTAATAAAATAAAGTATTTGGTATCATACCAGGATATTGTCAAATTGATAATGATCAGTGATAATCCTTTGGTCCTAAAAATAGAACTTTTGTCTTGTGATTCAATGTGCTGTATTAAAACTACTATTGGACAGGAACTTTTATCTTATAGTATCTTAAATGATGTGCATTTGAAAAAAAAAGATGTTTGCTGCTGACCGTATAACCTTGTTGGCCTATGATTTTAGTGAACATATAAATTAAACTATGAGCACAACTGAAAAATGTAAATATAAATAAACTCTGTGTAAACAGAAAATTCAAACAGAAACCAGAATGTTAATCAAACTACATGTATGAGTAAACTGGTTGACTCTGAGTCAACCACAAAATGAAGGTTAAATGAAATACTTATATAGTTGATACATATGTCATATATGCTGAACTCAGAAACATGTCAAGTTTCACAAACATGCCTTATTCCTCATTCATTACAGAGCATAACATTATAAACAAAAATCACAAATGTGGCTGGTTTTTTTGCAAAACAAATGTGTCTGATTTGGGATCCTCAAAACATATACATCCCTACAGACAAATACTGAAAACAGATGACATTTTGAAATTGCTAGTCTGCAGAATTTTTTTTTTCAACAGAGAGGCTCTGTAAATACGTCCTGTGTAGAAACGCAGACTGTGTCAAACCTTCTCTCCAGTGACGTAGGCTATTTCATATGTCTTCTATAGCGCAAGCTATGTCAAATCAATCTTTAGCATCGTACATTGTGTCATACTTCCTATCTAGCACTGTAGATATTGAAGGCTGTGTCTGCAGTTGTGTTAGCGTTAAAATTGGTTCAATAAACCTGGATTAGTATATAAATCTAAGAAGATGTCCTGTTTATAATCATCACTATCATCGAACATCCAGTTTAATGTCCTAAGCTGGGTAACACCTCTTGTCTTAATTAGTGCCATAACCTTTGCAAACATACTGTCTAATGCATTAGGCTGTGTTAGAGTTTGCATAAGCTCAGTTTCTAAAACTAAGAAAGAAACCTAACTAGTATTGATGCTATCTAAAAAAATTTTATCTTGCAGACCTCAGGTTTAATCAAACTATTATTTTACCTTGTAAGCTATGTTATACAACCTGTCTCTATAGTGCCATGCCAAAATATTCCACCTAGCCTCTGGCTATTTCAAATGAGATGCTCTGTGAGTGTTTGCTTATGAAACACCCTGTAAGGAGTTTTAGGATGCGTTAACATGCAAATTTCAAATTAGGCAGACTTGCAAGATTTTATTATTTGACATGTTTGTGGAAAATGACATGATTTTCCTTAACTGGTATCTAAAAATGTGGTCACTATCAAATCAGTCTTAGTTGTGGAACTGGAAACGTTTGTGAGTGGTGCATATATACAAAGTTTAATGCATGCATGTTACATGTATGTTTGAAACTGCTTTCTTATTGAATTATACATGCAGTGGATCTAATTTTCATGTTTGTTTTAGGTAACAAGCCACACCCTTCATCAATTACACCCCAGTTTAAGGCAGGTGATCCAAGAGAGAAGTATGTTTGTGTCTTGGACCCCAGAATACATTTTGCTTTGGTCTGTGGTGCTGTGGTATGTATAAATGTTAGAAGTGATTGATGCTTTTATCTTATTTATATAAATTCATTCTACTTTTTAACTATCGTTTATTCAGGGATATTGTTTCAACATTGGATTGCCAGTTTTCCTGCCAATAAGTCGGATCAAGCTACCTCCCCCAATACAAACTGGATTCCATAGTATAGCTGAAGTGGCATAGTATAAACTGGTAACCTCATTCATAACATATTTACTACTAGTACTTTGACAGTTATTCTAGTATCAGGTTGACCAGATGGGACTTCAGCCAATAAACCTTTAATTAAATGTGATCGGAAACATTGGTGTAATTGACTGTATGGCAAGCAACTAATGTCAGTGATAAATGAAATAAAACTTGCAGATTCAAAACAGAATTATAAAAGTAGACCATAAAAAATGCAATAAAACTATGATGTACTGAGATACTTGGGACAAGTAAACAATACTATACCTGTTTAGTTACTGGTACTCTTTGTCATGTTCGGGGAAGATATATATACCAATGAATCAGCTATACCATGAAATAAGTTACCGTATACTTAGAACAGCAACTTTCTTTGTATTAAATGACTATTAGTACAAATGAAATTAACCAAATACACAACTGAGTACAAATTAGAAATAAATTGTAATGATGCACAACCACTGAATCTACTTCCCAATGTTGTATGTTTTTAGATCCTAAGGTTTGTTTAATTAAGGAAACTGTAAAGCAAGCTGGAATATTCCAGCTTTATATTTGTAGAATAAATTGTTGAAAATTGTTTGAGTGGAAGAACTGAGTCTTCTTTAGCTTTGTAGCTAAGTCTTCTTTTGACTCACTAGAGCCAAAGCTAGAAAAATGTTTGAAAGTACATACACTGATTCCCTGGTAAATGGTTCCTTTGACATAGATCAGTGTATATCAAATATGGTAGGCCTCTCGGTCTACTATTGATCACGTGGTCTGTCAACACTGAGGTTGCTAGTTCGAGTCTCTCTGCAGGCAGGGTGCACTTGACTTCAATCTTAATTAACAAGGATTGCTAGTTTTGATACCGCAGGTCAGGGGTTTTCTTTGGTACTCCTGCTTCCTCCTCCAATAAAAACTGGAGTTCATGATATGGCTGAAAAATTGCTGAAAGTATCATTAAACAAATATTAAACAAATAAACAAAACAAATATGGAACAAAGTGAGCCAGAAAATCTGGAATACAATAGGCACAAGAAATTACAAATATTGCTTTTCATTCTTTAATATAGTTTATTGGATCAGGACATTTTTTTTTAGTTGCAGGGTAAAGGGCAAACAAACTTTAATTAATTAAGTCCTTATTTTCCATGGATGTATTGTTTGACAGAATTCTTTCACAACATTGACTTCTGATCATTACATCAAATTCGTGACATTTTTTAACCATTCTTACACTCCAGTCTGCAAGGCTTTACTTAGTAAACAGTTATTTATGGGATTCAGAACCATCCATGTTAAAAATTACTTTCTTCAAATTAAAGGCATGATACCAGTAGAAGTTTCCTCCTGTTGTTTTAATAGGAACCATAACATGTACATTCAGTTGAAATGGTAAAATAAATGGATGGGACTATATGCCTTGTTGAATACTTGTTGTGAATTTGGTGCAGTGAGCCATAATGATCTATACATGTACATCTGTTACATTTATAAAACTGTTTTCATCAAGTCTATCATTAAACCCTTAGGACATTTTTTAAAACATATTTTGTTCCATGCTGTGTTCACATCTTTAAAAATCAATCCAAATTAATTAAAACAGTAGAGCACAAAAAACTTACGAAGAGTACTATTAACTAGGTACGTCATTATTTACTGTAATTGTTTGTGTATAATGCGCTATGATGTATTATACAAAACCAGTGCAATGTTTATGCAGCAAATGATTAAACTAAGTTAACTTGAAGTTACTAGATGTCTTGTGTATAATATTCACCTAAGCTGATCAGATAATTGTTAAAGAAAAAAGTGAGTTTAATACTAATTAAAACTAACTACAGTATTATTTTAGTGTCAAATTAAGCTTCTCATTAAACATATATCATATTTTGTTATTAGTCCTGTCCAGCAATCAACGTGTACACAGCTACTAACATAGACAAAGCATTAGATGATGCTACAAAGAACTTCTGTCGACAGGAAGTGTCAATGTTCACCGAGACTGATGAAATTTGGTTGTCTAAAATCTTCCAGTGGTATATGGATGACTTTGGCAAAACTGACTTGGATGTTATTCAGTAAGTTTTTTGTTTGATTTGAAAATTTACCGGATAAACCCAAATAAACCATCAGCCAGTTGCATTCTTTAAGAAATACAACTGTATGACTTTAAAGTTATGCAGTTATTTCCCCTTTGATGGGACATCATTAATATTCCCTGTGCTTGTAAGAGCAAAGAAAGATGTTCACTTCTACTTATATATTACTAAAAGCATATTATTAACAAAAATAATAAATGTGTATTAATCGTAATTTTTCAGCTAGGTTAGATTAGGAAATTTCAACTCTGTTTCCCTTCTCCCTTGACAAATGGTGGCAATGTCCAAATAAGAGAAATCATTCTGAAAAGTAAATGTTACAGAAAATGTAACTGTTGACTCATTTATAGGGCAAAATTTTAAACTTTCTAAATTGCCTCAATTTTTGCTTCAAATGTTTGGAAATGTACTAAGATTCTTTAGTTGGTTTTAGAAGACATGTGACACAAGTTATAAATTGTTAAATAGGTGCTGATAGCAGTGTAACCAACTTATTTCTAGTCACATTAATTTTTAAATGGAACTTTTAGGGTATTGAGGTAAGAGCATTTTTGGAAGTCCACGTCCGGTCGTGTTCTCGCTTTGCTACCACTTACGGATCGTGGGTATACTAACTTGTAGATATTTTCTCGTTTTCGTGAATATTTAATGTCCTATTTTGATTGGTAACTTGTACTTTCAGCAAAGCGTGACAACTAATAAAAAACGACTTAACATACATAGTTTCGGTTAATAAATGTTTTATCCAATAAACGTCCTTCCCACTGGCTAATTCAAGAAAATGAATATTTATGAAAATGATAAAATATTTACAAGTGTGCCCACGGTCAGTAAGTGGTACCAAGCGAGAATTCGACTGGACGTGGGTTGCCGAAGATGAGGTAAGAGTGAACAACAATGCTTGAAGTTATCATAGCCAATGTGTTTGATCTACAAAAAGAGACATAACTCTAACATAATTTGAATACCAAAATACAGAATTGTGCATGTTAAGTCAGTTAATGTTTGATTTTTCACTAAAGTCCATAAATATAAAAGTCAGTTTGGAGGTTTCAGGGTATGTAAAGGTACATATTATGTGTGGCTATCTTCCTGTATGGTTTTGAAGCTACAGTGTTTATATGTGGCAGCATATTTGAACACATAATGGAGGTATGCAGGGCCAAAAGATTTTGATTTTTGTAGAAAATTCTAAAAAGAAAATATTGAGATAAATGTTACACCAAGGAATAAGCAGTTCCTGCCTGTTGCAACACACCCATCATGTTGCTGGAGGTCACGCTACTGGACTACAAGTTCTATATTTAATTAGCCTATTTGAAGTCGAATATTGTAAATCATTGTCATAGCAATATATGAAAAAAGCTTTGACATGTTTTTGATTTTGATGATCACTAACAAATCAGCTTGATTGGATGCATGATGATACATTAAATATATTTCATTTGAGACAATGTTTACAGATGGATAATTCCAAATTTAGAATTAAGTGATCAAAATGTGGCCAAGGATATACTTACACGTGGAAAAGTGAGGGTTGAATATAGTGAATATGATTGGCGAATTAACAAATTGGGAACTGCAAACTTGTAATCAAGAATCCAAATTTGTCTGAGGAGGTATAATAACAACTCCACCCACAAACATTACCCAGTCATTAATCTTCAATCTGTAGTCAGGACCCTGGCTGATTCCTTGATGCTCCTTGATTTACCAACTATTGGTTCATTACTGATTGATTTAATGTTTGTTTTACGTCTAGTAACTGAAACCTTTAATCACTGGAACAAAATTTGGCACAAATAATATATAGACTTGGAAAGGGGATGGACTGAAGGGAACAAAATTTTCACTGCCACTTAACAATATGGGCAATTGAATTTAGCCTGTTGTAGCTAAGTCTTTTTGTAAGTCTACTTAATGGTCTATGGTGCTGAACGTGTGGCTTTCTCCAAACATGTTACCTGCTAAGTTCCACGGTCTTAATACCCAAGTCTTTGTTTTTATTGGTTTATATACAAAATACTGCAAATGTTTTAACCAATCGTATTGATGCTTCTGTCTATGTTTCTCATTCTATAAGGAGTCTCTAAAAGTTGTGTTGATAAAAAGCAAATACAATTTCAACCATAAAAAATTATTAGATGTTCATTACCAAATTTTAATTGCTCAGTCTTACTGTTGAATATATAATCTTGAAAATAATTATTTAAATTTTTGAATAATTGAAACCATGGTAATTGGATGAGGAATGTACTGGAATCAACCAAGCGTTACTGACAATGTCTCCGATCATTAATTTGTTGCACTTTGTTCAATTTGTAAGCACTCCTTATTCCCTTACCATAAAACTTGATGTCCTTGTAATATGCACTTATTGTTACAACAGGCTAATTACCATAGGAACAGTCATGTGTGTTCATTTGAATGTTAATAAAGACAGTACAAATACTGACTGGTGCCTGTGTCACAAGTAATTAATGAACATGGAGTTGATTCTTCCATGGAGAACAGTAGTTATTTGTTATATTTTAGAATATATTTTGAAAGAACAAATATGAATTTTGTTAGCTATTGTTCTCATTGTATTGTTAGCTATTATCTATACCATTATGGTAGTTTTATACATTCATTTTATAGTTTTACAATTTTATTACAGAAGCCGTTTAGATAAAAAAAAAATCTGATCATGGAATACTGAATGTTTCAAACAGTGCATATACCAAATAGTTAGTCAATTAATCAATGTTTATTCATTCCAGGTGGACTATTCCATATTTAGAATTGAGCATACAGGAGAAAGCATGGACACTATTAGCTAAATTACAGAGTTATGGGACTGTTGATGTTAAATACAATGAATATGATTGGCGGTTAAACAGAAAAGGTGTGACTCCATTGATTCTTTAGGAGTGTATAGCAGGGGAGATAACTGGAAGAAAAAACAGTATATAAAAAATATTATCCACACAGATTGCTATGCTTTAAGGCCAAAACTGCTTGGCCATATTATGGTTTTAAGCTACGCATTGTATTGCTTAATATAGACCATATTTCTATTATTAGATGAGCTACATGGTCTTTTTTATAAATTTTTTATTAGAACCTGAAACAATATTTGGAAGGTAAAATGTTAAATATTAAAACAATAAACAAAATCCACAAAAGTTTAAGTAACTCACATTTTTAAAAATTAAAATAAAATACTCAAAACATTAATAAGAACAGTTAAATGTGAATGGCCTGTGTTTAGGACAGTGTGCAATAAAATATGCAATCATTTTTTTATCAGTTTCATATTTTCCATATAATTTTTGTCAAAAGGTTTGTATAGCTCACCTTACCCTTTGTATCAGGTGAGCTATTGTTATCAATTTGCATCCGTCGTCAGTGCCTTTTACATTAAAATTTTTACATTTAAATTTTCTTCTCTGAAACCAATGGGCCAGTTAAAACCAAACTTGGTGGTCAGAATGTTCATTGGAAGAACCTTTCCAAAGTTTGTGTTTTTGTTCTGATTAGAAAACCAATAAGGCCGCCACTGCAGGACTTAGTTTAACATAGGAACTTAATGAAACAAGTTTCAAATGTCTTCTTCTTTGAAACTGGTTAACCAACCGAAACAGGGGGCCTCGGTGGCCGAGTGGTCAAGGTAGTTCGTCTACTATTGATCACGTGGTCTGTCAACACTGAGATTGCGGGTTCGATTCTCACTGCAGGCAGGGTGTACTCGACTCCAATCTTAATTGACAAGGATTGCCAGTTTTCCTACCGCAGGTCGGGGGTTTTCTCCGGGTACTCCGGCTTCCTCCCCCAATAAAAACTGGACGCCATGATATTGCTGAAAGTGGCGTTAAACACCATAAAACAAACAAACAAAACCAACCGAAACAATACTTACTACCAATATTGATTGGATGGTCCTCTATAAAGTTTTTTTTTTTATGCCAATCAGATATTCAAAATGACTGCTGCCTCTGGACTAAGTGTAACATAGGACCCTATGGGAAAAAGTTTTAAAAGGCTTACCGGTATTCTATGAAACTGATTAACCAATTGAAACAAAACTTGTCAGCAATATTGTTTGGATGTCCTCTATAAAGTTTGTCATTTATGCCAGTCAGAAATTCAAAAAAGCCACCACAGCAGTACTTAGTTTAACATACGATCCTGTAGGTAAAAGTTTTTTAAAAGGGCTTCTTCTCCAAAACTGGTTAATCAGTCCAAGCAAACTGGTCCTAAATACTCATTGTATGGTCGTCTGTAAAGTACATGGTTTTATTTGCCAATCAGAAAATAAACATGGTCTCCACTGCAGGACTAACTTTAATATAGGAATGTATGGGAGAAAAGTTGTAAAAGGCGTCTTCTCTGAAATCGCTTCACTAATTATAATGAAACTTATCATCAGTATTCACCGGATGGTCATCTATAAGGTTTATGTTTTTTTTTTATAGGAAATTAAAAAATTCCACATGACCCTATGGGAAATTTTTTTTTAAAGGTTTCTCCTCTAAAAAAGTCAACCAATGGATAGAAAGGTTATTAGGAATATTTATCAGATTGACTTCTACTTTTTTTTTCAAGACAGTAAAAAAATTGGCCACAATTTCATCCTACACTATGTTTAACAGAGGACCCTATAGGAATAATTTTTGAATGCCATCTTTTTTTACACTGCAAAACTGATTCAAGCTATATTGAATGTTAATGTTTATTGCTGGTTCTCTTAAAAGTTTATGTTTGCTTATTTGATAAAAAATTCATGATGGCTGCAATTGTAGTAATTATAATTTAAACCTATAGGAATAATGTTTGAAATACTTCCTATCAGAAACTTTTGAACCAGTTGACAACACACGGCAAGATTAATTGGATGTTTTCAGCAAAGGTAATATTATGTTTGAAAGTAGAAAATTGTCTATATAAATCACATGAGCGATAAAGGCTCTTGAGTCTCTAGTGTTTACAATCTTTCCTAAAACAGAGTTTAGTAAATTTTACACACAAAAAATTTTCAAGATCCAGTGCCATTGTTTTTTTGATTCATTTTTAAGGAAGCTGTTTTTATATTATCGTGGGCAAAATAATCTGTGTTGTAATGCCACCATTTATTGAAGATAGTCCTGTCATCTTGTAAAGTTTTGACAGCATACCATGTGAACTGTTAAACAAGCAGAGGAAAAGGGTGGGCCCAAAAAAATTGTGGCAAAAATGTGTGGCGGCAAATAATGGGCATTATAATTGATGTAGAAAGGAACATAGAATAATTAGTGGTCAGATTGTTTTATATTACACAATACACATGCAATTTATAAGTAATTTTATCACACTTGAAACAAAAATATATTTTGCAAAGGCAATGTTGTTTTTTATTTAAGTTTCTGGTTCAGCAATCTCTGGTCTGAGTGTTAATTATTTTTATATCAACCGTTGGGAAGAGAGCACCTGGAATTTACAACCATTGATGTCCAATGAAAAGATAGCATTTTAGCATGAAGTATAATAATAATGAGTATTATCTATCAAGTTGCTGCAATTTGTAATACTAATTTTTATGAAAAGATCTTTAAAATGTTCCAATCTTTCATTAACTACTGTCGTTTCATTTTAGGTATTTTTTTAAAGTTTATACATTATTGGTGATTTATGATCCTCCCATTGTGTGATATTGTGGAAATAATTGTCAATTTTTAAATTGTAAAATTTTTACCATGAATACACACACACACATGCATTTTAACACACACATATAGTTATATTTATTGATTATTGTGTCATACTATTAAAATAAGTCTTCCATAACTAAAATACACACACAAAATCAAAACATCTCTAGATGTAATATGTTGTTGTATAGTATAAAAATATGTATTCAAGTCGTTCATGTTGCAGTTAGTGCCATGCAATAGTCACATGATATTGTCTGTACATTCACACTACTGGGTATGTAAATTTTGTTTTTTCCACAAATGGCCGCTCAAAGTGTGCCTCTGCTTTTGTAAAAATAGCCGTATGCTATATACTCATGTTTTGAATAGATAAAACATGCAAATTTCATGACAAACAGAAAAATAATGTCCACTCCAAACTTGGGTAAATCTACTGTGGAAATATCAAACTCCCCTGGGATGTAGTGTTTGTTCAGTATTGGAATAACATAATCATTTTTGGATATCCAGAAGGAAAGGTTCAAAACTATAATTGACATAATTAACCAGTCTTTTCTTTATTTGATGCCATTAATCTTGCCTATTATGAGACTTCTGGACCTGGTGTGGATGAGGGGTTAAACTTTGATACACCCAAATATTTAACCTATCAATTCAAATATTGATCATTCCATAATTCTTAAAGAACAAGACTTTAAGGTCATACAGGTTTTCCTGTTCACTTGACAATAACTTTTGAAGAGCTATTAGATATTTTGATATTAACTTGTTCAACATAAATATTGATCAACTCATTTTTTGTGTTGATTTATTTTACAGTTTTTATTAATTGTTAATTTTTCAAATATGTAATGTCAGGAAACTGTTATTAAATTTATTACATGTTTTTATATATCTGTTGCCATTTTATGTCTGTTGGAGTATTGCAATTATTGTGTTATTATTTGTGTCTTTTTTTGCAATATTCTGCATACTTGGATTCTTTATCATTTGTGGTATACTAACATCACCAATATAATATGATTGAAAATCATTATGTATTAATGAAATATGCTAAAAAGTATTTATTTGAAAAAAAGAAAAAGTGTAATACAATGTTTTATTTCATTTGACACCCTTTGATATAGAATTATAGTGCTAATTTCACATTATCTTTGTAATATTTTTATAATATCTGATATTTTAGAAGCTTTAATTTGAAATATAATAGATTGTTTTAAAATTAAAATCAGCCAGTCAGATAAATTGTTGTAGTAGTGAACACTGTATTGGAAAAGATTTTAACTTTCTGTATTTGTGAACTCTTCTTTTAATAAGGTAATAAAATTTTAACTTGAAGATGAGAAAAAAATTATCAGTTTACATTTAAGAAATCAGTCTAATCAGATTAGCTCTACTATCATTGTTTTGGGTTGCTATTGTTGTTTGCTACTGAAATAAAATATGGTACAGCCTTTCTCTTAGTCAATACAAGTTTATATAGACTGAGCGATGTATATCGACTACATCTTCAGTCGATATACAATTCAAGGTCGATATATACAACTTGTATTGACTAAGAGAAAGGTTGTATTATTTATATTATTTATTGATCGTTTTTAAAATCTAGCAGTAAGATACTCCCTAAACATTTTCACTGCTGTATGTGTCTGTCACATCTTAACTTTAAATAAGAAGTCTGTCTCATCCTTTTTGAAGGATGCAGACCTTTTGTACTTAACACTGTCCATTGTTTGTTGTTATGTTCCAGCAGACGATTGATAACCAGATGTAAAATATGATTGGCTGATTGCTAAACATAACTCAATTTTTGAAATTTTGTGTTTTATTTTTAGTAACCATGCAATCCCCAAAATTCACTCATCAATAAATCAGTCAATCTGCCGAAATACAAAATATCACATGATAGACTTTGAACAACTTAAAATACAGCAAAATTATCAATTAATAATATAAAACATTATTACATGAATAGAATTTTGCGTGGTTTTGATTGGTCAAAAAACAACTTTCGGGTCACGATAAATCGCAACAGTACTAAAATTACATAAAATGTTTGTACGCTGCACGATTCCGCTGCATAGTAGTCAAGCGGAATCCGATATCGACCTGGTTTTTATGTTTTAGCCAATCAGAATAGCCGTCTTAATAAATTCAGTCGTCCAATCAAATCGATTGTATTAATTGTACACAATTCAATGACGTCAGCTATACATACATCGTGCGTGTCAACAACAAATGGGAGAAACGTCGGTTCTGCGATATATTCATTCAATTATACTCTTCTCAATATTTGAAACTGGAATTTCAGGATTATCAGCAAATTGATATCAAAATGCAGTATTAAATAAAACATATTAAGGGTAACTAGCATTACAACAATTACAAAATGTAAGCAGGCGCTCCAATAGAATATACATCCTCAGTTTTTCTGATCAAGGGAGATGGTGGTTTTATTCATGTAATAAAACAATTAATGACTTTGATATACGGTCCCTATCAGGATTTATCAGCCCTCAAAATGTATATTCACCTCGCCTAGCGGCTCGGTGAATATTACATTTCTCTGGCTGATAAATCCTGATAGCGACCTATATCAAAGTCATTAATTGTATAATAATAGCATTTTATGTTCATCAATACACGTTTTAATTGACGAGATGAAAAACACATATTGACTTCCTTGAAAGGCTATTTTTGTACAAATTTATTTATCTTTATATTTGAACTATTTAATTATGCAAAATATCTATGTGTATTTAAAAAAAATTTGTGATGTATATTTTTACTTGGAGCATACATAGTAAAGTAATTATTTAATTTATTGTGATATGTGTATTTGTATTATGTGTATAACCAGTAACATCTGAAGTAAATGTTAGTGGTAAAAGTTTTAAATTATAAACTGCTAAATAGGTTATTAGAAGCTCCCTCATTTTACATTGCATTCGGATAGAACTAACCTAATTTTTTTAAGATAAGACATTTGTGGGATGCTATTGGATTAAATTTTTGTTAATTCCAGAAATTTATTGTTGAACTTTTTATGCTATAACAATTTTAGGGATATTTGGATTTTATTTCACTGACACCTTGTGAAATTATTAAATTTATCTGATTTCGCCTAACAGTCATTTTGTTGGCATATTTTTTCTGATCCATGTTTAGTTATAAAATTTCTTGATTATTAATGTATTAGTTCTTTTGTAAATGGAATTTGTTTACAACAAATACAACAAAAGTAATGCCAAATGAAATTTTTTGCTTGTACTGTCTGACATTTTAGTGCTTTTTTGTTATGCTGCCCACTCAATAATCGTGGTCCCTTATTGACTGACATTAATTTTTAAAATCCTCTTTTCCAACTTGTATTTATTTTCCATATAAAGTTCATTCATGTTGGTTTAAAGATCATTACAGTATGAATAAGTAATAATTATGTATTTATTATTGTCTGAGGCTACAGTGTCAGTCTTTATTTTATTAATTAGCACTGTTACATACATCTTAAAATAAAAATATTAATCCAGTGCAACTGTTTTCATTTGTTACATAAAATTTAATATATGTTTTACTATAAATCTTTTCTTATATAAACAAGGGGTCCTTGATTTTGGTTTCACGTGGTTATACAGCATGCAGTGCAGCACAGATTTTCCCATGTATTTTTCTTTATATAACGCCAATTTTAATTTCAAATTATAATTTTCCACACTTATGCAGCAATAATCCAGCTTCTGCTGCATACGGTGTCTATATTTCTCACTTGATCAGGTTTGCAAGAGCTTGCAGTTTTTATATTGATTTTTGCAAACGCCAGCAATTTCTTACGGATAAACTTATAAACAAAGGTTACAAGAAAAAATTACTTGTCCGCCCTTTTAATAAGTTTTACAAAAAATAGCATTTCCTTGTTGAAAAATATTCGTTTGAATGATGATTGCAGATAGTTTTCCCAGTTTTTGATTACACTACAATAATCTTTATCTGACTAGTGGTATATGATACTCATCCATTTTCATGCAAGCCAACTCACCAACTACAGTAATGAAAGGGGGATGTTTGGCATGTCATAAAACCCGTTATAAACCACAATTTCTTTTGAAATGCCTCTACCAAGTAAGGACCATTGTTGTAGTTGCTACATTTTTGGTTGTTGGTTCTTAAGTTTTGGCAGTTCTAGGATTTTGATTGGTGGATTGCAAAAAAAAAAAAAAATGAGAACATGTTGTGGCCTTTGACAAATGTACAACTGCCTCTAGGGGCCGTGTGGTTAAGGTAGTCATATCCATGACGATAAATACAACAAAATTAATCCCCAACGCAATTTTCTGCTTGTACTTTCTTACCTTAGTGCTTATTTGTTATACTACACCACAGTAATTGATGTTTCTCATTGACTGCCATGTTATACTACACCACAGTAATTGATGTTTCTCATTGACTGCCATGTTATACTACACCACAGTAATTGATGTTTCTCATTCACTGCCATGTTATACTACACCACAGTAATTGATGTTTCTCATTGACTGCCATGTTATACTACACCACAGTAATTGATGTTTCTCATTCACTGCCATGTTATACTACACCACAGTAATTGATGTTTCTCTTTGACTGCCATGTTATACTACACCACAGTAATTGATGTTTCTCATTCACTGCCATGTTATACTACACCACAGTAATTGATGTTTCTCTTTGACTGCCATGTTATACTACACCACAGTAATTGATGTTTCTCATTGACTGCCATGTTATACTACACCACAGTAATTGATGTTTCTCATTCACTGCCATGTTATACTACACCACAGTAATTGATGTTTCTCATTCACTGCCATGTTATACTACACCACAGTAATTGATGTTTCTCATTCACTGCCATGTTATACTACACCACAGTAATTGATGTTTCTCTTTGACTGCCATGTTATACTACACCACAGTAATTGATGTTTCTCATTCACTGCCATGTTATACTACACCACAGTAATTGATGTTTCTCATTGACTGCCATGTTATACTACACCACAGTAATTGATGTTTCTCATTGACTGCCATGTTATACTACACCACAGTAATTGATGTTTCTCTTTGACTGCCATGTTATACTACACCACAGTAATTGATGTTTCTCATTGACTGCCATGTTATACTACACCACAGTAATTGATGTTTCTCTTTGACTGCCATGTTATACTACACCACAGTAATTGATGTTTCTCTTTGACTGCCATGCATGTTATACTACACCACAGTAATTGATGTTTCTCTTTGACTGCCATGTTATACTACACCACAGTAATTGATGTTTCTCTTTGACTGCCATGTTATACTACACCACAGTAATTGATGTTTCTCTTTGACTGCCATGTTATACTACACCACAGTAATTGATGTTTCTCATTCACTGCCATGTTATACTACTCCACAGTAATTGATGTTTCTCATTGACTGCCATGTTATACTACACCACAGTAATTGATGTTTCTCTTTGACTGCCATGTTATACTACACCACAGTAATTGATGTTTCTCTTTGACTGCCATGTTATACTACACCACAGTAATTGATGTTTCTCATTGACTGCCATGTTATACTACACCACAGTAATTGATGTTTCTCATTGACTGCCATGTTATACTACACCACAGTAATTGATGTTTCTCTTTGACTGCCATGTTATACTACACCACAGTAATTGATGTTTCTCTTTGACTGCCATGTTATACTACACCACAGTAATTGATGTTTCTCATTGACTGCCATGTTATACTACACCACAGTAATTGATGTTTCTCATTCACTGCCATGTTATGCTACACCACAGTAATTGATGTTTCTCATTGACTGCCATGTTATACTACACCACAGTAATTGATGTTTCTCATTGACTGCCATGTTATACTACACCACAGTAATTGATGTTTCTCTTTGACTGCCATGTTATACTACACCACAGTAATTGATGTTTCTCATTCACTGCCATGTTATACTACACCACAGTAATTGATGTTTCTCATTGACTGCCATGTTATACTACACCACAGTAATTGATGTTTCTCTTTGACTGCCATGTTATACTACACCACAGTAATTGATGTTTCTCTTTGACTGCCATGTTATACTACACCACAGTAATTGATGTTTCTCATTGACTGCCATGTTATACTACACCACAGTAATTGATGTTTCTCATTGACTGCAATGTTATACTACACCACAGTAATTGATGTTTCTCTTTGACTGCCATGTTATACTACACCACAGTAATTGATGTTTCTCATTGACTGCCATGTTATACTACACCACAGTAATTGATGTTTCTCTTTGACTGCCATGTTATACTACACCACAGTAATTGATGTTTCTCATTGACTGCCATGTTATACTACACCACAGTAATTGATGTTTCTCATTGACTGCCATGTTATACTACACCACAGTAATTGATGTTTCTCTTTGACTGCCATGTTATACTACACCACAGTAATTGATGTTTCTCTTTGACTGCCATGTTATACTACACCATAGTAATTGATGTTTCTCTTTGACTGCCATGTTATACTACACCACAGTAATTGATGTTTCTCTTTGACTGCCATGTTATACTACACCACAGTAATTGATGTTTCTCATTGACTGCCATGTTATACTACACCACAGTAATTGATGTTTCTCATTGACTGCCATGTTATACTACACCACAGTAATTGATGTTTCTCTTTGACTGCCATGTTATACTACACCACAGTAATTGATGTTTCTCATTGACTGCCATGTTATACTACACCACAGTAATTGATGTTTCTCTTTGACTGCCATGTTATACTACACCACAGTAATTGATGTTTCTCATTCACTGCCATGTTATACTACACCACAGTAATTGATGTTTCTCTTTGACTGCCATGTTATACTACACCACAGTAATTGATGTTTCTCTTTGACTGCCATGTTATACTACACCACAGTAATTGATGTTTCTCATTGACTGCCATGTTATACTACACCACAGTAATTGATGTTTCTCATTCACTGCCATGTTATGCTACACCACAGTAATTGATGTTTCTCATTGACTGCCATGTTATACTACACCACAGTAATTGATGTTTCTCATTGACTGCCATGTTATACTACACCACAGTAATTGATGTTTCTCATTGACTGCCATGTTATACTACACCACAGTAATTGATGTTTCTCATTGACTGCCATGTTATACTACACCACAGTAATTGATGTTTCTCTTTGACTGCCATGTTATACTACACCACAGTAATTGATGTTTCTCTTTGACTGCCATGTTATACTACACCACAGTAATTGATGTTTCTCATTGACTGCCATGTTATACTACACCACAGTAATTGATGTTTCTCATTGACTGCCATGTTATACTACACCACAGTAATTGATGTTTCTTTTTGACTGCCATGTTATACTACACCACAGTAATTGATGTTTCTCATTGACTGCCATGTTATACTACACCACAGTAATTGATGTTTCTCTTTGACTGCCATGTTATACTACACCACAGTAATTGATGTTTCTCTTTGACTGCCATGTTATACTACACCACAGTAATTGATGTTTCTCTTTGACTGCCATGTTATACTACACCACAGTAATTGATGTTTCTCATTGACTGCCATGTTATACTACACCACAGTAATTGATGTTTCTCTTTGACTGCCATGTTATACTACACCACAGTAATTGATGTTTCTCATTGACTGCCATGTTATACTACACCACAGTAATTGATGTTTCTCTTTGACTGCCATGTTATACTACACCACAGTAATTGATGTTTCTCTTTGACTGCCATGTTATACTACACCACAGTAATTGATGTTTCTCTTTGACTGCCATGTTATGCTACACCACAGTAATTGATGTTTCTCATTGACTGCCATGTTATACTACACCACAGTAATTGATGTTTCTCTTTGACTGCCATGTTATACTACACCACAGTAATTGATGTTTCTCTTTGACTGCCATGTTATACTACACCACAGTAATTGATGTTTCTCTTTGACTGCCATGTTATACTACACCACAGTAATTGATGTTTCTCTTTGACTGCCATGTTATACTACACCACAGTAATTGATGTTTCTCTTTGACTGCCATGTTATACTACACCACAGTAATTGATGTTTCTCTTTGACTGCTATGTTATACTACACCACAGTAATTGATGTTTCTCATTCACTGCCATGTTATACTACACCACAGTAATTGATGTTTCTCATTGACTGCCATGTTATACTACACCACAGTAATTGATGTTTCTCTTTGACTGCCATGTTATACTACACCACAGTAATTGATGTTTCTCTTTGACTGCCATGTTATACTACACCACAGTAATTGATGTTTCTCTTTGACTGCCATGTTATACTACACCACAGTAATTGATGTTTCTCATTGACTGCCATGTTATACTACACCACAGTAATTGATGTTTCTCATTGACTGCCATGTTATACTACACCACGGTAATTGATGTTTCTCATTGACTGCCATGTTATACTACACCACAGTAATTGATGTTTCTCTTTGACTGCCATGTTATACTACACCACAGTAATTGATGTTTCTCATTGACTGCCATGTTATACTACACCACAGTAATTGATGTTTCTCATTGACTGCCATGTTATACTACACCACAGTAATTGATGTTTCTCTTTGACTGCCATGTTATGCTACACCACAGTAATTGATGTTTCTCATTGACTGCCATGTTATGCTACACCACAGTAATTGATGTTTCTCTTTGACTGCCATGTTATACTACACCACAGTAATTGATGTTTCTCATTGACTGCCATGTTATACTACACCACAGTAATTGATGTTTCTCATTGACTGCCATGTTATGCTACACCACAGTAATTGATGTTTCTCATTGACTGCCATGTTATGCTACACCACAGTAATTGATGTTTCTCTTTGACTGCCATGTTATACTACACCACAGTAATTGATGTTTCTCTTTGACTGCCATGTTATACTACACCACAGTAATTGATGTTTCTCTTTGACTGCCATGTTATGCTACACCACAGTAATTGATGTTTCTCTTTGACTGCCATGTTATACTACACCACAGTAATTGATGTTTCTCTTTGACTGCCATGTTATACTACACCACAGTAATTGATGTTTCTCATTGACTGCCATGTTATACTACACCACAGTAATTGATGTTTCTCATTGACTGCCATGTTATACTACACCACAGTAATTGATGTTTCTCTTTGACTGCCATGTTATACTACACCACAGTAATTGATGTTTCTCATTGACTGCCATGTTATACTACACCACAGTAATTGATGTTTCTCTTTGACTGCCATGTTATACTACACCACAGTAATTGATGTTTCTCATTGACTGCCATGTTATACTACACCACAGTAATTGATGTTTCTCTTTGACTGCCATGTTATACTACACCACAGTAATTGATGTTTCTCTTTGACTGCCATGTTATACTACACCACAGTAATTGATGTTTCTCATTGACTGCCATGTTATACTACACCACAGTAATTGATGTTTCTCTTTGACTGCCATGTTATACTACACCACAGTAATTGATGTTTCTCATTGACTGCCATGTTATACTACACCACAGTAATTGATGTTTCTCTTTGACTGCCATGTTATACTACACCACAGTAATTGATGTTTCTCATTGACTGCCATGTTATACTACACCACAGTAATTGATGTTTCTCTTTGACTGCCATGTTATACTACACCACAGTAATTGATGTTTCTCTTTGACTGCCATGTTATACTACACCACAGTAATTGATGTTTCTCATTGACTGCCATGTTATACTACACCACAGTAATTGATGTTTCTCTTTGACTGCCATGTTATACTACACCACAGTAATTGATGTTTCTCATTGACTGCTATGTTATACTACACCACAGTAATTGATGTTTCTCATTGACTGCCATGAGTTTTCAAAATCCACTTTTTCAAAATGTATTTAGTTTCCATATAAAGCTCATTCTTGATATTTCCTCACTTTTATTTGATGCAAAAGGTGTCAGTTTAAAGAGAACGTTCAGTATAATATTATGTATTTATAAAAGTCTGTGTCTAGTTTCAATCTTTATGTAAATAATTAGCATTGTTACATACATCTTAAAAATATTTATCACAATTGTTTTGAATTGTTACAAACAATTTAAGTTATCTTGTACTATAAATCATTGTTCATATAATAAAACTGGCCCTCGGTTTTTCTGGCATAGAGTTTCTATATTTCTCACTTGATCAGGTTTACACGAGCTTGAAGTGGGTATACTTTTTTGCAAATTCCACCAATGTCTTCCCGATAAACTTATAAACCAAGGTTACAAGAAAAAAAAACGACTCGTCCGCGCTTTTAATAAGTTTTACTTTAGATAAGATTTCCATATTGAAAAATATTGTTTGAAAATATGATTGCAGATAGTTTTCCCAGTTGTTGAATTCAACACATGGCATGCTATAAAACTGGTTTAACCCGCAATGGCTATAGTTGCTTCATTTTTGGGTGTTATACCCCCCGCAAACTAGTTTGAGGGGGTATATAGGAATCACCCTGTCTGTCTGTCCGTCTGTCCGTCTGTCCACATCCCTTGTAAGCGCTTCTCCTCCTAAACCGCTTGACAGATTTTGATGAAACTTTACATGAAGGAAGTACGTCATATGTAGATGTGCATGAAGAATTTTCGTCGCTGTCGGATATTATTCAGGGGAGATAATTGGACTTAGACTTTTAAAATATAGTATTCAGTGCGGGACCTCGAAAGCGCTTCTCCTCCTTAACCACTTGACAGATTTTGGTGAAACTTTACATGAAGGAAGTACATCATATGTAGATGTGCATGAAGAATTTTCGTCGCTGTCGGATATTATTCAGGGGAGATAATTGGACTTAGACTTTTAAAATATAGTATTCAGTGCGGGACCTCGTAAGCACTTCTCCTCCTAAACCGCTTGACAGATTTTGATGAAACTTTACATGAAGGAAGTACGTCATATGTAGATGTGCATGAAGAATTTTCGTCGCTGTCGGATATTATTCAGGGGAGATAATTGGACTTAGACTTTTAAAATATAGTATTCAGTGCGGGACCTCGTAAGCGCTTCTCCTCCTAAACCGCTTGACAGATTTTGATGAAACTTTACAAGAAGGAAGTACGTCATATGTAGATGTGCATGAAGAATTTTCGTCGCTGTCGGATATTATTCAGGGGAGATAATTGGACTTAGACTTTTAAAATATAGTATTCAGTGCGGGACCTCGTAAGCGCTTCTCCTCCTAAACCGCTTGACAGATTTTGATGAAACTTTACATGAAGGAAGTACATCATATGTAGATGTGCATGAAGAATTTTCGTCGCTGTCGGATATTATTCAGGGGAGATAATTGGACTTAGACTTTTAAAATATAGTATTCAGTGCGGGACCTCGTAAGCGCTTCTCCTCCTAAACCGCTTGACAGATTTTGATGAAACTTTACATGAAGGAAGTACATCATATGTAGATGTGCATGAAGAATTTTCGTCGCTGTCGGATATTATTCAGGGGAGATAATTGGACTTAGACTTTTAAAATATAGTATTCAGTGCGGGACCTCGTAAGCGCTTCTCCTCCTAAACCGCTTGACAGATTTTGATGAAACTTTACATGAAGGAAGTACATCATATGTAGATGTGCATGAAGAATTTTCGTCGCTGTCGGATATTATTCAGGGGAGATAATTGGACTTAGACTTTTAAAATATAGTATTCAGTGCGGGATCTCGTAAGCGCTTCTCCTCCTAAACCGCTTGACAGATTTTGATGAAACTTTACATGAAGGAAGTACATCATATGTAGATGTGCATGAAGAATTTTCGTCGCTGTCGGATATTATTCAGGGGAAATAATTGGACTTAGACTTTTAAAATATAGTATTCAGTGCGGGACCTCGTAAGCGCAACTCCTCCTAAACCGTTTGACAGATTTTGATGAAACTTTACATGAAGGGAGTACATCATATGTAGATGTGAATGAAGAATTTTCGTCGCTGTCGGATATTATTCAGGGGAGATAATTGGACTTAGACTTTTAAAATATAGTATTCAGTGCGGGACCTCGAAAGCGCTTCTCCTCCTAAACCGCTTGACAGATTTTGATGAAACTTTACATGAAGGAAGTACATCATATGTAGATGTGCATGAAGAATTTTCGTCGCTGTCGGATATTATTCAGGGGAGATAATTGGACTTAGACTTTTAAAATATAGTATTCAGTGCGGGACCTCGTAAGCGCTTCTCCTCCTAAACCGCTTGACAGATTTTGATGAAACTTTACAAGAAGGAAGTACGTCATATGTAGATGTGCATGAAGAATTTTCGTCGCTGTCGGATATTATTCAGGGGAGATAATTGGACTTAGACTTTTAAAATATAGTATTCAGTGCGGGACCTCGTAAGCGCTTCTCCTCCTAAACCGCTTGACAGATTTTGATGAAACTTTACATGAAGGAAGTACGTCATATGTAGATGTGCATGAAGAATTTTCGTCGCTGTCGGATATTATTCAGGGGAGATAATTGGACTTAGACTTTTAAAATATAGTATTCAGTGCGGGACCTCGTAAGCGCTTCTCCTCCTAAACCGCTTGACAGATTTTGATGAAACTTTACATGAAGGAAGTACATCATATGTAGATGTGCATGAAGAATTTTCGTCGCTGTCGGATATTATTCAGGGGAGATAATTGGACTTAGACTTTTAAAATATAGTATTCAGTGCGGGACCTCGTAAGCGCAACTCCTCCTAAACCGTTTGACAGATTTTGATGAAACTTTACATGAAGGGAGTACATCATATGTAGATGTGCATGAAGAATTTTCGTCGCTGTCGGATATTATTCAAGGGAGATAATTGGACTTAGACTTTTAAAATATAGTATTCAGTGCGGGACCTCGAAAGCGCTTCTCCTCCTAAACCGCTTGACAGATTTTGATGAAAATTTACATGAAGGAAGTACATCATATGTAGATGTGCATGAAGAATTTTCGTCGCTGTCGGATATTATTCAGGGGAGATAATTGGACTTAGACTTTTAAAATATAGTATTCAGTGCGGGACCTCGTAAGCGCTTCTCCTCCTAAACCGCTTGACAGATTTTGATGAAACTTTACATGAAGGAAGTACATCATATGTAGATGTGCATGAAGAATTTTCGTCGCTGTCGGATATTATTCAGGGGAGATAATTGGACTTAGACTTTTAAAATATAGTATTCAGTGCGGGACCTCGTAAGCGCTTCTCCTCCTAAACCGCTTGACAGATTTTGATGAAACTTTACATGAAGGAAGTACATCATATGTAGATGTGCATGAAGAATTTTCGTCGCTGTCGGATATTATTCAGAAGAGATAATTGGACTTAGACTTTTAAAATATAGTATTCAGTGCGGGACCTCGTAAGCGCAACTCCTCCTAAACCGTTTGACAGATTTTGATGAAACTTTACATGAAGGGAGTACATCATATGTAGATGTGCATGAAGAATTTTCGTCGCTGTCGATATTATTCAGAGGAGATAATTGAACTTGAAGCGAAGCGGGGGGTATCCCTTTGTGAGCGTGCTCACAGTCCACACTTGTTGGTTCTAAAGTTTGCCGGTTCTAGGATTTTGATTGGTGGATTGTCTTATTGACAGTTTCCTTGGTGTTCAGTATTTTGTAATTACCTCCATATTTAGTTATAGGTACAAAGCGCTATTTAGATCAGACTTATCATTTTAGGTGAAAAAAAAAAAAAAAAAAACGATGAACAGGTCGTGGTCTCTGAAAAATGTACAACTGCCTCTAGGGGACCGTGTTGTTAAGGCAGTTAGTCATCTCCATGACGATGATTGTTTTTTCATCCTCTGATAGAAAATATTTTCCAGACAAATAAAATTCAGTATTCTTGTGTAATTCATTATACTTACTGTATAAATGTTATATTCATCTACTTAAATTTGTGTCTTACTTTAAAATTAAACAAATAAAAACGTATTGTATTGTACACAAAATATAAATATTTGAAAATTTAGTTGCTTGTTTCAAGGTGGAACTAGTATAACCGATTTATAGGTTCTTGTTTTGAGTAACGGACAATCCGAACCATTTTTTTGCCTTTAAATTATTTCCCATACAGGGGGCAATAGTATACGTGCAAACATTGATACCTGCTTTTGTTATACCCCCGCTCGACAGAGTCGGGGGTATATAGTGGTCCTCATGTCCGTCCGTCCGTCCGTTCGTCCGTCCACATTTGGTTTCCGGATGATAATTCAAAAAGTTTACATCCGATTTGAATGAAACTTTGGGATATTGTTATATATCAGGTTGGTAAGAAGCCTATCGATTTTGGGGGAAATCCGTCAAATTTCAAGGTCACAGTCCACGAAAAACGTTAGAAATTTTAACAAAAAAGTTGTTTCCGGACAATAACTCAAAAAGTTTACATCCGATTTGAATGAAACTTTGGGATATTGTCATATATCAGGTTGGTAAGAAGCCTATCGATTTTGGGGGAAATCCGTCAAATTTCAAGGTCACAGTCCACGAAAAACGTTAGAAATTTTAACATAAAAGTTGTTTCCGGACAATAACTCAAAAAGTTTGCATCCGATTTGAATGAAACTTTGGGATATTGTTATATATCAGGTTGGTAAGAAGCCTTTTGATTTTGGGGGAAATCCATCAAATTTCAAGGTCACAGTCCACGAAAAACGTTAGAAATTTTTACAAAAAAGGGGTGTTTCCGGATGATAACTCAAAAAGTTTGCATGTGATTTGAATGAAACTTTGGGATATTGTTATATATCAGGTTGGTAAGAAGCCTATTGATTTTGGGGGAAATCTGTCAAATTTCAAGGTCACAGTCCATGAAAAATGTTAGAAATTTTTACAAAAAGTTGTTTCCGGAAAATAACTCAAAAAGTTTTCATCCGATTTTAATGAAACTGTAAAATATTCTTATATATTTTGTTGGTAAGAAGCCTATTGATTTTGGTGGAAATCCATCCAATTTCAAGGTCACAATCCACGAAAAACGTTAGAAATTTTCACAAAAGCGGGGGTATCAGCGATCGCTAGATCGACTTTGTCTAGTTTATCTTTAAGTTCTTGTAGTAGACTGGGTAATGTAAAACATTAATGAATAAGGCCACGCCGAATTAATTACTTGTTCGTCGGACCGCCCGCACGCAAAATTATTTCAGAAAGAAAAAAAAATAAATTTCTTCCGCCCGCATTAACCGGAAACCCGCCCGCGTCCAGAACCGGAAGTTATCTTTAAAAAAATAATCTTCTCCGCATTTTACGATTTTCATCCAAGCTCCGATAGCTGGAGATTCATTCAGAACTTAGAAGGTTAAAATACTGTTTCAGTCCCCTATAAAATCAAAACCGAAAGTAAAATGTAGAAAACAAGTGGGTGGTTGTGGCAGCAGTTGCCACCCAGTTTTAAGTACTGCTACCAAATACAGCATTAGAATATCGAACGGACGATACCTTGGGTACCAGACAATTCGGACCGTATGTCAGGACTATTCGGACCGTATGTCAATGAAATTGTTTTATATTTAAAGTGATAAAAGTAAAAAGTAATTATAATATTAAATTAAAAAAAATAAAAAAACATGGGATTTTCCCGACCTGCTATATAGAATTAGAATCGTATAGCAAAAATCGAATCCAAATAAATTAATTAAATAATTGTTACCAAATGAAGCATCAGAAACATCAAAGGATTTCAGCATATATAATTCCAGTGGACAAGTGGTCACATACAAGCCAACAAGCCCAACAGTAGCATAAAGGCCGAATGAATACCAATTTGGATCAGTTTTAAACATGTTTGTTGATTGTAAAGGTTGTTCTTCGCCAATACGGCCTCACCAGGAATCTGTCCTATGTCACTGCTGTGACAAGTTTTTTTCACAGAACTTATTCGGCATGACACAAAAAGACTACAGAGGTAAGAAAGCAGCTGTTAACCCAAGAGTACAGTTTATGTGCAGCAGATGTAGCTCAGCAATCCACCAACCAAACGCAGAGAGTACTATACTGTCCATTGACCCGACCATAAACTACTCCAAACTCACTTACTTAACTTTGTAATCGATGTATATTTTGACTGTTAAATTGTTATGTTTGTTATGATATTTGATTATCATCATTAATAAAATAAAATACGGAAAAAACTTTTATTATTATTTTTTTAATAATAGCCTGAAGTAGAACAATAATGATAGATACAAACCTTATACATAAAAAAAAAAATAAAAACAAACAAAAGTCGGCTGTAGGTACAAACCTTATACATACAGCACAAAAATAAAAAGACAAACAAACAACATGCAAAAGTCGGCTGTAAATAGCATGAATACATTATCATTATCTTTGTAAAATTAATATCTTTATTCATTATAAAGCGGTCCGAATGGTCCTAATATACGGTCCGAATTGTCCTGATATACGGTCTGAATTGTCCTAATATACGGTCCGAATTGTCCTGATATACGGTCTGAATTGTCCTAATATACGGTCCGAATTGTCAGGGTCCGAATTGTCTGGGGGCCGAATTGTCCTGCATTCGATACCTTTATCGACCTATTTACATGCATACAATGGAAGCCTTCAACGCACGCCAATGTTTCTAACCTTAGTTATGACAACATTATAAGAATCAAAATTAAGGACAATCCCAAGCTTTTGGTTAGGGAAAATGTGTTATTTTTACTGTTTTTTATTGTTAATAAAGACAGGTGGTCTTTTATTATTTCTTTTAATCAATCTTGAAATTATGCCTTGCCAAAAAGATTTGGATACATAACTGAAATAGTGGTATGGGCTGTCTGTTGGTCCGTCTGTACCTATGGATAGAAAGATAAGGCAGCATCTTTTCAGAAGAGAAAAAAAACAATTCAAGACAATTCTATGCTGCTATATAATTTATTAATCAATTGGTTAAGTAATAAAACACTGAGAACAAGCACTTGTTTAATATCAAATACATTTATTTCAATTTCAGTTATTTTCTTCAAAATTAAAAAAAATCGCTCGCTCGCATCAGTTTAACCATGAAAACCTGAAAAAATCTTTTAAAAAAATTAAAAACATGTCGCTCGCCTTAAAAAATATCATTCGCTTGTCAAAATCATAATTTCAACAAAAAAAATTAATAAAAAAAATTTCGCTCGCTCGCTCCTTATTTTAAAAGTTAGTGTCCAAAGAACAAGAAATTAATTCTGTGTGGCCTAAAGAAATCAATTATGTTAAAATTGATTTAATGGGATTATCTTTTGCTTTGCAGCAAAAATTTTACAAATATTTACAAAAATGACTGTTATTTCGTTCCTGTCTTTTTATTTTTCGTCTTTCTCTTTAGTAAGATATCGGCTTAGAAGTTCCAGAAGTGTATCGTCTGTAAATACAAAACTCATAACGTTTTCATATAAATCATGTTTAATATTTGTCTGAATAATAAAATACAATTAGAAACAGTATACTAGCAATGTAGTATAAATTCTTGCTGTCAGTTAATTAATACATTAATAAAAAAGAAACTGGGTGGGGTTTTTTTCTTTTTGTCTAGTAATTTTCATATACTGAAATAAGAAATAAAATGAAATTTGAAAAATAAAATAAATGTATGTTTGCTTCCACGAGCAGGCAATAATTTGTTTTAATGGTCATTTTTTGTTTTAATGTCTGTCCTTTTATACGATGTTTTCTAATATTTTCAAAACTGCCCGAAATTAACAACCACTTAAAATTCTCCTTTGTAAGTATACCTAATCTGGTTAAAACAATTCTTAAAATAGACATGAAAACACTGATACATAGGAAACGATTTCACGTTTCTTTAATTAATGAAGACCTTTATTTAAAGGGACACATCTATTGATTGATTTGATTGAATTTGTTAATCATATAGAGTATATATCGACATAATTACGACGGTTCTATACATGTATACGTTTATAATTGTTATTTTTTGTAAAACAGTGACGAAGCCTGTTGGTCAGATGAAATATTTGTGCAAATTTTAAAGTGTAAAGCTTTGTTCTTCCTTTAATTGTGTATCTAACTGTTTAAACGAATATATTATCATTTTAGTCTGTACATCATCGTTATCTACAGTAACGATCCAACACTTTTAGAAATAGATTTTAATACAGTCCAATTTTGTGCTTACCCTCAGTATTTGACAGTATTAAAATCTTATTCTAACAGTGTTGGGCTTAATTTGTAAACGTAAATATAAATATTTGATATAAACCCTGTATTTCAGATGTTTCAGAATTTCGCTGGATAGATATATTCTATGGTTGTCCCAATACTAAGACGTTTGTATATAATTTACTTACTGTGACTGTATGACAAGTAACTAAGTCATCCTATATAATATATACAAAAATGCCGAATAAGATTACTGTCAGATTAATACGTTTTGGTTACGAATATTCCATCGTCACACGCTAGTACGCATTCTGTATGTCTCTGTTTACAATTAATCTCGGTTAATGAAGCTATATTTGTATATAGCAGATTTTGCCGAGGGGTCTAAACTACTGGACATAATGCAGGCGAATGGGTGTCACAGTGTCATAACGGTGTGAGTTCGAATCCCGCTAGGGTAAGAACAAAATTTGAAAGTATTTAAATCTAATTCTACCAGAATTTGTAGACGTATACATAAATATTTGATTACACAATACTTAGACGTATATATATATATATATATACGTCTACAAATTAAGCCCAACACTGTTTGAATTAGATTTTTAACACTGTCAAATTTTTGCTTACCCTCAGCGGGATTCGAACTCACACCGTTGTGACACTGTGGCACCAATTCGCCTGCACTATGTCCAGCGGTGTAGACCCCTCGGCCAAATCCGCTATATTATAGCGGATTTGGCCGAGGGGTCTAGACCGCTGGACATAGTGCAGGCGAATTGGTGCCACAGTGTCACAACGGTGTGAGTTCGAATCCCGCTGAGGGAAAGCAAAAATTTGACAGTGTTAAAAATCTAATTCAAACAGTGTTGGGCTTAATTTGTAGACGTATATATATATATATATATATATATATATATATATATATATATATATATATATATATATATATATATATATATATATATATATATATATATATATATATATATATATATATATATATATATATATGAATAAAGAATAAAATCACATGAAAAAATCTGTATATTGTATTACATCGCTAGTACTTTCACTGCTTCCTGCAGCTCTTCAGGCGACAATAATGATATATATATAAGTCTAGAGAATTATGCAACGATACAAATATAAAGATGTTTCTACTATAAAATAATTATATTAATAAATATGACAAAATTTTCGACCAACTGATGGCCTTCTTCAGTGTCAATATCAATCTATAATAAACGATAAAATTTGGATACTGGTACATCAGCATCCGGTAGTGATGTGATCGGATCTGATTTTATTGATCTTGAACATTCTCGAATCACATCTATCAGTCATTACATAAGGGAGTACTGTACAGTTGTATAAACCATCTTATCTTTAACTTCTTGATATTCATGAATTTATTATTTATATTTTGAATGATATTTATTGTTTTTTGTTTATTCCATTGGGGTGTACAGAGCAGAGCTCTTTGATCCAGAATCTCTCTCGGGCCTCCCGTTCAGAGTCTCGCCACTTGCAGTTCTGCTCGATAATTAGGATTTTTATGTGATCAAAATCCTTTGGAGTGTGGTCGGGCAGTCTGAAGTTTTGGCTTACAGGCAGAAACTGTTTCTTAGTAAGGTCACTTCTGTGACCATTCAGTCGTTTGTGGAATGGCTGTTTGGACTCGCCGACATATTGTAAGCCACAGATGGGGCACTCAAGAATGTAAATGACATTCGAGCTTTTGCAGTTAACAGTAGTGAATATTTTGTTCTGTTTACCTGTGACTTTGCTTTTAAATGTAGACAAGGGTTCCATATGTTTGCAACATTTGCAGCGTTTGTCACCACAAGACTGACTTCTGCCAGCGGCAGTGCTGGGCTTTGCAATCTCTGCTCGTACCAATAAGTTGCGGAGACTGTTGGGTTGTTTAAACGCAACCATGGGGGGCTCTGGAAAGATTCTTGACAATCTGGGATTTTTTTCAATCGATTTCCAATGTTCACGAATGGTGCTAATTGTGTTTTTCAAACAAGGGTGGTAAGTTAGTACGCAGGGAACTCTATTGCATTTGGTTTTTTCTTTATATTGAAGAAGGGTACTCCTTGATGTCTGCTGTGCTTTTTGGAAATTCTTTTTGATGTTATTATTCCTGTACCCCCTTCTTCTAAGGTGTCCTTTTAATTTCCCTAGTCTTCTTTTAAACGAATCATCGGTGGAACAGATTATATATATATATATATATATATATATATATATATATATATATATATATATATATATATATATATATATATATATATATATATATTCGTTTAAAAATATGTAGAACAACATCTAGATACATAATTAAAGCGAAAACAAAGTTTTACACTTTAAAAAATTGCACAAATATTTCGCCTGACCAACAGGCTTCGTCAGTGTTTTTACAACGAATGACAATAACAGGTAAAAAGTGTTTGTCGTTAAACGTATGTGATGTATACTATATCTAGTAATTAACGAAAAAATGTTTTTTGTTAGTGCTATTACAAGTATGTACAGGTGTATAAATATGTAGCACTATTTATACGGTTACAATAAATATATATACAAAAAAGCAGTTTTAAAATAAATAAAACGACACATAATTCTACATGACTATTCGGAGACCATGGTTGTATCTGGTCTAAGGTCTTATAATTTTTCATTGATTCCCTTCGGAAATGATGTTCCCAATGTTTTTATCCAAAAACTTTCTTTCTCTTTTCTCTGTTTGTCTGTCCACAGACAGACATGGATGTTGAAATGGATTGAAAGCGAGGAAAACCTTAAACAGTTCTTTGACCACGCTAACAGCATACATCCTTCTATCAAATTCACACATGAAATGTCCACATCTAAAATTTCATTCTTAGATACCACTACCACCGTAATAGATGGAATTATGTCAACCGATCTGTACTGTAAACCCACAGATAAACATCAGTACCTCTCACCAAACAGCTGCCATCCTAAACATTGCAGCAAAAGTATTCCTTTCAGCCAAGCTCTGCGAGTTAAACGCATCTGTTCTACGGAGGCTAAAACTAAACAGCGTCTTGGGGAGCTTCGATGCCATCTAAAGCAGAGAGGATACAATAACAAAAACATATCAATAGGTTTTAATAAAGCCAACAACATCAGTAGGGACCAGCTTCTGCAGTACAGAGAAAAGAAAACTAACAATAGAGTCCCGTTTGTCCTAACATACCACCCAGCTTTTAAAGACATCGCACGTACTATCCGCGAACGATGGACAACAATTGAAAAACATCATCAACTTTCAAAAATATTTCCAGAACCTCCTGTAATGGCCTTTAGAAAACCCAAAAGTTTAAAAGATCAGTTAGTCCGAGCAGAAATATCGTCACGTAGCCGCCAATCGGGGCAATGTTGCATCTGTGGTGACGGTCGTTGTATGACATGTGATCACATACAACACACCCAACACTTCACTAGCACATCAAATGGCAAACAATTTGACATCCATGTCAATTTGAATTGCAAAAGTGAGAACATCATATACCTTTTACAGTGTGGTATATGCAATCTCCAGTATGTTGGTGAGTCTGTGCAACGATTCAGCAAACGAATGAACGGGCACAGAAGCGACACAAGATGCAAACCCAACTTACCCCTTAATAGGCACCTACGTACGCACGGCACTGCAATAGCTGAAATTTTTAATAAACTTAGGGTGACCCTAATAGACCATAACCCAAGGTGGACAGACAAACAGAGAAAAGAGAAAGAAAGTTTTTGGATAAAAACATTGGGAACATCATTTCCGAAGGGAATCAATGAAAAATTATAAGACCTTAGACCAGATACAACCATGGTCTCCGAATAGTCATGTAGAATTATGTGTCGTTTTATTTATTTTAAAACTGCTTTTTTGTATATATATTTATTGTAACCGTATAAATAGTGCTACATATTTATACACCTGTACATACTTGTAATAGCACTAACAAAAAACATTTTTTCGTTAATTACTAGATATAGTATACATCACATACGTTTAACGACAAACACTTTTTACCTGTTATTGTCATTCGTTGTAAAAACACTGACGAAGCCTGTTGGTCAGGCGAAATATTTGTGCAATTTTTTAAAGTGTAAAACTTTGTTTTCGCTTTAATTATGTATCTAGATGTTGTTGTACATATTTTTAAACGAATATATTATTATTTTAGTCTGTACAGCATCGTTATCTACCGTAACGATCCAACATCCCGTACGAACAATTGTTGACTATTTCTTTAGACGAATTATATATATATATATATATATATATATATATATATATATATATATATATATATATATATATATTCATTTCATGAAACGGTTGATTACACAGATTGGCTGTAACATATATATATATACTATCCGGTCTGTCACACATTCCGTCAAGGATTGCCAGTTTTTCTACCGCAGGTCGGGGGTTTTCTCTGGGTACTCCGGCTTCCTCCCCCAATAAAAACTGGACGCCATGATATAGCTGAAAAATTGCTGAAAGTGGCGTTAAACACCATCAAACAAAACAAACAAACACATTACATCACCTTGTTTTAGCTTTGTTTTAGCTAATTGTTTATTGAGTTTTTAGTCGATTCAACCACACCATGAACCATAGGTGGCTGACTACAAAACTACTTGTACATATTACGTAGAAATATTTGGTGAACCGACTTAGTCATACCGATTCTAAAATCCAACAATATCCGGCGTGTTTCTTCTTTTAAAATGCACATATAACATAATTTAATCCTATTGTTGAAGAACATTTGATATTTTTGTCTTAGAATCAGCCTTTTTTAATTCCCATTAATTAAATCACCTTGTGATAATAAAGACAAAGTATAAAAAATAATAAAATTAAAAAATGACGAAGTATGTGCATATTGTGTAAAAGTATATGCATATAATGTATAAGTATATGCATATAATATCCAAGTATATCCACATAATGTGAAATTATATGCATATAATATCAAAGTGTATCCACATAATATGAAAGTATAAGAATATAATTAAAACATTAACACATTAACACATAAGGCAGGAACGGCATTCCATTTACAAAGCTTATATATATCTACCAAGTAACTCTTCCTTGAACAACTAGTCAATAGAAGAAAGGAACTCTTTGAACCAACTTAAAGAAAGATATGTTTATCATCAAACCAGCATAAAAAGTGAGTGCAGTAGTAGAAATGGACAGATTTGATTACATTAGAGAAGTCCAAAGACAACTGACTGTGGAAAGATTCTAAGATAATACTTTACTCTGATCCAACGGACTAATGTGCAAAAATAATTAGTAAGACTCTAACATCCATGAACAATAAGGTCACATTGATACAGACACTCTAGAATATCTACAACCGGAAAATTCCAGAGCTGGTCGGTTTTATCTCCTCCTCAAAATCCATAAACAGAATAACTTCGGTAGACCTATAGTTTCGGCCAACGGACATCTTACAAAGAAAATATCAGATTGACACTTTCTACTGCAGAAGTGGAAAAAAATGAAATGTGGATATTAAAAAGTTTAAAAGACCTGATAGACATCTTGAGGGCTGGATCTCCTTCCCATTGTAACAGTATGAAAACATTATTTTCGACACTCTATACGGCAATCCCTCATATGCAGCTCAAAACTAGGCTTAAAGATCTTATAAAACGCTGCTTTTCAAGAAAAACGGAAAGAGACGATATAAATACCTGTTAATTAGTCATGAAAGATTTTACTTCGTCCAAATGTGTCATGTGTTAGATTTTCTGATTGACATCATATCCGTCATGTTTGGAGGAAAACAGACTGTTGGTATTCCTATTCCAATGTGCTCCTCTCCTCGCCGACCTGTTTTTGTACTGTTTTGAGGCTGAGTTCCTAGATGGCCTGGTGAATAAGAAAGAAAAGGTACTGCCCAGACCTTTAATTTAACATGCCGCTATATTGATGATGTTTTGTCCCTCAAAAATGCTAAATTTGGTGACTATTTATCCTATCGAGCTTGAAATTAAATGCACCAATACACTAAGGTCACCCTCTTACTTAGACCTACTTCTAGAAAAAGACTCGGGAAAACTACAAACTAGACTATACGACAAACGTGATGACTTCAACTTTCCAATTGTCAACTTACCATTCATCGACAGCAACATTCCAGCAGCTCCGGCTTATGGTGTGTACATTTCACAAGTTATCCGTTATTCTAGATCCTGCGATCGGTATTCTGATTTTCTAGATCGATCACTGCTGTTGACTGCTAAACTACTCAAACAAAGGTTTGTTGCACCTAGGTTGATATTATCTCTCCAGAAGTTCTATGGTCGTCACCATGACTTAATTGATCGTTATGGGAAATCAGTGTCTTAAATACTATCTGACATTTTCGCTGACTTATATGTAGTGATTCCTATTCCTGAATTTGTCTTTTCCCTAGACATGACAATGAGTAACTCGACGGGTGTCTAATTGGAGACAGGCACTGCTTACTTGTCCGAAATTTCTGAGTGCACCCATGGTTTTTATTGGGTCCGGGTTACTCTCTTTCTGTTTTTTGTGTGTCTACATCCGGATTTGTATCTGTCCCTTGACTTTTGACTCTTGTTGTTCGGTCAGTTTTCTTATCTATTTTTCTTATCTCTCACTATATACTTTTATTCCGGTTTAACACTAGATATTGGAATGATTTAATCCTATCAGTATGAAACATTTAATGTTCCTATAAATTCAATGCAAAGTAACTAAACTGTTAAGAATTTTGAAATATGTGTTTAAACATACACCTGGAAAAAAGTAAAGCACCCCTTAGTTTTTTCAGGTCATACATATTCGAATACCTTTGGACTTATATTGAACTGCCATTCGTTTTAATTTGTATAGAAAACAAAAATATGCATTATTGGGCACATCATTATTTTAACAAAAAACTCATTATTTTATTTACATATCATTTCATCAAATTATGGACGGTCTTTGCTCTGTCACGTTGTCTGTAAAAAGTATTGTCACAGAAAGCTCCAAACTGTTATTTAATTGTCCAATCACACTTGAAAATGTCACATAAATACCACATTGATAATAAGCCGTTGAAGGTACAATATAGGGTATATCCGTTAGCATGAATGACTACTGCATTCTTACGTCGCATTCTGCCAGTAAGGCATCTAATTTGTTCAAGCGTTATCTGTCGCCGTTTCCGATGTAATTAAGATTCTAAATGTTGCCAGTTCTGTGGAGGAGGTACCAGAGCTTGTTATTGCCTACCCGATTGATCACATAAATCCTCTATTGGGTTGAGATCTGGACTTCTTGCAGGCCACTGAAGAGTCGTCACAGCTTCGTTCTCCAGATATGCCCTTACTGCCCTGGATCGATGAGGTCTAGCGTTGTCATTCATGAAAACAGGTCTCGACTCTAACGGGTAGTGTTTAAGATTCATCCACACATCATAACTGAGCCCCGCCAAAAAGCACTGTTGGAACGATGTTTCTTGGCTTGTAACCTGTGTTTTTTTACCTCCAAACAAGGGTTCGCCCATCATTTACATGCGAGTAAAAATCGGCTGTCATCTGACCAGTGTATTCGTCGCCAGGTTCTAAGGTTTAATTATGTCTTGCTCTGCACAAGGCCAACCTGTCCCTGCGATGGCGATCATCAAGCATTGGGCGTTTAATGACTCTCCTTGACCTCAATCCTGCAGCTTTAAGACGATTTCGTAGTGTTTAGCTGACAGATTACGACCAGGTAACCATTGTTGCTTGAGACAGGTGCTTGATGCAAACGGATTTAGCCTAACCAATCCACCAATGGTCCTATCTTCAAGTTGGGTTCTCACAGATGGTCAATCAGATGATCGAAAACGGTCTTTAACATCTGGCGTGGCAGCGTGTTTTCTGACCAAACGACTAATGACTGTATAATGATGGCCAAGCTGACGTCATATTGACTTGTAAGACATTCCAGTAGAATGCATGCAAATGATTTGCTATGTCTGTGCTTTTGTTATCCGCCTCCTTGCCATGTTTACTTTAAATGATTTGGAAATTAGAAATTCGGGATTTAAATACCGATATGTTGCACAAAAAATGCACTTAAGATGTGATAAAGGGAGCAAGTTTCACGTGAACAAAAAAGCGCCTTAATTAAAAATTACACACATGAACGCTCACATTCTTTTAATTATACATTAAAGAATTAATACTTACCAAAATCGTCAAAATTAAACTTTTATTACAATAAACGAAAAAAATTTAAAATATTCCGTAGTGCTTAACTTTTTTTCCAGTTGTATATTTTAGTATATATCTACATCAAAATTTCAGCCAATTACAGATAATATGTGTTACCAGAATGTATGTAGCCCAATTTTAATAGTTGTTAGAAAAGTTTAAAGGAAAGAGGTTTTGACACCTAACTGTTATATAGCGATGCTTAGATGGATACAATGGCAATTTTAGTATACAGCCGAGGTAGGTAAGACCCAATTTTCTCTCGATAGTTAATTTGCTAAAATAATGTAGCACTTACAAATACTTTCCAGGATTTTTAGATTTTGAAAGGCGTGTAAATATAGTAACCAAGTGAACTATTAACACAGTACATAGATCAAAAGTAGTGTAATGGTATGCATTTAGTACAATGCTCATCAGCGAGAACAAAGATTTGCCTATCGCATTTATGAGACAAAGATTGTACTACGTTAGGATTGTTGGAGAAATCTGTCGATTTATTGTTGTACATAAAAAGTTTAAGGTTTATAAAATGAAGATGGTATCAACGATCTAATTGTCTCAAACAAATATATTCATAACTTGTTTCTAGAAAACACTTAACACAAAACTTAACTTGATGTTAACAATTTTATTCAATGACATTTAGTAAATAGATCAGATTATGATTTTCTGAATAGTAAATAGTAAGTGAAATATAATAAATATATGAAAGATGATTTGTAGTAAAGGCGTGGGTAATGTATATTTATAAGTATTTAAGTTATCATGCGATTGTTACAAATATTCTAAATCTATAACAAAGACTTAAGCAAACCATGTGTACAATGAATACTATGTATCAGTGACATCAAATACCTACTTTGTGGAGTACCAATTACAAGGACATAATTTAAATTCCTCACAAAACTGGACTTGTAAAAGAACTCTACGAGCACTACGAGCTATGTAATCACATCACATTTTCTTTATTAACAATCTTCAATCACAACGACCGCGTGCAAACATAATAAAGTTGTTGAGAAGTCAGTCTCTAAAGATTATTTGGTTGACTTTTAACACGCTTGTTGTAAAAAGTGGGTTTAGCTTATCTATATTCTATAAAGTTTTGTTTTTGACTGAAATTCCAGTTCAAAGGAATTTGATCATATGCGGATACTAAATCCAATTTATTTAAAATGTGTTAAATGACACTCCTCGGTTACAATTGAAGATTTAAAATATAAAATCAAAACTACTTGTTTTCTATAGACTAATCTGGCTTCACCAGTTATTTCTATAGTTTTTCATACATAACCCATTAACTATAGATAATAAAGGCATGGCGTCTTCACAAAAGACCCTCATGACAATTAACCTTGAAAATGTACACAGGTCAAGGTAGCGTAACAGTTTCGATATTTGTTATTTTCATATATATTGAAATAACTTTCTTCCTTAAATGTTCTATTAAAAATTATGTGTAAATTAAGATATAAAGATCTTGAAGAAATCAAGAGTTATCTCTCTTAGAATGCCTTAAGTCATCTTTTAATGTTTATAATGTTTGAATTAAACTACGGTCATCAAACATGCTGCGTCTAAAGCTTTGACCTTTTGTTATTTTTGAAGATATTGAAATTATTTTTCTTCCTAAAATATTTCATTAATAATTTTGAGTAAATTTATACATGTTAACGACATTTGTTAAGAGTTATCTCTCTTACAGAATGCAAATCTTTATCAAAGAATACAAAACATAAAAAAAGTTTTAATCCTATGAAATTGTAACGTTTATAATGTTTGAATTTTCTAAAGGTAAAAATCATGCCTTGTGCTAAGTTGTGACCGTTTTTAAGATATTCTTAATGAAATATACGTGTTATTTATAATATAGTAACCTGTACTAAAGTCACACCAACGGGAGTTAATTTTTTGCTTGCATTTTTTTCTTATTCCATATTGTACCATCTTATTACAAAAGTCCAGTAGAAAAATTATCTACTATAACCTGTCCATATTTAACACTATGCCTCTCTTGCTAACTTAGCAAAAATCGTCCTCCACTTTTGCTACGGGAATTTTACATTGTAAGTCAGCCATTTTTGTTTCGAAAGAGATCTAATATTGTTTGCAAATATTCGTATGCTTTCGTGACGTTCAATGATATTCGGACAATCCGCGAGATTTTTCCTGCGTCAACCGCAAACAAAAATTCCTGAATGGTTTCGAATACACAAATCTACTGCACCTAGGTTACACATCCGTTCTAATTTAGTCAAAATTTACTACGGAGAAACGCACTATCAAAATAAAAAAAAACGCTGCATTTCAAAACGCTGAATTATTTGAGTAAAACATTATTGATTTTAAAATGTATTGTTTTGAATTTACAACAGGAGCATAAACTCGACCATACGCAATAAGCAGTTTTAATTTGTCAGGCAAAAAACCGCTGAATTTTACTATAGATATGTCGTGACGAACTTTATAAACATTTTATATGAGTTATCTTTCTTTTAATGCCTATACCTAACAAATAATGCAAATAGTTGAAAAAATAGTATGATTTGCAAAGGCATAACTTGTCAACATGTTAGGCATTCCTCATGGTAAAAAATGAAATATTAAGATATTGAAAATAATTTTTTGTTTGACTTTCCTCGTGATAAAAATATTCTTGTCCTAATTTTTGATCCCGGCTTTCTCAAAGATCTTGAAATAAGTTTTCTACCCCAAAAATCTTTATTAGTAAATACGAGTAAATTAAGACAAGTTTTAACAACATTTATAGAAGTTATCTCTCTTAGAATGTTAAAATATATCAAATAATACTGAAATGGACGGTATACATGGTCAAATGATGAACAGTATATGGAGTAAATGGCTATCTGTTACTTGATTGGGTGGTTCACCAAATCTATCTATATCTTTGTCATTTTATTGGTTTACGCCAGGATTGCACTAGTATGTGTACTAAAATTTCGATATATTCTAAGGTTGAAGGGTTTGTAATCAGTATTTTTGTTACGTTCCACATATTGACTTCTATTTCATTTAGTGCATTGGTCAGTGAACAATTGAAAGGTAAAGCTTGCACCAAAATCTGCCTACTTTTAGAGCTGTTTGGGAAAAAACTGATATTTTCTGTATCATTATTTTGATATTGATGCAAATAGAATAACACATATTTTTACTGCTCATTTTGAACATTTGTTCAAGGAATCAATTTTTGTTTATTATTTTTTTTAAAAACCACGTGTGAAGTGAGGAGTTATTTATTAAATCTCTCAAGCACCATTGGTTAATAGTTTAGCTTAAACAATGTTCTTAAAAGGTACATTGCTTACCTATCCAACATATAAATTACAAACAACAAATACTTAAATAATACCCTTAAAGTTTTGAAATGCAGCTAAGAGAAGTTTAGAAAAGCTTAACTTGTTTTTTTACCTTCCTCGGGATTAATAAACATGTCATAAATGTGACCTCTGTTAAGTATTAAGATATTCAAATGAAGCAAAGACATGTTGCAATATGTTTTAATAAGTTTTAATGTTGTAACATACGACAACATTTTAATTAATATGGAAAGACCCTCAATTGTTACACAGAACAGTTGATCTTTAATTATTATAATTATTATTTAACTTTAGACATGTAGCAACAAGTTTTAATGAAAGGTATTCCTCCTGTTAGTGGAAACACCTATAGATATTGTAAGGTCTTCCCATTTTTCAGTCGAAATACTTGTTGCCGCCGGGTTCGTTCAGGGTAGAAATGAAAACAATCTAATTAGCTTTATTGAATACAAAGAATCATATTTAGAATTATAAATCTTGGAAAACATACAACAATTAATTAAAATGAAATGAAAATTAAGTTCATGAAAAACTCAATATAAAGATTCCAATATATTTATCCATGAAATTTCAATAACTTGTACTTAAAGTACTTAGCTAAATGTCTATACATCAAATATAAAAACGCGTTCAATTACTTTTACAAAAATACTTAACTAATACAAAATTAATAGTTTCAAACTCTCATACAATAACTGACAAAAATTGTAATAAAATATACCATACCATCAGTGTGACAAGACTACATAATTAAAATATAAAATGAAACTCAGTGGATAGTTTTATGGTAAATCTACAAATGAAAACTCTATTTTTTACAAAAATGCAGTACTAGATTTCCATAATCAAAAACCACTGAACCAAATTTATCAAAAATAACTTTAATATGAATATAAAACTCTTAAATCAGAAACTGAACTTACAAACATATTTTAAAAAATGAACTACGAAATATGAAATGAAAAAGTGAACTTTATTATCCATCATGAAAAATGAAAGATTTCAAAAACTTCTAACATAATAACTCCTTACAATTAAAGGAAAAATAAAGATCCATTATAAATGGTAAATCCAGCAAGTTAACAGTTGAACGTCAACTTTGTGTCCGATATAAAACAAAAATACTTATCACTTTATACTCTAATATAAAAACCAGTTTGACAAGAATACTTCAAAAGACTCTTAAGGAAGAAACCCATTTATGGAGATTTAAGACAAAAACTTAATCATATGCAAATGAAAACGAAAGAATGATTTAATAAGGACAATGGGATGATATGCACAATACCACTGGACTGGCACATAAATCTGCTCACATGTGCAACAAAGCATATAATAATTAGTTTCTAACATGAAAATCAATATAAAACATCAAACAATCATATCATCAAATACAAACATATGTATCCTGAAATATAAATATACATGTAATAAATATCAGAATATCAAGCTGAAAAATATGTATAGATAATATGCATATCAACTGCAATGCACTTGTAATAGACAATAATGCAATGAGCAAAGACAGATAACTCTAACTCAACTATGATACTATACAGACAGAATACTCTGAATATAAACACAATGAAATAAGAAATAAAACACAAAGATCACAATCTATGCCGGCCGCACAGTCCCCCCTGCTGGGAAAAGGTATCTCCGGCATTTATTTATTATCATGAGAACTTGTACTGTCATCTCCCAAGAATCTGGTTGCACAGTTTGTGATAACACATACTCATTGACGTGAAGACCGATTTGGAACTACTGGTGGTACGTTTGTTCCGTCATTAGCATTACCTTCAGAATTATCCTGAACTATTGGAACATCCACAGTTCCAACATTCTGAGTTATATACGGACCAGTAACTGACTCGCTCTCATCCAAATCTGGTTGCTGGGGAAATAAATACGGTTCCTGACCAAAACAGGAGGTAATACTAATGATCGACGTACAGGGACATACTCATCATCATCACTGTCATCTACGTTAGAGTTGTAAACTTTGTCTCACTGTGTTTCTTTTGCGGTGAGATGGCTTTGATGTTTTTCCATCGGAGCACCATCCTCTGCTTCATGCAACGTCCCAGTTAGATGAAGTAGATTCTTGTGTAACACTCGTTTCTTACCTTGCTTGTTCTACCATTATAAGCTACTATTTTAACTAAAACATGATCTGAAATATAAAATATATAGATTGAAGGCCTATCCGCTGCAATTCACATCAACCTATAATAGACAATAATATAATGAGCAAGGAAAGATAACTCTAACCTATGCGACTATACACTATACAGATTGTATACTCACCAACTATTAAGAAGCTACAATAAATCTATAAATATGAAAAAATATCAAACAAGACAAAATATATAAACACGATGACATCAGAAATAAAAAAACGCAAAGATCACAATCTATGCCGGCTAGTCATTGTTCTGATTATTATTATTCTTTTCTGCCTTCTTCTGATAACTTGCTTTGGTGTCTGGTTTTTTTACTTCGTGACATGTCGCTTTCATATTTTGTACTTAATATCGTTTACCCATTGTACAGTTCTCCCAGACTGGACTCAACCGTTTCCTTTATGGCGTAATCTCCCCTTTTAATATTTGGTATGGCTACTCCTCTTTAACCATAAAAGATAATGACGCGAAACCTTTACAATCAAGTGTTATATATCATTGCCCAACTTTTTGATGTCTATATTGAACCGATCTGACAATATCTTATGGGAGTTATCTACCATTAATGAAATATAATAAGTGACAATAAATAAATCGCAAGAACAAGAAGAGATAAAGACCTGGGGACTTCACCGTAAACCCTCAAGGTTACATTGAAGGTCAAGGTCACATTCTAGATTTTGACGTTTGCTTCTCATCGCTACTCCTCCGAACCCGAAAAGATAAATAGTTATTTAGGTAAGAATGCTCGACTTATTTAAAAGGCAACTGCCCCAAACCAGACACTTGATTATTAGCTTTTCACACATAACTTATTATCTGTTGATAGTAGAGGCATGGGGTCTTCAAAATAGATCCTGGTGAAAATGGACACAAAGTCAAAGGTCAAGGTCACGTTCTAGGTGTTGCAATTTTCTTGTCATTGTTAGTTCTTTCAAACCATAAGAGATTAAAATAAAGTTATAGCATGGAAAAATGTGCCCATGTATAAGCGTATCTTTGTTATATTTAGAGGATGGAATCGAGCACACCATTGTGCCCAGTGGTGGCCATTTTTAATTTTGTTTGGGCATAAAACATAATTTTATAGAATTCTATTTGATGAATATTTTTTTCTATATTGTCCCGTGTTAAACTTAGTACTGCGGTGGCGGCCATTTTGAATTTCGGACCGATATAAAAAAAACTTTATAGAGAACATTCTAAATTACATTGCTGATACGTTTTTTTTCATTGGTTCACTGGCCTTAGAGAAGTCCTGGTTGGGAATTTTTTTTTAGTTTTCCTATCAGAATAAAAAAAACCACAAATTTGGCAAAGGGCAATCAAATATCGATTGTTATCAAGTTTTGTTTCAATTTGTCCAGTGGTTTCAGAGAAGAAGAGTGAAGGTATGCGTTTTCAGACATCGCGGATGACGACAGACGAAACGTAACCATTAGAATCAGGTATGCTAAACATGAAAATAAAGAAAACTTAATCAAAGATAGTGCTGTTCTGTTGGATTGTAAATACGTTCTGTTACTCATTAAGACAGATGTTGTCAAGCACAACTCGTCGTGGCCTAACTGATAAATAATACGCATTCAAATCAATTCTTCATATTCAAATTTCTGTAGCCTAGAAGTTGCTTCTGGATTTCTTCTTATTACCATATTTAAATTAAATTCAATCAAACATTTGCAACATTTGTGGTTTCAGAAAATATTAATAGGTTATAATACAGTAATGGCGATATTGTGCTAGTCAGTATTGTACTAAAAACTAGTATTGGACTCGACAACACAAACAGCTTCATCTACATTTTTAGACTTTCACCTCGAATATGACACAAACGGTCATCTTAGCACAAGAATTTACGACAAACAAAAGGATTTTAATTTCAAAATTATAAATTTTCCTAACTTATGCAGCAATATTCCTGCTTCTCCTGCATACTGTGTCTATATTATCAGGTAGGCAAGAGCTTGCAGTGAGTATACTGATATTTGCAAACGTCACCATTTTAATCGGGATAAACTTATAAACCAAGGCTACAAGAAAAAAACATTCCTCCAGGATTTAATAAGTTTAACTATATATACCAAAAACAAAATACAGTAGTGGAAGCCGGAGGTTTGTCATGTCATAAAACATGGTTTAACTATTTCTTTTGAAATGCCTGTACCAAGTAGGGACTATTGCTGTAGTTGCTATATTTTTTGGTTCTTGCCGGTTATAGGTTTTTGACTGCTTGTTTTAGATGAAAAGAACAAAAACAAAGAACAGGTTATTGCCTCTGACATGACGATGATTTTCTTTTCTTTTTCTTTTCCATCCTATGATGGAAAATATTTTCAAGCCAATCAAAAGTCAGTATTCTCCTAAATTTATTTATTTTCTGCATACATGTGTTATTGATCTACTTAAATTATTGTCTTTAACATTTAACAAATAAAACGAACTGAATTGCATTTTACTGTAAAAAAAAATCTAAAGATTTGAGAACTGAGTTGCTTGTTTTAAGCTGGGACTAATATGATCGATTTATTAGTTCTTGTTTTGAGTAACTGACAATCCGTACCATTTTTTGCCTTCAAATTACCTCCCATACAAGGGGCAATAGTATACGTGCAAACATTGATACCAGCCGGCCTGCTTTTGTTTATCTTTAATTTCTTTTATCCGACTAGGTAATATAAAAAACATTTAAGAATAAATAAATCAACTATGTTAAAATTGATTTAATGAGATTATCTATTGTTTTGCAGCACACTGAAATATTTTTTTAATATTTTTACAAAATGTCTGTTATTTCGTTCTTGTATTTTTTATTTTTCGCCTTTCTCTTCAGCAAGATATCGGCTTAGAAGTTCCAGAAGGTTCTCATCTGTAAATAAAAAAACAAACATTTTCATATAAATCATATTTAATAAATTTGTCTGAATAATAAAAAAAACAATTAGAAACAGTATACTAGCGTAAATACATTCCTGCTGTCAGTTGATATATACAGTAAAAAAAGAAACTGGATGGGTTTTTTTCTTTTTTTGCCAAAAATTTTTCTTATACTGAAATAAGAAATACAATGAAAATAGAAAATGTCTGTTTGCTTACATAAACACGCAATGTGAAAATTTAACAAATAGTCAATTTATTTTTAAATATCCATCCTTCTATATGATGTATTCTTATTTTTCAAAACTGCACGAAATTAAAACCCACTTATTTTTCTCCTGTGCAAATATACCTAATCTGATTTAAATAAAACTTCTTTAGAAAGACAGCAAAATAACTATACAAAAGAAACGACTTGCAACAGCGTTACTTTAAACATATTTTATTGTCATAAACAATAGACAAATGGATGAGACACAAGTTTTCAAAACTTATGAAGTCTTCTCCATTAAATTGACAACATTACACATGGACAATATGTAACAGACACAGTAAATTGTAATAAATATGAATGATGCATAACATAGAAATGACGAGTTGAAAGACACAGAAATATATATATAATAAACTATATGATGGTTTATTTGTCGTATGCATGGTTCGTTTGTGTATATTTTAATGATTCGTATAATTAAACAAATCTCCGTGTATCTTTTATATAATTCTGAACATAAGTGAATAGCATAGAATTACAATCAAAGTCAGCTGAACTATTTCCATATAACATGTTTTCAATGGTTGGATCTAGCCCTAGTGATCTTATGTTGTTACATAATTGTGTTCTTTGTAAATTATACAAGTTACAATATAAAAGGAAATGGTGCACTGACTCATTATCATCTCCGCAGTCGCAACGTGGTGAGACGATTATATTACATTTGAACATGTCACCTTTTAAACTACTACATTTTTGGCGTAATCTTGTATGAATTATATTCAGTTTACGGTTACCAATTGCATAGTGTAATGGGGACTTTCTGTTCAGCTGGTATTTGGTTTTGAGTGCAGATTTAAATTCAGCATGACTAGAAGATTCCCTAATATGAATATCTAAACTATTCCAAAGTTTTATTGTTGAAGGAAAATATGAATTTTGGAATATATTAAGTCTAGCGGGTGGAAGTGAAATGTTACTATAATTCCTAAGGTTGTAGTTATGTATTTGATTAACAGATTTTGGTAAAATATTAGTTAAATATTCTGGTACATCCCCTTGAACAATGTTGTCATATAAAGATAGCTTTTTCCGTTCCCTTCTTACCGATAATTGTTCCCAGCCAGTTTCGTTATAGATTGACGCGATGCTAGCATAAGAAGACAATCCAGTAACTATGCGTCCCGCTTCTAGTTGTATTTTTTCAAGTCTATTAGAGTCGATATTTGTACAGCTATCCCACACTTCACACGCGTATTCAAAAAGAGGACGAATGAATGTTATGTATATTTTCTCTAAAAAAAGTTCTAGATAGCTTAAATCTGAGCTTTCTTAGTACTGCAATTTGTTTTGAAGTTTTTTCAAGGATATTGTCTACATGTGATGTCCATTTACAATCTGAACTTAAAATTACACCAAGATGCTTATGACAGTGCACTGTATCAATAGTTATATTATCAAACTTAAAAGACAGTTCATTATTATTAATAAAGACCTATATGCAAGGAGACACTCGTTCATTTGTTAAGTCGACTGATCAGATTGATTGATCTATTGATTTATTTGATTGAATTTCCTAATAATATAGGGTATAAATTAACATTACGTAGGTTCTATATAAGTTTATAAGTTCTTCTGTCTGTTACACATTCTATCGCCTTCCTTGCTTTAGCTAATTGTTTATTGAGTTTTCATCGACGATTCGACACCTGCTATGCCGAATTTTACTGCCGTTATAATCCGAAGTTAGTTTTGTGATTCTCCAAAAAGCGAGAGTGCGACTATTCGTTCTAACAGCTCCATGAACCAGACGGTGGCTGACATAACAAAACAACCTAGACATATCAGGTAGAATGTTTGATGAACCAATTTTTGTCATACAGAATCCAAAATCTAGTTTGGATGGGAAATTCTTTAAAAGCTTTTTTCTTTAATACCTCTTTATCAACTAGAGTTTACACAGAGCAATTTCATAAACTGTGTGGGTCTTCGGTGGCAGAGTGATTAAGGTAGTTCGTCTACTATTGATCACGTGATCTGTCAAAACTGAGATTGCGGAACCCGTAAACTCTAGATTCTCACTGCAGGCAGGGTGTGCTTGACTCCAATCCTAATTGACAAGGATTGTCAGTTTTCCTACCGCCGCAGGTCAGGGGTTTTCTCCGGGTACTCCGGCTTCCTCCCCCAATAAAAATTGGACGCCATGATATAGCTGAAAAATTGCTGAAAGTGGCGTTAAAACAACATTCTAATCAAATCAAATCATAAACTGTGATTTTTACCTTGAGCATGAACTCCTTCGAAATTGTATTTTATAGTTTACTTTATAAACTTTAAATATCTAGTTCAACTTACCTGATAATTTGCGTTTCCCTTCTTCTTCTGTACAGGTCTCACAACATCTACTATGGACAAAAGCGTATTGACACAAGCCTTGGTTTTTAAAGCTTTTGCAAGCCACTGCACTTAAGCTGGGATCATCACGACATTCACCTACAATGTAATGTAATTTCTTCATTTTTAGAAACTTCAACTCAGCATTTACTAGTATACAGTATTGTATTGCTGCTGTATTGTTAGCTGTTTTAACAGACAGCATACACTATTCTGTTATTTGACACGTGCATGAACCTACCTTCTTAACACACACCTACATTTAATACAAGCACACGATATGGTCCACCCGCACACTGGCCACTACAATCACACGAGATAGCCCACCCGCACACTGGCCACTACGAGCACACCAGATAGCCCACGCGCACACTGGCCACTACGAGCACACGAGATAGCCCATGCGCACACTGGCCACTACGAGCACACCAGATAGCCCACGCGCACACTGGCCACTACGAGCACACGAGAAGATTTATCCCCACCCAAGCCCACACTAGCCACAACAAGCACATGAGGTAAGTCCGTTAACAAATTCAAACATCGAAGGGGTTAAGACGTTGTACAACCATAAACTTACTTGATCCGTTAAGGGTAATGTCTAGAAAACACTCCAACATTATTTAAAGTGTTATTTTAATATTTTATTTAGATTTTCTAAGTTCAGCTAAATATTACTTATAATTTGTGACTATGCAAATTTTTTTCTCTGCAAATGTGTTTGTGCGTCACAGTCAATAGCATCTATAAATGCATGAGAAAACTATTTCGATTAAAAACGAACACAGTATTTTATTTTATTGTTATCGTGCATGAGTGACAAATGAATCGGCAGCAAATTACTGATTATTTTATCCCCGCATGTAAAACAAGGGGAAACCATTGAGTAAAACCGGTTATAATTGGGAAAATGTATGTTTTAAATAAAAAAACTGGATAGTGCATCTAATGCAGAAAACGAAAGAGCTGTGAATATTGTAAACAAGTGTATAATAAAATGTATCCAATAGAACAGAGCACAATGTTATACATGTATAGGTTGGTTAATCATATAACCCCTACCCCGATACAAAAATACACATACGTTAACATATATGAACAATCCGCGACTTGTAATGATTAAATAAAACATTCCATCGTTCGTATATCAATAGGAATAGTTAAGCAATATGCGTGTAAACCTCGTAGTCTAATGATCGCTTTTATAAAGTTGTGATTACAGAGCTGAATTTCTTTGGTTGAATTTAGAATCATTTTTATTTTTTTCAACAGCTGTATAATTCAATAAAAATTCTCGAATTTTTTTCCATAAAATTAATGAAATCACTAATTTTGAAATAAGAGAAAATGAAACTCATCACCAAGAAGTTTAACCAGATATGCAATATCTTTCATTCCTTGGATTTATTTTGTAGCGTCCGAGCTTTATTTCTACGTTGAAATTACCGTATGTATATGAAATTGATCTGATGAATACCTAACGAAATAGTGTTTGTTCAAATTAATAGTTTTTTGTAACAAAACCTTACCAGTTTGTCGACTCTCTACGTTGTCTTGTATATTTTGTTGTGCATTTAATTGCGGATATCCACATGCAATCCCGACGAAAATAAGTGCCAACAACAAAAGTTTCATATTGAAATGCTGTAAATAATCTCTTGTGAGTAAAGATTTCAACTGGCAGCAAAATAAATATACAGGGGTTTTAAATAGTACGAAAACGGTCAACCTACGCCTCGGGTAGATTGTTGACTTGTTTATTCTGAAGTTGTCAATTGCTGTCTATAATCGCAGTAGGCACCTGCTTGTATAAAACTGATAAACGTAATAAAAGTACACAATATCACGGATGAAAGACTATTCAAAATATTAAACGAATTTATTAAAATGTTTGAAACCAATTTAACATAACTACATAAACTTTGACACTAAATATTTTTTTGTTAAATGAACTGTATTTACTAAATGAGGCGTTTAATAATTTGCATAGCTATGAACTAGTATTAAAAAACTTGATAGTTGATATTTTCGTTGCATTTAGTGAACTATAAAATAAGTTTTAAATCACATATCGACACGAAAGTATTTATGTCAAATTTGAACGTATTACTGCAAAAGAATTGTTTTTTCCTGTACTTAAAATTTGTCGTTTTCATTGTTGTGTGTTTGTGTTTTTCCTTATTGTGAACGTATTACTGCAAAAAGATTTTTTTTCTGTATTTAAAAGTTGTCGTTTTCGTTGTTGTCTGTTTGTGTTTTCCTTATTTTGTAAATTTGTTTTGCTGTTTGTTTGTTTTGTGATAGTCTGAAAACATACTGTGCAACAGTTTATTTGTTTTACAAAAGATAGTGCTGAAATCACTCACCACTAGCTACGATCTGTCTGTATTGGATTTTTAAATAGCAGTTAGCATCGCAATCTTCTAACATCTGGTAACATGTATCTTAACAAAATAACAATATCTTATCATGCATTATAAAATAACAGGATCTGGGACCATGTTATCGAAGATTTCTTAGGACTACGACATGTCCTAATACTATGATAGGTCAAATGTTTTGTCCTAAGTTGTGTCACCGACAATGTCGTAAGTAAGGACTTTTCCTAATTTTTATCCTATCTTTATGTCAACGAAATAGGTATCTTAAGATGGTCTTAGGATGTTCTAAATTAAATTTGTTTTAATTTTACCTTTTTGAGTTTTAATTTTTAATATTAGATATAAAAAAATTTGCTTAATTGCACCCACCGGTCAAAATTTGAAGCTCCGTTTTCGTACAACTTTGGACCCCTTTTCTTATTTATTATAATAAATTGTGTAAAATATTAAATGTAAGCCTTATTTATTTACAAACAGTAACGTTACAGCACGACATCAACCTTTGAACGAAATATAGTCTTTGCACTCAAACTGGTTTTGTTCAATTATAAACCAAATTATTTCACATTGAAATGCACATAACAGAGGCATTTGCCATTTTAATTTATAACAAGTTATTTAAAATACTCATAATTATATACTTACTGATAAAAGTTTAAAACTCGGTCCTAAATTATGTCTTAAGGCATGTCATAAGACCTATTTTAGGATAGTTTAGAATACATGGCTCCAGGACCAACCATTTACAATATAACAACCATCAACAAGATAACAGGATCTGAACCAAACCATTTACAAGATAACAACCATCAACAAGATAACAGGATCTGAACCAAACCATTTACAAGATAACAACCATCAACAAGATAACAGGATCTGGACCAAACCATTTACAAGATAACAACCATCAACAAGATAACAGGATCTGGACCAAACCATTTACAAGATAACAACCATCAACAAGATAACAGGATCTGAACCAAACCATTTACAAGATAACAACCATCAACAAGATAACAGGATCTGAACCAAACCATTTACAAGATAACAACCATCAACAAGATAACATGATAAAACTCAACACATTACAAGATATCATTATATCACAAATAATTGAAGAATGTAAATATGTTGAAATTATTATACAATAACGACCACATGAAACGTAACATTTTCAATCACTGAGAAACCCGTTCTACCTACACTTAATGATCGCGATGAAATTGTGTAAATTAAAAACCAAAATTATTTCTACTCCATGACACACAATCTATTTACATGCGAACAATATGCAGACAAGTATTATATGTATCTGTCTCCATAAATGATGAAGTCTATCAATTTAAAAGAAAATTACAGGATTGCATTGCTTGTATGAGATGTGCGATAAAAATAAATAAATAAAGGTTTTATCAATTAACGACAGTGATTCAACATTGATTTCGGTACGTTTATACTACGACAACCACACACAACTTAACATTTAGTTAAAGATTGCGAATTGGTTTGACTTTAATTCTTTAATAATGCAACTGTAATTTGTCTTGGACGGAGAAAAACTTAACTTTATCAATAACCACTGGTTTCAACAAAAGAATTCTGAAACCGACATATCAAATATGTTGTATTATTTGATTGACAACATATTTCTGTGTAGAGTAGTATATTTTTTCAACAGAACTTTGAAACTTCTGCAGGTAATATAGATGATTATTCCTTGAATTCAGACCGAGGCTATTGCAAAGATATGAAGAAGGTTGCTCAATCATTTTATTTCAAAATACGATATATTAGACGTCCTACATTGTGTACTGTTGAATAACACATTGTTGATTGATTGATTGATTGATTCATTGATTCATTCATTCATTCATTCATTCATTGAATTCATTCATTCATTGAATTCATTCATTCATTCGTTGAATTCATTCATTCATTCATTCATTCATTCATTCATTCATTTGATGTTAGCTGTACGTCCAGCGAGCAGTATTTCAGCTATATTCAAGACGAGAACAAGTGAATAGTAATAAATCATACGGGAAAATGAAGCAAAGGACAAAAGTTGTGAATGTCTTTGGATAAGTATGGAGTATGGGTATAGGCGCAAAATTTAGCCTTTTGCAAACGAGCATGTTGTTATCAACATCTACAAGGGGGTTTTCGCGTGCAAGGAGCGTGGGACTCTCCAAACACATTATCCACAGTCGTATTATAACCTGACAAACCCCAGCGATAAGAGAAGGTATTTATTTGGTAAATAAAATTTTTAATAAAAATTAAATAGGATGGTTTATCTTTACCCAACTATAATAAACTAAGAAATCGCGAGGTCGTTGACCTTTTTTTATTTCAAAAATTAAATAAGAAAATGCGAATATTCACTTTAAATGATTTTATGTTAATGCATACGAAATGAAAATATATATAATTTTGGATATGCATTTTATTCCTATTTAGTAAATTATTAATTAATTTTTTCAATTAAATATTTAGATTTGATTGCAATGGAAATGTTAGCTCACTATTCCAAAGCACAAACCACGGGACTCCGTACAATGATATATCTGTTGGGTGTGCCTACATATTTAACATCGTTTTTATTATGTATTACTGTAAATATTGAATTTAAATCATACATTACGAGTTGATTAACACGTGTAAATGTTAAGACTGACTCTTGTCAACATCGACATTAAGTCTCCGTTTTCTGTGTTATATGCTAATAGATCTATAAATTCATGGAACATAATAAGATTTTCTAATTAAAAAGAGATTCACTATAAAGGGTTGATAAATGTGGTAACAGGGTAAAGACATATTTTCGATCAATGAGTTTGTATTTTTATTTTTAAAATTTATTCACGTGCTTTTGTGCTTAGGGTCATTGTTCATTGTGCTTCTCGTTTTTGGAATATGTATATAATCGTTTGCTTTGTTCATATATATGTAAAAAAATTTAACTGTGACATTACTTTTTGCTATTTCTTTATACCTACTCTGTATAACTTTCTTGGCAGTATAATCACACAAAATTGTTTGATTCTCAATAGGACGAAATAAAGAATTGCCAAAGTACTACATTTGGTATCAAAATTGAAGGATATATTCAAGGACTTTCAATATTAAATGTCTGCGATAAAATCTTTATTATAATGATGTAATTGCAAGTTTTAAAACACCTCCATGATATAGTAAAAATGTAATTATTTCTAGTATAAAATTAAATCACATATAAACATGAATGTAAAAAAACATATCTGAACAAACTTGTATATTTACAAAGACTGGATATAGGAAACAATGTAACCGGATAATTAAACAGCCCTGTTCGTATGTATGTCTTTAAGAGCTTACATTTAACAACAATATTATATTTCAAAATGGAAATTCTAAGGAAGAAAATTGGCATACATGTGAAGTTCCATATGAAGTTATAGGTCTTTGCTAAAAATTAATGATAAAGAGAGTTTGTTACAGGGTTTCACAAAAACAAACAATAGATAATATTGAAGTTGGATACTGAATTCTAGGAAACTGAAATGAATACGTGATGTCCTAGGATCATACTTGGAGGGTTACTAGTACTTGACCGACAGAGCTAGGCAGCGCATCTCCATAGCAGATAGGAAAGCCCCTCTCGCTCGTTGGGGAAAGAGGGGGCTATCAGGTTATTATACGGAAAGTGTGACCGAGGACCATCATGGTGGTGTCGTATTTTGAGTGTGCCACGTAATTGCACGCTAAAACACCTTTTGTAGATATTGATTACAGTAGGCACAACAAAGGTACACTGCCAAATACTCCATACTTTTTGCAGTGACATTTAAAAATTATTTTTCCAATCTCTTCTCATATATTTTCCAAGTCGATTTATTCTTTGTTTACTTATTTTTGTCCTAAATAAAGAAGAAATACGCTCCTCGTTGGGCGTAAAACAAACATTCAGTCAATCAATTTATTGTTGTGAGATAACAATGTAATTAATTTTGACCATTTTAAACTGGAATGGGGGTTACGATTGGATAGTCAACTTGATAAAGCTACATATTTAGCCCAATTCCACTTTCCGCTCTCTTTTTTCAATAAAAAACTATATGTGTACATTGTGTTTCTTATGAATTAAATAGCTACTTAGTTTCTTTCATTCAAAGAGGGTCAACTAAACGTGTAGCAGCCCTAACATGTTGTTTATACTTTTCACCTTCATTCAGCAGTATTACTGAGTACGTCTCTTCATATAATAGTACGGCGCTGGATATCTGACGGCACCAAATATTTTTAAATTATAAGCAAATCTATAAAGCCGTATCAAAAGTGCCGCCTAGAAAATCTTTTTTTTTCGGCTATCGTACAGTATTTTTTAAAGGCATACTCAAATTTATGCCCATCTTAAAGTTTAGGACATGAAACATTCTTAAAATTCTCAAATGAATATATCATCGAAAAGAAATTAATTAACGTTTGTATACTAGTAGCTAACTTTCTCAAAAAGGTTATCTATAGTATGTGGAATTTATAAACAGAGCCTAATGTTTGCTCTTTAACCAAGTTCTTCTCTATTCCAATTTCACGACTTAATATTATGCAATAAAACTTCACTTGAACATGGTCAATATGAAGTTTTATGGAGCAGTGTACAACAATATTGAATTCAACTTCGCCTCGTTTAGTATTAATCTATCCTGCTCCATAAAACCTCATGTTCATCTCGTTCAAGTGCAGTATAAGATATTTTCCTAAAGTTTTCCACATTGGCTGAGTTATTAGACTGAGGCTAACCATATTGAACCAATAACTCAGACAGTAGGAAAAAAGTTTACGCAATTATACCCATAGTATACTAGTCAGTTCAATATGTCACATGGACGAGTCTAATATCGATCCAAAATTAAGCAAATATACCTTTTTGACTTTTTGATTTTATGACTATGTCATAATAACGAGTCAATACGTCATATTTGAGACTGGTATTTTGTATCGTGTTGCCAGATTAAATCATATTAAGATTGGTAAACTAATATTAGTCAAACTGCACAATGTTACGGAATTACGTATATAATTTAGTCTAATGCGATGATTTGTGTGTTCATTTTGTGGTTGCAGAGGAGTTAAAAATAAAGAAACGCTAGTAAAATATTTTAACGCCATTGTTGAAGTTTAAATAATAACATGCATGTTTTATTTTGATTTCTTTTGCACGCCTAACGACCTCTGCGTGACTTGTAACAAACAAACAAGCTTAATTGTTACTTAAAACTCGATGCCGATATGTATAATGCTCTCAAGCCTCAGACAACCGGATGCATTCGCAGTTGCGTGGTCAATTTCTATATGAAGCGCTCGACCAGTACACATTGACTCTCTAAACCACGTTTAGTATATTTTTGTTGTTGTGCAGTGGTTTTAAGATATAAATGAATGTAACACGTACAATAAAACTGAAATTGCCCCTCTGATAGAGAAAAGTGTTTAATATAGTGGTATTTCCTTATTTTTAAATTTCGCTTTTGATTAATCATTGTTATGCATCAATAATGATGACACGGTCACAGTCTAGAACGTTAAAATGTATCCATTAAGCAAGTCAATTGTAAATAGTGATAGACATATCTGTGGTAAAATTTCACACATAATAACCTTTTTCTAAGTGCGTTTATTTTTCAAGCATTACCAATACATCGTAGGTGTGGCTAATTAAATCGATATTTAAATATAAAACGGCAGTTTACAAGTTTTGTCTGAAATAAAAGATGGTTGATTTCGGTCCCTTACTTTACATAGCTAAGTACTAAAACAAACAAAGCTGGGTCATCTGTGTCAAGTATATGTGTAATTGTATACAGAACTGAGCTCTCGTCTTTTCCAATAAACTAGACAAGGATTCTTTGTTACTATTTAATGTTTACTGACGTTGTTCCAGCCTTTCATACCATTTAACTACCTTGAATCTACATTTATTTTAGATTTTCGTACAAGCTTCTTATCTTTCAATGTAAAAGGCTCCAATATATTACTCATATTTTGATATACAAGCAAACATATTGCATTTAATCCGTTTGTACGGTTAATTAAATCGTTTGTATGATTTATTAAATCGTTTGTACGATTTATAAATCCGTGTGTACGTTTCTTAAATCGTTTGTACGATTTATTAAATCGTTTGTACGATTTATTAATCCGTCTGTACGGTTTATTTAATCGTTTGTACGATTATTTTCAGGGACCATAGGGACCGCATCGAAGTAGTTGGCCATCTACTATTGATTATCGGGGACTAAAGGGACCACATGGTCTAGGTAGTTGATCATCTACATTTGATTATCAGGGACCAAAGGGACCACATGGTCTAGGTAGTTAGTAATATACTATTATCAGGGACCATAGGGACCACATGAATAATTAATAAATCGTACAAACTATTAAATAAACCGTACAAACTATTTAATAAACCGTACAAACGGATTAATAAATCGTACAAACTATTTAATAAACCGTACAGACGAAATAATTTTTTTTCTTTTTGTTGTTTGGCACGAATAAGCCGTTGTAGTAACGTCTACCTTGTGAAATAATACAATTAAATAATTTGTAAGGCTGGACAATTTCTATAGAATACATATGACAACATCAAGACAGTTGACAGATTTATCACAGCTTTCATCTTTAATTTGTAAAATTGTTTATGTCGATTTCACGTCATGGCTATTTATTTTGTCATTATAGCCAAAAGACCTTATGATAGAATAGACTTGAGATTGAAAGATTATCTGTGAACAGAGGGGTAATAGGGTTCAACTTGACAAAACTGACAAATACATGAAATACTTCGGCTATTAACATCTTAAAACTGTTGGTTTTCTCATAAAAATATATGACTACATGGGTCTATAGTACACAATTCCGTGGAAACTATCCGCCACCATAACTGTTAATACAGAAACATCATGTGATTATCTTTTAAATTTAAATGATTGTAATTTCTCACAATGCCATGCTGTATCGTCATTGGTATGGTATTTTTTTATGGATTTAGATGTTTATTTGACCACTTAGTTTTTACCTGTTTTCTCATCGTTGTCCAAGTGGGCTATATTGTCATCTATTGATTTATTTGTTTGTTTGAATGTTGTTAGAAATTTTTCAGCTATATCATGGCTGCCAGTTTTAGTGGGGGTGGGGTGGGGGAGCCGGAGTACCCGAGAAAACCACCGACATTCGGTAAGTAAACTGATAATCCTTATTAATTAAGATTAGAGTCGAGTACACCCTGCCAGAAGTGAGACTCGAACCCTCACTCTCAGTGTTGACAGACCACGTGCTCACGTACATATCAGTCTACAGGAACAGTTGAGCATGATAACAGTCCATCTTAGAAGACATTTTTTTACCTTGACCCTAGACCTATACAAATTATTTCAAATTGACAAAAGGAAATTAATCTCACGGCAAAAAATACTATATTATTAATGTGAGTAATATGTACTTCACATTTAATACTTCACAGATTCATAACTGTGAGCAACCAAATATCAAACACAACTCAAAAATTACAAATGGGATTGTGCTGAAAATTCAACCCGATCTTCATTTAATAGTAATTAACAGCTGTGAAAAGTTAAAAAAATATGTTGACGCGTTTTCAAGTTATCATGCACACCGATCAACCGACTTATATCATTTTGGTGAGAAGATGTATGACACGATGAAAAATGATATAAACAAGTTAGAAGCGATGAAAACGTAGGTAAGTTTTTCAAATTTTTTATGTTTTAAATTTACTGTAGCGAATAAAATATATTAAAACACGATTTATCATAGATTTGGCAATAGATATATTCAGTTTTTTAAGCTCTTGTTTTTATTTTTGTCCAACTTATCTTATAAAATAAACGAAAAAATGCAGATATAGTTATTAAAATGCTAAAATGGCCTTTTATGATATAATTTTATTTCAAATCAGCCGTTTAAATGTAAAGAATATTCCTTTAGCTTTCGTTTGGTGCCAAAAATGTATCTTTAACATAATGCATTAACAATTTTAATTTGATTTTAATTGCAGAGTCAGAGAAAGTACGATACGATATAAATCAGTTCAATGATACGACTAAAACAAGAAATATGACTTTGTATAAGCTATGAAATTCTGCTAACCAATTGAATAAGTATTCACTTTAAGAGTTCGTAACGTAATAATATATGTAAATTTTTGATTTTCTTGTCAATATGAAGCATGAAGAGGAGGATGGGGAAAATTAATTTTGATAACTGTGCATAAAATATACAATGAACAAATTGCGACACACAATAACATATGCAGACAAGCTTTCAAACTATACTTTGTATTTGTATGCAATTCTTATTTTATTATGTATACCAAACGAAGATAAATTGGAGACATATTGTTTTTGTCTGGTAATTTACTTCATCTTCTTTTTTCTTTTCTTCTCCTTTAAGGCTGGTATTTTCAGTCAAATTTATTTGACACTGCAAATCCCATACTAATACACGTTTAGGATATGCAAGATAGCTTTATCTAGTGTTACATTCCACTTTTCATTTTTAGGACGTTTATATTAGGTTTTTGGTCAAAGAGACAAAAGAAGATCGACATATTGTTGTCTGTCCGTCCGTGCATCCATATCAAATCGTGTCCAGGATATAACGTTTTATCCTTTTAGGTAAGCTTTGTGATATTTGGCATGTGGGTAGATTATAACTAATCGATGTGTCGCATGCCCTGGGTGTTTGAATTTAATTTGAAATTTGACCCCCAAGGTCACATCATTGCCTTTTAAGTCATTGCTTCGCGAGTTATAACTTTCAAAATAATTGTTTGACTGTTTGTTTGCTTGTATGAATGGTGTTTAATGCCCCTTTCAGCAATTTTTCAGCTGTATGATGGAATCCAGTTTGTATTGGGAGTGGAAGCCTGAGTACCCAGAGAAAACCCCGACCTTCGTTAATAGTTTAAGCTTTTCATATTTGCCATGTGAGTAGAAAGTTACTAGAACAATGGGTGTCGTAGAAAACCCAAAAGAGTGTACATTTGTGTAAGTATTCTCTTTCCAGATCCGTAGATTCTTTTCTGTGTATCATCGTGTGTCTACAGGTGTAATACGCGATGAAAATTGTGTATAATTCGGTCAATTAAGGTCAATCTCGCGGTCTGTTCGAACGAAATAATATTGTCCTTAGTAACTACATGTCTTACACATTTTCCTTTTCTGTTTTTATGTAAAAGATAACTGTGGAATTCTCAAAATATTTGCAACCGATAATGTTAAAAATTATTAGACATAAGAAGTATCCGTGTTACAGTTAAATATGATGTATTAATTCTTGAGATTTAACTCTCATTTCTACGCTAATTAACCTTTAAATTTTTCCCTCTGCATCTTTATTATAAATTTTAGGCAGCACATTTGATAATGTTTGCCTAATTGCATACCTTATTTGTAATAAAAGTTTGACATCAATATATTGACCTACCAAGTAGATGGTTCCGTTTTATACTATTTAATTTCGACATAGTAGGAAATATTTGTAAAAAATCGTGTTCGTTATGTTGTTATTTGTTGATAGGTTCGAACTCATATGTAGAGCGTTATCGACATACAACACAGATTTCCGCTTAAGCCCTGTTCTGGGATTGTCTCTATGAGAGCATTTACTCTATGTTTAATTCCTCAATATGGTTTTTAAGATGAATTAAAAAGCTGCTCCGCTGCTTGTTACCTTTTTCCATATCTAGTGATTTGTGTCAATAATTTATACATCATAGTCCTATTGTATTAACAATTGTAGACTTTTTGTATAATATTCAATGATATACAGACATTAGTTGTAAAAAGTTATTGAAATGCCCCATGTGGAAGTATAAAACTAATCACTTAAGAAATACGTGGCTGTTTTCAATCGTGTCAAGGAACTTTTATTCATCGTGTCATTATAAAAAGATGAGCTGATTTTTTCCGTATCATTTTTTCAGTAAATGCGTAAAGAAAAATGATTCAAACTCCTAATAAATTGCAATTTGAAGAATAATTTTGGGGTCAGAAAAAAAGTTGGATATATGTCATTTTGAACAAAAACATTTGATACAGAAATATATTGTGCAGAAGCGTAAATTTTGCATTTATTTGTTCAAATTTGTGATGCCAGTACCTTTGGAACATATTTTCAGATAACAAATGAAAACATTAGTTAAAACGATTGAATATGTTAATGGACAAATATATGCCAAATAATTTTTTACTACACTATATTTGGTACAGTGAGTTTTAAACGTAGCGATTTGGAAAAAGTCATCCGTACACGTATAGGTCTTAACTTGTTTATATCTTTTTTCATCGTGTCATGCTTCTTCTAACCAAAATGATATAAGTCGGTTGATCGGTGTGCATGTGAAAACCGCCAATTGTTGAGCAAAAAAAAACATTAAATTGGCCCAAGTCAAAAACAACAATTTGGATTGTGCTGAAAATTGAATTTCATTTTCATTTTATAGAATTTAATAGCTGTGCTAAGTATAAATAAAATCTGTCAATGCGTTTTCAAGTTATCACCTGGAAACCACCGAGGCACGGACCGACGGCGCGACAGACCGACGGACGGACACTTTGTGTGGCGGGGTATAAAAATAAAACCAAAAAATGCCATTACTCAAAAAAGCTCTCTTAAAATATGTTACAATAGGCGAAAACAACTGGTTGTTAGGTTATAATATGGAAAGTGTGGTTGCGAATCAAGGCGGGTCGTATTTCGAGAATGACAGGCTGGTTCCACGACAGCTCCTTGTATAGATTTTAAAAAAAGTAGCCAATACAAAGGTATCAATTTAACTAATAGGAATTTTTGTTAATAGCTAGGTTAGGATTTACACTTTGGGACTTTTTTTAATAAATAATATGAGCAGGTCAAAAACATTTTTCGAAGTGTAGATTTGCCTTTTACTGGCCCCACTCTCTAATTAAATTTAGCAATCTTTTAATGTATCCCGTCCCCATATTTAGTTTTTGTAAACTGGTTCTTGTCCTGCATATAGTTATAATATATATATATAATGTGTTCATGAATAGTAAAATTTGATATTAACCCTGTATTTCTGATGTTTCAGAAATCCGCTGGATAGATATATCATATGGTTGTCACAATACATAGATGTTTGTATAGATATATATGATAACTATATATATATATATATAGTTTAGCAACAATTAAATCAATAAATCAGTCTTTTTGTTATAGTTGAATAATTCTGTGATCCATGCCACGCATAGTTTGACTTGATCTGCCGTTGTCCACCATATAATGTGTGCTTATAGAACGACAACTCTGATGAAAAGATTGTACCGTAAATACGGCAGTGAATAGCGATTGGCTCTATAGTGGCAACATGACTTTTTGTGTCTTTTTTGTCTTTGTAAACTCCTCTAGTAAGAATAAAGTTTTAACTAGCAGACTCATTGAACATCCTTGTTTTTTTTCTAAATATATTACGCACCTTTACCCCAAAAAACAGTAATTGTTTTCCAATTAAACTGTAACGGGTCGTTCGGTCTTACTGATTATAAACATATAATATTATTAAAACTGTCATATTCTAATTAGGGCACCGTCCCCAGTCTGATTTGTGGTGACATCGAATTATCTCCCTTCAAAATATTCATGAGATGCAGTCACTTGGAAAGACCGCCATTTTCGTATTGACGCGTAGTTTTTGATTGGACTTGAAACATGTACACAGCTAATACAGTTCAACTCATGAATACACAATACTATGATATTCTAAGACACGAATGCTTCCTCCGTCGAGCAATTACAGCAGAAAATTACAGTCCATCTAAAAAAAGTAGCTATAGACATTTTTCCATCGTCAAGGAACAACTTTAGAAAATGTTGGCAGACCTTTGAAAATTTTTAAAACACTGTTCCCGATGTAGTCACAAACCGGATCTTCTGTGGGACAAAGCTAATTATATATAGATTTGTTTTAAGTTGTTTGAAGTAATTTTAACGTGGTGCAAAAAAATCGCAGCACTTAAATGTGTCCGTTGTCAAGTAATTAAGGGAGACAAGTATATAAAAGTAATGTAACGGTCAAGTGATTCACGTCCGGTAATTGATTGTGGTATGGCAGGCCGTGTAGGCTAAAAATGTTTTGTAAAAAAAATCCTATTTAGGCTATTACTGATAACTTAAAAAAAATTTGCATTCCGAAATTATATTCATATAAATATTTAGATAAAATTTCATTGTCAGGTAACATTTTTTTTATTTTCAGATTCTTAAATTGTCCTTTACTGTTTGTTTCCTAATTGTAAATCTATTTTTTTTAGAGATGCTCTGTATGTAGGTAACCTGCAATTGTGCTATCAAGGTCTGGAGATGGTTTATACTAGAACAAGCCTAACTAGCCATGGTTGTATGGAAAGCACTTGTGCCACCTCTTCTAATCATCTTTAATACTTTACTGAGGTATTGAATGTGCTCGAGAAAGCATATTCATGAGACGGTCTTATGCAGGAAAAAGATTGTGATTTCCAAAATTAAAAATTTGAACAGTTTTGCAAAGTTCTTAATAAACTTTCTTCTTAAATATGTGTTAATTAAGTTATTTCTCCAACCTGACTTTAATGTGCCATTGTCTTAGAGCATTGTTCATTGGCCCGGTCATTTTATGGTTCGATGAAAAACCCATATGTTTTAGAACCCCCATTTTATAAGAGTGTATTTAATTTTTGAATCAATTGACTATGTTTAAAATTCACTTCGTGTGCTTTTGTTTAAAAAATCTACTCGGAAACCCTTTTTTGCCAACTTTAAGCAAAGTTGGTCTGAATTATCCTTATCTTATGGTGTCTAGTATAAAGTCAGATAATTTTTTGTAGCCACCAAAGAACCAAATGTCAATGACTGAAAATAGAAAATAAAATATAAAATGCAAGTAATTGTTTCATTTTTTACAATCTTGATTGATAAAATCTGAAAAAGTGCATGCACAAAATAATCTGGTCAAAATTCGTTCAAGTAGAGCATAATTGTTAGATGACTTCTAAAATGTGTTGCCGGCATTTATGACTGTGTGTGGGGTTTTTTTGGTGTATTTGGCTATAATGAATAGGGGGAAACCAATCTACAGACAACAGTTTAAGAGCACTTACATATTGGGAAAGTTTTGATAATACCCCATAGACATATACTTGTGGAAGGAGCAGCAGATTTTGCAATGTTATTTTGGATTCTTCATTTCATTCTTATTTTTAGCATCACCCCCCACCCCACCCCACCCGCCATAACCATGCACATTCGGAATTTCAGCAATGTTAAATGTCGCGATTTAAAAAAAAACATCGCATTTAAAACATTAAAGTTGATTTGAACAATTAGTGTATGCACAAATTACATTTATATATAAATAAATTTTGCGAGAATACTGACTTTTGATTGGCTGGAAAATATTTTCTATCAGAGGATGGAAAACAAATTTGATCGTCATGGAGACACACGCCATTTGACGTCCTATATCACTCCACGGGAAACTTAACAGTTTTTGTGTTTATATCTTTTATCAAAAATGTCCATTTACAAAAATAAAGTTGTTGAGTTTATTCTATTGTTTGAATTTATTTATAAGTATTAACTACAAAAAATATTTTCTCCATCGAGGGATACCAAAATTTCCGTTGTGCACATTTAATATAATCCGCTACGCGGATTATACAATGTGCAAAACGGAAATTTTGTTATCCCTCGATGGAGAAAATATTTTTTGCAGTTAATCCTTAAATGTTGGTTGGACGTTTATTTTCTGGTTTGTTTTACGGGGAGGGGGGGGGGGCGTTAATATTTATTAAAGAAATATACAGCAAGGAGAGCAAATCAATTACATCAAGGTGAATTGAATTTCTTTCTTTAAATTTAGATCATTTTGAAAGGTTTTGTCTTGCGAACTTGTGACTTTTTGCCACGTTTTGCACATAAGATGTAGGTCTTCTGGTGTGAATTTTTCTGCCTTGGTGTCCCCATGCACAAAAGCGTTAGACGGCAGAGGATTCTCGGACTTAAAAATAAGTATTAGTCATACAGGGATCGCTGTTCTGTGCCATTTATGCAAACAATTATTTTATCGTACTATTTGAAGAATTTAAAAACAAAATAAAATAATACACTTTTTACCAACATATATAACATATATACACAAGAAATTGTTTATAATAAGTCTTACTTTGACGCATTTAAGATACGTACAAGACACGTCAGATTAAAAATGTTCGCAAAAACGTTCAATGAAATGTCCGGTTGTATAGAAAAAAACTGCTAAAATATTTTCAACACAATCATCGTGTAATAGAAACCAATTTAGATCAAAAAAGAGGGAACGATCCGTGGCTTGAAGTGGCTGATATTTTAATACATTTTGGTGATAGAGAACTAGAGCGAATAATCGTACACTCATGACGAATGCTACTGTGTTTTGCGAAAAACGCTTATTTTTATGTGTTACTTCATTTAAAAAAAATAGATATTATTGTCATTATTTTTTACTCTATACATTTTCAAATTTAAACATGTACCGCACTAAAACGAGCCTTAAAAGTTTTGTACACGATGGCAAATCACACGCACCTTGGTCATCTGTTACATATACGAACACACCGAAAATTATCACACATGAATAAACAACAACAGAAATAATGGTCGACTTTGAAATTTTTTTTCTCGAAAACGAAAGGTCGTCACAAGTCAAAAATTGGACATGTGAAAGATGAATATTTCAGAAATCTATGGATTTTTTTTCATCGAAATTAAAATTGGTGCATTTTTTTGCAGCACTTAAGAATACACCCCCTGTTTTTAGCTCACCTGGACCGAAGGTCCATGTGAGCTATTGCTATCACTTGGCGTCCGTCGTCCGTCGTCCGTCGTCTGTCGTCCGTCGTCCGTCGTCCGTCGTCCGTCGTCTGTCGTCCGTCGTCCGTCGTCCGTCGTAAACTTTTTCAAAAATCTTCTCCTCTGAAACCACTGGGCCAATTTTTTTCAAACTTGGCCACAATCATCCTTAGGGTTCCTAGTTTCAAGTTTGTACCCAGGGTGTTGATCAACAGACAAATATGGCCGCTGTTACTAAAAATAGAACATGGGGGTCAACACAGGTTTTTGATCATTATCTAAAAAACTATAATAGCTATAGAGAAAACCGTTACTTCAAATTGATCAGCACATTAAGGTCTACAATAGTTGCTATTAGTGCGAAGTTGTGTATTGGCTTCTTGTAGGAGTTATTGCCCTTTTTTGACGATTTTTGACCAAATTTTTGGTATTTACAATATAACCTGAAAAATATACGAGGTAGAGTGAAACTGTAAATGGCAAAAATGATCAGCAATAAAAGCCCTACAATTCACTTGATTGGTCTGAAATTGTCATATGACTCCTTATATGAGTTATTGCCCTTAAATGGTAATTTTTTATGAAATTTTCCCTTTTTGTCCTGTAACTTTAAAACTATAACAGCTAGAGTAAAACTGTAAATAGCAAAAATGATCAACAATACAAGCCCTACAATTCACTGTATTAGTCTGAAATTGTCAGATGACTCCTTATAGGAGTTATTGCCCTTAAATGGCAATTTTTTTATGAAATTTTCCGTTTTTGTCCTGTAACTTGAAAACTATAGCAGCTAGATTGAAACTGTAAATTGCACAAATGATCAGCAATAAAGACCCTACAATTCACTTGATTGGTCTGAAATTGTCAGATGACTCCTTATATGAGTTATTGCCCTTAAATGGTAATTTTTTATGAAATTTTCCGTTTTTGTCCTGTAACTTTAAAACTATAACAGCTAGAGTAAAACTGTAAATAGCAAAAATGATCAACAATACAAGCCCTACAATTCACTGTATTAGTCTGAAATTGTCAGATGACTCCTTATAGGAGTTATTGCCCTTAAATGGCAATTTTTTATGAAATTTTCCGTTTTTGTCCTGTAACTTGAAAACTATAGCAGCTAGATTGAAACTGTAAATTGCACAAATGATCAGCAATAAAGACCCTACAATTCACTTGATTGGTCTGAAATTGTCGGACAACTCCTTAAATAAGTTATTGCCCATAAATGACAATTTTTTATGAAATTTTCCGTTTTTGTCCTGTAACTTAAAAACTGTAACAGCTAGAGTGAAACTGTTAATAGCAAAACTGATCAGCAATACAAGCCTTACAAATTACGTTTAAGTCTGAAATTGTCAGATGACTCCTTATAGGAGTTATTGCCCTTAAATTGCAATTTTTTATGAAATTTTCCGTTTTTGTCCTGTAACTTAAAAACTGTAACAGCTAGAGTGAAACTGTTAATAGCAAAAATGATCAGCAATACAAGCCCTACAAATTACTTTTAAGTCTGAAATTGTCATATGACTCCTTATAGGAGTTATTGCCCTTAAATTGCAATTTTTTTTGAAATTTTCCGTTTTTGTCCTGTAACTTAAAAACTATAACAGCTAGAGTGAAATAATAAATTGCAAAAATGATCAGCAAAAAAAGCCCTACAATTCATTTAATTGGTCTGAAATTGTCAGATGACTCCTTATAGGGGTTATTGCCCTTAAATGACAATTTTGTTATGAAATTTTCCATTTTTGTCCTGTAACTTGAAAACTATAGTAGCTAGATTAAAACTGTAAATTGCACAAATGATCAGCAATAGAAGCCCTACAAATGAATGCTTAGTCCAAAAATTGCAAGATGACTCTTTATAGGAGTTATTGCCCTTTCATTATGAATTTGGACATATGAACAGTTTTTTAATTATAAATTAGTCTATAACACACCTATTAGTAGAGTAAAACTGTAAATTTCTAAAGTACCCTAAAGGACAATGCCTAAAAACCATTTAATTTTCAGAAATTGTCGATGGCACCTTATAGGAGTTATTGTATTTAACAAATTTTTTGAAGAAATGTTTAGTTTTTGCACAGTAACTTAAAAGCTATAACAACTAGACTGAAACTGTTAATTTCAAAAATTTTAATATAGTCATTTGGATTCCAGGTGAGCGATTACAGGCTCCTGGGAGCCTCTAGTTTATGTTTTCTTATCAAAACAGAGGTATTAAATATCCGTTGTTCTTGTAACTTTGCAAAGTTGTCTTTAATTTTAAAACGAATAGATAGTAAACGAAAACTTTTGTCAGTCAATGCGCTAAATAACTTTTAATTTGCATGGCAACCGAATAAACATGGATACATAACTTTTGTACCTCGTATAATAGAGAGCTCCGATTCTATTGTTATAGTTTCACCGGAAATCTGACTGCGTCCCCTGGTTGCATGTACACATCTTTTATTCAACTTAGGGTGCACTTGAAACAGATAGGATAGATAAACCTAATATATATTTATTTTTTCAGAATCATTGTAGGAAATTTATGACCTTATGCATTAATCCCATGACACGAGTGGTGGGGGGTAACTTATATATAAGGTAATACGGATGCAGTGAATGGGTCACTTTTTTACCTCTCTAAAATATATGAAAGGGCAGCTTTTTTTATTGAAATATATATCATCTAAATATATACATGCCTCAATTCTCATCTTAAGCATGTTAAGCCTATGTAAACCACGGCGATTTTACAAAAAAAAGTGTTCTATTAACATCACTTGATCATTTTGGTAGTGAATTGACTATTTTGTCAATGGGGATGTGTAGTAATAAAATATATGAATAGGTCTGATTTAATAATTCAATATATGATTAGGTCACGTTTTATATCGTCCAAAAATATATGAATAGGGTGGGTTTTTTTTCAAATCTCCGTCCGCAGACCTAGCTGTACCTAAAAGTATCCTTAGTTATCCCCCCTTCCCCCGTATCCGCTGAAGAACTATAGTGCCATATGAATATATACATCAACCACACTTGCTTAGATAAGAACATCTTTTAATAATTGTACTATTGTACTTCTTTAATGTCTCGAATTAATAATCAGTCTTTTATTTTCCTTTTTAACAAAAAACTGTATAAATGTATCTTATCTTATCTTTACATTACAGAATAATATTTTGACATTGATTGCATTGAAAAATGAAAGTAATGTTAAGTAATGTCAAAAACGATGAAAAAATCAAAACGATACATATTGCAACCAAAAATAACCTACCCGCATTTAAATGGGAGACATATTGTTTTTGCCTGGTTTCTTCTTATTATTCTTCTTTTTTCTTTCCGTTCAATCTTGTCCGCACATTTTCTATAAGATGGATTGTCCAATCAATATGAAACTTTAGGAACATGTTAAGGGTGACCTGAAGTTTTGAAATCCATTTTTTATATATTTTTAAAAGTAAAAATATTTAATTGTAACAACGAGGGCGGGATATTCATTAATATTCATGACCTCATTCGGTTAGTTAACTGAAGCTCACTTCTAATCTTACGTAAATGATTAATACTATTCTTTCATTGGTTCCCTCAAGTTTCTTTGTTTAGATTAATATATATTTCGATGTAGATTAAGAACTGCTCATTCTTATGTGTAATGATTACACACTCATTTATGCGACAATTATAATTTGCCCCGTTAGAGCTTATTGTATATTGAGAAATAAAAAAGCAGTTTCGATTACTTATAGTAAGTTTCAATCCGTTTTGAGATATTTGATTAAGAAAATTGGCCTGGATCCACAAAATTTTTCACCTCATAGTTTTAGGAGAGGTGGTGCTTCATACGCTTTTTCTGCTAACGTACCGAGTGAGTTAATACAGTTGTATAGAGATTGGAAAAGTGACGCATATAAACGCTATTTAAGAACTTCTATAAATGATAAGATTTTAGTAGCAGATAGAATAAAAAGTCATATTATAAATTCATTGTAAGGTCTTTTTCAGGGAGGTTTTTTTAGGAGAAAAGCTACCATTATCTCTGCTTCCATTCCAAAGTATGTTAGTGGAATACGAGATTGTACTGTTCAGGCATTTCCGGGGGCCACGATTGGTAGATTAACAGTTTTGATAAACAGGGGAGTAATAAAGTTAGATAATATTGATATTGTTCTTGTACATATTGGCAAAAATAATATTGAATCTCATAATTTAGAACAAATGTTATCTTATTATGGGGATTTGTTATACACAATTAAGAGCAAGACAGCTGCCAAAATTGTTGTTATTTCTATTTTACCGAGGTTAATTGATTATAAGGTTACAGATAGTAAAGTACGTTTAGTAAATTCTGAATTAAAAAGGTTATCTGCGAGAAGAGAAATTTTGTATTCAAATATTTATAGAAGTTTTTTATGCGGAAATAAGCCAGATGCTTCATTGTTTGCTCCCAATGACGGTTTGCATTTGAATAATGCTGGAACTGCTAGATTGAGGTTAAAATTTATTAATATTATTAGACAGGTTCAACTTTAATTATTTATTTTTGGTAGATATGGAGGTATTAATTATATTTTAGTTGTGTCTAATTTTGTTTTCTTTTTCTCTTTTCAGGGAGAAGTTACCCAGAATACGGTATTCTTCCCTGTTTTTGGTCTACTCCTTTTTCACACGTAATTAGAGTAGATTGTACATTCTTCATTACCTTTATGCGTTTTGAAGTTTTGTACTTTACGCAGAGAAAAAGAATACATTATGTTGAAATTTTTGTTCTAATTGTTGCTGTGTTATTTCTCTATTTTTGGCGGCCTTATGGCTTGGCTGACGTTTGTGCCAAAAAATGTATTTATTTATTGATTCGTCTTATATTTAAATATCATTTATATGAATTGATATATTTATGTATATTGTCTTATATTTACATTGTGTTATATTTATATATATATTTTTACTTACGTCAATAATACTGCCAAATCTATTTGTGTGTTTTGTTTATATTTATTCGCCTGATATTATTTGGTACCCTTTAAACCGCTTATCACAAAACAATTTATATATTTTTAAAAGTAAAAATATTTAATTGTAACAACGAGGGTGGGATATTCATTAATATTCATGATTTCATTCGGTTAGTTAACTGAAGCTCACTTCTAATCTTACGTAAATGATTAATACTATTCTTTCATTGGTTCCCTCAAGTTTCTTTGTTTAGATTAATATATATTTCGATGTAGATTAAGAACTGCTCATTCTTATGTGCAATGATTACACACTCATTTATGCGACAATTATAATAACCCACCCTCCCTCCCTTGTTCAATTTGATCTTACTACTTTATTTAAAATGATTTATATATGGCTGACGTTTGTGCCAAAAAATGTATTTATTTATTGATTCGTCTTATATTTAAATATCATTTATATGAATTGATATATTTATGTATATTGTCTTATACTCCGGCTTCCTCCCCCAATAAAAACTGGACGCCATGAAATAGCTGAAAAATTGTTGAAAGTGGCGTTAAAACACCATTCAAACAAACAAAAAAATATATTTACATTGTGCTATATATATATTTTTACTTACGTCAATAATACTGCCAAATCTATTTGTGTGTTTTGTTTATATTTATTCGCCTGATATTATTTGGTACCCTTTAAACCGCTTATCACAAAACAATTAAACTTTTTAAAATGGCCGCCATTTTCAAAATGGCGGTCGTTGTCAGATCTCAGTAATAGCCGGTGCAATTTCAATGAAAATTGGTATACAGATACAGCTTACTATCCTGAGCATTTTTGCCCATAAAATTGGGCGCGAACGAAATTTCAAAATGGCCGCCATCCGAACACCAATTAACCTACCTAAAAATGCAAAAATTTAAACATCATCCGATTTCGACGAAATTTGGTACACAGGTATATTATGGTACCCTGAGTGAGCCACTTATTTTAAAATTTTTGTCCATAGATAAACACCAAGCCATATGCATTCAAACAGAAAAAACAAAGCCTTACTAAACGTGATGTATACAAACAGAAAATAATAAGACCCATGGTGATGAGATGTATTCAAACAGACAAAAGTTAGGCCCGACTCAACGTAATGTATAAAACAGTCAGTGAATAGGCCAGAATCGACTGGAAAATTTTGAGCAGTTAACAGGAAGGCCTTATTCAAAGTAGTATATACAAAAATTCAATATCAAGGCCGACGAAAAATCAAACTTGAAAAAAAATTAATCCGAAGAAATGTATGGAAGTTTTCACTCAGAGTGGCTTATGCCCTCAGTAGAATCGGGTTTAATGTGTTTTTAAATCGCAAGTCTTAAATGTTCTGGTGTGAAGCACGCTTTTAAATAAATGGGACATGACTTAATAATTATTTAATAAATGAGGAATTGTTAAAATGTAGTTGATAAAAACCCTAGGTAAAAAACAGCGAATTCGAATTGATTACTCAATAACATGTTGCAGATGTCAGATTTCCCAGCAGGTCTGAGTAGGCGAAAGTTTCATAGGATCAGTCCGGCCCCTAGTAGGACATATTCTGCCGAGTATTTCGACCAGATAATTTGAAGGCCGGGATAAAACCAAACCACATTATGGAGTCCTTAGATTACTAACAACTACAAACGTCCGAGCGAGTGCATTAAGTTTTCTTCCTTGGACGTAAAACCCCCTTCATCATCAATTCTTAGTATTGTTCAACCAATACTGTTCCCACCGGCAAATTAAAAGTGTCATAATGTCGTCAAAATTAATGGACCGGAAAGAATATTACAATTGATTCGTATCTTATGATAAATAACAGTTCAATATTTGCAACTGTCTAGAAAAGTCAGGAATGCTGTAGTTTAGAAAATTATCTCGGCCCAAGGGGCATAATTTCGTCAAAAATCTTTAGACAGAAACAAAATTCAAACGATCTGCAACTCATGATTGCTACCTTGCATACCAAATATCAGCTAAATATCTGCAACCATTTAGAAAAAAGTCTAGAAACATGTGTATGATTGACGGAGCACAAAAAATCTATAGTCATCTTCCGCGATGCTAGTATCTGGCTTAAAAGTACTGTATTCAATAAAATTTGTTGAAGAAGCCAAGTTATTTATAGGTCTGTCTGGAAAATATGGAAAGGTAACTTCTCAAACATGGACCGTGGACGGAAAGTTTCTGAAAAGAATCATAGTGGTCAAATCGTTACGGTCACTACAGACAATGCCTTGAAGAGGCTGACTGCTGAAACTTTACAGAGGTACTTGCTGGTGCTCATATACTCTCTAAACCATATATGTTTTCATGTCAAAGCAACCTATCTTTTTTTCAATGTTATTAGTACGATGAGCTTCGTTATAGTACTCTACATACAATTAATGTAAATAAACCTGTCGATGTTAACAAGGTATAGATGAAAATATTCATGTATTTAATGTTGTTCAAAAATAAATTGTTCACAGCAAACTCTTTTGACAACTGCATTCCACTTTTTTACACCTTTAAAAAAGTGTGCCACTACTTTTCTAATTTGTGACAGACTTCCGGTTTCAAAATTGCGGCCATTTTACTACATGCGCACAACATGAAAAAGTCAACATTGTCCAATTTCAACGATTTGAAATGAAATACTATCCATGGGGATTATTAGCGACTTCTGTGTTGGCATCCCAACACAAAAACCTTTAATTCTTTGTATGATTTATTTTGTTCACATGATTGATATTTTAGTTACTAAATGTTTTTAAACTAAGGAAACATTCTGCAAAAAATTTCTTTAAAGCCAGTCCACGACTTTAATATGTGTGGAATCTTTATGTGAAGTATCAGGTCTGGTTGGAAAACTGTGGGGGCAGTTCTATCTATCACGGGGCCTTGGTGGGCGAGTGGTTAAGGTAGTTCGTCTACTATTTATCACGTGGTCTGCGGGTTCGAGTCTCACTGCGGGCAGGGTGCAATAAACTCCAAACTTAACTGACAATGATTGCTAGTTTTCCTACCGCAGTTTGGGGGTTTTCTCCGAGAACTCCGCCATGATATAGAGGAAAAATTGCTGCAAGTGGCGTTAAACAATAACAAACAAACAAAACAAAAACAAATTTATCACATTATTTTGAACGCCCGCCCGATTTTACCATACTATAGCTGGGGTTTCAAGTTCGTGCGACCCGGAAAAAATTGTTGCAAGTAGCGTTAAACCCCAATCAAACAGACAATCAGAAGTATTTGGGATTTGTTTTTTTAATTAAAGTCTAAGTACTACAATTGTAAATAAAACCTCATTTTAGGCGTCTACATTTTAAACCTCGTGATAGCGCATTTTCTTCTATGAGTTTAGCAATGTTTAAATGTCCATTTTTACAGCATACTTCATAAGCTGTATTACCGTCTTTATCACTTTTATCTAAATCGCAATGTTTTGAAAGGAGAAGTATTACAATTTCCTCATAACCTTTTTGACATGAAACATGTAACGGGGTTTCATTGTACAAGTTAGCGATGTTAACATCGCAGTCTGAGTTCAATAATTTCTTTACAATATCTTGATTTCTATCCTGACATGCGATAAACAATGGCGTTCTCTGATTTTTGTCCCGAATATTTACATCGCAATTTGCATTTACTAGAATATCCACAATATTTAGATGTTGGTATTTACAAGCGATGTGCAATGGAGGCATATTAGTGCACAATGAATTTACGTCACACTTATATTTTATTAACAATGATACTATGTCTGCCCGACCTTTATAGCATGCATCAGTTAAGAGTGATTGTTTGCTCTCCCCAATGGTAAACACACTATTAATATCAACCCCATGCTTTAGTAAAGTACTGGTTGATTTTAGTAATCCCAGAGCGGAAGCAAAAAATATAGGCGCATTTTTAGTTTGAAAGTAGACATAGTCTGCATCATAGTCTATGAGGTCGTTTACATTGATACATTCTTCAAATTCTGTAATATCTGATGTTTTAGTTTCGGCTTCTAGTTCGTTAATTAAGTAGTCGAATATCAATTTGCAACTAAGCGTCTCTGAAAAAACAATGGCCCATTGGTTGTGTACAAATACTTTTAGTAAACTAGAATGTTCGGATAGATGGTTTATAAGTCTGGTCTGGTAAATTTTATCTTGCATTTGCGGATTGAAGAATACATTAAACATTTTTCGATGTTCAATCTCTTGCATAATTCGTCTGAAATATAAATCTTCAATATGTGCTGGAATCATTATTGTATTTTCAACATGAGGCTGATTCAGTGATTCGAGTCGGATTCTTGTCGTCACGAAAATGCTATTTCCATATTCTAAAATTACTTCAATCATTATTTTCCCAAGGAAAAAAGAGATCATATCAAATATCTTGTCATGTACGGCTTTAAACTGTGAATCAGATTCAGTTACGTACGTCTCATTTAAGGTTTGAAGCATTGCCATTACGTGGTGTTGTACAGGTCTTTTTTTCAGTTTGCAAATTTTGAACAAATGATCAAATATTTTGTCTAAGGTTTGATTGGTTTGATCCTTAAAGATGTTTTTGTTCAATGCGTTATTGTTTAAAACCAGCAAGACTAAACCAACAAAACCGCCTTCATTTTTATAACGAAGCTCATTAAGTTCACGTTCTAGTTGTTTGCCTGGGTTATTAAATATATCAAAATTTGTTTCTTTGTCGAGCCTCGCAAATAAGCTACAAAGCAACGGAAACATGTCAAATCTATTGACGGTTTCATTATCCAATTTTTGGACTATTTCATTATCAAAATGGTTTTTAGCTATTTCACGTTTTTCGTCTGTGCTCAACTTTAGATTCTCCGAAAGCAAATTACATTCGAATATTTCTAAACATTCTGACAATCTTTGAAACTGCTCATCTTTCGAAATTTGAAATCTGCAAGTTGCAAGAACTCTTAAAGAATTCGGATTTCTTCTAAATAATTTTTGAAGTGTATCTAGATTTCTCTCCCAGTTGCGTAAAGTATGTTTATCGACTATAAATTTACCACATATGTCGTCCAAAATAAATATTTGGTTGCATCCATTTTTGCAATACTTTACTATATCGTTTGGATCTAAAATAGGTAAAATGTCAAAGTCGTCGGAAGTTTTAAGTGTTAATGCAATATGACGAGCAGTAGCAGACTTGCCCATACCAGGACTTCCGGTGATTACAACGAATGAGTTTTTCTGAATCAACGAAAGGATGGGTTTTACAGCCGATGTCACAAAGAATTTGCCTTCATCTGTCTGCCATGTTTTGATTTCATCCAGCATATGTTCTACAATTTAACGAATAAAATAATATTTAAATTATATTAACAATTGGTTCAAGAAAATTATTTAAAAAGTGATAAATTTGTTTAAAAAGTATGTAGTCCATATTTTACAAAATTAAGAAAGATGTAAGTACAAGAAATAAAAATATATATAATTGAGAGACTAGTCATGCTAGTGATATCAAGTGCATGGTATCGTCATGACATACCAGAAAAATTAAACTTAAACTTTGTCACGCTAATACTAGATATGTTACTACATATGTTACAAGATTTGTGTTCGTTTGAACGAAGTTTACGCCACTTTCAGCAATATTTCAACTTTACCATGGCGCTAAGTTTTAGTAGGGGAGAAAGCCGGAGAGCCAAGTGAAAACCCTGACCTTCTGCAGGAAACTGCCAATCTCCTTGTCAAATATAGTTTGATAAGAGGGCACTCTGCCAGCATAAGGGTGCAACTTCAGTGTTGATTAGCACGTGATCAATAGTAGATGGCTATCTACCTTTAGTCAGACATTCGGCCACTAAGGCCTCTTATTTGAAAAGATGAATCCTATGCTATCGTACCTCTAATATTGTAAGGAACAGGATCATTTAGTTGTAATTGTAGTTGTTTGAAATCATCTTCAAGTTTTTGCAATTGTTTTTCTGTTCGAATAAAATGTAAATAAACATCTCGATATGAGTTGTCAAGTTCTGCTGTCAGAAGAGTATCACATTCGCCTTTAATAGAAACTCCGCCTATTCTCTGTAGAGCCTGCAAAAGATGAAAGAAATGCATTTGACAATATATTTGCAAAACGTTACGGAAGCCTATAGTAAAATCAGCATGTTTTGGTGGAGTTTTTTTTTTGCTTTACAAATAAAAAACTGCTTGCCGCAGTTGGTCAAGCTTATGAGTAAAATTGTCGAATCGGAACAGAGGCAGATTACAGAATGAGCAAATATTTTTGCTAAGTAGAAATAATTCGACATTTCCAGCCAATTGGAGGTCAAGATGTTTCTGAGGTACGAATTTAATAAGACAGCTTGGCCTGCATGGAGACAAGTAGAAAAGTATACTTATGAGACTGTTAAAATAGTAGACAGTCATCTGTTTGACAGCTCGAGATAACTGTTTACTTGTACAAAAATAGTTTTTATTTGGGATAATACTTCTGTCGATTTTTTATGAATTAGGATCATCATAACACGATTCTAAATTATGATACTTTGCTGAATAATACGAATTTGTGTTTTTGAACACAGTTAGTATGATTAAACATCACTGAAGTTTGGATTACGTCTTCGGCTAATTGTACTTCGTTTACACGTAATATTCTCAATACAACTGTAAGGTAACGGGTGAAATTAAAATTTAGAAGAAAACCAAGTTTCATCTATTGCGGGTTTAACATATACCCACTTGTATGACAGCTGTTTTTGTGTAAAATTGTCACAAAATGGTCCTAGGCTATATTTTGTTCCAACTGATTGATCATTTGTATTATAGTTGGTCATTATGTAAATGCCAATCCATTATGGTTTTACCTGGTCCTTTATGAATCGGCCAGTAGTCCGTTTTTGCTTCTCGAAATCAATTTTTGAATTGTGTTAATTAATTTTGAATTAAGGAGAGCAAATGAAAATCTTTTTATTAGTTTTATTTGTTTGTTTACAAATAAAAGTTTAAATATTTTTAAGGCCAGTTATAAATTCACAGAGGTAATAAAAACGCACAAGTACAGGGCAAAGACAACACCAAAAAATGACAAAAAATATATAAAATAATGTCAAATATATATATTGCTTAATGTGGCTGTATGACAAGTAACTTTGTCATTCTATATAATTTATACAAAAATGCTGAATTAGATTACTGTCAGATTAATACGTATTGGTTATGAAAATTCCATCGTCACACGCTAGTACACATGTACTATGTCTATGTCTACGATTCACCCCGGTTAATGAAGCTATATTTTTATATAGCGGATTTGGCCGAGGGGTCTAGACCGCTGGACATGGTGCAGGCGATTTGGTGCCACATTGTCACAACGGTGTAAGTTCGATTCCCGCTGAGGGTAAGCAAAAATTCGACAGTGTTTAAAATCTAATTCTAACAGTGTTGGTCTTAATTTGTAGACGTATTACTAAGCTTATATGGTCCATTTTCAGATATTTTTGTGTTTTATAACTGGTTAATAAATATATATTTTAAAAAATTGTCAAAATGTACTGGCTAGTTATACATCACCGGTTTGTAATAAGAACCAACAGATAACTTCGGCCTTCGGCCGTTATAGTCATCTTGGTTTGTTATAAGAGACCTTGGAACATTGATATATCAGTTAATTATGAATACCATAATAGTCATTAACTTTCTTAAAGAGGTAATACAATGAACTGCTAAAGTTTTCGCATTTATAAACTGAATATTTGTATTATCTATGTCAATAAATTTTAAGACACTGTTATTAATTATATATAGAACATCTCTGTGATATAATGGAATAAAACAGTTTACGTCCGGTATATGAAAAACTAGTACATTTATACCTAGAATATAGGGTAACGACAATAAAAACGATACGTTAATGCTCTATTTTTCCATTATCTAATAGCATAATACAAAAACAATCTCTTAAATAATAGTGTTTAGACAAAAATAATACGTTGATAACTACTAAGTTACGAATAGTTATCTCATTATAACGTGAAAATCATTCCGTAATTACAATATAGTTATCTCGTTCTTACGCGATGATAACTCGTTATTACGATATTAGTATTACCCTTATATTTTTGTAAACACAAAAAGTTATCTCGTAATACTAAATAGTTATCTCGGTATTACAATTTTTTACTGATTTCCGAGCCTTCTAGGCTTTCGTTCTTTATAGTATTTAAATGAATGTTTAGGTCTTTTTTGCAAAACGCAATATTTAAAAGTGAAAAACTTAAGTTTTAAGTGGGTTTTACAAAGAATAAACATGTGATATGATGTAATTCCAACTTAATGCACAGTCACACTTTCTGCGTATATGCAAGTGTGAGGAGAATTACTAAGGTTTATTCAGTAGCAAATAAACCAACTTAATGTCGATTTGATACTTGAAAGTTTAGTAGTTATATCAGAGTTATCCCCCTTTGTCCAAAATGTAGAAAATCTGCAAAAAATCTTAAAGATGATTTATGTGTTAAGTTTAATGTTTTCAAGAAAAGAAACATGCGCGTGAGAAAATGTTGAGGTAGCAAATTTTAGCTCCCGGCCACAGTTGCTGTTTTGATGGCAAGCTGAAAGGACAAAATATTTATTGAGTATTGAACAGTATAAATATTTTTACCAAATTTAAAATCTAAATTTTATTAAGCAAGAGCTATTCAGTGCTTATATTGAAAAACGAAGTTTTTCAGTGCGTTCGGACTTTAATTTAGTGGATTTAATTTAATTTATCGTAAACCTTTTCATCTCAAACTACAAAGACACGTGCTTTCTTCAAGAGGATGAAATATGAGATTCTGTTAACACTCGACACAAGTAACAATTTACATCGCAGCTATTATATATAGGGAATTACGACAAATTGCATAGATCTGTTTAAAATTTTATAAAAGCCAACAGATTGCCGAAAGTTTCGCTACGCATAGACACGTGCTACCTAATAGACAACCAAAGGTGTCGCAATCAGCGACAATCAACTGCTAAAAGGAGAAAATATTTGCACAACTTATAAATTTTATACTATATAGTATTTTTTGCAAGTGGGGCGATTTTGCTGAAGGTGGGGCGATTTTGCTGAAGGAGGGGGCGTTTTTACATTGGGCGATTTTACAGTGGGCGATTTTGCAACAAGTGGGGGCGTTTTTTGACGGGGCGATTTTTCCGTGGGGCCATTTGACCAGCTACCGTCGCAAGTTATAGACACGTGCTGCTTCTTGAGCATATCGTGGAGCATAGACCTATTGTGCAACTTGATACTCTATAGTGAACTATCTTTTCTTCACGAAAAATAACTCGAAATTATTTTGATCTCCTTGAACAATTTATAATAAGACCAGAGCTGTTGAAAGTGTTTTACATTAAGACCGTTGGTAGTGTTTTATCAACTAAGTTGTAGACATTTTGTTGGTTTAAAGCACCTAGCAGTTTTAAAAACGGACTTATTGCCAAGATTTTCTTCAAACCAAGGAGTAGAGATGCCCAAAAGGAGAAGTGAATAGAAAAGAAAGTCAAGCCGTCAGTCTACAAGTCCAAATGCACGGACAGCAAAGACGGGGGCACACAGGAAAAGGAATAAAGATCAGAGAGCGGAGCCATGTGTCTCACATGCACCGGAAATAGACAATGTCAATGTCAACATCTGTCCCATCCCTGTTGCTCAAGGAAACACACGTCCTCATGTTGGTGAGCTTATTGATAATGAACTCCAAGTACAACATGAACATAAGCACATTCAATCATGTGACTTATTAGACCGGGGGGGGGGGTAGGGGGTGGTTTAGCTCCAGTCCACAAAGAACATCAGGCAAATAAAAATTATTGGGTTTTGACAGCTGGTTAACCGGACATTATAATGACTGCGGATTTAGATATAGGGTCGCGCATTCCTTTACAGCTGAAACAGAAAATATGGAACAATGAATATATTAACTTTGCCTTGTTGTTAAAGGGAAGTTCCGAATTGATTCAGCACTTTGAAAGGGGTGGGCTTTATTTAGATCCAAATACGGGGTCGATACAATCCAAAACGAATCAGGTAAGGGAGTTGGTCCCAAATGTTTCAAAATGGACTGATGCGTTCTTAATTTTTATGAATATCTTTATATCAGTCAAAAATTTTTGAATTTTTGAAATACCTGTCAATAATTAGAAAAGCTGCAGCTCGATGTGCTAGTCATGATTTTTCTTGGAGGGTGTATGACGAGCAGTTCCGCATGAGAATGGTCCAAGTACCTTCAACTTCATGGGCACACATGGGCAATGACCAAGTTAAAATCAACATTGCCAGTGATTGTTCCCCCTGTGAATGATGGTTTTCATCGGACTCTATTGGGTCAAGGTAATCCTAGAAAACATGATGCCCATTAGCAGAGCCAAGTGTTATGATCATAAACGGGGTCAGTGTTATAGAACATGTTGTAAGATATTACACAATTGTGCAAATTGCTTTGGGAAAGATCACATAAGCTATAATTGCCCTACAAAAATGTCTAACCATGCCTTTCTTGGCAGAAATAAGCAACAAAAGAAAGGACAGTTTACTCAGCGACAGATTCAGCCTGGGCAATTCACCAATAAAAACTAAGGTCTTGGAAAAACTTTTAGAGGGTTATCCTTGCACCGAGACTTCTGAATTATTAGATGGGTTCAAATTTGGTTTTTATCTTCATTTTATACATGTTATAAGGGACCTAGAGCCCCTAATTTAAAATCTGTTGATGATCATATATAGGTCCATGGTAAGGGAAAAAATATCTAAAGAATTAGCAGAAGGAAGAATTGCTGGCCCATTTACCTCCCCTCCTATGTCTTTAAATTTTGCATGTAGAGTCAAACGACCCGGACATTCATTTCTTAAAGGTCTTACAAATTTAACAACCGGCCTTACAAAACCTAATCATCATGTCAGATTAAAGGCTGAAATTTCGAGGGATCTCACCATGTGGCTAGAATTCTTTTCTCATTTTAATGGAATATCTGTTTTTAATGACAGATTTTGGGTTATTAATTCTCATTTAGAGCTCCTTACTGACAGCTTGGGTAAAATAGGCCATGGTTTTTTTCATGGAAATGGGCATTTGAAACAGGGCCAGCTTTAAAGATAAATGCATATAATTAATAAACAGACTTCCAAATCAAACTGGGGCCTCGGTGACCGAGTGGTTAGGGTAGTTCGTCTACTATTGATCACGTGGTCTGTCAACACCGAGATTGCGGGTTCGAGCCTCACTGCGGGCAGGGTGTGCTCGACTCCAATCTTAATTGACAAGGATTGCACGTTTTCCTACCGAAGGTTGGGTTTTCTCCGGGTACTCCGGCTTCCTCCCCCAATAAAAACTGGACGCCATGATATAGCTGAAAAATTGCTGAAAGTGGCGTTAAAACAACATTCAAACAAACAAATTTCAAATCAAACTGGTTCTGTTGCGGAAATTTACTTTGGTTTGTTTACAATTCAATATAATGGTAAAAGCAGAACATGTTAGCGGGGTAAAGAATAGTATAACTGATAGCCTTTCTCGCCAACAGCTGGTACGTTTTCGCAGACTAACAGGGAACCAGGCGGATCCCAAGCCAATGCCTCTATCACCAGATATATGGACACTCTTAGAATTAACACCAAGTGCCTTCTAAATGCAAGCTTGTCAACAAATACACACAAAGTGTACAGAACAGCATTGAACTCTTTTAATAAATTTTGTTCCTTTGTAAAACTTCCTAATGTCTGGCCACCCCATTAGAACATATTGTTTTCTTTATATCCCACCACTATGAACAGGGTTCAGCAGCAACCACAATCGCAACCTATTTGTCTGCTTTGTCATTCAGTGAGAAAATAAACTCATATAAAATACAATCAGGCAACGAATTTGTAATCACAAAATTAATTTCAGGATATAAAAATTTAAGAAATAAAAAAATTAACAATTTTATGTTTAAGACATCTTTCATTTTAGCCTTTTTTGAGAATTGGTGAATTTGTATTTAACCAGGATAGCCCAGATAATACAATGAGATTTCAAGATATATCTTTTGTTGGACAGTGTCTCCATGTCAACATACTGATCAAAAGGGCAATAACTCTACTTTAATAATAACACAACTCACTCACTAATCAATAAAAGCTATGGGCATGTGGAAGTCCCACTCATATAAAAAGTACATTGGAATCTCATCAAATTCATTATTTAAGTACACTTGCGTTTTTACTTTCATACTTATTTTGTAGATACTTGGATCATTGGTTCATCCATTATTCATTGGGCCAAACAAAGGGCTTTAAAGGTATTTAGACAGGCATATTGGCTTGCAAAGTAATAATGTACATATTACTTGGATGGGGCCAAGGGGTATGAAATGGGGGGATTTAAAAATATTTTTTTATTCAGAACTGGAAACAAAATCTGTATCTTCTGTTATAATACATTTAGGTTCAAACGATTTATGCCAACCAAAGGCCTCGATATTATATAATGCAATAAGGAAAGTTATTACAGAATTGGCCCAATGTTTACCAAACTGTGTTTTATTTGGTCAGACTTATTGCCAAGATTATATTGGAAAGGGGTACAAGGATATTAAAAAACTTGATCTTAAGAGAAAAAAGGTAAATAGGGAAGGTAGAAAGGTATGTTTAAAAATGGGGGACGGTTTATAAAACATACAGTAGATCACTCTACATCAAATCTTTATTGGGAAGATGGAGTACACATGAACAATTTAAGAAATGATATATTTTTGCATGAATTGCAAGGGGCATTGGAATGTTTTATTTCTTCAGATGTCTGGTTCTTTTAAGAGGAATGGTTGCAGAAATGATATCAGATGTTGGGCTGTTTTTGTAAATTTGTTAATACAAATTTAAGTGGCTGGATTCTGGCATGCCCAACCTATTAACAGGTTATTGCACCTTGCCTTGCAGCTTCTCTGGAAGATGAATTTGCTAATTTTGGTCTCTAGGGTAGACCCAACATTTCATTAGCTTTGGCTCCTAAGGCGGGCCTGCTGTTATGCTATTTGGCCTCCAAGGTAGGCCTGCAAAATTGCTTTTCGTTGCCACAAGGGTAGGCCTGCAAAATGCTTTAACTTGGCCTCTAAGGTAGGCCTGTAAATGCTTAAATGCTTTATCTTGGTGTCCAGTGTAGGCCTGCAAAATGATTTATCTCGGTCTCTAAGGTAGACCTGCAAAAATGCTTTGTCTTAGCCTCTAGGGTAGGCTTGCTAAATATAAATTTGCGCTAATGACCTCTTAGGTTAGATCAGCTTAAGAGACTTTGTTTTGGTTCTATCCCTTGAAGAGTGTCGTTTGTTAAGGCATTGTTATTGGTTTCCCAAGAATGCCACTCTATAGTTAAAATGCTCGAGTCCAGTCCAGTTACTTGCTTTGGCCATTCATCCACAAATTCATTAATTTCTTCTGTAAATGTTACTTATTAAAGTGTTAATTCATATTACATAATGCTTTTAATTTAACCATGAAATTCGCGTAATTGACTTGTTGGTTTATAGATGCAGTGCTTTGTACACATGATCTAACTGTTCCATATTCAATTCAGATGAGCTGGTCAGTTGGAGTCCCAGTTCTACTTCGTTTTATATTACCAAATTCTTAAATTAAATACGCCTTAGCAATGATAACATTGTATCAAAATAGTTTTTATATTAAATAAATAAATACATAAACGAACATGTCAGTTAGGAGTGGATATTCGTGTCGTTCGGGATTCCTCTACCATTGAACCTTATTTACCCCACAAATTACAACTCACATAACCTATGTTCTAAATCAACTCAAAATTTCTTTTATAACATAATTATAGGTTTAATCTTCATTTCCTTAGCAGATGGGAAAATTTCAGCCAAAAAACATACATGTTGTATTATTTTCATTGCAAGCCATCCTATTTAAGAATTTAGTTCAAGAGTTTAAAATAGACATTTAACTGTTTTCCCAACAGTTATCGTTTTTAAACTCAATTTTAGCACACAGAAAAAAGACAATTATTTTTTTGTTTCATATGAATTAAGTATGCATAAATAAACAATGTTGGTTTTAGAGAAGATTCTTCTGATATATGTATTTTTGTTTTTATCAAGCAAAACCGATACATAATTATATAACTTTTTATCAGCTCAACACCCATTTAATAGAAAGGGTTATATTACGAAATAAAATTATTTATAAACCTTACTTTAGAGATTTCTGTCCAAGCAGACTGAAACTCTGCATCATTAATTTTACCATCAGCTGAATGAGCAATTAAATTTCTGTAGTGTTTTATTCTCGATAGGTCATCTCCTTCACTAACGTTAGTTGAAGGTGGCAATGTGTCTTGAATTCTTACTGTAGTAAAATTGCGAATAAGAACCAACATGAGTGTGACATCCATATCTATTGAGGTAACACAAGGCCCTGTTAAATAACAAAATACTGTTATAACTGAACTCGTATTTAACTGCCTGAATCTATGACATCCAAGAGCAATTGTCAAATAGCAATAGAATGTGCAGACTTTACATTGCAAATTGTCATAACAAAGAGAAAAAATATAAAATATTAATTATATTTCTTCCATTATGAGGCAGTATAAACAGAAAAAAATCAAATTCATCCATAATTCAATTAATGGTAAATTGTAAACAGGTGTCAATGTTTATAAATTATATTAAAATCATAACGATAGCCCTTGCGTATTTCGAGATGAAGATTTTTTTTGCAAATAAAATTTACTTGGCCCAGTGACATTCAAAATAAAAACACAAAATTTTCAAAGTAAAAAAAAACATGCCATGCGTTTCAATGGGTCGAAACCGAACCTCTGCTATGTTTAAGTTTAATTGTCTCGTTAAAACTCGTATCCATAGCATGACAGGAATCGCTAAAGGCATTATACTTACATTGTAGTTAAATAATAATATATAAAATACAACAAAGTGTTCCTCATTCTGAATTACGGAAGCCTTGGAGGGCCATTTTGACTTTTTAACTTTTAACTTACTACTTCTGACTTTTTTGTTTTGAGTTTTGACCATTGACTTATTATACAAGCCGACTGGGGACATTTTCACGTTTAACGTTTGACTATCAACATTTTGACTATTGACTTTTGTCTTTTGACATTTGACTGTTCACTGATAAAAATATCTTCAGGAAAAGGTCAAATTTCTGTATCAAAATCATATAAGACAAAATTATTTAAACAATATATGAAAATAACGAAAACGAATAGATTTACTTCCTTATACTATTGTATAACATTTAGGTGTATTTACCAATCGGAGGGGCCTCGGTGGCCGAGTGGTCAAGGTAGTTCGTCTACTATTGATCACGTGGTCTGTCAACACTGAGATTGCGGGTTCGATTCTCACTGCAGGAAGGGTGTACTCATCTCCAATCTTAATTGACAAGGATTGCCAGTTTTCCTACCGCAGGTCGGGGGTTCTCTCCGGGTACTCCGGCTTCCTCCCCCAATAAAAACTGGACGCCATGAAATAGCTGAAAAATTGCTGAAAGTGGCGTTAAAACACCATTCAAACAAACAAAACCAATCGTAATATGAGATTTAAATAGTCGCCATATATTGTAACGCACTTCATTCTGATTTTTCCTTTTGTGTAACGTGCTCGGTGTTAAAAGTCAACAGATTGGATTTCTGGAGAACAGACAGTTGTTTATTTACATAAGTCAATAAATCGCATCAGACAACGAGACATAGATATACAATTTATATAATGGAAAAGTTTGGGTTTTGTGTAGCTGTACGCTGTACAATCTTCAATTTTTTAAGCCTTTAAAGTCATAAATTGAAAAGTAAAAAGTCAATTGTAAGAAGTTGAAAGACAAAAACGTCCCTTTACGGCTTACTTAAAATTCAGAAGTCAAAAGTCAGGCAAATGTCGGAAGTAGTAAGTTAAAAGTTAAAAGTCAAAATGGCCCTCCAGGGCTTCCGTACTGAATAGTTAACTAAAAGTTACACAATACATCTGAACTAAAAATAGCAAAAGGAGTTGCAGATTGATATTAATATGCATAGTAGAACACCCGACTAATAGACACGCACAATAGTAGCATAAGCCTAAAGACTAGCAGTTTAAGAGAAAACTGCATACAGAATACCCGTTTAATTAGCAGATAGCAGAGATATTTGTATAAATGATGTAATATATTCTTACCATTTGCAGGGAAAAGCATGTCCAGTTGTGATTTATTGATAACACGTTTTTGATACAGAGACTCAATTTTTACTTTTATTTGATTTAGAGAGCTCTGCAAACCCGCTGGATTGAAATGCTTGTCGAACAGTGTTCTAACAGCCGAAGGTGATATCCGTATAACAAGGTGTGCCAGACGTAGAAAGTTTGTTTCATCTTTAGTCAGGACTGGAACAAGCGAAGGCTTGGAAAGCGCCATTCTGAAATAACCTTGATAAAAGAGACAATAATGTGTACAAATTGACGACGCCTAATGAAATAAGCATAGCTACGTTACAAGCACGTGGGCACGCACACTGACATCCATATTTTAAATTTCTATTTCAAAATTGTCAACAAGGCTGTAAAGACGTAACTTGATATAGCGCATCAATAGATCAGAAGAGCGACAAAGTAAAAACTCTTTTGCATTTGGTGGGGCATGTTGCTATGGAAATATTTAATACATTTGAGTTTGAAGAAGCTGGCGACAAATCAACATTTCACCTTCTTCAACGAGGAAGGTGAATGGGATCGACCTAGTTTTTTCACAAAACTGAAGAGTAAAAAACTGCTTACCCTTAAAGAGCACACCCTAGCTTTTAGTTGGATTTATGACACTGATTTTAATTCCCTGTGCTTTTTTACTATAATTTTTGTTTGTCCTGATTTCTTGAAAAGATTGAATTTGCTTAAAAAACAATGAGTCTTGCTTGAGATGCATTTTTTGGTGCTAAGAAAACAATTTAATGGTTATCACAGTTACACACATTGAAATCTCGCATCGTTTAACCAGTCGTTAGATGTAAGACTGTTTAACATGTTCATTTTGAAATCTGAAAAATCCCCCAAATGGCGAGGAAACATTTTTAACTTACAGTCTCCATATATTCATCTGATGCAAATCCTGTAAAAAGAGCCAGACATGATATCATATTGTTTTTCAGATTATTATGTAGGAGTTTACGTACCTATAGATTAATACATTATTGAATCCATTACAAATGACAATCCTTTAAATTAACAAATATGTCGACAGGGACGCTAACCACGTAAATGGTCACATGACACATCAGATCAACAGGAGTTTAAAGATAATATACGTCATTGTAAATACCCAATTTCAATTTTTCAACGGTCATACACCACTGCATAAATGTATTTTTATTTAGGTTTAATTCGGTATTGACATGAATGAAAAAAAAACATACAGGAAAATTTAAGAGAACATCCCTTTCGGGTTGGCGAAGTAATAAAGCGAATAGCATGGCCGCGGGCATATCGGGGAACGTATTTCGCGAGTGCCACGCCCCTTGCAAGTCATAGACCCGTTTTGTTGATAATTAATAAATATTGTAGCCACTCGCTGGAAATATACCTTTCTACTGCTTGTTTGACGTTATGCAAACAATCAATCTGTTGGCATTACATCATAATTGAGCGGCGTCATTCATAAAGGGGCCTTAATCTAAAAATCTTCGAAATTGAGGATTTTGCAGAATTATGATCCTGATACATCGAAATAATCAAATCTACAGTTTTATTTTAATCTCTCATAGTTGAAATCCGTAAAGTATGTGAAATCGGCACTCACTACTGCCTAACGTTGATTAATTTTTCGGCGTTTTATCATAAACGACGTAGACGTCTTTTAAAGGTATGACTGTTATTTGCAATTTATTATCGTGCATTCCAATAATCAGTTCTTGCAGTATTCATAGGACTTCAATTATTTAAATTTGCATCTATTATCATTTATTTTACCAAAACTTATAAGTTTTACTCAAGATTATTACTCAATTCGGCAATGTTCGTTTGCAACTCATTGTACAATGTTATATCGATAATCAACAAATTCCGTCTAATTGTCCTATCTCGTACTTTACTTATGTGCGGAAAGTGTAGTGTTCGAATACTTCTAAATAATGTACAATCATTAAAGAAAAACAAATTGTTTCTGTTAATATAAGGATGAATTTTACCGAACACCTTAATTGTATAAACATTAACTGAAATATACAACTCAGTTTGTTTGAATGAGGTTTAAGGTCAGTTTTAGTAATTTTTCAGCTAGATCACGGCGTCTAGTTTTGTATTGATCAAATACAAAATATTGAAATGTACATATGACTTTGTCCTTAAGATTTACAAAAAAAGTATCAGATTGGAGATTTTTCGAAATTTGAATAAAACAAATTTCAACGAATTTCAAATGTGTAAAACTTTAATTTAAAACATAAAATGTGTATGTGATATAAACTACTAGTGGTGGAAAAACCCAATTCCTTGTAGTTCTTTGTTAATTCAAACTAGATCTTATTAATACATATCATTATCTGTAAAAATATTCAGGTATTTATATTTCACAGTTCATAATTTTTGTATACGTATGCACAAGATGAAAGCTTTTGACGTTTGAGTGACTATTTTAAGTAGATCATTAACATTCTATACAAAATATCAAATGGTTGCCTTCTTTTTCCTGTCTAATGATTTTCAAAAGCTTATCTGGGCCGTATTCGTAAATATCATTATCTGCGAAAACATACAGCAATTTATTCACAGTTTATAATTTATGTAAACGTTTGCAAATGTAAATGAAAGCTTACTAGGTTTGAGTGACTTTTTTTTAAAAACTAGATCATACATATTTTATTTATTCAAGAAATACTCAACGAAAGACAACAAATCAACAAAAATTTATACAAAAATAAACAGACAACACTTTCTTTCTAATTACATGTACTATTTTAACGGTAACAAAGAATGTATTGATATGGTTTGAAAGCTCATACAGACGACGGAAACATAATTTAGTATTGGCAACCCAGATTGATAAAATATGCATGATTATTTTTCAAAAGGATACTTAAATCTTCGGTTGTATTAATTTTTAACTTCCATGAAAATCTAGCTAACCTTATATCATTTGGATTATGATTTGATTAATTGATTGGTTGCTTTACGTCCAGCGAGCAGTACTTCAGCTATATTCAGTACAAGAACATGTTATCAAACAATAAATCAACGTGAAAAAGTTATGGGACATAGGGAACACAACTTTGACTTCCCTTGAAAAAGCATGGAGTATGGTTAGAGGTGGACAACTCAGCCCCTTGCAGCGGCCACAACGAGCTACTCCTTCTGGAAAAATCTGCAAAAGGGGTCACCATCGTGCAAGGAGCGTGACACTCCCCAAACACGTCACCCACTACGATCCGCGGCCAGGCCCTCCACAACATGACCTGACAACCACTAACGAGAGGGCCTCTCCCATCCGCTCCACCCGAGAAAGCCCCGGGATGATCCACGGGTTAAGCACTGGGACCCCAGTATGATCCCAGTCATTTTGATTACCCATTTGTTTAAAATACGTGTGTTTGAATATCTGCTACCACTAACAGGGTGGCAGCACACCTTTTGAATAAAATTAAGTTAAATATCAACGAAGTTTATATTAAAAATTTGTTTGGAATAAAGTAATCACGGTTTGTATAATTTGCGTTTAAAGTTGAAATTCCACTATATGTCACATTCTAACGAACCACCTTTCAGGTTAACTTTCACAACGATCGCTTTTTTAATAGAATTAAGTTATAAATTGATGAATTTGTTATTAAATTATCTAGTGGAATGTATTACCCGCTTTTCATCCGTTTCTACAAGTTGAACACAATTTAGAATCAAAGTTAAAAAAACGAATTTAGTCGAGAAAAAACCCTTCGGTTTGAATTACATTGAAATGTTGATTCGTTCAAAACTTATAGACAAAAATTTATGCTACAAAAATATAGCAAGAAACCCTTCCGGTTTTTTTTTCATTTCCGTAGATTAGGGTCTCCCGTCTCCATGAAACTCATTTAACCTGTTCTAAAAAGTTCCAAAAACTCGTTGATTAAAATATCCCGTCGTATCAATTAGGATAGAACGAATAATCGAAGCCTCGCTTTTTTCGCGTTACTCCCACAAATCACAAAACCAACATCAGATTATAACGGCAGTTAAATTCGGCATACCATAAGGAAAACTTGCAATAGTTCCATCAAATAACATTCTACCACTTTACTTGATTATTGTATTTATCCAAACCGTAAAATGTTCTGCAATTGTAACCTTTGAACATGTTACTGTCTTGAGATAACTTGAATGCAGTTCGATATCTTTACGAGATTCTACAGCCTCACTTATTGCCGCAATCGATGTCCATAGGGAGGTTTTACAACATGATAATGCCAAAATGCATACTGCAAGGATTGTTGTTGACTTTTTTTTAGCAGCAGAACGTACATGGCTAATATTGAGTAAAACTTAACGCCTGTTATGATAAGTTATGTGTGTGATACCGATGCGTATTTGAATATTTAATGGGATGCAGAACACCATCCGCCATTTTTTGTTAAAATTTCAAAATAGATAGAACATTTATGGTAAATTTAATAATAATTTCTTTCATTATTTACTCTTAATGTCAATAAAATTTCAAATAATAATGAAATTCTTGTACCTATATTATTACTTCAATTTATTAATGGTTGAAATAAAAAGTATTCGTTTAAATAAGTTCGGTATTGGCAAAAATAATGAAAATGAAATTTTTAACAAGGGAGGTAATTTTGACCAAAAAATACCATTTTTAGCACTTTTTGACTAGTTTTTATCAGATTGACAAAAATTTAACTTAGAGACCCCTATTTTTCTTTCCATCACTAAAATGTATACCAATTGCTTGACATTATATCAAAAATTCAGAAATTTTCATTGGACAGAATTTTTGTAATCTTTTATTTTAGTGCTTTTTTATTCTCTTCTCTGTATAATCTATATGAAAATTTAAAATTTCAGTGCTCAACTCCTCGCATATAATCTCTGAAACCCTTTTTTTTATTTTGAATTATGATAACTTGTATAAAAAACAAATTAATTGGCAAATTCAAAGAAAATTCATTGACAAATTATTTTCAGTGAAAGTGTCCTGCATCCCCTTAAATTTTTATTCAAAGGGGCCTCGGTGGCCGAGTGGTTAAGGTAGTTCGTCTACTATTGATTACGTGGTCTGCCAACACTGAGATTGCGGGTTTGAGTCTCACTGCAGGCAGGGTGTATTCGACTCCAATCTTAATTTACAAGGATTGCCAGTTTTCCTACCGCAGGTCGGGGGTTTTCTCCGGGTAAAAAACTGGACGCCATGATATAGCTGAAAAATTGCTGTAAGTGGCGTTAAACACCCTTCAAACAAACGATATTTTATTCAAATTAGCACAATTAAAAGGACTACGAAATTATGTGATTTCGATGAAAATAAATTTCAAATGAAATGTACTCAACTTTGCTTATAAATTATGCAATATATAAAATATTATTTATTTTGCATTCGATAACTATTTTCAACGTGTTTGACGTCGGTTTTAACGTAACGTCCCTTTATGAATGACGGCGTTATATTGATGTTCTTTTTTTTTCTTAATGGTATTTAAGGTAATTCACGCAATGTTCTTACAATATTTTGCCATTCCTGTTGCATCATTTGACGGAGCTGAGCGAGGGTCTGAGGGGGAGTTTGTCCCACAAGTATTTCATCGGATTAAAACCCGGTAATTTAGATGGACTTTGTAGCACACTTATATTGTTCTGTTTAAGATATAGTCCCTTGTTAAGCGCGCTGTGTGAGGTTTGGCATTGTCCTGATGGAACAATTTCCTCTGTTAGTCAATTATGCTCATTATGTGAGGTGTTGAAAATTTCGTCTCCCTACTTTTGAACCGTTAGATTGCCCGGGACATATACCAGTTCTGTGTTAATTAAGGTCATCAGAGATCGCCGCATACATCATGACGCTAATTCCACCTAAGCTATCCACTTTCTGGACAGAGTAGGAGGAGACACGTTCATTCCAGAGCCGGTATACACAGATTCTACCATCACGTTTCTGAAGCAGAAAACGAGATTCGTCGCTGAACCAGATTCTACACCAGTTGCGGAACGTCGTCCCTCAATCGGTTGCTGTAGCAGAAAACGGGATTCGTCGCTGAATCAGATTCTGCACCAGTTGTGGAACGCCCAGCCACAATTAATCTGGGCCCTTCAGGGTATAATGCCATATTGTCAAAGTCGGTTGCGGTCTGTTTGCAAGCTTTTTTTTTAATCCAGGAATTCCGACTTAGTGGCTGTTGCGGCAACGGTTCCATAGATGAAATACCCGGATGTAGCAATCTTGACCAGGAGTCGTTATGCGAGGTCCCCCACTTCTTGGTTGGTCATTGGTAGAGCCAATCTGCTGGAGTCTGTTAAACAGCCGTGAAATTATGCTCTGATCTACTTTTTCAGTTTGTGCAATCATACTTTGGGATACTCCGTCATGGAGACGCAAAAATACGATTTTTTCGAGTAGCAATGTCCATTCTTGGCATGGCAGTAGTTTAACGTTATGATTTTACTCAAGCTTCAAACCAAGTCTTTTTATAAACTTAAACTAACTGTTGAATTAAGCACAAATTTCACTTGAAAAACGTTAGCCAAATTTCAATGCAATAGAATTGATGTGCATTTTTGAAAGTCACCGTTCTAACTTGGCAGATAGCCAAATCAATGAACAGAGCGTTAAAGTTGAAAACTTACCAATAAAATAAATTAAATTTCATTACAAATGGTCAAAAAATAATTTGCGTTTTGAAATAAAATAAATGTTTTCGACTCAAAGCTTGAGATTTATTATTTATTGCCAAGAAAACCATTTGCTGGTTATTTCAGTTGAAAATACTTAAACCTCGCATCTCGTTTCCAAACCTCCATTACATACATCTATTATACATCTATTATAAATCATGTGAAAAAGCCAATCAGATGCTATTGTTGCATGGTTTTAATACAATTTTTTTTTGACATTTATAATTGTTCTATATTAGAGTTTAAGTACCTATATATCAATACATTATTGAATTCATAACAACTATGTTATATTTATGGCACAGACTTCTGAGTTAGACAGATACACCTTCGAACGCTTTAGCGTGAAAAGGTGTATTTGTCTAACGAGGAAGGCGGTGCTATAAATTGTAACATGAATCCTTTGTTCTTTTTTACGAATAAACAAGAGACGACGAGTAGGTATGCTCTAAATTAAAATACTTGTATAATATTGCATGAAAGGTCACGTGTGCCTGTTAAACTCAAGGGAAAAACAGCCATGCAATAACCAACTACAATTAGATCCGATAATGCACAGTAAAACTCCGCCTTATAATTAAGTCAAATTTTATTGATTTTCACTGCAAACGGATAGCACGAGCTTCCAATATTAGCTTTTCATTTGATTAGTCGAATATCGGTCGCACCATACTAAACACCGCCCTCTTTATTTATAACCAATTATTAATGGGCGGGATCTAGGGGCTTATTCATGTTACAAGTAATTTATAGCACCGCCTTCCTCGTTAGACAAATACACCTTCTCACGCTAAAGCGTTCGAAGGTGTATCTGTCTAACTCAGAAGGCGGTGCTATAAATGATTTGTAACATGAATAAGCCCCTAGATCCCGCCCATTAATAATTGGTTATAAATAAAGAGGGTGGTGTTTATTATGGTGCGACCGATATTCGACTAATCAAATGAAAAGCTAATATTGGAAGTTCGTGCTATCCTTTTGCAGTGAAAATCGATAAAATTTGACTTAATTAAGCGGAGTTTTACTGTGCATTATCGGATCTAATTGTAGTTGGTTATTGCATGGCTGTTTTTCCCTTGAGTTTAACAGGCACACGTGACCTTTCATGCAATATTATACAAGTGTTTTAATTTAGAGCATACGTACTGGTCGTCTCTTGTTTATTCGTAAAAAAGAACAAAGGATTCATGTTACAATTGATAAATATATTATAAGTTCAAGTAGAATGGGCTTTTACCATCCTCCCAAGTCAGGGGTTCTGAGTCCGCGTTCGCTCCACCAACACCCCTGACAACATACATATATATTTTTCGGGTCGGAAGTGAAGTTGCTTCTGACCTTGAGAAGTACCAATCAAAATCGTTTTTACAAAATCTGCATGTCGAACGTAAACAAACACACGAGGTTTTAAGAACATGCGAATACTTCGGTAATTTGATTTGAAATTGATAAAAATATATCGTGTATCTTATATTTAAACGAGCGCCAAGTCAAAATAAGGTATGTGACGGCTAATTATACGTTTTTTTTTATTTTCTTCTCAAATAAACATATTTTGGACCTTGTCAATTCCACGAAGACGAAGCTTAAATTTGTACTTGTTCCCACAGGTGTTCTGTGCGTATCTACATCATATAAACATAAACATAGGAGGTACGGTAGATTTTTAGACACTTTATTGAATCAAATTCCAAAAACCAATAAGTTTAATATGGTTTACAAAATAACCACGGCACCCTAAACCCATGCAACATATACAAAATTTTGATTTTTTAAGAAAAAAATCAGTTTGTCGTATATATATCATAAATAATATTAATCTTATATCCATATCTGTAACAAGACATTAGCTATGTAAGCAAGTTTCAGTATATGACTCTGCAGGGACCTTCTACCATTTGTAGGAAAGGGGGGGTAGGACTTTTTTAGACACAATTAGTCCAGAAGAACCACACAGTAAGTAATTCCAAACTAAGCAAAAAAGAGCATATCGGGAGAAAGGAAGTGTTCTAAGCAGTATTATATTTTAGACCACACATCATTTCCTACCTACACCCCCCCCCCCCTTTTTCGTCTGTCTACATAATGGATGTAGTTGGTTATTTATACATGCACCTTTAACAGATGTAAAAACTCCAGAAATTAAAGATGTTAATATTTCAACAAAATATTGACTTTTATACCAAAGCAGTACTTGTGTATACACTTACTAGGTACTTCTGCCTTGTCCCTCAAATAAAAACTGGATATCAGTATATAGCTAAAAAATTACTGAAAGTGGCATCGAGTTCCATTTAAACATACAAAATTTATGCGACTTATTGATAATTGCTATTTGCAAAAATATAATTCAGTGTCTGCTGATAAATAGAGAGATCAATGAAATTGGACACTAGAAAGTTTAGCCTTTATTCAGGTTATTAGCATTCATAATCTTTTCATACATGTACATAGTGGTGTACATGCTACATTGTATTTGCCCGCATTACACCAAAAGAATATTCCTCTGAAATATATAGACAAGCTTCAACAAGTTGGAATTTTTGCAATTGCACATTTAGTTTAATTTTAGACCTTATTGGCCTGTACCATAACAAGTGAAACAATCTAAATAACATCCCATACACTGTCATAACTAAGCTGCCTGCCATGTTGACTTTATCACAGCTCATTTTAACCTGAAGGAGAACTACATGGTTTGCCATACTAGAAGAGTAGTATATATTATGACAAGCCCCAGCATAAGACAGTTTGCCTTAAGCTTGGTTTTAATTCTTACTAGTACACATGTATGTCTTGCATATTTATTGAATGATTAAAAACAAGTGCCATTGTCACAGTCCAAAAATTGCACTTGCATATTTTTCATTTATTCCTTTTAAGTAAGCAGTATTAGAGTAAATAATAAGATTTATGTGTACTAGTACATGTTTCTATATTGATGGGGCAAGTCGCTTGGAAATATATCTTGTATCAACAAATTAAATATGCAAAATCAAGATTACCAATACAACCCAATTTGGAGCCCAAAACTAAATGTATTTTTCAATTTTAGTTAAGTTAGCCTTGCAATCATATTTAACTTCCATTTCCCCAAAATAGGACACTTAAAATCCATGATTTTGTTAATTGGGTCATCTAGAACCTTAATTAGCAGATCATCAACCTTTAATTGTGGTCTAGTATTTAGCATACCAGTACTTATAAATTATTCTTGCATACAATTATGTAGCTCATGTGACAATTTATGATCTGCTAAGAGGTCCCATTACCCTAAATGAAGCAGCTGGTTGTGATTCAACATCCAGGAGTTAACAAATATTATCTTTTATTGAACTGTTTGCACGGTTTTATATTTTTTAATTTTTTTCTTCCACTTATTTTAGAACACCTTGTTAATTAACTTATCATTTCATTCATAACCATCCAGTCTTTGCTTAAAAAAACATGGGTTTATTCTTTTAACTGGTCCCAGAGCAGATAAGGTACATACAGTTTATGTAAACTAGAACCATACAACTCTCATTCTTGCCATGAAACACATGTACATGTACTAGTATATGCAAAATTATTTCACTTCAGGTCTTTAAAATCACTCTGAGACTAAATATTATAAGTCAGGGACTTGGTGCCAGAGTGGTTGGGGTAGTTTGTCATCTACTATTGATCACAATGTCAACACAGAGGATGCAGGTTGGCCTATGTCAACTGACAAGGATTGCCATTTTTCCTACCGAAACTTTGTCATACTACTTTGTCTAAAAATTTCCTTACTGGTCAAGAACTGTGTGACCATTTCCATGACTGATTCTAGCATGACAGTGTAATTGACACTTGCAATTTAACACAGAATCTGAGAAAAAGGCACAGTAGAAATTTTTCGCCTGGAACTTTGTTGTAATTTTTGTATACTGATAAATTCCATGACTTTTCCAGGATTTCTTGACCCGTTTGGACCTTATGGAAGGTCAGGAGTTTTCTCCTGGTACACCGGCTTTCTCCCCAATAAAAACTACATGGCATTATAAAGCTGAAAAATTTCTGAAAGTAGGATGAACACAACAAACAAATCAAAATAAGACAAAATGAAATGGAAATTAATGCGATAATCTGTAACAGGTTTTGAAACTATGAACATAATCCACATGCATGAACAGCAATACATTTTATCTTTTATTCCTCATAATTTATAAATCCCTCAGAACAGGGAATTTGCTTTCATGTGATAAAAAGTTTGACTATTGTGAAGTGCATGATCAATTTTTAATATCCCTCACATTCCTACATGTACAGTATATTATCCATGTCCATTTAGAAGTTGAATGTTTTCCTCCTATAATCAGTAGTTTAAACATGGTGCATAATTAACTGTTCACTAAATTTTACTAAAGTCTTGAATGTGATGATGTGTTGAAGATTACATACAGGTGTGTAATACATGTAAATGTCAACCTAAATGTGTTGTAAAATTTAAATCACATATAATCCAATTAAATGAACAAATTCTCTACATCAGTTTTGATTGGAATGTTTACAAATTGACATTCACTGACTTCTATTGTCACTGACAGATCTGTCACCTGTTAAAACAATCTCGTTTTGGGTTACTTCACCGACCTCTTTCTCAGTCCCTTTTCAGTTATAAGAAGTACGTCCGGATTACAGAAAATTTTAATTGTCTATTAAGTTGTAATTATAATTGAATCATTTTCTACAGCTTTTCACATACTGCACAGAACTCCAGTCTTATATCTGGCATTGTGAACAACGTTCGTTCAACACGTGGAAGTATTCGTATGCAAATTTGTACATGCCATTGCAGTCGTCCTCATTTCATTTGAAAAACAAAGGCTCCTGCTTTCATCGCTCATACAGCTTCCTTTTGATGTCCGGAGGAACCTGTCCAACATTTCGTTAAAAATATCCACGATACAGGGCGCAGACATTTTTTGTTTACATGTGAACATTAGGCGAAGGTTACGATAAATTTCATTGGCTGATTTTAACTCCGGTCACCACCAGATGGCGACACTCAGACCCGAAAAATATATATGTATGTTGTCAGGGGTGATGGTGGAGCGAACGCGGACTCAGAACCCCTGACTTGGGAGGATGGCTTTTACATAAGTCAGTATTTATTTATTGTAGATAACTTGTTGTGTTAAATTATATTACTACATGTAAATGTGGGTTTTGTAACCGCTTTTTCAGTCCACGATTTGCATGATATGGCGGGTACTGACTGGTATAAATAATGTTGACCGGTATTACGGGTGTCGAAGCTTGCAGTAACCTCCAAAAACAGGTGTTTTTCATCTGCATAATATATTTATTATTATAATGAATGTGTATGACTTTTTTTGTTTTTATTAAGTTTTTCTCTGTCTAAACAGTTATTTTCTACTTTTGTATATGTAATGAATTTTGCTTTTGGAGAGAAAATTTTAGAAGTTACTGCGAGCAAGTAAGCCTAAATATTTATTTTGCCGTACATACCATTTGCATTAAGAGCGAGAATTTAATCTCTTTTAATTAAATTATTTGTCAATAGCGCTTACCGGGTAACACTGATCAATATATATGAGTTTAAAGGTCTACTACATACATACTGTTTTAAGTGTAAATGTGTAGCATAGTAAATTCAATTATTTATTCATTCAAAGGGTACTTTACGCACCAAAGAACTTATTGTATTTTGTTTGGGGTTTACTCATCCTCCCAAGTCAGGGGTTCTGAGTCCGCGTTCGCTCCACCATCACCCCTGACAACATACATATATATTTTTCGGGGTCGGAAGTGAAGTTGCTTCTGACCTTGAGAAGTAACAATCAAAATCGTTTTTACAAAATCTGCATGTGAACGTAAACACACGAGGTTTAAAGAACATGCTACTTCGGTAATTTGATTTTAAATTGTTAAAAATATATCATTTATCTTATATTTAAACGTACGCCAACACAAAATAAGGTGTGTGACAGCTAATGATACGTTTTTTTATTTTCTTCTCGAATAAAAACATATTTTGGACCTTGTCAATTCCACGAAGACGAAGCTTATATATTTGTATGTTTGTACTATATATCGTAAATAATAATAATCTTTTATCCATATATGTAACAAGACATTAGCTATGTAAGCAAGTGTCAGTATATGACTCTGTAGGGACCTACTACTTTTTGTAGAAAAGGGGGGGGGTAGGATTTTTTTTGACACAATTAGTCCAGAAGAACCACACAGTCAGTATCAAATATCAAATAAGCTTTATTTATAGTCGATTATGCAAAACATTTACAATAACATAAGTTCTAGTGAGCTTTTTATCGACTTAATTCCAAACTGAGCAAAATAGAGCATATAGGGAGAAAGGAAGTGTTCTAAGCAGTAATTTTAGACCTCACATTATTTCCTACCCCCCCCCCCCCAAGTCTGCATAAAGGATGTGGCTTGGTTATTTTGGTTATTTATACATATTTACAGATGTAAAAAATCCAGAAATTAACGATGCTAAAAAATTACTGAAAGTGGCATCGAGTTCCATTTAAACAAACAAATTGTATGCTACTAATTGATAATTGTTCTTTGCAAAAGTTTAATTCAGTGTCTGCTGATATAAATTGAGGGATCAATGAAATGGGACACTAGAAAGTTTAGCAGTTATTAGCATTCATAATCTTTTCATACATGTACATAGTGGTGTACATGCTATATTGTATTTGCCTGCATTACACCAAAAGAATATTCCTCCGATATATATAGACAAGCTTCAACAAGTTGCAATTTTTGCAATTGCACATTTAGTTTGATTTTAGACCTTATGGGCCTGTATCATAACAAGTTAAAAAATCTAAATAACATCCCATACACTGTCATAACTAAGCTGCCTGCACATACACGAATCACAGCTCATTTTAACCTTAAGGAGAACTACATAGTTTGCCAAACTAGTATATATTATGACAAGCCCCAGGATAGGACAATTAGCCTTAAGCTTGGTTTAATTCTATGTCTTGCATATTTATTGAATAATTAAAAACAAGTGCCATTGTCACAGTCAAAAAATTGCACTTGCAGCTTTTGCATTTATTCCTTTTAAGTAAGCAATATTCATGTTAATAATAAGATTTATGTGTACTAGTTCATGTTCAATTCCAAAACATGACCATATACATGTTCACAAAACTACACTATATTGATAGGACAAGTTACTTGGAAATATATCTTGTATCAACAGATTCAATATGCAAAATCAAGATTACCAATACATTTCTTTAAACCCCAATTTGGAGCCCAAAACTAAATGTATTTTTCAATTTTAGTTAAGTTAGACTTGCAATCATATTTAACTTCCATTTCCCCCAAATAGGACACTTAAAGTCCATGCTTTTGTTAATTGGGTCATCTAGAACTTTAATAAGCAGATCATCAACCTTTTAATTGTGGTCTAGTATTAAGCATACTAGTACTTATAAATTATTCTTGGATACAATTATGTAGCTCATGTGACAGTTTATGATCTGCTAGGAGGACACATTACCCTAAATGAAGCAGCTGGTTGTGATTCAACACCCAGGGGTTTACAAATATTATCTGTTATTGAACTGTTTGCACTGTTTTATATTTGTTATTTTTTTTCTGCCACTTATTGTATACTTCTAGAACACCTTGTTAATAAACTTAACACTTCATTCATAACCATCCAGTCCTTTGCTTAAAAAAACATGGGTTAATTCTTTTAACTGGTCCCAGAACAGATAAGGTACATACAGTATAAGTAAACTAGTACTACAAGTCTCATTCTTGCCATGAAACACATGTACATGTACTAGTATATGAAAAATTATTTCACTTGGGGTAATTAAAATCACTCCGAGACTGAATATTATAAGACAGGGACTCGGTGGCAGAGTGGTTGAGGTAGTTAGTCATCTAATTTTGATCACTGTCAACACTGGGGTTGCAGGCTGGGCTTAGCTGCTGGCAGGGTGTACTTGACTCCTATGTCGACTGACAAAGATTGCCAGTTTTTCTACCGAAACATGGTCATACTACTTCTTTGTGTAAAAATTCCATGACTTCCAAGAACTATGTGACCATTTTCCATGAATGATTATAGCATGACTGTGTAATTGACACTTGCAATTTAACACAGAATATGAGATAAAGGCACAGTAGAAATTTTTCGCCTGGATCTTTGTTGTAATTTTTTTATACTGACAAATTCCATGACTTTTCCAGGATTTCTTGACCCGTTTGGACCTTGTGGAAGGTTAGGAGTTTTCTCCTGGTACACCGGCTTCCTCCCCAATAAAAACTACATGGCATTATAAAGCTGAAAAATTTCTGAAAGTAGGATGAACACAACAAACCAATCAAAATAAGACAAAATGAAATGGAAATTAATGTGATAATCAGCTACAGGTTTTGAAACTATGAACATAATCCACATGGATGAACATGAATACATTTTATCTTTTATTCCAGTACACAATTTATAAATCAGTCAGAATAGGAAATTTGCTTTCATGTGATAAAGAGTTTGACTAGTGTGCTGCATGATCAATTTTTAATATCCCTCACATTCTTACACGTACAGTATATTATTAAAACATTATCCATGTCCATTTTGAAGCTGAATGTTTCCCTCCTACAATCAGTAGTTTTAACATGGTGCATACTTAACAAAAGGTAAAACTGTTCATTAAATTTTACTTAAGTCTTGAATGTGATGATGTGTTGAAGATTACATACAGGTGTGTAATACCTAAATGTGTTGTAAATTTAAATCACATTTAATCCAATGAAATGAACAAATTTTGGTTGGAATATTTACAAATTGACATTCTTCTGTCACTGACAGATCTGTCCCGTGTTTAAACAATCTCGTTTTCGGTTACTACACCCACCTTTTTCTCAGTCCTTTTTCAGTTCTAAGAAGTACGTCCGTATTACAGAAAATTTTAATTGTCTATTAATTTGTAATTATGATTGAATCATTTACTACTGCTTTCACATACTGCACAGAACTCCATTTCATTCTATACTATAGTCCACTACTTTATCACGTTCAACACGTGGAAGTATTCGTATGCAAATTTTTATATGCCATTGCAGTCGTCATCATTTCATTTGAAAAACAAATGGCTCCAGCTGTTATCGCTCATACAGCTTCTTTTTGAGGTCCGGAGGGAATCTGTCCAAGATTTCATTAAACATGTAAAAAAATCCACGATACAGGGCGCAGACATTTTTTGTTTACATGTAAACATTAGGCGAAGGTTACGATAAATTTCATTGGCTGATTTTAGCTCCGGTCGCCGCCAGATGGCGACACTCAGACCCGAAAAACTTATATGTATGTTGTCAGGGGTGATGGTGGAGCGAACGCGGACTCAGAACCCCTGACTTGGGAGGATGCAGGATTAATAAACATGTCATGTCATGTATGTGACCTCTGTTAATTATTAAGATATTCAAATGACTTTCTTTGAAGCAAAGACATGTTGCAATATGTTTTAATAATTTTTAATGTTGTAACATACGACAACATTTTAATTAATATGGAAAGACCCTCAATTGTTACACAGAACAGTTGATCTTTAATTATTATAATTATTATTTAACTTTAGACATGTAGCAACAAGTTTTAATGATTGGTATTTCCTCCTGTTAGTGGAAACACATATAGATATTGTAAGGTCTTCCCATTTTTCAGTCGAAATACTTATTGCCGCCGGGTTCGTTCAGGGTAGAAATGAAAACAATCTCCAAAGGTTTAGCTTTATTGAATACAAAGAATCATATGTAGAATTATAAATCTTGGAAAACAAACAACAATTAATTAAAATGAAATGAAAATTAAGTTCATGAAAAACTCAATATAAAGATTCCAATATATTTATCCATGAAATTTCAATAACTTGTACTTAAAGTACTTAGCTAAATGTCTATAAATCAAATATAAAAACGCGTTCAATTACTTTTACAAAAATACTTAACTAATACAAAATTAATAGTTTCAAAACTCTCATACAATAACTGACAAAAATTGTAATAAAATATACCATACCATCAGTGTGACAAGACTACATAATTAAAATATAAAATGAAACTCAGTGGATAGTTTTATGGTAAATCTACAAATGAAAACTCTATTTTTTACATAAAATGCAAACTAGATTTCCATAATTAAAAACCACTTAACCAAATTTATCAAAAATAACTTTAATTTGAATATAAAACTCTTAAATCAAAAACTGAACTTACAAACATATTTTAAAACATGAACTACGAAATATGAAATGAAAAAGTAAACTTTATAATCCATCATGAAAAATGAAAGATTTCAAAAACTTCTAACATAATAACTCCTTACAATTAAAGGAAAAATAAAGATCCATTATAAATGGTAAATCCAGCAAGTTAACAGTTGAACGTCAACTTTGTGTCCGATATAAAACTAAAAAATACTTATGGAAATCATCTACCATTAATGAAATATAATAAGTGACAATAAATAAATCGCAAAACAAGAAGAGATAAAGACCTGGGGGCTTCACCGTAAACCCTCAATGTTTCAATTTGTCCAGTGGTTTCCGAGAAAAAGAGTGAAGGTAAGCGTTTTCAGACATCGCGGATGACGACGGACGAAAAGTAATGACAATAGCTCACCTGACCATTAGAAACAGGTAAGCTAAACATGAAAATAAAGAAAACTTAATCAAAGATAGTGCTGTTCTGTTGGATTGTAAATACGTTCTGTTACTCATTAAGACAGATGTTGCCAAGCACAACTCGTCGTGGCCTAACCGATAAATAATACACATTCAAATCAATTCTTCATATTCAAATTTCTGTAGCCTAGAAGTTGCTTCTGGATTTCTTCTTATTACCATTTTTTAATTAAATTCAGTAAAATTCAGTAAAACATTTGCAACATTTGTGGTTTCAAAAAATATTAATAGGTTATAATACAGTAATGACGATATTGTGCTAGTCAGTATTGTACTAAAAATCGGTATTGGACTCGACAACACAAACAGCTTCATCTACATTTTTAGACTTACACCTCGAAAATGACACAAACGGTAATCTAAGCACAAGAATTTACGACAAGCAAGACGATTTTAATTTTAAAATTATAAATTTTCCTATCTTATACAGCAATATTCCAGCTTCTCATGCATACGATATCTATATTTCGCAATGATCAGAGTGCAAGATCTTGCAGTGAGTACACTGATTTTTGCAAACGTCACCATTTTCCTCGGGATAAACTTATAAACCAACGTTACAAGAAAAAACATTCCTCCAGGTTTTTTATAAGTTTAACTATATATACCATCTCGTTTAAGAATATGGTTGTTTTTTTCAATTTGTGAATTAAGTGTACAGTGAGTTTACTACGATGATTATTGGATACACCTAATACTGATTAGTGTTAAATGATACCGATCCATTGTCATCAACAGACCATAATCTACAGGTTTGACATGCCATAAAACCTGGTTTAACCCAACATTTCTTTTAAAACCTGTACCAAGTCGGACTATTGCTGTAGTTGCTATATTTTTGGTTTTTGCCGGTTATAGGATTTTGATTGGTGGATTGTTTTTGACAATTTCCTTATTTTTGATATTAATTTAATACCTTCATTATTTATATTCGGTACTAAGCACTATTCAGAGCAGACTGCTCGTTTTAGACAAAAAAAACAAAAACAAAAAACAGGTTATTGCCTTGACAAATGTACAACTGCCTCAAGTGGGTCGTGTATTAAAGGTAGTTAGTCATCAACATGACGATGATGTCTTTTCCATCCTATGATAGAAAATATTTTCAAGCCAATCAAAAGTAAGTATTCTCGTAAATTTATTTATTATCTGCATACATGTGTTATTCATCTACTTAAATTAGTGTCTTTAACATTTAACAAATAAAACGAATTGAATTGTATTTTATTGTAAAAAAAAATCTAAAGATTTGAGAATTGAGTTGCTTGTTTTAAGCTGGGACTAGTATGATCGAGTTATTAGTTCTTGTTTTGAGTAATTGACAATCCGTACCATTTTTGCCTTCAAATTACATCCCATACAGGGGGCAATAGTATACGTGCAAACATTGATACCAGCAGGGCTGCTTTTGTTTATCTTTAATTTCTTTAATCAGACTAGGTAATATAAAAACACTTAAGAATAAAGAAATTATGTTAAAATTGATTTAATGGGATTATCTATTGTTTTGCAGCACACTGTAATATTTTTTTATTTCGTTCTTGTCTTTTTTATTTTTCGCCTTTCTCTTTGGCAAGATATCGGCTTAGAAGTTCTAGAAGGTTCTCATCTGTAAGTAAAAAACAAACAATGTTCATATAAATCATATTTAATAAATTCATCTGAATAATAAAAAACAATTAGAAACAGTATACTAGCGTCAATAAATTCCTGCTGTCAGTTGTAATATACAGTAAAAAAGAAACTGGATGTTTTTTTTTTCTTTTTGCCAAATATTTTTCTTATACTGAAATAAGAAATACAATGAAAATGGAAAAATGTCTGTTTGCTTCCATAAACAGGCAATGTGAAAATTTAACAAATGGTCAATTTATTTTTAAATATCCAGCCTTCTTTAATACGATGTATTCTTATTTTTCAAAACTGCACGAAATTAAAATCCACTAATTTTTCTCCTTTGCAAATATACATAATCTGATTTAAATAAAACTTCTTTAAAAAGACAGCAAAATAACTATACAAAGGAAACGACTTGCAACAGCGTTTTTTTTATTAATGAAGACCTATATGCAAGGAGACACTCGTTCATTTGTTAAGTCGATGGATCATATTGATCGATCTTTTGATATATTTGATTGAATTTGCTAATAATATAGAGTATAAATCGACATTACGTAGGTTCTATATAAGTTTATATATTCTTCTGTCTGTTACACATCCTATCGCCTTCCTTGCTTTAGCTAATTGTTTATTGAGTTTTCATCGACGATTTAACAGCTGTTAGGCCGAATTTTACTGCCGTTATAATCCGAAGTTAGTTTTGTGATTCTCCAAAAAAGCGAGAGTACGGTTAGTCGTTCTAACAGCTCCATGAACCTTAGGTGGCTGACATAACAAAACAACCTAGACATAGACGTAGAATGTTTGATGAACCAATTTTTGTCATACCGAATCCAAAATCTAGTTTGGATGGGAATTCTTTAAAAGCTATTTTCTTTAATACCTCTTTATCAACTAGAGTTTACACAGAGCAATTTCATAAACTGTGTGGGGCCTCGGTGGCCGAGTGGTTAAGGTAGTTCGTCTACTATTGATCACGTGGTCTGTCAACACTGAGATTGCGGGTTCGATTCTCACTGCAGGTGGGGTGTACTTGACTCCAATCTTAATTGACAAGGATTGCCAGTATTCCTACCTCCGCAGGTCGGGGGTTTTCTCCGGGTACTCCGGCTTCCTCACCCAATAAAAACTGGACGCCATGATATAGCTGAAAAATTGCTGAAAGTGGCTTTAAAACAACATTCAAATCAAATCAAATCATAAACTGGGATTTTAACCTTGAGCATGAACTCCTTCGAAATTGTATTTAATCGTTTACTTTATATACTTTAAATATCTAGTTCACATTACCTGATAATTTGCGTTTCCCTTCTTCTTCTGTACAGGTCTCACAACATCTACTATGGACAAAAGGGTATTGACACAAGCCTTGGTTTTTAAAGCTTTTGCAAGTCACTGCACTTAAGCTGGGATCATCACGACATTCACCTACAATGTAATGTAATTTCTTCATTCTTAGAAACTTCAACTGAGCATTTACTAGTATACAGTATTGTATTGCTGCTGTATTGTTAGCTGTTTTAACAGACAGCATACATTATTCTGTTATTTGACACGTGCATGAACCTACCCTCTTAACACACACCCGCGAGCACACGATATGGTCCACCCGCACACTGGCCACTACGAGCACACGAGATAGCCCACGCACACACTGGCCACTACGAGCACACGAGATAGCCCACGCACACACTGGCCACTACGAGCACACGAGATAGCCCACGCACACACTGGCCACTACGAGCACACGAGATAGCCCACGCACACACTGGCCACTACGAGCACACGAGAAGATGTATCCCCACCCAAGCCCACACTAGCCACAACAAGCACATGAGGTGAGTCCGTTAACAAATTCAAACACCGAAGGGGTTAAGACGTTGTACAACCATAAACTTACTTGATCCTTTAAGGGTAATGTCTAGAAAACACTCAAGCATTATTAAAAATGTTATTTTAATATTTTATTTAGATTTTCTATTTTCAGCTAAATATTACTTATAATTTGTGACTATGCAAATTTTGTTCTCTGCAAATGTGTTTGTGCGTCACAATCAATAGCATCAATAAATGCATGAGAAAACTATTCCGTATAAAAACGAACACAGTATTTTATTTTACTGTTATCGTGCATGAGTGCCCAAGGAAACGGAATTAAATTACTGATTATTTTATCCCCGCATCTAAAACAAGGGGAAATCATTGAGTAAAACCGGTTATAATTGGGAAAATGTTTTCTTTAAATAAAAAACTGGATATTGCATCTAATGCAGAAAACCAAAGAGCTGTGGATATTGTAAACAAGTGTATAATAAAATGTATCCAATAGAACAGAGCACAATGTTATACATGGATAGGTTAGTTAACCATATAACTACCACCCCGATTCAAAAATACAGATACGTTAACATATATGAACAATCCGCGATTTAAATAAAACATTCGATCGTTCGTATATCAATAGGAATAGTTAAGCAATATACGTGTAAACCTCATAGTCTAAATGATCGCTTTTATAAAATTGTAATTACAGGGCTGAATTTCTTTGTTTGAATTTAGAATCTTTTTTTTTCAACAGCTGTCTAATTCAATAAAAATTCTCGAATTTTTTTTTCCATAAAATTAATGAAATCACTAATTTTGCAATAAACGAAAATGAAACTCATCACCAAGAAGTTTTACTAGATATACAATGTCTTTCATTCCTTGGATTTATTTTGTAGCGTCCAAGCTTTATTTCTACGTCCAAATTACCGTATGTATATGCAAGTGATCTGACGAATACCTAACGAAATAATGTTTGTTCAAATTAATAGTATTTTGTAACAAAACCTTACCGTTTGTTCGAGTCTCTACGTTGTCTTGCATATTTTGTTGTGCATTTAATTGCGGATATCCACATGCAATCCCGACCAAAATAAGTGCCAATAACAGAAGTTTCATATTGAAATGCAGTAAAAAATCTCTTGTGAGTAAAGATTTCAACTGGTAGCAAAATAAATATACAGGTGTTTTAAATAGTACGAAAACGGTCAACCTACGCCTCGGATAGAAAACTGGTTTTCAATAAATGTTGACTTGTTTATTCTGAAGTTGTCAATTGCTGTCTATAATCGTAGTAGGCACCTGCTTGTATAAAACTGATAAACGTAATAAAAGTACATAATATCACGGTTGAAAGATTATTCAAAATATTAAACGAATTTATTAAAAATGTTTGAAACCAATTTAACGTAACTACATAAACTTTTACACTAAATAATTTTTTTTAAATGTACTGTATTTACTAAATGAGGCGTTTGATAATTTGCATGGCTATGAAAAAGTATTAAAAAACTTGATAGTTGATATTTTCGTTGTATTTAATGAACTTTAACTTAAGTTTTAAATCCCATATTGACACGAAAGTATTTATGTCAAATTTGAACGTATTACTGCATAAAAATATTTTTTTCAGTACTTAAAATTTGTCCTTTTCGTTGTTGTGTGTTTGTGTTTTCCTTATTGTGAACGTATTACTGCAAAAAGATTTTTTTTCTTTATTTAAAATTTGTCGTTTTCGTTGTTGTGTGTTTGTATTTTTCCTTATTTTGTAAATTTGTTTTGTTGTTTGTTTATTGTGTGATAGTCTGAGAACATCCTGTGCAACAGTTTATTTGTTTTACAAAAGATAGTGCTGAAATCAATCACCACTAGCTTCGATCTGTCTGTATTGGATTTTTAAATAGCAGTTAGCATCGCAATCTTCTAACATCTGGTAACATGTATCTTAACAAAATAGAAAGATCCTACTAGTTATAATAAAATAACAGGATCTGAGACCATGTTATCGAAAATTTCTTAGGACTACGACATGTCCTAAGACTATGATAGGACAAATGTTTTTTTTAAGTTGTGTCACCGAAAATGTCACAAGTAAGGACTTTTCCTAATTTTCATCCTAACTTTATGACAACAAAATAGGTGTCTTAAGATGGTCTTAGGATGTCATAATTTAAATTTGTTTTAATTTTACCTTTTGGGGTTTTAATTTTTAATATAAGATTAAAAAATTTGCTTAATTGCACCCACTTCAGCTTTTTAACCTTGTTTTACAAAATTTGAAGCTCCGTTTTCGTACAACTTTGGAACTCCTTTTCTTATTTATTATAATAAATTTTGTAAAAAATTAAATGTTTTTATTTATAACAAGTTATTAAAAATACATATAAATATATACTTACTGATAAATGTTTAAAATTCATTCCTAACTTATGTGTTAATACATGTAAAACATGTCGAATACATGGCCCCAGGACCAACCCGTAACAAGATAACAAGATAAAAATCAACCCATTACAAGATATCATTATAACACGAATAACTGAAGAATTTAAATATTTAGCCTTTTGTAACGGCTGCAAATAAACGAGCCTGTTGTTATCGACATCTACAAAGGGAGTTTTGTTGTTGTTTCCTGTACCAGAGCTGTGTACTTTCAACACTCTTGTACGGGTGCTGGAGAATGACAGAACATGATCTCACTAAGCTGTCCACCTTCCACACGAAATGCCTTAGACGCATCTTGCGAGTCTTCTGGCCAAGAACCAATTGCAACGATGACCTGCTTGCTGCCAGTAATCAACAGGAAATTGCCACCATTCTACTTAGAAGACGCAGGAAGTGGATAGGGCATGTCATGAGGAGAGAGAATACATCTCAAATCAAAATCGCACTGCATTGGACACCAGAAGGAAAACGTAAGAGGGGAAGTCCAAAAAACACATGGAGACGAACAGTAGAAGGAGAGATGAAATGTTGGGACCACACTTGGGAAACAATAGAAAGGCTAGCAAAAAAGATCGCCACCAATGGAGGACCTTTGTTGCTGTCCTACATGCCACCAGGCATTAAGGACAGTAAGTAAGTAGTACAAAAGGGGGTTAAGCGTGCAAGGAGCGTGGTACTCTCCAAACACATTGCCCATAGTTGTCTGCGGTCAGACTTTTCGTATTATGACCTGACAACCCTAAACGAGAGGGCATCCTCAATCCGCCATTATATGCCACCTGGGGATGCACTGGGCATCTCCCAGTGAACAGATACTAATTACATTTTTATGTACCTTTACCATTACCTGGAAACGATGACAACCGATTAATCGCCGAATCGTACGAATAACGAGACGAGTTTTAATTTACAACTGCGATCTAATTTATTTATAACAACATAATTGTACACTCTATCCTCGTGAGAATCAAGTCTTCAGTTCGGAACGTTGACGACCACTTGATGAAGACTGAGTACAGATTACTGATGATTTGATTGAATTACTGTAGATTGTTCTTGTCTCTTACCTTGTTTATCTACTTTTTACGCTCTATCATGCTATACAGATTTTATTGGAAGAGGAAGTCGTAGTACACAGTGAAAACCCTCGATCATCGGCATGACCAATTGCATTTTTTGTAATTTATGATGGGATTACATGTTTTGACTTTTCTATGTTGATTTAGCATAACAATTTTTATGACAGACGTTGAAAATAAACTTGATATCATGATATCATTTACATACATTATATAAGAGAAAGTATTTATTAGGTAAATAAAATTTTTAATAAATATTAAATAGGATGGTTTATCTTTATCCAACTATAAAAACTAAGAAAGCACGAGGTCATTGACCTTTTTTATTTAAAAAATTCAATAAGAAAATACGAATATTCACTTTCATTGATGTAATGTTAATGCGTATGAAATGAAAATATATATAATTTTGAATATGCATTTTATTCCTATTTAGTAAAATATTAATTAATTTTTCAATTAAATATTTAGATTTGATTGCAATGGAAATTTTAGCTCACTATTTTAATGCACAAACCACGGGACTCCGTACAATGATATATCAGTTGGGTTTGCCTACATATTTAACACCGTTTTTATTATGTATTAACTGTAAATATTGAATTTAAATCATACATTACGAGTTGATTAACACGTGTAAATGTTAAGACTGACTCTTGTCAACATCGACATTAAGTCTCCGTTTTCTGTGTTATATGCTAATAGATCTATAAATTCATGGAACATAATAAGATTTGCTAATAAAAAAGAGATTCACTATAAAGGGTTGATAAATGTGGTAACAGGGTAAAGACATATTTTCGATCAATGAGTTTGTATTTTTATTTTTAAAATTTATTATATGTATATAATCGTTTGCTTTGTTCATATATATGTAAAAAATTTAACTGTGACATTACTTTTTGCCTATTTCTTTATACCTACTCTGTATAACTTTCTTTGCAGTATAATCACACAAAATTGTTTGATTCTCAATAATACGAAATAAAGTATTGCCAAAGTACTACATTTGGTATCAAAATTGAAGGATATATTCAAGGACTTTCAATATTATATGTCTGCGATAAAATCTGTATTATAATGATGTAATTGCAAGTTTTAAAAAACCTCCAAGACATTGTAAATTATTGTAATTATTTCTAGTGTAAAATTAAATCACATATAAACATGAATGTAAAAAAACATATCTGAACAAACATATTTACAAAGACCGGATATAGGAAACAATGTAACCGGATAATAAAACAGCCATGTTCGTATCTATGTCTTTAAGAGCTTACATTAACCAACAATATTATATTTCAAAATGGAAATTCTAAGGAAGAAAATTGGCATACATGTGAAGTTCCATATGAAGCTACAGGTCTTTGCTAAAAATTAATGATAACCAGAGTAAGACACAGGGTTTTACAAAAACAAACAATAGATAATATTGAAGTTGGATACTGTTAGGAAACTGAAATGAATACGTGATGTCCTAGGATCATACTTGGAGGGTTACTAATACTCGATCGACAGAGCTAGGCAGCGCATCTCCATAGCAGATAGGAAAGCCCCTCTCGCTCGTTGGGGAAAGAGGGGGCTATCAGGTTATTATACGGAAAGGTTGACCGAGGACCATCATAGTGGTGACATATTTTGAGTGTGCCACCTAATTGCACGCTAAAACACCTTTTGTGGATATTGATTAGAGTGGCCACAACAAAGGTATACTGCTAAATACTCCATACATTTTGCAGTTACATTTAAAAATTATCTATCCAATCTTTTCTATTATTTCCAAGTCGATTTATTGTTTGTTTACTTATGTTTGTCCTGAATAAAGAAGAAATACGCTCGTAGGGCGTAAAACAAACATCCAATTAAACAATTTATTGTTGTAAGATAACAATGTTGTTAATTTTGACCGTTTTAAACTGGAATGGGGAGTGGATATTCATCTTGCTGAAGCTACATTTTTAGCCCAAATTTCACTTTCAGCTCTCTTATTCAATAAAAAAAACTATATGTGTACATTGTGTTTCTTGTAAATTAAATAGCTACTTGGTTTACTTCAATCGAAGAGGGTCAAAACGTGTAGCAACCCCAACATGTTGTTATACCTGTCCCCTTTATTCAGCAGTATAACTGAATTCGTCCCTTCATATAATAGTACGGTGGTCTATATCAGACGGTACCAAATATTTTTAAATTATAAGCAAATCTATTAAGCTGTATCAAAAGTGCCGCCTATGAAAGCAATTTTTGTTCCACCTATCGTACAGTATTTATAAAAGGCATACTCAAATTTATGCCCGTTTTAAAGTTTAGGACATAAAAAATTCTTAAAATTCTCAAATAAATATATCATCGAAAAGAAATTAATTAACTCTAAATTTTAAAACGTCTGTATCTTAACTTACTCAAAAAAGGTTATCTATATTATTTGGAATATACAAACAGAGCATAATGTTTGCCTTTTTACCAAGTCTTTGTCTATTCCAATTTCGCGACTTTATATTGTGTAATAAAACAATATCACACTTGAACATAATCAATATGAGGTTTTATGGAGCAGTGTACAACAATATTGAACTGAACTTCGCCTCGTTTAGTATTATTCTATCCTGCCCATAAAACCTCTTATTGATCTCGTTCAGGTGCAGTATTACATGTTTTCCAAAAGTGAACCTGAGTTATTATTGGTCTGAGGCTAGCCATATTGAACCAATAGCTCAGCCAGTATGAAAAATTAAGCAATTATACCCATATTATACCAGTCAGTTCAATATATCACATTGACGAGTATAATATGGATCAAAAATTAAGCAAATATAGTACAGTGTATTGGAAAATATACCTATTTGACTTTCAAGTGCAATATGTCATAATAACGAGTCAATACATCATATTAGAGACTGGTATTTTGTATTGAGTTGCCAGATTTAATCATATTAAGACGGGTAAACTAATATTAGTCAAACTGCACTATGTTACGGAATTACGAATCTAATTTAGTCTAATGCGATGATTTGCGTGTTCATTTTGTGGTTGCAGACGAGTTAAAAAGAAGAAACGTTAGTAAAATATTTTAAAGCCATTGTTGAAGTTTAAATAATAACATGCATGTTTTATTTTGATTCTTTTTGCACGCCTAACGACCTATGCGTGACTTGTAACAAACAAACAAGCTTAATTGTACTTAAAACTCGATGCCGTTATGTCCAATGCTTTCAAGCCTCAGTCAGCCGGATGCATTAGCAGTTGCGTGGTCAATTTCTATATGAATCGCTCGACCAGTATACATTGACACTCTAAACCACGTTTAGTATATTTATTTTACTGTGCAGTGGTTTTAAGATAGAATGTAACACGCACAATTAAACTGAAATTGCTTCCCTGATAGAGAAAAGTGTTTAATATAGTGGTATTTCCTTATTTTTAAATTTCGCTTTTGATTAATCCTTGTTATGCATCAATAATGATGACACGGTCGCAGTCTAGAACGTTAAAATGTATCCATTAAGCAAGTCAATTTTAAATAGTGATAGACATATCTGTGGTAAAATTTCACACATAATAATACCTTTTTCTAAGGGCGTTTATTTTTCAAGCATTACCAATACATCGCAGGTGTGGCTAATTAAATCGATTTTTAAAAATAAAACGGCAGTTTATCAATTTTGTCTGAAATAAAAGATGGTTGATTTCGGTCAATAACTATACATAGCTAAGTACTAAAATAAACAAAGCGTGGTCATCTGTGTCAAGTATAGGTGTAATTGTATACATAACTGAGATTTCGTCTTTTCCAATAACCTAGACAAGGATCTGTTTTACTATTTAATGTTTACTGACGTTATTCCAACCTTTCATACCATTTAACTACCTTGAATCTACATGTATTTTAGATTTTCTAACAAACTTCTAATCCTTCAGTGTAAACAGGGCCAATACTCTTATTTTAACATAAACGCGAACATATTGCATTTATGCCGATGTAAAGAATCAGGCAGTCTCACTTTTAACGGCGGTTTTGTGGAAAATAGCCAACGATGATAATGCATTGGTACAATGCAGAAGACACGGTAATAGCAGTATACTCAAATGGCAATAGTAGTAAATGTTTGTGCATAACATTTTCTTGATCGTTATTAAAATTACTGTGCAATAATTGCAATCAACATGCGTAACGTCTACCGTGTGAAATAATACAATTAAACTGGTAGGCTGGAAAATTTCTGAAGAGTATGTCATTTGACAATATCAAGACAGTTGACATATTTATCACAGCTTTCATCTGTAATTTGTAAAATTGTTGTTATCTATTTTGCGCCATAACTATTTATTTTGTCACTATAGCCAAAAGACCTTTTGAGATTATCTGTGTACAGAGGTGTAATAGGGGTCAATTTGACAAAACTGACAAATACTTCGGCTATTACCATATTAAAACTGTTAATGTTCCTATAAAAATAAACGATTACATGGGTCTATAGTACACAAGTCCGTGGAAACGATCACTCAACCCAAATGTTCATAAAGAAGCATCATCTGGTCATGTTTGAAATTGAAATGAATGTCATTTCTCACATTTCCATGCAGAATCGTCATTAGCAAGGTATTTTTATAGAGTTAGTTCTGTTGTTTTTCTTGTATTAGCCTCGTTGTCCGACTGGTCAAGATGGTCATTTATTGATCACTGGCGTGTCAATACTTAGGATGAGAAAGCGACTTTGGACAAAATGTGCTCGACCCAAACTTTAATTGACAAGGATTGGCAGTTTACTGCCAAATGCTTGTTGTTTTTTTTTTTTTTTTGTTTGAATGATGTTTAAATGTTCGGCAATTTTGTTTAAACTATTATGGCGTCTAGTTTGTATTGGGGGAGGAATCCGGAGTGCCCGGAGAGAAGCCCCGACCTTCGATAGGAAAACTGTCAATCCTTGTCAGATAAGATTAGATTCTAGTACACCCTGCCCTCAGTGAGACTCGAACCCGCAACCTCAGTGTTGACAGACCACGTGATCAATAGTAGACGAACTACCTTAACCATCCGGTCACTGTGCCCCCATCCTTCCAAATGTCAAAGGTTTTCACTGGATTCGGCATCTGAAATGGCAGAGCTAAAATTGTTGAATAGGGGGAATTAATTCCAAATAAAAACACCCTTGTGTTTGGTAACATACTCCAAAGCATTAATAATTTACAAAAGTTTCTATATACTCAAAAGTATCGTTGAAATAAGTGTTTCTTTGTTTGTTTTTTAGGTTTAATGCAAGTTTCAGATCATGTCGTAGAGTTTTTATTGGGTAGAAAGCTGGATGGGGAAACTTTGTTTTTAGGGTAGCGGGGAACTTTTGTCCGGGTATATGTGCACGAATATGTCCAGCTCACACTAAAAGTATTTATAGTTTGACACGAAGTAACATTTCTCTTACTGTATTAAAAAAAATTATTCCACATTACAAACTCTATTTGTGAAATCGATACAAGTAATTAATTATTTAGAATTTCCTCAACACACATTCTTTGTTTTGAACTAAAATAGTAAATCGCCAGATACCAGGACGACGTCCATAGAGATATAAATATATACAAATAATGTTACTATTTTTTATTCGTTGTCTGCATTAACTTAGCAGTGGTATTGTATTTCTGTAGCTTCAAATACTCAATTATTCAGAGGATCACCAGTGCACATTGAGTACACGGAATTAAAATTATTCTCTGTAATTAATATACCTTGTAAAACGAACAGTTTTGTAATGAAAATATTTAACACGTTGTTAAAAATGTAAATAGCTCTTTAAACGGCAATTGCAATGGGCAGAACATATATTGATAATAAATTGTCGAGAATTTCTCAAAAAGATAAACATAAAACTAACTTTTATTGACTTTTATTTAAGTGATCGATTACTCTTTTACGAATACATTATTGGTCGATACCAGCCATTCGCCAATTCAAGCAATCGTCTGCAGCACCTTCAACGTTTTGTCTTCTGCTGATTTGACAATCTTGTGAAACAATATAGTATTCCATACGGTTTGCTGTAAAGGACAGAAAGGTAACAAGTAGGGGCCTTAGTGGTCGAGGGTTAAGGTAGTTAGTCACCTAATATTAATCACGTGCTTGTCAATACTGTGGTTGAAGGTTCGAATCTCACTGCGGGCAGGGTGTGCTCGACTCCAGTCTTAAAGATAGCCAGATTTCCTACAGGAGATAGAGGTTTTCTGCGGGAATTCTGGCTTCCCTATTAAAAACTTGACGCCATGATACAGCAGAAAAATTGTTGAAATTGGCATTTACACAGAATCAAACAACAAACAAAATATAACAAGTACAACTGCAAATAAATCAGAAATCTCAGAACCACGAGTAGCTTTGTACAGATAATTAACTCAAATGCTGAAGTACGCATGGGACTGTTCCCAGGACTAAACCTAAAAATGACAAACACGTTCTAATGTGGCAGGCAGAGGACAGCCTCTCGTTAGGAGTTGTTATGTCTCGGAAAGTCTGCTCTCAGACCCGGTAACGTATTTCGAGAATTTCACTCTCCATTCACGATGAAGACTTCTTTTTAAGATTTAAAAACATGTAGCCCCTACAAAAGAAAACATAGTATTAGTACTACTACTGAGTATATTACTATGTTGTTTATTTTTAGCATACACAATTTTCTTTTATTTTCTTCACCGGAGTTTTCTCTGGGTACTCCGGATTCTTCCCCCAGTAAAACCTAGAAGCTATGATATAACTGAAAAATTGCTTGTTAAACAACATCAAATCAAGAAACAAACAATATATTTTCCTTATAAGTAACAACAGGAAAAGAACTTTTGAAAAAAACATCAGCAGGGCAAAGAGATTTTTTTTCGAAATCAGTATTTGTTATATCCCCCGCAAACTAGTTTGGGGGGTATATAGGAATCACCCTGTCTGTCTGTCTGTCTGTCTGTCTGTCTGTCCGTCTGTCCGTCTGTCCACATCCCTTGTAAGCGCTTCTCCTAAACCGCTTGACAGATTTTGATGAAACTTTACATGAAGGAAGTACATCATATGTAGATGTGCATGAAGAATTTTCGTCGCTATCGGGTATTATTCAGGGGAGATAATTGGACTTAGACTTTTAAAATATAGTATTCAGTGCGGGACCTCGTAAGCGCAACTCCTCCTAAACCGTTTGACAGATTTTGATGAAACTTTACATGAAGGGAGTACATCATATGTAGATGTGCATGAAGAATTTTCGTCGCTGTCGGATATTATTCAGGGGAGATAATTGGACTTGAAGCAAAGCGGGGGGGGGTATCCCTTTGTGAGCTTGGTCACAGTCCACACTTGTTTATTACTGGCCTCACCCTCAGATAAATATTGCACGGTCCTTTAATCTATCTAGTTGCCGCATTGATTTAGTTTTTGTGAACTGGTGCAGGTCCTGAATATAGCTTAAATCTATCTGACGTTAAACACAAATTAAATCAATCAGTTATATTTGTTAAAGTTGATCAATTATGTGCACTGTGCAAGGTTTAATTCGTACGCAAAATCTGAATTGACGGTTGCTTAAAGAACGACAACTGTGATTCACATATTATACATGTACTGTACATTAAATACGGCAAAGAGTAGCTATGTTATGTTTTAATAGGGCCTGTACTTGAAACATGAATTTTTATGTATTATGTTTGTTGTCAATTTCTATGGCAGGCTCACTGACATTCATATTTTCAAAAGACAATACCACTGCATATTTACCTCTACAAAATATAGTTATTGTTTTATTGTCAAGATTATCCATTTTAAGAAATATGACTCGAAGATATTGAAGAGTATTCCGTAGACAATAAGTCAGGGATAGGCAATAAGTCAGGGATAGACAATAAGTCAGGGACAGACAATAAGTCAGGGATAGACAATAAGTCAAGGATAGACAATAAGTCAGGGACAGACAATAAGTCAGGGAAAGACAATGAGTCAGGGATAGACAATAAGTCAGGGACAGACAATAAGTCAGGGATAGACAATAAGTCAGGGATAGACAATAAGTCAGGGATATGCAATAAGTCAGTGATAGACAATAAGTCAAGGATAGACAATAAGTCAGGGACAGACAATAAGTCAGGGACAGACAATAAGTCAGGGATAGACAATAAGTCAAGGATAGACAATAAGTCAAGGATAGACAATAAGTCAAGGACAGACAATAAGTCAAGGATAGACAATAAGTCAAGGATAGACAATAAGTCAGGGACAGAGAATAAATCAAGGATAGACAATAAGTCAAGGATAGACAATAAGTCAGGGATAGACAATAAGTCAAGGATAAACAATAAGTCAAGGATAGACAATAAGTCAAGGACAGACAATAAGTCAAGGACAGACAATAAGTCAAGGATAGACAATAAGTCAGGGACAGACAATAAGTCAGGGATAGACAATAAGTCAGGGATAGACAATAAGTCAAGGATAGACAATAAGTCAAGGACAGACAATAAGTCAAGGACAGACAATAAGTCAAGGATAGACAATAAGTCAGGGACAGACAAAAAGTCAAGGATAGACAATAAGTCAAGGATAGACAATAAGTCAGGGATAGACAATAAGTCAGGGATAGACAATAAGTCAGGGACAGACAATAAGTCAGGGATAGACAATAAGTCAGGGATAGACAATAAGTCAGGGACAGACAATAAAGTCGGGGACAGACAATAAGTCAGGGATAGACAATAAGTCAGGGATAGACAATAAGTCAGGGATAGACAATAAGTCAGGGATAGACAATAAGTCAGGGACAGACAATAAGTCAGGGATAGACAATAAGTCAGGGACAGACAATAAAGTCGGGGACAGACAATGAGTCAGGGATAGACAATAAGTCAGGGATAGACAATAAGTCAGGGATATACAAAATCATATTAAACAAAATAGGGGACAACAACAAAACAAGACAAATCCTAAAACTGAGTGACACGAACCCCACAAAAACCGAGATCATTACTTAAAGTAGAGTAAATTTTATTTATATAGAGTCGGATATATATACATAGTAACAAAACATTACCTCCTTGACCTCCTAAACCTCCTTGACCTCCTAAACCGACTTTCATTGCAGGCAGGGTGTACTCGACTCCAATCTTCATTGACAAGGATTGCCAGTTTTCCTACCGCAGGTCGGGGGTTTCTCTGGGTACTCCGGCTTCCTCCCCCAATAAAAACTGGACGCCATGATATAGCTGAAAAATTTGCTGAAATTGGCGTTAAACACCATCAAACAAACAAACAAACTTAAACCGACTTTTATACAAAACAGGAAAATAAAAGATTGATTTATAGTATCGAATCAATTACTTCAAGGTTAGCAATTTGCCATTAGGATTGAACAGTTACTGATTGTACACATATTATAATAATAGTAACACGTTGGCATCCTAATTAAGGCGCCGTCCCCTGGCGGCATTTGCATCGAAAGTACATACATAACTGGTGCACTTGACACGGGTAGAATAAATATAGCCAAAACCTTATATATTTTTTGTTTTCCCATTATTCAATCTTTGCGGAAAAGTGCTAACCTTATGCGTTGATTGCAGGATCAACAGACCACACTATCACGATTAATGTTAATACTAATTGTCCAATTGGCCATTTTAAGCTTATAAGATGATTGCTCACAACAACTCACGTTCGATTTATATTTACATTTATTGAGATGAAACATATAGTGCGTTTATACTGCTTACGGTAAAATGTTCAACACTTGTATCAACTAATTGTTAATAAAGTTCATATCAATGAATGACACCTTCATAAAACAAGTTAATAGTGATCTAAATAAACTTTTACATGGTAAAATGCTTACAACAACTCACTTTTACTCCATATTTGTATTTAGAGAAAATACGTTATCGAGTGAATACAACTGACCACACTAGTACGAGTTATTTAATAGCTGTCCAATTGACCATAAGTTGATTGCTCACATCAACTCACGATCGCAATATACAGTATATTTAAACTGAAATAATACACTTTATTGCGTTATTGAAGAATAATATATCTGTATATGCATTTATATTCCTTAACATAAATAATTAAGAATATGTCCGTTACTTCCTGTAATATGTGTGCAAATATTTATGTAAGGTATATTCAGGGCAAAAACAAGTTATTAAACAATATATACATTCCCAATCCGGGATTTTAAATAGATAAACTTTGAAAAATGTCCATTGCCACAGAAAATGGGGTTCCGTTTGGATTAAAGTGTCATCGGAATTTTATATAGGTGTAATTGTATACACAACTGAGCTTTCGTCTTTTCCAATAAACTAGACAAGGATCTGTGTTACTATTTAATGTTTACTGACGTTATTCCAACCTTTCATGCCATTTAACTACTGTAACAGGAGGGGCTTTGAATTGACTGGAGTGTGAGCTGCTAAGCCAAAATTTGTACCATGCTTCTGCAACCTCTGCAGTATTTTATCCAGTGGCTACTTTCTATGCGTTAACAGCTCACAACTCCAGGAACATGTTTACTTAGCAACCCCTTGTTAACAAAACTTGTTCGGATTCGAACACAGGGACCTGGGTCTTTGAACTCACATCCTTGGAGAAGGACAATTTAGACAAAGTACAAGTTGCAACATTTATTTTAATGTAAAATAAGGCTATAAAAATAGCAGTGCTATTAAAATGTAGTTTACATAAGGCAACGTCTTAATAAGACCATAGTCTGAGAAGACTAGTGCCTTGAAAATAATAGTCTGAATAGACTTTGGCTTTCTTTAAAAAGCCCTATAATACAGAGGATTTTAAACATAAATCGGAATCTATTTGAACGTTTGACAATGTATCATGCCATGCATTAAATTGCAAAATAATTCACAGTTCTTCATAATTAATCTTACAACTTATTATTACACATCAAAATACAATTGTAAAGTCCATTTTTAAGCTCTTATCACACATACATGTTAATAATAATTGAAATAATGTCCATATTAATAATTTACAACCACTAAGGCAAATAACTCCATCTAGTTATAGGCCTTAACCGCCACATTCCTCCCTCCTTAAAAGACGAATGTATATGAGTTTCCAAAAAACAAGGTAGTAGGAATGTCAACCACAGTTCATCATCACAGTTTATATCACAGTCTCTAAAGATGTTGTGCACTCACATCTTAGAACAATTAGTTCATATTAAGATATATTGTCACTCGGACTGAAAAGAAGTTCTGTAAAATAGTACAACAATAGTAAATACGTATAAAATGAATATTCGTACAGCGAAAAACACTGTAAAGTGCTATATAGCTTGTGTAACTGTTAATAATAAATGACAGACAGTATGAATGTCTAAGAGACTTTCGCAAAGAATAAACAATTACACCGTGACCAGTCTTTTTATATAGAACCTTGGGAACTACATGAACCAGAGGCTCTTTTTGCGTTTTAATTCATGTTAGTCCTGCAAAAATGATCAAGTCGCATCTAAGCTAATAATCTACATATAAACAACATATAAATAAAGCAAAAACTTGAAATAAAATGAAAGATTGACAAGCCCTTTCTATGGGTCTATGAATATTTAATTCTGTACAATCTCACATCTATCTCAGTTTCACTAGTACAAAACGACATGACTCGGCATGTGTGTAACAATATATAGGTAAACTTTTCATGAACATACAGTTTCACTTTAAATCTAAATGTTAAATACTATTAAATACATACATCAGCTAAACTCTGATCTGAAATATATACTAAATTGCAAGCATGTACATGGCATGACAACAATTATAATCTTCGAATGATCGAATTCAGGTTAACTAACTTTCAAACTCTTATCAAATGTACAATTTAATTGTCAAAACTAGTTTTTATTGTATTCACCACAGGTCCAATGAGAGAGCAAGGTTTCGCCTCAGGTCCGATGAGAGAACAAAAGTTTTTTACCTCAGGTCCGATGAGAGAACAAAAGTTTCACCTCAGGTCCCCACACTGGCCACCAAAATATAACAGGAGGGGCTTTGAATTGTCTGGAGTGTGAGCTGCTAAGCCACAAATTGTACCATGCTTCTGCAATCTCTGCAGTATTTTATCCAGTGGCTAATTTTATGCGTTAACAGCTCAAAACTCCAGGAACATGTTTACTTAGCAACCCCTTGTTAACAAAACTTGTTCGGATTCGAATACAGGGACCTGGGTCTTTGAACTCTCATCCTTGGAGAAGGACAATTTATACAAAGTACAAGTTGCAACATTTATTTTAATGTAAAATAAGGCTATAAAAATAGCAGTGCAATTAAAATGTAGTTTACATAAGGCAACGACTTAATTAGACCATAGTCTGAGAAGACTAGTGCCTTGAAAATAATAGTCTGAATAGACTTTGGCTTTCTATAAAAATCCCTATAATACAGAGGATTTTAAACATAAATCAGAATCTATTTGAACGTTTGACAATGCATCATGCCATGCATTAAATTGCAAAATAATTCACAGCTTTTCATAATCAATCTTACAAATTATTATTACACATCAAAATACAATTGTAAAGTCCATTTTAAAGCTCTTATCACACATTAATAATTGAAATAATGTCCATATTAATAATTTACAACCACTAAGGCAAGTAGCTCCATCTAGTTGTAGGCCTTAACTGCCACACTTTAGATTTTCTTACAAACTTCTAATCCTTCAATGTAAACAGGGTCAATACTCTTATTTTGACATAAAGGCAAACATATTGCATTTGTGCTGATGTTAAGAATCAGACAGTCTCATTTTAACGCGGTTTTGTGGAAAATAGCCAACGATGATAATGCAATTTTACAATGCAGAAGACACGGTAATAGCAGTATATTCAAATGGCAATAGTAGTAAATGTTTGTGCATAACATTTCCTTGATTATGAGATGTATCGTTATTAAAAGTCAAGGATAGACAATAAGTCAGGGACTGACAATAAGTCAGGGATAGACAATAAGTCAAGGATAGACAATAAGTCAGGGACAGACAATAAGTCAGGGATAGACAATAAGTCAGGGATAGACAATAAGTCAGGGACAGACAATTAGTCAGGGATAGACAATAAGTCAAGAATAGACAATAAGTCAGGGACAGACAATAAGTCAGGGATAGACAATAAGTCAGGGATAGACAATAAGTCAGGGACAGACAATTAGTCAGGGATAGACAATAAGTCAAGGATAGACAATAAGTCAAGGACAGACAATAAGTCAAGGATAGACAATAAGTCAGGGATAGACAATAAGTATAGATAATAAGTCAGGTACAGACAATAAGTCAGGGATAGACAATAAGTCAGTATACTTATAGGATAATTAATTGGGCGGAGTGAATATCCAAAATATGATCACGAGTGCCGAATAACGCATCTGATTAAACGAGTGCGCGGAACTTGTTCCGCGCACGAGTTTAATCTGATGCTTTTTGCGGCACGAGTGATCACATATTTTGGATATTCACGATGCCTAATCGATTATCCTATTTATTATATAGATCAAAATTGTTTTCGTAAAATTTTAATGCTTAATCCTAAATTTTATGAACGGCGGATGAATATCTGTATAGTACAAAACCAACTACAATTTTGGCGGGTAAAACCCGATAGTGAAAATAAACGATAATTTTCACATGTGATTTATCGTGATTTCTGTCACTCGGAAAATTCGATATTTCATCTCTATCTATAAAATAAACAACCATATTAAACAAAAGAGGGAACAACAACAAAAACACGACAAATCCTAAAAATGAGTGACACGAACCCCACAAAAACCGAGATCATTACTTAAAGTAGAGTAAATTTTATTTATTTCGAGTCGGATATATATACATAGTAACAAAACATTAGCTCCTTTGACCTCTTAACCGACTTTTATACAAAACAGGAAAATAAAAGATTGATTTATAGTTCGAATCAATTACTTAAAAAGTTGTTTATCTTAGAATGAAAGTAATGTTTATACGTAATAATTCTTCCAATGATGAAGGCATAAGGTTAGCAATTTGCCTTTAGGATTGAACAGTTACTGATTTTACACATATTATAATAATATTAACACGTTGGCATCCTAATTAAGGCACCGTTCACTGGCGGCATTTGCATCGAAAGTACATACAACTGGTGCACTTGACACGGTAGGATAAATATAGCCAAACCTTATATATTTTTGTTTTCCCATAATTCTTTGTGGAAAATTGCTAACCTTATGCGTTGATTACGATCGCTTTCTATCTATATTGAAATAATACACGTTATTGCGTTATTGTGGAACAATATAACAGTATTTGCATGAATATACCTAAACACAAATAATTAAGATTATGTCTGTTACTTCCTGTAATTGCTCAACATTTTAAGTGATATGTGAAAATATTAATGTCAGGTATATCCAGGACAAAAACAATTTATCAAACAATGTATACATTCCCAATCCCTGATTTTAAATAGATAAACGTTGAAAAATGTCCATTGCCACAGAAAATGGGGTTCCGTTAGGATTAACGTGTCATCGGAATTTTAGTGTTGACACTTGTTACATACGGGCCACACATTACTCACTTTCTTCTGTATTATAATAGGTGTTCAAAGAGAACGGTATTGAAAGATTCAAAGTACTACAAATATGGGTATATTATGACATGACAACCTCTAATCCCTATTATACTGTTAGCGTACATGTTAAATGGAATCTCCTTTTTAGATATTAATGTTAATGGACCCCATATAACCAATAATATACGAGATTTTCTTTTCAAAACTGGGAGATGAAAAATGAATATTCTCGTTTCCTCATTTATAGTATAATTACAATGATATTTTGCAATCTCCAATCGTCCTTCTTTATCCAATCCCATTTATAGTATAAATACTATGATATTTTGTAATCTCCAATCGTCCTTCTTTATCCAATCCCATTTATAGTATAAATACTATGATATTTTGTAATCTCCAATCGTCCTTCTTTATCCATTCTTCCGTAAATCGCCGATTTCTGGTACAGATGACCCAGTACAGATGAGCTCACGCGCACACATCTGTACTTGCTGCGTCATCCAATCAAAACGCCAGAAACAAGAACGTTGTTATGGAAGCATAACAACGTTCTTGTTTCCGGCGTTCTGATTGGATGTAAGAGACAATGGAGTATAAAACAATGGAGAGTCTATAGGATATAGCAATGTGAAAATTGTTGGTTTACGGAAGAAATATGTACTTTCATGCGTTTTTGGAAAAGCCCGTGTGAACTTTCACTCGTGATAGATATTTTTATGTCTTTTGGCTCGTTCCGCTGCGCTCCACTCACGAAAAGACATAAAATTTCTATCACTCGTGAAAGATCAACCGGTCTTTCCCGAAACGTATGAAAGAACCTATTAATCTCATTTATAGTATTAATACAATGATATTTTGTAATCTCCAATCGTCCTTCTTTATCCAATCAATCTGTGGACTTTGATGTTATGTCCCGTTACTGTAATATGTAAACAACGTTGGGTATGTTTGCACCAACTTTTTTTAAATGTCCAGGGCCTATTAAACTTGATTCAGTAAAATTAACATATATAACAAAAATAACATACATGTATGTGCGAATTACTAATAATTCTTCTCTAAACGCTTCTCCCAATAATATAATGGTTCAATCAATCAATCAATAAATCAACCAATCAATAAATCAACCAATCAATAAATCAATCAATTTTAAAATGTCAACATTTAATGTAAAATGATATGTACTTTAAGTAAGCTATTTAAAATGGATGCACATTTTTAAGGTATCCTGACCACAATTAACCACGTGATCATAGCCGGTGTCTCGGATGTCCATTTATTTTTAATCGAGCAGACCTCGGTAAAGTTCGGCAAACATCGTAAAAACTATTTGAGTAACTAACTTTTTAACTCAAAACTGTAAACATTGACTCAAAAGCTATATTTAATTTGTATCATTAACTAGCAGTACATCGATACAATAAAGGATCATAAAGCTGTATATCTTGGGTCGAAAAATAAAATTAAACGGTAATTTCTCATGACGTGTTTGAAGTACGACCTAATGTGTTTTTAAGGTGTTGGGAAGAGCTGCTGATGGTACCGGTGGGAGACAGATTCGGAGATTTTATGGGTAAAGGATGAGTATGAATGTTATGGATGAAGTAGCTGAAAGATCGGAATGCTACAAAACTGGGATGTGTGAATTCTCTGACCGAGTAGCCCCACAACAGAAATAACCTTGCGGCCTTTGGTTGTTAGCCTGAAACAATGGAAATAAAATTTAAATAAACTTTATTTTCCGGATGCACGCATCAAGTCAGTATTATACGATTAAACACTGGGTTTTAGGAAATTATCAATGTGTAAACTCCGGCGACTCACAAACTAAATAAAGTCCGAAGGACTTTATGTCAAGTTTGTGAGGGAGTCGCCGGAGTTTACACATTTATAATTTCCTAAAACCCACTGTTTAATCCTTATAATTCTGTGAAATAATCGTTGCGATTTTTAAAACAGCATAAACAGTTACAGAAACCCATCTAGACCTCACAACGTACCTCGTACCTACGCCGGAAAGCGTAGGGATATGCAAAACATAGTACCAAAGGAATTGCGGTTCTTCAGATATTGATACAAAATGAAACACTAAATTGGGGCAGAGAAAACATTGTCCCCTCTCCCTGACGATACGCTGGGAGGACGCCATCTTGTTTCAGGGGAAATATCGATATCAGAGAAGACGCCATTTAAGTGTTTTAATCCAATCAAAGCACTTAATATAAATAAATTACAGCATGAATAGAATTATTACAGTCAGATTTCCGGTGAAACTATAACAATAGAATTGGAGCTCTCTATTATACAAGGTACAAACGTTATGTACCCATGTTTATTCGGTTGCCATGCAAATTAAAAGTTATTTAGCGCATTGACTGACACAATTTTTCGTTTACTATCTATTCGTTTTAAAATTAAAGACAACTTTGCAAAGTTACAAGAACAACGGATATTTAATACCTCTGTTTTGATCAGAAAACATGAAAAACAGGGGGTGTATTCTTAAGTGCTGCTAAAAAATGCACCAATTTTAATTTCGATGAAAAATAATCCATAGATTTCTGAAATATTCATCTTTCACATGTGCAATATTTTTCCAAGTGACTGCATCTCATGAATATTTTGAAGGGAGATAATTCGATGTCACCACAAATCGGACTGATTACAAGGGGAGAAAACACTAATCCAATTCTTTAAGATTTTCTACTAAATTTGTTATTATTTTAATTAGCGCAGCTCTTTTACCTTAAGTGGAACTTGACCGACATCATATATATCTAGAATCGTACGTGACAGGCCTCTGTTCTCTCAAAATTTCATGACCTCTTTAAAACCTTCCAAGAGAAAACCAGCTTCCGGGGTAAACCCCACTCTAAAAATAGCACTTTATTTTCAGAAAATCTTGGTATATAGGACATGTAGTGAATGTGACATAAAACATACTAAACACCATTAGAACAGAGCAAGTTAGGACTCAAAATTTCTCCAATATATTCACCTTTCAGAAAAATTTTCATTCATTAAAATCCAGTTAGTAGTTTTTAATATACACTAAGATAAACAGGACTATTTTGTTTGTAAGTACTATTTTCCTATATGTTCTAAATTTGATTGGTCCCCTTTAGTGTCTTGACACCACACTATAACAATGTACATGTCGAGAACACATAATAATTTGCATAATACAATGAGAACTAAAATATAGCAACAGATACTAGTTTTATCCACTAAACAAATAGTTGTGTTTAATTACATAAATATATGTGAAATATGATTAACAAGATTTGTTTGTTCAATTAAAGTTAAAAGCATAATTAATTCTAGTTAGTAAATGAAATACCTTTAAACAGAAAACAGTTTAATTCACATAAAGTTATTTATATTTATACTTATATGCATGTATGTTTCATTATCTTCTAGAGAAAAATGTAAATAAAAACCTCTTTCTATTGTACGTCAAGCAATTAAGACTAAATCATGTACATAAAGTATATAACCATAATTGTCCAAGTTTTATGTATCAACATTTTACAAAGGTACGGCATAATCATAATCATGCCACAAGAAATAGTGAATATAACTTCTGGGTCCCACTAGTCAAGAGCCAACAGAAAAACACATTTTATTATAATGGCATACTTGATTGGAATTCTTTACCAAATAACATAAAATGTATTAAAAATCTAGATAGATTTAAAAATAGTGTAAAAGATCATTTGATGGAAAACTCTGGTGGTTCTTCATCTCAGTCATTCTTATTTTATTGACAATAAACATCCTAATCGTTTCCAGAGAGTTGTAATCAAAGATCCTTTTTCTTGTGTTTGGCAAATTTCAGACGCGCGTGCCGGAAGGGTCTGTACTTGGTCCCTTAATTAAAATTACTTTGAAAACTAACAATAAACTCAATATATAGTTGTCGCACTTGAAATAATGGTGAAGCAAATGATTGGTCAAATTTAATCCCAACAAAACAGACATTATGGTATTTGATGTTAGGAGCGTTGAAACCAATTTAACATTTAATTTGATCAAACATCACTTGATTCAGTTAACATGCATAAACATTTATAGATTATTTTAAGGTACGACTCTAAGTAAAAAAACTTGTAGATAAATTGATTTATTAGTTTTAAAACAAATTAACGTACTGGTAAAATTAAAATATAAACTTAAGAGACATGACTTAGGAGAGATATATTTTTACTATTATAAAACCTGTTCTTGAATATGCCGATTGGAATCATGCGATAACTGCGGATCATAAAATCTGATCATATAGAAAAAGTTCAACTATTGTCTCGGGACTACTGGCATCTGTTAGCATTTATTATTGTACAAAGAAAACGCATGGGAAAAGTTGAAAACTAGACGGGATTGTAAAAAAATTAATTCTACATATCATAATTCGCATAATTATCCCGAAATGTCATGCTTTATTGACTTGGGATGTTTACATGATCCCCCCACCCCCCTTTACATGTCACTACCGACCTTTTGTTATTAGTTGCGATCATCTTCCAGTTAAAACCAACACTTCAATATTTTCTTGTGTTTTATAAAAGATACCAGACGTTTTTCTAGCAAACGGATTGTTCGAATTGTTGTTGTATATCAATATGTTTTGTTTTGTGTTTCTTAAATGTGCATGACGTTTTTTTTTCTAGTCTTCATATTGTGAATATATTTACCTATTATGTTATGATATTTTATGTTGTTCTGATTTATTTTAATTTATGTATTTTTATCGGAGATGTAAAACTTGTGTCTGATCCATTAGTTACTTTTTTTCAAACAAACTAAATACATGTATGTACACGCAAAGGGAGGTCATCAAAGTAGCAAACATTCAACTGCGAGGCCCCGGTATGACTGGTGTATAAACCCTGCCATCATAAGCAGCCATACTCCAAATAATACGCTCTACATCATACTAATCCTATGAAGGCATTCTTCCAGTTGAACCAAATATTTCTTCGACTAATGCACATATCCCAAAGTTAACGCACACTAATTTCAATTTTTCTTAATAAACACGTTTTGTGCAATGTTTAAATATATGCGTAGATGTAATAAACAAATCATTCCTATTTATATTCGTGATTTCCCTTTTGGAAATGTGGGGCCTCAGTATCCGAGGTTAAGGTAGTTATTCTACTGTTGATCACGTGGTCTGTCAACAACTGACGTTGCGGGTTCGAGTCTCGCTGCGGGCAGGGTGCACTCGACTCCAATCCTAATTGACAAGTAGATGCCACCATTTATGCTTAAACAGATCAGATCTACATGTTATAGATACAAAACAAAAAATTTAGAAACACTATTGAAAGTATCATGGGCATTACAAACTCCTGTTCTAGCATGGTCTCGATTTATGCAAAGTGTTCAGGATGATAACTACCCAGGGCAGTCATTGATATTTTTCTTACCTATGATTGATCTAAACCCAAGTGATCTTACATGCATTTGGATCAACTCTTTCATTTATCTGTAAAGAAGCAAATCGTTTAGGAGTGATTCCAACAGTTGCATTTGATCAGCCGTTATATTGGAAAGCATCGATGATTCAACAAAGTGAACCTGCCGACAGCCCCATCAGCTCTATTGTTCTACGATTAGGAGGTTTTCACTTACATATGAGCTTTTTAGGAAGCATCGGTCACACCATGCAATCATCAGGATATTACGAGGTACTTGAAAATATATATGCATCGAACTCTATTGAGCACATTATGTCGGGTAAAGCTGTTTCAAGGGTTGTACGTGGACACCACATTGTTGACTGTGCTCTTCATATTATTCTCCTGTTGCATTATGGCATTATTGGTGTACAACCCCAGGAACTGATGATTTGCAATCTAATGAGGAAAACGTAATGACTGAAACAGACATTAATGCAAATGTTGAGACACAAAATCTTCAAATAAAGTTTGCTTCTGCATTACACTGGGACCATACTGGGAGTGTTCCCAGTGCTCAACCACAAAGCAGCCCAGCGCGTTCCCGGGTGGCGGATAGGGGAGACCCTCTCGTTGGAGGGTTTTCAGGTCATAATACGGAAAGCCTGACCGCGGACCGTAGTGGGTAACGTGTTTGGAGAGTGCCACGCTCCTTGCACGATAAAGACCCCTTTTGTAGATTTAGAAAAGAAGTAGGCTCATTGTAGCCGCTACAAAAGGCTAAATTTTCCGCCCCTACCCAAAACTCCATACTTTTCCAGTGGCAGTCAAAATTGTATTCCCTGTGACCTATCCCACCCCCATTTTCCGTTGATTCATTGTTTGTTAACTTGTTCCCGTCCCGAATATAGCTGAAATACTGCTCGCTGGACGTAAAGCAGACATCCAATCAATCAATCTGCATTACAGTTGTACTCACAGGTCATGAAAGGTCAAAGTACAGTTGAAGATATTGCCAACGATGAAACACTGAAGGAGTTGGAACAAATTATTGTGGCTGCAATATATAGAAATGATAGGCATTTTAAAGAGATTTGTAAAAACTGAGAGAACAGGTGATTGGGAATTACATCTTCAATCAATTCGTGAGATGCTCCCATACTTTGCAGCAACTGGCCATAACAATTATTTGAAGTCCGCATATTACTAAATCCAGCAAATGGAAGAGCTTGAAAGAAAACATAAAAAAATATACAAAAAATTTCATTGAAGGGTATCATGTTGTACGTAGAAGCAATAGGTATTGGGCTGGTATTTCAACCGACTTACTCATAGAGCAAACGTTAATGAGAAGTGTTAAAACAACGGGAGGAATGACAAGAGGTAAAGTAATGTCTGAAGTCCTGAGGGCTCAATGGTTTTTATCTATGCCAGCTTGTTCAAGCATAAACTCTGCTATGCAAACTTTCGAAAATCTATAGTATTCAACAAGTGAACAACACAAAACAAGCACGAGATCGAGACTAGAAATAGACAATAGAGATTTGATGACAGCTGTGTCCTATGTTAAAGAGAGAAACCCCTTTTCTGAAAATTAAACTCTTCGAAACTTCGAAACTGGTGTCATAGCAACAGCTGAAGTAAATGTTCATCATGCAAAGGATCTATGGAAAACAATTGTTAGTAGTTTAGAAGGTCAAACTGCGTTCTTAATGACAATCAAAAGGAACCTTCAAGTAAAAACTTTGAACGAAAAGGCTAAGATAAAAACTCAGGGAGACGCATTAGATGTAAGCCCACAGCTACTATTTCAAAGACTTGTTACAGCAGCTAGAAATATTACGGATGACGTCACAAAGTTATTTACTTATGAACTTAGTACTTTTCCATTTTCTGTGTTCGATACATCTGGGTCTATGTGGGAACCACCGAAAGCAAATCTCGCAGAGGCAATATGGACATCTGCAGACTGTTCAACAGAATATGTATCAACATGCAATGATGTACAGTTTGTCTTAGATGGGGGTTCGTTGCTACATAGAATTTCATGGACAAAAGATGTAATATTTGGTATGATAATCAACAGCTATGTTAACTTTGTCCGTCAAAAGTATGGTAAAACAATCGTAGTTTTTGACGGTTATGGAAACAGACCATCCACAAATGATGCGGCCCATCTTCGAAGAACAAAAGGAATACGTGGTACCAAGGTATATTTTACGGAAGAAACTCTTGGTAATGTAGAAAACAAGCAAAACTTTATAAACCTCCTTGCTGAGCATTTGAATAAAAGAGAAGGTGATGCGGATTTGACCATTGTTTTGACAGCAATAGGGTCAGCTGAAAATGTCGACACTGTGTTAGTAGGGGAAGATACAGACCTTAGTTTTATTGTGTTACTATGCTCAGAATTTGTCACACAACATAACATTCCAGTCTGAAATGAAGCTTATGCGAATCTCGGACATCAACTGTACAAAATTTTACCTTTTGTTCATGTAGTTTCAGGATGTGACACCACCTCAAGACTGTTTGGAAAATGTAAAGGCACAGGCGTTCAAAAAAGCTTCGAAAGGTGCAATCTTTATTGAGTATGCAGACAAATGTACAAATGCCAGCTGTAAAGAAGATGTTTTCATGTACGGAGAAGAGTCATTGGTAAATCTTTACGAAAACCTTGATCTTTTCAGATTCAGAAAGTTTATAACAAAAGTAATGACCAGTTCAAACTTTGTTGAGGTACTAACTCTACCACCAACATCAAATGCCGCCATGTTTCATATTCTTCGTGTGTATTACCAAGTTAAACAATGGATGGGACAGAGCGAACTTCTAAATGTATACGACTGGGGATGGCATTTAGAGAATAACGTTTGTCTACCTGTGCGATCCTCTTTGCCGCCTGCTCCTGATGAATTATTTAAAATAATTTATTGCAAATGCATGCAAAGGAAACTGTGAAACAAAAAGGTGTACATGTAAAAAAACACGGACTTCAATGTTCAATGGCATGTATAGTGAATGTCACGGAAATACTTGTTCTAATTCATCTGGTGAATTACTCAATGAGTTGGAAACGGAAGAATGAGCAAAAAAAAACAAATTTAACTTAGAACATTGAACATTTGGTTGTTGAGTAGTTCGGATTATTTCTCATTTTTGGCGATTTTTTGCCTAAATTTGTGTTTTTGTCCCCAAAACAAACCTTACACCCATCTTTTATAAGATGAACATTTATTATATCCTTGTCAAAGTATTAAAAAAGATTTTACAATAGATGGTCATTTTGTTTTGCTTGTTTCAAACATTTAACAGACATTTTCCAGTTTATGACGATTTTTGCTCAAAATCCATTGTTTTGCCCCCAAAAAACAAAAGATACCTTTTCTGATCGATGGCGATTTTTAATAGTACAGTCAGTACATAATAAGTAACCAAAAACACCCAAAAGTATTTCTGTTGCAGTTCTAGGGTCAGGGATTTCAGACATAGAATGACTGGACTAGATTGCCAGTTTTCCTAAGGAAGAACGGGGTACTCCTGTTTTCTCCCCCAATAAACACTGGACGCCACGATATGGCAGAAAAATCTCTGTAAGTGGCGTTAAACATCACCAAACAAACAAACAAACAAAACCTTTTGTAGATATCTCGTACTCTAGTTTCAAGCATTTTATTATTTATGTAATAAATTGATACTTAGAATTTCAAATAACGCTTTTAATGATCACTCATAGTCGTCTTTACAGCGTTAAAACAATATTGCTATCTGTGCTATAGGAACATGTCTTCAGAAGGAAAGTTTTTTTAAGATTTCAAAATATGTTATGTTGTATAAAAAGGAAAAAAAATTTATGTTGAAATAGTTTAATTTATTAGTTTTGTGGCAATGTTATCTAATACTAGGCCGAATTTTACTGCCGTTTAAATCCGATGTTAGTCCTGTGACTTGTCGGATTCTCGCTTAAAACAGCGAGGGTATTCGTTCTAGTCTATTACCAGTGAAAAATATATTTGATTCGACTTAATAAAACATCTCAAATTAGAGAAATTCCAAAACTTATCTTCAACTCATATTTTAGTTTACTAGTATCAGATTCCTAGAAATTTAATATTAGAAAAGGCTCACATATATTTTTTAATAAAAATCTTAATTTCAAATATTTTATGACACTGGTATTTGGTTTTTTTAACAATGATAATTGATTGATTGATTGATTGATGTTTTCTTTACATCCAGCGAGAACTATTTCAGCCTTATTCAGGGCGAGAACAAGTTAAAAACGAAAAAAGGGGTTGAGATTGGACACGGGGAACACTGGAAAAATATGGAGTTTTGAGTAGGGGTGGAGAATTTTGCAGCGCTACAAGGAAACTGCTCTTTAAATATTGATACGCTGGCGCTAGAAACTCTGATGTCGAGCTGATCGTTGTTCTTGCTTTGCCTGGCAAATGTAATCTGTTTACCTTTTGAAAAAATACATAATTGACGAAAGTTTTTATCGTCCTTGATAAAAAAAAACAACTAAACGACAGAATAAAATAACCCAACAAACAAAAATTCGCTCTATGTACAAAGAACGGTAACTTGAAGATAACGCACCGACTAATGAACGAAACTTGGCAACACTAGCAATATACGGTTCTTTACAATAAAATATGAGCTACAGAGGTCGTAGTCCTGTTTTGTCAAATAAAAACATGTGTGACATTTTCCATAGATCCAAATGTAATTGAAATGTGTTACATATATAATTTGTGTACTGCATTTTCAATTTAATGATAATTTTATCAGATTTTGATAAAATCGTGGATCAAAACCATGCAGCTGTTTCATGTAAGGCAATCGATAAATCATTAAAATTACATTCATTTTAAAAAATACTGACATTGTAACGCCTAACCGAACATCAATATGACACATATATATATACCGGCAAATATACAAGTTATCCATCTCGATTCAACACAATTTTCTTGACAAAGAAGCTGCCATTTTAATGCATTAGAGATGATAAAGCTAGAAGTCAATTGGTCTGATAGGCAGTCCGGGTAATACTATTATAACAAGAATGACATCCAAGTATTTAAAATATTTCTTTTTTTATAAACATGTACTCATGCATTCATGTGCTCCCGTCGAGTAAGCAATGCCAGTCTGCAATTAGGAACCTGTCGAGTTATTCATTGGAATATCCAGGAAAATTCGAATCCAGGAGAAAAATTAGAAGGAAACCGACCAACCAAGAAGAGCTGAAAGACAAGGGAAATGGATGCAGCAGGTTTTTTTCTCTTGTATATCTTTGCAATATTGTTTATAAAACATCGTATTTTTTCCATTTGTACATTTTTCACTCCGAAATCTACCCTTTATACCTGGAAAACATCTTCTTGATAGTTTTTGAAACCACCCGTAAACAAATTTTATTTTAAAAATATGCTACGATAGAAGCTGACAATATCATAGACAGACACATATTTTGTAGTAAATGAATATGAGAATGGTGGTTAGGGTCTTAGAAGTGGACAGATACTTAATACTTAACTTCTCTTTACCATTCACCACGAAAATTGAGTAGTTTGATTCAAGTTAACAACATTTATTTCGAACAAGAATGGCGCATTTTATAACAGGTATATAACGTTCTGACATTTCAGTTTTAAAGTTGCAGTCTCGGGTGTTTACTACTATAACAAGGATGACATCATTATATTAAAGTTACCATAACAACTCTCTTATTTCAGACGTTTTAATTGGATGACGCAACGAATACTGATGAGACGGTTTTGACATTGTCTATCAAAATGACGATACTTTCAATAAATTGTTAATATAAATCTGATTTTTCCTTGTTATAAATTACGAGTAACAAAAATTGTTAAACTTGGAAGTGGTAAAAAAACACGGGTGTATGTAAGACCACCAAATACTGGGAACCAGTCCAGAGGTTATAAGTAAAAGTAGTACTATTCCACAGACCGGTTCACTGTTGCCTCATATAGAATTGAAAGCGGACATGATACCTGAATAAATTTGATATTTTTGGAAAGCTGAATATTCTAGGAAACTTGTTAATAAAGTTTTATTGGTTTTAAATAAACATATAAACATAAAAATGTTGGGAGTCAATTAGGGACATGCACTATTTTCGGACTGAAATAGAGAGTGAAAGTAGATTGTTATACCATGCTGACTTCCGGTTGAGGGTTCGTTCTTATATGCAATTAAACATATTGTGAAATTTTGACAGAATTTTGATCCGGTGCAAAATTTATATTGGACAGAAGTGTCACTTTATTTGAAATAAAGGTAAATTTTCTTGGATAAGTCAAAATCATCAAATTTAATAATGCCGAAGAGTCCAAAAACAATGGTGGTCCTACACCATTAATCTTGGTTAGTGTTTTCAGTTCGCGCATAAAATTGTGTTTTTATCACAGCTCCGTTGAGATGTATTACCCCCTTCTACTTCTACTTCTACCAGTTTGCGGCCGCCTTCAATCGCTGATGATACTGCCACTTTGTGTGTGCGCATTACAAATTTGAATAAAGATAACAACAGAGTGCTGTACAATCCAGTGTGCAAGTAAAAAACATCTTGATTAATTTAATCAAGCAAGTGAGCCTTGAAGATTTCAACGCTCTTAGCGGTTGCTACATCAGTGTTCAAAGCATTCCAATCTCGTATGGTTCTGGGGTAAAAAGATTCCTTTCGTACCATGGTGTTACAGGATGGCACCTGGAAGGAATGTGTTCCCATGTTACGAGTCATTCTGGTTGGTGGCAAAAGTCTATCATTGGTATTGATTTTGACCAGGTTGTTAGGGATCTTGTACATAAGTGTCAGTCTTGCCATCTTTCATCTCTCCTCCAGTGCTGGCCAGTTGAGATGGTCGAGCATATCCGATACAGATGATGTGTTGTGGTATCGGTTGGTCACATATCTAGCCGCACGACACTGTACCATTTCCAGTTTTTTGTTTTGTCCTCCTTCAGATATGGGTCCCAGGTGGTGCATGCATACTCTAGAGTAGGTCTTTCCATATTTGTAATTCCCAATACATATACTGGTTTACAGAAAAAAGAATGCTCACTATTAAACCGGATTGGAGAATTCAATTTGCAAATAATAAATGTTTAAAAAGACCCGTTAATATTAAAACCATGTCTATAAAGAGTCCGTATTCCTTCCTGGAAGTTGACGACTACCGGGTGAATATTGCTGATAAATTTAATTGGTTCAACAGTTTCAGAGAAAAAAACGTTTTGAACATGTCAACATAGGTTTTAGGTTAAACTAAGTCCTTGTGTGGTAATCATCTAAGATTTCTGATAGTAAAAGACCTTTGTAGCCGATTATGGCCATCCAATGAAAATTGCTTAAAGTTTAGTATCACCAGTTTCGAAGAAGCATGTTAAGTCTTGCAATTGAAGTCATATTCGATTTTTCCGAATCAAAAACATCTATTATGTACAGGACAATAAAAATACCTTCATGTACATTACAGCGTCAATAAGATTTGTCGTTTCTAAGACAAAGGTATTTGACAATTCCCCGTATGTTCCTGCTTTAAACTAAGTCCTGCTCTTGTGGTCGTTTTGAATTTCCTATTTTCATAAAAGCATTACTTTATATCCGACCATCAAATAAATTTTGTTTTGTTTAGACACTTAATTTGTTTAAACGATTAAAGAAGATTGTGTTTCAAACATGTTCTTATAGATTCATACGTTCAACTAAATGTGGCAGACATTTTTTGGATATTCGATCGGAACGAAAAAAATTTACTCTGAAGATAACCATATATATAAATATTTCCAAACACTGGGTTTAATTGCACGGTTTTTTGAAACAGGGAATTTTAAAATTTTTATAGGATGTTATACCGTCATGTTTACTTATCCTGCCACAGTAAAGGACGATAACAACGCCATTAAGAACTAACACTATTGTTAGATATACAAAATCTAGAACAGACGTTATACATGTAGAGCTCCATTTAAATGACTAACATTCTTCATAGTGAAATTCTTGGGCCATACTTGGCTCCAATTGCTCGACCGACAATGCTGCCCAGCGCATCACTAGGTTGCGAATAAGGGAAGCTCTCTACGTCTGATACTTAGCTGCGGACCGTAATCGCAGGTTTGCAGAGTCAGAGGCACTCTCAGTACGCGAAAAGGACCCCTTCTGAAGATTTCGAAAAAAGTGGGCTCTATGTAGCGTCAAAAGGCTGAAATGTTATACCCGTTGTTTTATCCATTTTTACATTCTTTGATTGTTTGTTAACTTGTTTTTAGTGCTGAAATATTGCTGGCTGGACGTTAAAAATACATCAACCAAGTCGACATTAGTTATCTCTAAGATAACAATAACGCACCAGCAAAAATAAAAACACACTCAATATATATAGGGTATAAAACAAATGTTTTAATGTAAGAGGGTAATTCATATTTAGAAAGCTGCTTTTCATTTGGAAAAAACGTGAACTCGTTGTGACCCTTGACCTTGGTACAATTGTTTCCAGTTTGTAGTGAGGTAAGGATAACGTAATTTACTGTAGTGTCTGGCTTCATTAAAATTAAGGCTATCCTCGTTATCATTCCACGGAACGCCGATTGTAAGGGATCCACCTTCTTTTGTAACACACCAAGATCTTGCGATTGCAATTATATCTCCCCACGGATTAAGAGCATCTCCGTAACGTCCTAGCCCTGAGTGTTCTATAGAACTAAAAGTTACAATGGCGTCAAATGTTCCTAATGTTCCATTGAGAAAACTGTTGCGAAATTGTAAAGGCGTCATTGTATCAATTTGCAGATGTTCAGAAATGATTTCTCCATATTCTAAAGTTAAAACATTTTTCGCACCAGCTTCAAGAACACATGCCTCTACCCAAGGCCTTTCAGATCCAATAACTAAGACACGACCGTCTTTGACTCCGGGAGCATGTCTTAGACCATCTCGAAGAGCGTTGGTTTCTGAAACGCCATAATTTCCTCCAAGTCGTGCAAGCTTGGCATCCGACAAATAATTTTCAACCGTTTCCTTTGTCCATACAGGAGCTAATGCCTTTTTTCCTAAGTATTGTTGGTCAAAATACCATTTATTAACTTTCAAACGACCATTCATTGTAAAATCGTTCATTAGATTTTTCGGTATATCTGTTGGTGCATGTTGAAGTCCATGACTTCTGTCAATATAATCATTTTTAAATAATGCTAGACAATCTATGGGTGCAGATACATGGTTAAAAAAAGGTCCAGAAGATCCAGGACGAGACGTATTACACAGGGGACCACAGTCCCGACGAATAGATTCCAGCGGGTCTAAATTAATGTTCGATAATGTATTATTAGGAGGCATAATTTGAGGTTTCTTAGATCTTGGATGCATTAGACTACTGTTAGTCGACATGATATAGATGACTGGTTCTCTGACTAAAAGAACAACACAAGTGACTATCACTGTACCAATGACATAGTTAAATCGGCTCATGTTTTCGTTTTAGATGTTGTAGAATTCTGTACAAAAACAAAGAGCAATTAGTCATGCACAGTAAAACGCAGAACTAAAAAGATAAATTTTGAATATTCTGAATCATTCTGGTTTTAAAACAGCTTTTAGTGTCCGAAAATCGAACATTTTTTATCTCTGTTCAGTGCTTTTCGGAGAACAACTTTTTAAACCATTTTCAACATTTTCTATGTAAGATTGTCATGCAGAGGGAGTCATCTTTGCTAGCAAAGTGTTACGATCCGGTCACCCCCTCTCTTCAGTCATCTTTGCTAGCAAAGTGTTACGATCCGGTCACCCCCTCTCTTCAGTCATCTTTGCTAGCAAAGTGTTACGATCCGGTTATCTACTCTTGAAGAGGGGGGTTGACCGGATCATAACACTCATAGCAAAGAATAATTACAATGAACAACTGACCCAAAATTTGGCGGAGGGATTTTAAAATTATACATTAATAGTATGTCATTAGAAACACAAGAGAATTGCAGAATCTAAATGAATATATCATATCATTGATAAAAATGAATGCAAAGATAATAATTCGTACTCAGCCAACAATAAGTAAAAACAATTATCAGTCATAAAAGTAAATTCGAGTATATTTTTAAAAAAATAGATTATTGCAAGTGGGTTCTTTGTGAATTAAAACAAATCAGACTTTAATAGTTTATACTGAAAGGTATAAAAGGTACCTAGTTTCAGCTTTGTTTCAGAATGTTGATCCATGCACTAATCAAAGATCGTTTCCACAACTGTGAATGTTTCCTTGCATGTAGTAATACCGGTTCATTGTTATGTAAATGAAGTTTTGTTAAATCCGTAACTTGGAAACATTGGGAAAATTCCAACAAGTTAAGCTATATTCATAATTACACTTTTCAAAATATTTAATTCTACTCATGGATAGCATGTAGTTCTAACCCTGATGACTTATCTCACAAACTTATTAACAGACACAAACAGTACACAATATTTGTTTTGGTTTTTTTAACACTTTTCTTATGTTCCTAAAGATTACAATCAGCACCAAAAACTTGTTAATAGATGAGAACCTCTCTGGCACTATTTCTGCACGAATTGTGCTACATAATTTCTAGGCAGAATTTCTGGTGATATGTTCCACTTTTGTGGTCATTTCGGATTTAGGACCTGAGCCAAAATCGTAATTTTTTAGAGAACAATTTCCGCTACATTTCTAGAATATCTTAATTCATTTTGCCACTCAGATTTTCAGGGCAAGATTCTTTTAAATTTTAGCCAATCAGAACAGCTCTAGCAACCACGTTGCATTTTCAGTAGCATGGCAGACCTAAAGCCAGTTCTGCATAATTTGAAATAGTTTCTAAAAATATAACATACCTTAACTGGCTGAGATGTCCTCATAGACGGCATGAGTTGACTTGGTAGGCGGTCCGAGTTGTCTTCCTATATTGGCCGCGATGTCTTATATTTGTGTTTTGAGAGGAAGACTGAAATGAAAAAAAAAATACGGCTATTGAGAATGACGCTCAGTGAAGAGAATATACCTCAAACGATACGTGTCAAGGGAGCTAAAATGAATAGCTAATATAGTGTAGTTTATGGAAAAATTTATAAAATTGTATTCGATTAGTGGCTTATAAAGTGACGATATCTTTTAAAATATTCAAGCGTAAGATTTTTAATATACGTAGCATAAAATTCTCGTAACTTGAGTTACTTAATTAAAATTAAATATCTTTATTAATGCAAGTTTATACCCTGAAGGGTTGAAAGCATAAAAACAAATATAAATACAAAAAGGTCACAAAACATATAAACAGCATGTAAATTATATAAAGAATATAACAATACCATCAAAATTACTGTCAGTGGTGAATCATGCAATTGAAGTTTCCATTTTTCTTAGTATAAGTGACTTTTTAATAAATGGAGCAGCGTATTGCAAATGATCCGATAGTGACAATATTTCAAAAAGTTTATTATTTTCGTTTGATTCATCTATTTGAAAAGTATAATTATTATCAGAGTGATGTATGCTGATGAATAGTAGGCCAGTCAAATTTAATAGATTTATCGTCAAATTCAAAAGAAAGTTATTCAAGTAGAATATATTTTGTAAAATGTTTTTATATGTCTTGTAGGGAAGAACACGTTATTAGTAAGGCAGTAAAAATGTATTCCCTGATGTTGTCATAATTACATTTCATGTATGACGTGTAAACAAATGTCACATGAAAATACATACACTTTAAAACACACATATAATTAAATACACGTATATCTATTTAAGAAAGCTATAAGCATAAAAAGATACATACAAACTGATATACATACTGAGCAGCTAAAATCGAGCAGACTTGTAGAACAACTGAATAAATACAAAAAATTAATTAATTTTCCAACAGCTGTCTATCCGCTAAAGGATATTGATTTGCCTTGCAGCTGTTTTTACATATATGTTATTTAAGAATTGAATGTGTTCTTTTACTTAAACATCTTGTACATTATGACATCCTTGTAGACTGCCAACATGGCTTCGGGTCAAAGAGAAGTTGTAAATCTTATCTCACTCACCCATGAACTAACTAGCAACCTTCATGAAGGTATACAAACGGATCTTATAATACTCTACTTTTCTACGGCTTTTGACAAGTACCCCACAAGCGACTGCTCTGCAAGCTCGACAACTATGGCAAATGATCCCCAATGTAATGGATAGAATTTTTCCAGAACGACAGAATGCAGCAAGTAGTTCTTGATTGGGACACCTCTTGTAAACTCCCGGCCATCAGTGGGGTTCCCCTGGGTTCTGCTCTGGACTCCTTTTTTCTTAGTGTTTATTAATGCTGACTTACTTGGTTTGGAAGTAAATCCAAATTCATCACAAATATACAGCTAGTATATCCAATGCCAAATATCTAATCGGCGAAAGTAATTCATTCATTTCATAGAGTAAGCTCAAAACCATTCCGATATTAAACAGAGCCCACAATCCCAACTATATATATATATATATATATATATATATATATATATATATAATTAGTCCTGTATATATCATGAAAGTACCTTTATTAGACCTCTTAGTCCCTATTTCAGAATAAGATGTTCATTTTGTTGTGTTTGTGTGCTCAGCTTTCTAATAAATCTATTTAAAATATTTGTTTTAAGTGCATGTTTTTTTACGTTGCTCACTTGTAATGCTTATCCTGCTTTTATATACTTTGTATGCTCTCCTTTTATTTGTGCTTTGTTTTTGTTCTCAGTCCTGTTTAATAAATCTTTTGTAAAAATATATGCTTTAAAGTGAATGCATATTATGCTGCCTGCTTTTAGTTTAGTGTAGACTGGTTCTCGGCCTTAGCGTGATTACGCATGCTCCATCCACATCTCAATATCGCGGGACAAGATTTGATGGATGGGAACCGGTCTAAGTTTAGTGCTGTGTATGCTTTTAAATTTGTGCTCAGCCTTCGTAAATGAATCTGTTCCAAATATATGTTTTAAAATGCTCATCCTGCTTTATATACTTTGTATGAATGTACCTGAAAATGCATTTTAATTTGTGCTGTCTTGTTTTGTTACTATATATATATATATCCGACTCTAAATAAAATTTACTTAATAAACCCATACCGGCTTTCATAGTTAACCACAGCAATTTTACGATCGATAAAAAATCATTTTTAAAAAGTCAGATGTTTAAATTAATTTGTTCAATTTTACTATCATGGGTGACTCTTACTCTGAATACAATACACTTAGAAAATATATCAATTTTAATAGACGGTAAAATCTCAATAAATTATAACGAACACAAATGAGAGTCGTAAAACAAACTTACATTTATATAACATCTGTATAACACACGTTCGTGACGTCCGGGTCTCGCTTTAACATTGATTTATCACAGTTGTCGTAATTGATAAGTATGTTGCCATTGGAAGTATAATATAGTGGAAAACAACATCTTTAAAAGTTATGATACACATATAGCAAATCACTGAGGCGGTGGCCGAGTGGTTAAGGTAGTTCGTCTACTATTTATCACGTGGTCTATCAAAACTGAAGATGCGGTTTCGAGTCTCAATGAGGGCAGGGTATATTATAATCCAATCTTAATTGACAAAGATTGCCAGTTTTCCTACCAAAGATCGGTCTTTTCTCCGGGTACTCCGACTTCCTCTCCCAATATTCTAATAAAAACTGGACGCTAAAAAAATTGCTGAAAGTGGCGTTAAACACCATTTAATTCAAACGAATCAATCGAACTTATTTTACACCCAAAATGAATGATATACACAGCAACTAAGTATGTAGGTTACAGAAATGGACCTAATTCTGTAATCTATGCTCAAATACCATCTATGTTTATGTCATCCAACCTTCTTAGCAAAACTGCTAGTATTTGTTTTACATTTTTATGCAGTTGATAAAAGTAGATGTTTGAAACACACTAACAAGTATTTTCTTTGCTTCCGACTTCTGATTCCTTTGTTCACAAGAAATGTTGATAATAAAGATGTATCTCTCTAATAGCAAAAAAAAATTCAAAGGGACTTGTGACAAGTATTCTTCAACTTTTACACACACACACACAGTTACAAAGTATGTATACTTATGTCGTTTTATAATTTCATAACGCTTGTCAGTAATAAAAATCTCTAATTTAAGGTTTGGAATTTAGCTTCTTGCGCCTATGGTATTTATCAACAATTTATACAAATGCCTCCTGTATGTTTATTTGTTCTTAACTTTCTTCAGTCCTGGTGTGGCATAAAAAAGTTAAAATAAGTATATAAGCAGTACTAATGAATTTATAACGATTTCTGTCAATTGATTCTTCAAATGAGTTATTGTCCTTTAATTGTGTTTTCCCAAAAAGTCTACTCGCAAAATAAACATTTAATAAAGAAATGGAGATTAAGAAGTCCGTCGAAAGTTTGTTTGCCTGTAATAAACCTGTAAAAAAATTCATGTTTTGTGCATATCATTTAATAATCAAGTTGGATTGATGTACAAGATTGATTTCAGTGCACATCACACCAGTCACCGCTTTATCAACGTCTCAGGAGTATTGGCCCATGCTAACTACACTGTGTATAGGATTAATTTACGTCACATGAAAAAGGCCAACACAACAAAACTATTTTATTTAACCTGATCAACTACAAATAAAGGATGAGCCATAAATCCAATATTGTCAAGAAAAGACACGACAAGGAACTGTTTTATGTCGGTATACAATTTAAACAGACAAAATTGCGCTCTGTAGTGCTTTGTTATCACTTTCAATCATTAAGATACATTGATATAAATAGGCTGCATCATATTTTTAAATTTTAAAGGGGTTCACTACACTTACAATGAAAACAATTTATTATGGAATTGTCTTTAAACTTGCCATATATTAGTTTGTTTTTATTTCAGACGTATAATTATAATTGAAAAGAATAGTGGTTTCAGAGATTATTTTCGAGAGGATGGGCACTGAAATTTCAAATTGTATAATAGAACATTCCTAGAAGAGGATAATAAAGGCACTAAAAATATGGATTTCATATATTATTTTCGGATGAGCACTGAAATTTCAAATTTTCTAGTAAATCATCCAGAGAAGAGAATAAAAAAGGTACGAAAATAATAGATTTAAAAAAATTCTGTAAATTGAAATTTTCTGAATTTTCATAACTCAAATCATTGCATTGTATCACACGTGGCGTTATAACTAATTTCAGGTACGGTTTACTGAGCATTGCGCGATAATATAGTTCGATGTTTGCATTTAACGAAGTAAGTAGTTTCTATCTGTAATATTGTTTTGATTATTTTTCAGGTGAAAAACAGTATGTTTTGTATTGCGAAATGTAATAATTTTGTTCTTTGCATTTGAATAAAAATATAATTCTGTTCATATATTCGTACGCGATCAAGCTGGCTAGTGTTGTATTCATTACATTATGTGCACGTGATTATGTGTCATAACCATTTATTGTAAATCACGTGTTGATACAACAATAAAAATGTGGGTTAAGAAACTAGGCTTTGGCTATTTAATTAATAATACTGAAAATATCAAATCTGCATTAACATCAATTAAACAAAGACTCTATGACCATACATTACAAACTCAGAACAGCAGTATAGCTGAAAGTAAAAAGCTGTCTTTCTATAAAACTATTTACAGACAAAACCAGAGACCTTTCTATGTAGATAACTGTAGATCCAGGTCAGATAGAACAACAATTTGTAAATTCAGAATAAGTGCCCACACTCTAGCAATAGAGAAAGGCCGATATCAAAATATTCCCCAAAACAACAGAATATGTCCAAAATGTGACACCGGTGCAATTGAAGATGAAATGCATTTCTTTGTTCATTGTCCGGCTTATACAACTTTTAGAAAAGAATTAATTATTAAACTCAAATGTTGTTTTAAGAATTTAGACTCATTAACTGACTACAAAATACCTTTAATTCTAAATAGCAGTTCTTTAATAGTACATAAAGCTTTAATTAAATACATAAACAATTGTCAAGGAAAAAATTAAATCATTATGGTCACCCTACATTTGTATGTAATTTGAAAAAAAAACCACTTATATTTATATTGAAATAATGAAAGGCTTTCATGATTAAAATTATATATACATGCAGAATTAATGCATGATCCATTTTTGAGTTGCCACCACCCAAGGTTTATTACTGTAATATATAGTCTTTACTTTCATTTGATTTAAGAATGTATGTTTATGTATTAATGTGTTATAACCATTTATTGTAAATGTGTTTTGACAATAAATAATTCTTCTAATTCTTCTGTTGTAAATGTGTTGAACAAATAAACATTTCGTACTATTATCATAAATGCACATTAAATCTGCTCTCATCTGAATTTAATTATATAACAAGAAAAGGTATGCGTTAAACCCATATCCAGAGATGTTCGATTTATATGTTATAGGTGTATCCCATTTGGTTTAATAGTTTTTTTTTCAATTTGTTTTATTTAAAATTTTATCATATGCTGTAAAGGCAGGGGCGTAGCTAGACTAGTTACAATGTGGATTCACAAAGAACTAGTGGGGTCCGGGTATGCACCCCGGAATATTTTTGAAAACAATGGTGCAATTTGGAGAATTCTAAAGTGGTTTATTTAGAACTGAAATGGACAGTTTATTGATTACAGGGATAGATTGCAATTTTGTTCTTAAAATAATGTGGATTCAGCCGCGTACTCGCGTATAGGCAGCTACGCCCCTGAAAGGGATGCAAATATAGACGATTGTGAAAGGCAAGAAATAATCATCTTGATTATAATATCTCAACTTTGAGAAGAGTACTGTAATAAAAAAAGCAAAGTTTTCGAAGAACATATATATATTGTTTACCAATAAAAATACATTGACCATAGTCAAGTGGTTCTGTGGGGGAAAATGTGAATGTAAGATCGGCAGTTATGGCGTCCTCGGAAAATCAAAGAAAACATACCGACAAGTTACAATTTTTATTGATTTAATTTTACTGTAATTACAATTGTTTCAAAAGATTTGCAATTAAATGTATTTTAAACGTCAAACTAGCATTCATGTGCATAAACCGATTGCTAAGAACTTTATAAATTTTCAGAATTTAAAATAAAAAAAAACAATTAGAAGAAGAGTCTTATTTTGCAAAACAATTGATGAGATTTTTAATTTCTACAATTATTTTCAACAATATAAACTGTTGATGACCTTTATCAAACAATCAATCTATTTTCTCTATAAAGCATGACCAATACACGTTTATTGACGTTCTTTTATTGGTTTTAGATCAAGTTGAATCCAGTTATCATCATAACAAATGTTTATCTATGTTTCATTTAAATTGTTGTCAGCAACGAATAAAACAGCGAAATTTATTGCGTCACGTTTAAGAAATTAAGGTCCGTAACACCGTTTGTGAGCGCTAAAAGACTTAAAGACATTTAAATAATGTGTCATAACTGCTAAAATACATTGTTTGTTTGTTTGTTTGTTTGATGGTGTTTAACGCCACTTTCAGCAATTTTTCAGCTATATCATGGCGTCCAGTTTTTATTGGGGGAGGAAGCCGGAGTACCCGGAGAAAACCCCCGACCTGCGGTAGGAAAACTGGCAATCCTTGTCAATTAAGATTGGAGTCGAGTACACCCTGCCTGCAGTGAGAATCGAACCCGCAATCTCAGTGTTGACAGACCACGTGATCAATAGTAGACGAACTACCTTGACCACTCGGCCACCGAGGCCCCCCTAAAATACATTGAAAAGCACTTCAGAACATCATTAATATATTACTTATATTTAGCACCTAAAGGCAAAATAATTTAAAATGCAGTGCCTTTATTGTACGTAACATATAATGTACGTAATGTTAATGTATGTAACGGTAATTTACGTTACATTACATGTGATGTTATATATTATTTTCCATTACACTATTTATTGTAGAGAGTTTGAGCCAATAAAATTATTTATATTTGTATTTGTATTTGTATTTTAATAATCTCTCATATTACAATACAAAATGGGTTCCTGTTTTAATCCTCCATTTACTTTAATTGAGTTTCCCCGATATGGTTCAACCATATCTTCTCTTGTCTATTAAAGGTATCAAGACCTTTTAATGAAAGAAATCATTATTCATTTTACCATAAATGAAATATCTATTGGTGTCCTGCATCCCTTTAAACAATCACAAACATGTATGGTCGTCCGACCAAGGGCATTAAGTTGTCGGTGTAGGACGTAAAAAAAGTCCGTCATACATGTATGACTTAGCATCTTAAGCAGATTAAAGAAACATACGGCAAATATAAACACAACTTGGTGCTCTGTGGTAAGTTGTGATAAGTTACAAAGCAATAAAAACGAATATAATGTGCTAATTAAATAATATATACAAATAATCACAGCCACAAGTAAAGGATTTTCTGTAAAGGAGTGATTCATTGAGATCAGCAGCAGCTACGACTCCAAAAGCTGCCAATCCAGTTGTTTATGAGACTTAAATTGGCTCAAGTTTGACTGTTGTCAAGCAGCTTATTCCAGAGTGTCGCTCCAGCATACCTCGGTGAATGCAGACCGTAATGTGTTATTCTCACCTTGTGGTATTTACAGTGTTTTAATTTCTGAAAGAGTAAATGTAAAAACATCTTGCAAATCAATGGTAATTTATAATATAGGATTTAAAACATCTCAAATGCCACAGAACGTAGTCTTCCAATATTTAATGTTCGCATAGCAGATTAGTGTGAAACGGTTTCATAATCATTGAAGAAAAATATTCATAAATGAAACTCATCGGCACGTTTTAGTTTTGTGTCGATTTATGAGTATTGTCCTCCAAACAAAAATGCGAAACAATTCAACAAAAAATAATAAATTGTCTACCTTGGCAAATATTTTCTAATTCATGTTAAAACATTTAACTGTCTCGAGACCTTCTTACAGATATAGATTGTTTTTTGTTTGAATATTGTTTAACGTGCAATTTTTCAGCTATATCATGGCGTCCGGTTTTTATTGGGAGATGAAGCCCGAGTACCCAGAGAAAACCCTTGACCTTCGGTAGGAAAACTGTCAATCCTTGTCAATTAAGAATGGAGTCGAGTACACCCTGCCTGCAGTGAGAATCGAACCCGCAATTTTAGTATTGACAGACCACGTGATCAATAGTAGACGAACTACCTTGACCACTCGGCCACCGAGGCCCCATACAGATATAAAGATATACTTTTATGCATCATTTTAGCTTTTTTCTCCTATATATTGCTGGTGCGAGTTATGAAAAATGCTAGCTGTTTGCACAGTTTTGCTTTTTCGTCATACTTTACAGTTTTGCCTGCAATTTATTATATTAGTTTTTCTAATTCTATAGTTCCCTATATATATAGATTGGCCTGGGTCGGTTCATTTAAAAACTTTAATTTATTAAAATGTTTGGAACTCATGTATGTTTTCTGTGATTTTTAAGAGGAATGTAAGATTTTAATTGAACAGGTAAGATGTAATAGATATCACTTAGACCTCAAATTGAATTCGTTAAATTTTGTAAAGTGTTTTATGGTTTGTAAGCATGACATTTAAAGTTATCATAGCTTTGTCTAAAACAAGTAGCAATATTTTCGATTTTCACAAAACATCGAAACATTAAGAAGTGGAAAACCTTTATCCTCCTATAGTAGACCCTAGTTTAAATCACCTAAAAAATCTTATAAAAATAAACTAAACTTTTTCGGCGTTTTCATGGTTTGTAAGCATGACTTTACTACTCATATTAATACTTTATTCTCATTAACATACAAGTTGCAGAGAAATCATCAAACAATATTAATACAACAGTACAAATGTGTGAGCAAATAACAATAAATAGTTAACTAACCAGGAGGGATGAATTTGATAACACAATTCTTATAGATTTCGATATGTTTTCTAGTACACTTACATCTGTTGTACAAAATAGCTGCTTAAATTTTAAAGTATTTTTTACCTTTTATGACAATAATTTGACAAGAGTTTTTTCCTATCGATACCAAAAAAATTACATACTAAAATGTAATGGTAGTCATCACCAATTTCATTAAGGTTACATAAACTGCACAGTCGTTCTATTCTCGGTATTTTGCGCCACCTACCCGTTTCAATGGGCAAACGGTGGGATCCACATCTAAAATTTACAAATATGCAGGTAATAGTGATAAATAATTTTCAAAACCAAAGCTATTTTTAAACATGTTCTTTTGGGCGAGTTGAAAATGTCGGAAGACCAGGTCTTAATTCTACACATTTTTCTATCCATTACGGAAAATAATAATCCTGGAGTATCCAACTGTTTGATAAACCACAGTTATTAAACATAATCTTTATATACATTAACCATTTGCATTCAATACCGTTATTAACAAAATTTGCAAAAAAGTAATTTATAAAGTATTGATGAAATTTTTTACTCATCTGCATTCACTAAAACTTTAACATTCGAAATTTTACTGTTAATGATATGGGAAACCTTACTAGTTCGCCATAAATAATACTATTTGGTGTTTTCTGTCTCAAGTTTAAAATAATTTTACAGAACCTTAAATGTACTCTCTCTAATATATCAATATTTTCAAACCCCCAGATTTCTGAGCCATAGAGTAATATTGGCATGATAACATTAACAAACAAATCTAACTGACATTCGATAGACAAATTCTGCCTTCTACATTTCTATAATAAACTACACATTGCTTTTGTACCCTGTTCTTTTAAATATGGTTAAAAAAAGACCCAACTTTTGCAAAATAATAATCCTAGATATTTATAATCATTGTCAATTTAATTTTTGCATTATTTAAATAATATTTTTCATCTCTTACCTCTAGAAAATATTAAGGTCTTTGTTTATTTTTCAATATTAACGTTAAGTTTTCAATATTCACAATGTTGTGCAAATTTATTGAATATACGCTGCAAATCTTCGCTGGATTCTCACAATAATATTGTATCGTCTGCATATAGAATTAACAAAATTTTAACAAAGATCATTAATTCATTTTCTGCATCATAACCAATAGATTCTTCACCCTTTACATAATTGTGTTCCAAATACGATTGTAAGTCATTTACATTTAAAATATCCAGAACATTCATTATTATGTTTAAAGTATGATTTAACTTCTTCAGACATATTTTGCAAAATTCGTAAAAATCGACCATTTACATTATTTTAAAAAAGTTTTAAAAAATAGCGAATTTCTATGGACAGAGTCAAACGCATTTTCAAAATCGATAAAACCACAGTGAAGTTTTTTTTTCTTTTTTGACCCGTAATAACTCAAATAAAGTACTAGTATACAATGAAAAGATATGATCATTCGTGGAATAACCACTTCTAAACCTGCTTGATTTTGATGTAATAACAAAGATTCCTGTATAAAAGTATTAAGTCTATACTTTTCAATATCGAGGTAAAAATGTTACAACAATGTGGTAGGGTCATAACCTTTTTTAAAACAAGTAGCAATATTTTCAATACCACAAACATCACATACCTTTACCAGTGCAAACCTTTATCCTCTGATAGCAGATAGATCCTAGGTCAATATAAAAACAAGAGAAGATATGGTTGAACCATATCGGGGAAACTCAATTAAAGTAAATGGAGGATTAAAACAGGAACCCATTTTGTATTGTAATATGAGAGATTATTAAAATACAAATACAAATACAAATATAAATAATTTTATTGGCTCAAACTCTCTACAATAAATAGTGTAATGGAAAATAATATATAACATCACATGTAATGTAACGTAAATTACCGTTACATACATTAACATTACGTACATTATATGTTACGTACAATAAAGGCACTGCATTTTAAATTATTTTGCCTTTAGGTGCTAAATATAAGTAATATATTAATGATGTTCTGAAGTGCTTTTCAATGTATTTTAGGGGGGCCTCGGTGGCCGAGTGGTCAAGGTAGTTCGTCTACTATTGATCACGTGGTCTGTCAACACTGAGATTGCGGGTTCGATTCTCACTGCAGGCAGGGTGTACTCGACTCCAATCTTAATTGACAAGGATTGCCAGTTTTCCTACCGCAGGTCGGGGGTTTTCTCCGGGTACTCCGGCTTCCTCCCCCAATAAAAACTGGACGCCATGATATAGCTGAAAAATTGCTGAAAGTGGCGTTAAACACCATCAAACAAACAAACAAACAAACAATGTATTTTAGCAGTTATGACACATTATTTAAATGTCTTTAAGTCTTTTAGCGCTCACAAACGGTGTTACGGACCTTAATTTCTTAAACGTGACGCAATAAATTTCGCTGTTTTATTCGTTGCTGACAACAATTTAAATGAAACATAGATAAACATTTGTTATGATGATAACTGGATTCAACTTGATCTAAAACCAATAAAAGAACGTCAATAAACGTGTATTGGTCATGCTTTATAGAGAAAATAGATTGATTGTTTGATAAAGGTCATCAACAGTTTATATTGTTGAAAATAATTGTAGAAATTAAAAATCTCATCAATTGTTTTGCAAAATAAGACTCTTCTTCTAATTGTTTTTTTTTATTTTAAATTCTGAAAATTTATAAAGTTCTTAGCAATCGGTTTATGCACATGAATGCTAGTTTGACGTTTAAAATACATTTAATTGCAAATCTTTTGAAACAATTGTAATTACAGTAAAATTAAATCAATAAAAATTGTAACTTGTCGGTATGTTTTCTTTGATTTTCCGAGGACGCCATAACTGCCGATCTTACATTCACATTTTCCCCCACAGAACCACTTGACTATGGTCAATGTATTTTTATTGGTAAACAATATATATATGTTCTTCGAAAACTTTGCTTTTTTTATTACAGTACTCTTCTCAAAGTTGAGATATTATAATCAAGATGATTATTTCTTGCCTTTCACAATCGTCTATATTTGCATCCCTTTCTGGGGCGTAGCTGCCTATACGCGAGTACGCGGCTGAATCCACATTATTTTAAGAACAAAATTGCAATCTATCCCTGTAATCAATAAACTGTCCATTTCAGTTCTAAATAAACCACTTTAGAATTCTCCAAATTGCACCATTGTTTTCAAAAATATTCCGGGGTGCATACCCGGACCCCACTAGTTCTTTGTGAATCCACATTGTAACTAGTCTAGCTACGCCCCTGCCTTTACAGCATATGATAAAATTTTAAATAAAACAAATTGAAAAAAAAACTATTAAACCAAATGGGATACACCTATAACATATAAATCGAACATCTCTGGATATGGGTTTAACGCATACCTTTTCTTGTTATATAATTAAATTCAGATGAGAGCAGATTTAATGTGCATTTATGATAATAGTACGAAATGTTTATTTGTTCAACACATTTACAACAGAAGAATTAGAAGAATTATTTATTGTCAAAACACATTTACAATAAATGGTTATAACACATTAATACATAAACATACATTCTTAAATCAAATGAAAGTAAAGACTATATATTACAGTAATAAACCTTGGGTGGTGGCAACTCAAAAATGGATCATGCATTAATTCTGCATGTATATATAATTTTAATCATGAAAGCCTTTCATTATTTCAATATAAATATAAGTGGTTTTTTTTTCAAATTACATACAAATGTAGGGTGACCATAATGATTTAATTTTTTCCTTGACAATTGTTTATGTATTTAATTAAAGCTTTATGTACTATTAAAGAACTGCTATTTAGAATTAAAGGTATTTTGTAGTCAGTTAATGAGTCTAAATTCTTAAAACAACATTTGAGTTTAATAATTAATTCTTTTCTAAAAGTTGTATAAGCCGGACAATGAACAAAGAAATGCATTTCATCTTCAATTGCACCGGTGTCACATTTTGGACATATTCTGTTGTTTTGGGGAATATTTTGATATCGGCCTTTCTCTATTGCTAGAGTGTGGGCACTTATTCTGAATTTACAAATTGTTGTTCTATCTGACCTGGATCTACAGTTATCTACATAGAAAGGTCTCTGGTTTTGTCTGTAAATAGTTTTATAGAAAGACAGCTTTTTACTTTCAGCTATACTGCTGTTCTGAGTTTGTAATGTATGGTCATAGAGTCTTTGTTTAATTGATGTTAATGCAGATTTGATATTTTCAGTATTATTAATTAAATAGCCAAAGCCTAGTTTCTTAACCCACATTTTTATTGTTGTATCAACACGTGATTTACAATAAATGGTTATGACACATAATCACGTGCACATAATGTAATGAATACAACACTAGCCAGCTTGATCGCGTACGAATATATGAACAGAATTATATTTTTATTCAAATGCAAAGAACAAAATTATTACATTTCGCAATACAAAACATACTGTTTTTCACCTGAAAAATAATCAAAACAATATTACAGATAGAAACTACTTACTTCGTTAAATGCAAACATCGAACTATATTATCGCGCAATGCTCAGTAAACCGTACCTGAAATTAGTTATAACGCCACGTGTGATACAATGCAATGATTTGAGTTATGATAAACTAAAATTGTCGGTCATTTTTCATGGTTTGTAAGCATGACTTCATTTACAGTACGATCATAACCTTTTCTAAAAATAAGACTTGGGGAGTTTTTTACGTCAAAGACTACGCCTATAGTTTTGAATCCCCATTTTCTAGACCAGTCGGTAATGTTACCATGGGTCCATTGCATTTTTTTAAGTATTTGTAAGTTTGGTTTTGGGTATGTTCCTGTTTACTAAATATGTTGATCTTGATGTTGGCTGAAATAACAATGAAGTCGCTGATAACTATTGTACTTTATTTGGTCGTGGTCAAGTTTCAAGTGACCACGACTTACTTACTTATGGGGTTTTCTAACGTCCTTGACTACCGTAACTTCCTAGCGACTTACTGTTGTACCCAAAATTTCTTGTCATCAGGTGAGGGTCATCACGGTAAAATACACATATACATATATAAGATATTATATAAAAAACCTGTATGCAGCCTCATGTTCTGGTCAAAAGAACAACTGCCTTCAGCTAATACTCAAATTACATGCAATAAAACTACATGTACAATAATGTTATTGAAAATAAGTCTGGTCTATGTGTATCGTACAAATTGATCAGTGTTATTACTTGTACTATTTCATAAAACTACATTACAACCTTGACAGATAATTTGAGGGTGGGAAAGTATTAAGAATAAAATTTCATGAATACAAACAACAAAAATAATTATAACTTTAGTTTAAAACAAAATAATTAAGAAGAAGTAAAGTGCAAAACTGCACTGTAACATATTGATATTTCATGTCCCCTATACCATATCGCACTCTCATCGGCGAACTGGGACAGTTGACCTTTGTCGTCGTGTATTTGATTACACAGGTCGTCTATCATGATATGGAACGACAACACAATTGATGACCTTGCACCTTGTAGTTCCCCATAAAATGGTATATTTCTTTGTAATTTTTTTTTCCTTGGCTTTTTTCTTGTTTTGGTTCTTGTTTTGGGGCTTATTGGAAAGGAGGATCTTTGAAAAAAATTTTAAAATTAAACATTTGATGAAATATAATGGATTAGGAGTAATTTAGTTTTAATGGAATAATTGCCAATTTCCTGTTTTCAGGGTCTCTCGGACTTCATCCATGAAGATAGGGATGCTTCCAGAGCTTTAAAAAAGTTTGAGGTATTACAGTTTTCTGAATTTTGGATATAGTTTAGAAGAGGTATGGAACTTTCAGACCCCAAAATGGCGTTCCAGAAACGAAGGTGGAATTTTTTTTAATTGACTTTATGTTAATATGTTAATATAAACAAAGAGGGAAAAAGAGCTGTCAACAATTGTGTTTTTGTTCCATATTAAAAAAGAGTAAGGCTGGTAACGCTGCCCAGGGGGACCTAAAACAAGTAGCATTATTTTCAATACTACAAACATCACATATATTTCACAGTGGAAAACATTTGTCCTCTGATAGTAGATCCCAGTTCAAATCATCCATAAAAATTATATAAAAATATAGAAATTTTGGGGCGAAAAAAAATGTGTGTCAATATCAAGCTGATAGAGGACGGCGAAGTGTAGGATCCATTGGCCCGACGAGAATTATCTTCTGCATATGACGTGCTACATATAGCTGATTTACCTGTGGTTCATAGGTGAAACAACAGACACCAGATCAATTTGTCAACGATGAAAACTTACATGGACGTGAGAAAGGTAATTGATCCTTACTTCGAAAATTCTATAAAATCATATGATAATGCTATTTTTTGTTTTGTTGAGTCAAGATGTAAAAAACTTGATAAATAGAAACAACCCGTTGGGCATGATCGTTCAAATAAATAAATAAATACGTGTAGAAAAATTTGATTGTTGATAACTTACATAGGCTAATAGACATGTTTTTTGTTTGTTTGAATAGTGTTTTAACGCCACTTTCACCAATTTTTCAGCTATATCGTGGCGTCCAGTTTTTATTGTGGGATGTTCAATTTACATGGAAAACGGTTGATTATTTTAAAATGAACACGTGGCTCAAGTTAATGCAAAAATGCCAGTGTAGTTGACTATTGATTATTGTCTGGTGACAGCTAGATTGATCATGTTATATAATCACTTACTTCCAATGGACGAAGATATAGAATCAATACCTCCATATTGAGAACATCCGAAAACATTTTACAATATAGAGACTTAATGTTAAAATACATAAACATTAAAATAAAATAAAATTTTGAATGAAACTTTCGACTAGAGTATTTTGTTGATGTTTAATACAATCATTTACATTTAACTATTTGTACTATCAAGGGAATTTAATGATAATAAATAATAAATAACATAGTTTGAAAGGTTATTTGTTATATGTATTAAAATACAGGAATTTATTTTCATGTTTAAATAAACAAATTAATAAAAATATGCAACGATACAAATGACGGTGTTATTTAAAAATTTTGACAAATACTGACCAACGAATGGCCTTAGTCATTGAATGTCAATATAAATAAATGACGTAAACAAGTCATAACATATTGATCTTAAACTTTCTCATTTCCAACTTAACCCAAAATAGTTGCTTCCCAAGTCCGCCAGCCGCGGCGTGCCGTGCTGTTACTTGGCTTTGCTCAAATATTTCAACAAGATGTAATCAAATTACCAAGGTGACAAATTCATTACGCCAGACGCGCGTTTCGTCTACTTAAAACTCATCAGTGGCGTTAAACTCTTAATGCTAATGAAGTATTTTTTCATTCGGTGATGGAATAATATAAGTCCACTGGGATCGTGTAAAAACACAATACAGGTAGTTCAAAATATAATATAAAAGTCTAAAGAGTCTACCAACCAGTAGGCTTATTAAGTATCGGATCGACAAACATGACGATACAGCAAAAACAAAAAATAATATACAAGTCTAGAAGATTATGCAACGATATAAATGACGGTGTTTCTTGTCAAAAATGTAGACAAAGACTGACCAACGAATGGCCTTGGTCATTGAATGTCAATATAAATAAATGACGTAAACAAGTCATAACATATTGATCTTAAACTTTCTCATTTCAAACTTAACCCAAAATAGTTGCTTCCCAAGTCCGCCAGCCGCGGACGTGCCGTGCTGTTACTTGGCTTTGCTCAAATATTCCAACAAGATGTAATCAAAATTACCAAGGAGACAAATTCATTACGCCAGACGCGCGTTTCGTATTTCATCAGTGGCGTTTAACTCTATAAATGCTAATAAAGTATTTTTTTCATTCGGTGATGGAATAATATAAGTCCACTGGGATCGTGTAAAAACACAATACAGGTAGTTCAAAATATTATATAAAAGTCTAAAGAGTCTACCAACCAGTAAGCTTATTAAGTATCGGATCGACAAACATGACGATACAGCATAAACAAAAAAATAATATACAAGTCTAGAAGATTATGCAACGATACAAATGACGGTGTTTCTTGTCAAAAATGTAGACAAAGACTGACCAACGAATGGCCTTTGTCATTGAATGTCAATATAAATAAATGACGTAAACAAGTCATAACATATTGATCTTTAACTGTCTCATTTCCAACTTAACTCAAAATTGTTGCTTCCCAAGTCCGCCAGCCGCGTTTGTGAATTGTCGCTGACTGGGTAAAACACCAGCCGTAAGGTATACAAAATTCTTCATTCCAGGATCATGGAATAATACTGTTTAAACATAACCCAAATCAAAATAATGATTTTCATTTTTCACTTCTGCTCCAACTAGAATAACTTAAACACTATTTATCAACTATCTGGATATATCAGCTAGGCCATTAATTCAAATTGTTTGTCCAGAAACTCTTTGTTATTCCATACGGGTGTGGTAAAATAACTTCACCACATGTTAACTTTTCAATTTAACACACAGCATCTCCATTGCTATTTTTTTCACATAACGAGACAGTGCAACAGCATTAAATTTAAAAGGATCCATTCTTAATAAAATGTATAAATTCAACAAAAATGAATGTTTTGTTTACTATTCCTACATACACTAACATGTGGTTACTGATAATGTTTTGCTTGCAGAGATGCACGTGTATAGATAAGAAATTGAAGGTTAGCTATATTTAGCTATTTGGAAAATTATCTATTTATTGATTTAATAAAATGGTTGCTTATCGTCTATTGAGCAGTATTTTATCTATATTCAGGATGGGCACAAGTTAGCCAAGAATAGATCGATTCTGAAAATGAGATTTTTCACTTGGACGATCTCTAAACACTTCGGTTTATTGTCTGAAAATCCTCTGAATTGATGCGAGTATCAAAAGCGAGGACTCTGAACAGATATCTAATGGGCTGACGAGAGACGGTAAATTTCCCAAGCTGCTAGGCGAGGCAAATTTCATCTCGGGACTGGTATTTTTGCATATACCCTTTCCAGCCTATTGTATTAGATATCTGTTTAATCACACATAATATTTAACTGAGACATGTAATAAACAAAGACCAATAAATTTAAATTTCATCAAAATGCATGGTAAAATTAAGCCTTTACCTTGCCTTGTGTGCCTTATTTATCTTGGTGGCCGCCAGCAGCCGTTCCAACATCTTCCGTGTATTTATTTTCGAAATACCTTTAATCAAATATTGATTTTCATTTACTGTTACGTTCGACGGTAAGCCACGTGAGTTCCGAATGAAATTTTGGCGCACGACGGGAAGAAATTGTATATAAAGGGTAAAAAGTGTATATACAGGGTAACCGTCCGACCAAGGGCATTAAGTTGTCGGTGTAGGACGTAAAAAACTCCCCAAGACAAGATATACAGGGTAATAAGTGTATATAACTTTTTGTATTTCCCCCGGCGAGGACAAAAATTTGTCACTATTCATCCGTATCATTCAGTCAGTTAAAGTATACAAGAAATACCACGACAATGAATAAATCAGAATCCAGGATTTTTTTATAAAGTGTATATAACACAAACGGTGTGTTCAGGTTTCTCCAACATTTGATATCTCAGGTAAAAAGTATGTTGGAGAAACGTGAATAGGAAGTAGGCAAACTTAATTAATGTTACCTGTACTTCAGACTACAGTAAAACATGTATAAACGAATCTTTGGGTAGTAATAAGTAAAGAATATAGAATATTATATATATTTAATTGAATTACAGTACAGAGTAACAGGCCTGTTCATATAACAAATTAAACATTACAGTACAAATTAACAAGCATTTATTAAAGTAATAAGTAAAGTAAAGAATACAGAATATTATACAAATTTAATTGAATTACAGTACTAAGTAACAGGTAAAAATAATATATTTGTTAAACATTATAAAAGAACTTTGTTTTTATTTATTAAACATAGCTAAACAAAATTTAACTTACATAAATTTACTGGCGGAGTTCAAGGTGAAGGCAGAAGGTAGCTTGGTCGGCGTTCTGATTTCATTTGGAATATTTTGAAGTGGGACTTAATATTAGTCCTATACTTAACAACTGAATCAAAAGTATTTATAAAAATTGAACACAGAAAATTGTTTTGTACCAAATATAAATGGTATATAGTTAATACAACAAGTTCTTACACAGCAACACATATTTTATTTATGAAAATAACAAGTAGATATCGCATTTAAAAGTGATGATGGTTCTGAATCTATATAATATGTAGAATGCCAACATTTTGAAAGATCATTGTAAGCTCTCTTCAGTAATGATTAATGGGTCCCCCAAACAGGGTAATGAATTAACTGTAAAGGTTAAATTGTGTAGTATTGTACTAAATATGGTAATGAATTATATTGATTGAATATATGCATTGTGAATTTAAAAATTCTCTTTTCAGTCAATAATATTTAGCAACAATATAAATTTTAAAACAAATTTTAAGAAATATTTGGTATAAAAATACAATAAATAATAAATAGATTTTTGTGTATTTTTAAGAGAGATTCTTCTATCTTTGTTGAATATATTTTTATTATTTTATTTTATCATCATTCATTCATTCAAAATATAACAAAACTAATCAACCCAAAACCCCAAAAGTTCCATTGTTTAAAGACTATTATACAGATAAAATCCCAATCTCATTTGGCAAAAAAAAATTAAAACAACAAACAATAAAATTATATTATACTATCTTGTCTAATATTATGGCATCCTCCCAAGTTTGTGAGGATGATATTATGATTCATGTAATAAACAAATTATAAAAACAATTGAAAATAATCCCAAAAAATCAACAATTTTGTTGTAAAAGTACCATTGTATTAAGGAATATTTAACTTTTTTTAAAAGTTATTCACCTTAAAAATAAATCCCATTTAAACCAATATGAAACTTAAGATCTTGTACTGAATGATATGAGATCACCGTTCTCAGTTTTTACCTGTTTTTAAAATATCAGTTTCACAGATGATTCAGATACACTGAATGAAGCGGTGGAAATTACGGACAGATGTGTGAAAAAAAATGCTGTACTTTTTAATTTGTTAAATTCTTAGATACAACAAAAGATACTTAATTCTGAAACAAGACAATGTTAGCAAGTTTCATTTGTTTCATTCGTCGGCCATTATATGGGAGGAAAAAGGTCGAAAAGAAAAAGATCTTCAACGTCTAGTCAAAAGTCGTACTCCCACCCATAAGATTCAGGACAAAAAGTGACTTCGAGTCAACTAACAAATTCACAACCGCCAGGTACTCACAACACTAAACAAGCAGTGAGTAAATATCTAATGTCATATTTTTAAAAGACCAACTCCATATTTTGTAAATGCTCACGTATCACGGAACACTACATGTATTACTGATCAAATACCACAAAGTTTAAATGTTTGTTAACTGTGACCATCTCAAAATCCAAAGAAAAGGGGGAATCTTTTCTATTAGAGTGTTTTTGGCATTTTTACATGTCTATTTACTGTTGGTTTTTTTTAAATATACTAACTAACTGTTAACTGTTTTTCAACCCTTAGCTGTACTTGTTATCTTAAAAATGGACATTGTTGTTAACTGTCAAATGAAAATAAAAACCATATTTACTGTTCTCTGTTGCTGCTATTCCCTCTAAATTTCTCAATTCAGCTGTTATCTGTTTTTTCGATTTTGTGAATTCATTGTTTTCTGCTTTTCATGTAAATTTCTGTTATATGTTATTATTTTAAATTTACTGTTATCGGTTTTGGGGATAAATAAAAAATAGTTAACATGTTAATGGACCCCTCCTCCCCCATAAAAGACCGATACTAAACTACACGAGTACTAGTACTTAAAATATAAATGAGATACTACGCCACATATACTGGAAACTTCCTATGAATGACTCGGTTCAAATATCAGATACTCAAATACCGCCTATACATATTCAGCATATCCTGTGGATTTAAAAGTAAATTACTGATTCCAGAATGTGTTAACCTTATTATGTGATATTATTTGTATGTCGAAAAATCAAAAATAGATGGTTTAAATGTATACTACAACTTTATATAGTTTAGATAAGAATGATAAACTTTTGGTAAAACATGTTGAAAAGCACAGACAAACTAAGTGGAATTTGCTATAGACATTTATAACCTTCATGGTACTCAAAACTTTCAAAGTCAATTATCTCTGAGGCTGGAGATGGATACATTTTGGACGGTCAACATATTCTTAATAATCAGACTGTACTGAACGAACGGTTTCTTTGAAAGTATTAAATGAGATCCCTGTCTCCTGTTTGATTACAACCCAAGTAAAAAAAATTCACTGGCATACGCAACAACGGGGAATAAAACAAGTCAATGCAAAAAGTATTAAAAAAAAACCAAGAAACATACTAGAAATTTAAAAAAAAACTAGAAAAAAACACGTTGCAATTCTCATAATTGATAACCCTGCTCCCCTATGTCTAGAATGGTAATGTCTAGGGCTTTGCTATTGGAAACTCCAAAAATTATTCAAAGTGTAAAATATCAGGTGCACAATAGCACCATGTCACAAAGGATTCAGCAAATGTTTCATCAAATTCCCTTTTAGTAGTGCCAGTAGTTGTGGATTAGTGGTATATAACCTGCGTCAAAGAATGGCAAGTCTATGTTTCGCTATGTGAAATCCTAAGTATCATTCCAATCAAAATATAAAATATCAAGTGTACAATGGCACTATGTGACTAAGATTTTATTAAAAATTCATCAAAATCCATTCAGTGCTGATGTTGAAGGGGAGAATAATAGATGGGTACCACAAAGAGTAACGAATGGAAAGACAGACACTACCATCACTATATACGGTATCCCCATTTTCAAGTGGGGCATAAAATACAATCACAATTAATAAATGCTTTAGGACCGACTTAGAAAAGGCGGTTTGTATACTGCTACATATATCTCCCTATAAATATATATGATGAAATACGCTTTTAAAAGATTAAAATCTTAAATTCTTTGTATATAAGACTCGGGGGCTACAGTGGCCACTGAAAATTAACACAAAAGGTAGAGTTATTTCATGACATAATTGATTATGTATGTATGATTGATTGATTGATTAATGGTGTTTAACGCCCGAGCAGCAATGTATGTATGATATGTCGATGTACAGATTTTGGAGAAATCGGCACAGCGCCATCTATAAAGATTGTTAAGGTTGGGAGAAAAGCAACCTTCCCAAAAATAATTTAAACGGACTGATAACACAATGTCTTGATCATTTTATTCAAAATTTGTCCAGTAGCATTTCACAGCCGCTTGTGGGGTGAGGCTTACCTAAAACTTAAATCAGAATTTGGACAAAAGAAATACTTGACTCAGTTCAGCAATAATAACCGATCTACACTCAGTAAATTACTGTGCTCAAACCTTAAATTTATATACATGGTACACCTTCGCTAAGGATTTTATATCTTATGATAAGCTGCTCCAACAACTTATAAGTTGTAATATTAAAACTAAACTGAAAACTTTACAATCAAATTCAAAAAACCTTTTTAATAAATGGTATCAGAATATTCAGAACTATAACTTGATTTACTAAATTAAAATAATAAAACATACCATCCTCACATGTGTCTACGAAACCCTGACAAACTTAGCTGGGAAATTCGCGGGCTATAAGATTTTCATATGACGGAAAACCTTCAAAATATTAACTAATGAAATTGAATGAAAGAAGCAGGTGTTTGGCAGTAGACATTCTTACTCATTCTTGAGTGGGAAGAAAACGTAACGCAACTAATAAATAACGCGGTATTAACAAACTATTAACACTACTGTACAAAATACACTGATTTTCACATAGTCTTTGCAACATATCCGTTTGGTTTATTTACAATCGTCATCGGGATATCTTTTAACCTATTCGTGAATGAAAGCAAGCGTTTGATTGGCTACATTCAGGTATGATGTAACCAATCAAAATTGTGACTTCTAGCCCGGGAATTTCCTAGCTAAGTTTTTTCAGGGTTTCGTGGACACGTGAAGACACAGAAACCCTGACTTGTGAGGATGAAAACATACTTATATAAAAGCATCAAAGAAGATTTAAATAGAGAATTCTATCTTTTATTTAAAGATTTTGAATCTAGAAGGGTCCTTACAAAAATCAGAATGTGTGACCATAATCTAGCCATAGAAAAGTGCAGATACTTAAAAGTTCCCAGAGAGCAAAGACTATGTGTTGTTTGCAATGTGGTAGAGGACGAGGCTCATTTTCTGCTACATTGCAAGACATACGAGTCTTTGCGAAAAACTTTACTCGAAGAATTTTTTGAAGATACTGATCAATACGAACAACATAGTGACATTCAAAAATTAAAAATACTTCTAAATCCAAATAGCTATAAACAAGTTAATGTTATAAGTTCCTATTTAAAACAATCATTAGTATTGAGGATCGGGGACTCTTAATTAAATACTTGCCAAGAAAATACATACATTGTTCATGTAAAATACAATGTTTTATATGTTAATTGCGTATTTCTACTGTTATATTGTTTAATTATTTATTTTTGTCACAAACTCTGTTTAGATGTTTATATGACAATAAAATTTGAATTGATAAAAAAAATTGAAAAATTTTACTTCCCGTTGAGATGGACAGAACTCACGTTGGAAAACCAAGTATGTCAAATATATAACAGTAAACAAATCGGAAATGAGTTTCATTTACTTTTTCAAATGTGATCCCGAATAAGTCAAAAACCTTAGAACAAAATATATATCTAGTTATTATGCCCAATACCCTTCAATCAATAACACGATTGGTTTATTCACCTTATGCAATACAAATGTAATTCATAATGTATGCGAGGCCTCGGTGGCCGAGTGGTTACAGTAGTTCGTCAAATCTCACTTCAAGCAGGGTGCACTCAACTAGGAGTGCCAGTTTTCCTACCGAAGGTCGGGGCCGTACTCGTGGTACTTTGAACCCCCCCCCCCCCGCTAAATAAAAACTGGATGCCATGATATAGCTGAAAAAAATTGCTGTATATGGCGTTAAAAACCATTCAAACAATCAAACCAAACACAATGTATGCTGCTTTGTCAGACAACTTGAAAAACTATTGTAAACATGTTATTTAATTTCATTATGATCATTATACCGTATAAAGTGCTTTTTTCGCGGTGATTTAATTTTCGCTATATTTCGTTTCAAATGATATTGGGATATAGGATATTCACCTATTTTTTTCATGGTATGCAGGATATTTGAGGCAAAACTTACCGGGATATGGGATATTTAAATTCATTTTATTTACAGGCATATTGGATATTGGAAAACACTTTTTCGGATACGGGATATTTGATGAAATATTTTAAGGAGATAAGGACCCCCCCCCAAAAAAAAAGACAAGCCCCCTTCATGGATCTGCTAGTGGTTAGAACTTATCAACAACATCTTTAATATAAACTTTTGAACGTAGGTGTATTAAAATAGACGGTTAAATGCACATTTCCTTGTTTCCATCAATAGCAAATCTTGATTTTTAAATTATAAAATATTTCCGGCGTATTGTAAATTGCAGTGCAAATAAGACATAGCGGTAATGTTATCTCAGACTTCATTTTTGGTCATATAATTAGATCGATCCGTTACGTCTTTTTGCTTATTTACATTAAGTGCAACCCTTAGCTGCAGTCAATTTTAAAATAGCCTTTAATTATTTGTGATCATTTTCAAAAGCCTGAGCTAAGAAAATTTGAAAACATGTACTGCTTACTTGTATTTTCATTTTGATAACTAATAAGTGACTTAAAATAGATGCCTTCTAATGCAGTAGAGAAAATACTTAAAAAGGCACGCATAGTTGACAAACCGAATGACTAAGAATTGAAAAGAAAGCTCAAAAGAACTGGAAAATTCTGAAGATAGCCGAAGACTTGGGTTCAGTTTTCATAGACATGTATAAAAACGCAAATAATTTTACATTTCTGTAGGCGTAGACAAAAGGTGCATTTGATGGATTTCATTGGACCAGAGTCAACATAAAAAATTGCAATATAACTAAAAATTTATGACATTGTCGCAAAATGTAACATTACTTTTAGAAGGTGCCCTGCAACTATAAATAGGAATATACAAAAGACTACGAAAACGAGTTTTAACGTAAAAAAAGAAGATTTTGGTAGTGTTAAATATTAATATATAGCGTTATTACATCCTCAAAAGTCAGGGTTTCTGTGTCCTAATGTGTGGACACATGTGGACCAAGAAACCCTGACTTGTGAGGATGGCATTATTAATTCATTGGCGTTTTTTTTCAATAATTAAGTTGGAAAAACACATTTTCAAACGCGAAAATTTTCTAACAAAGATAAGATAAGATATTCTTAATTCCTAATAATAGTGGCCTTTATATGGCATAACATACATGTATATGACACTCAATTGCACACAACATTACAATGCAAAACAAATACAGTATTCTATCGGGGTTTCGGTTTCGTTTAAACAAAGCACCACTAAAACCAGGCCTTAATTGATAGAAACTATATAATTTTGAGGATTTCTTTTTCAATGTAAAATTTAAAAAAAAAATACATTCATCAATATCAATTTCAAATTAAAATGATACAATTTTTAAAGTAAAAATAAATTTTCCCATGTTCATGGCTTCTTTGGCAATGGGACATACATAACCCATATAGTGTCGCTAGGCGTAAAACACCACACCCACTCACTCTTTTTCAAGGAAAAAAGTTTTCGTTTGCTTTTTAATAAAAACATGTTAAAGCAGTGGTGAATCTAAAAGGGGCTGTTGTTCGGGGAAAGGAATACCTTTTCCTGATTCACTTTGTAATTTACGTGCAGATTTTCCCCAATGTATGATTTGATGCATTTATGTACTAGCTGCTTAACCTTTCCCAGGCATGGCTGTATCATTCTGCCCAAATGTTAATTTTTATGCTGTGCTGATTTACATGCCAGATTGCCGAATTCCAAATTGCCGACTCCCAATTTGCCGAGTCCATTTTGCCGATTCCCAAATTGCCGAATAAAACAAATTTATGCTATCAAGCGGTTACAGTATATTGGTATATACTTGGTATATTCATACACACATTTCATTCTAAGACCAGTTGTACATGTTGTACAAGTTCCTGTCCTTAAACTTTATCTGTATGTCTGTCTGTCCGTTCTTCCTTCTTACCGTCGTTCGCTAGTCCGTCCAAAAATTTTTGTGAACGGTATAGCTTGAAAACTATAAAGGATACCAATGATTTGAAGTTTTAGACAATGATTTTGTATCATGCCAATTTATCAAATGATTTAAAATCTGCAAAAAAGAAAAGAAAAAAACAAACAAACAAACAAAAACAAACTAGAAAAAAAATAAAACTCATTACTATCCTTCGTCAGAGGAGCAATGCATTATCGCTGCTTAAATGGGGAGTGTAGAAATTAGTTTTCGGGTCGTAACTTGTGATATCGGGATCAATACATGTAAGTCAAAGTTCAAAACAACAACGAAACATGCCCAAGTTGAATTTGCAAAATACAATATTTATTTTAATAGTATATATGATTACTAACTTACCATGCATTCCAGTTATAAAACTGAACTGGTCATACGTTTACGCATGCATAAATATGGCACCAAACTTGTTTTGATAATGTTACCTAACGGTTTTATTGAAGTGACAATTAATATCACATGATACCTATATAAAAATATCAGACAGTCATGTTAATAAGTTCGAAATATCTATCTATTTATTCATTTTTCCGTTTTCCGTTCCGTTTTCCGTTTTCTTTCCGCGTTCCGTTTCCGCGTTGTAGTAACACCCCTAGTCTCGATCACCCAGACGCATATATAATAGCGTCTGGAATCACCTTATTTTAATTTCGCTACCAATAGGTGGAGACAAACAATGATTCTATTTTTAGAGCCCTATTTTTAAACCAGGAAAACCATGCAAACATATCTATACTTATAATATGACGTCACAGTAAGATTCACTCTTGATTATGCATAACAATAATATTTTTTTAATTAATTGATAAAGTAATATTTTATAAAAATATTCAAATGTAAACTTTGGTACAATTTGTTGTACACTTCTTGATATAAACGGAAGTAATTTTTTAGACAATAAAAATATCATCCAATCAAAAATTACGCCCAGTTTTGGGCGTAATGATAACGAGTTTAATATAGAGCTGAATCCAGACGCACAAATGTAATTAAGCGTCTGGATGATCGAGACTATAACACCCCTTACAAATGATGTATTGATGGTACCGTTACAGCGAATAATGACTCATTATGAGGATGTGGATAACAGATGATGACTGAACTTGTGTAACTGCGAATTCTCCCAGTGTTGAATGATATGGAAAGTGGGAAGAAATGAAAAAATATGAAGAAAATATGAATATAAAATGTATAGTTGTGTAAAAGTCTGCAAAATTTTGTTTATTTAAAAATTCAACAAAAAAGTTAAATAAAAAATCTCACCATGCTTACACATTGGCAATTTAGATGAATGTAATGACATTAATTGAAAAAAGCACTCTTGATCAAGGAACCTATAAATCATTTAGTTAGTTATACTAGTCCCAGCTTGATCCAAACAGTGTTTTGTAGACCTAACCCAATGAATGTGGAAAAGGCAAAAAAATGCTTTAGCAACATGTGATATATAGTTAAACGTTATCTATAAGTTCCACATCATTATGATACATAGTACCAAATCCAAAGTTGTATTTATGCTATATTTACTATTATCGACATCACGTGTCTTGTATGACGTATTTTTGTCAGCCATATTGGATTTTCCACTCAATAGAAAACATAGGGACGCTTTACATAAACGCCGATATCTTGTTAAATAAATAAAATATGTACGTTTTGCACATTGTTCCAGGTTCCACAGTCTCTTATCTTTTAAATGATGTACATTTTATCAGTTAAATTACTTGCAAAATACTCCCCAATTCGGTTGAAAAAAAGCCTTACTTTTTGCCTTCTGGTTACATTGTTTCAATGCAAAATAGTCCATTTTGCATAACTTCTGACGTGAATTGCATATGTTTTTCACAAATGTACACAAAGTAGACACATTTAGGTTTTTAATTTCACATTTTAAACACTTTAATTGCGGATCTTCATACTTCCAATTTCATTTAAAATTCGCAGATTTTACCATTTTTAACATGGTAGATACATCTGCGTTCAGACAGGGGACAGGGTTGTGTGACATTTTTATGGTCCAATTATATCTCCGAAATTTGTAACATTTTTAAATAACAAGTAAATATTTTAACAATTAAATAAAATATATTTAAGAATACTTGACTTACAAAGTACTGTCATTAGATAGAGCAGAATTAACATGCAATTGCTTAGTCTTTTCATTGAAAATGTGGTTATGAACTTTGTGCTAAACATTTATAAAGTATTTCTATAAAAGTTAATTACAAAAATATCATCATTTTTTGCCGCAATTTTCTCATCCGTAAAGGTAACCAAAATGCAAGTTTTAAGGAATGAAGTTGTTCAATAAACATCATGTATACAAGTTTATGACAGTACAAGCGTTTTCTGAAGACACAGCATGAGTTATATTTCAATGTTCGAAATAACAAATATGTGACATAACCATAATTCATTGAAAATTTTACTTGATTTATTAGATTATAAGTTATAGTAATTGTTTTTGAGAAAAAAAATAATGCTGCCACGAGGAAAAAACAATAAACGAGAAATTGACTCCATTAATGATAAAAATATAAATACATATTTAAAAAAATGAAAAAATTGTCTAATATAAATAATATAATAAAATTCATACAAGTGTTATTAATAATAGAAGTTTAATATATTCTAAAATTGTGCTTTTGATAAAAGTTTAGAAAGTTTAAAAAAGTTTGATACACAACAGTCGTTCATTGCAAAAAAAAACAGAGTTATCGAACCTAATTATGACAGTAATAGTTGCATAGTAACACTAATGATGTCGAATATTTTTTCGAGCTCCTGGAAAAATGATAAATTCAAATGGAATATGATAAGTTATTGAAGAATTCTACAAAACTATGTAGTGAAATATTTGTATATGTAAGAATATGATAATCCCTGTCTTCATGATTAAGTACGAGCGGTAGCGAGTACTAATCATGAAGACAGGGATTATCATATTCTTACAAACTTAGACCATTGTAAAGTGGTGAAGAGATATTTAATTACATGATTACAATTTATGAATGACTACAATTTACCAATTATCAGACTGTTATATATAAGGACCAGAATGTGTTAATAGTTTATACAGTTCATCATGGACTTCGATTTAGGTGATTACTTTTTGAAAGGAGAAGTAACAGAGGATGATTTACTGCTTTTACCAACACAGGAGCTGATAACAGGTAGGTTGATTCAAATAATTAAAATAACATATTTTCTATTCAATAGGTAAAGAAGTCCAAGGAGTCTGAATTGCTCATGTGAATTAAAATTTAAATTTAATATAATATTGATACCTATTTTTATATGCTAACCATTTTGCAAAATATAACTCATATATGCAGGTAAAATATATATGCAATGTTTATATTTCAGCCGTGAAACCTAGACAATTTTCTGCTCCCATTTCAACAGAAGATATTCAGAAAAAAATTGAGAATTCAATTCCAAAGTCAAGGAGAAAAAACAACCGATGGGCGTTGTCTGTTTGGGTTGCTTGGTCTTTTGAGCGGAATTTGTATCCAGCTAAGCTTAACGATGGTGGGCAAGAGATACCAGTGATCCTAACCTTTTGACGAATGAACTACAATTAAATAATTGTATGGCACAATTCATACAAGAGTGTAGAAGACAAGATGGGACTCCTTACCCCCCAAATACTCTGGTGCAAATTTCCTCAGCATTACAAAGGTAAATTTGTTATTTTAGAATAGGCATATAAATAAAATATAAATAATATTAAATAAAAATAAAAACTACAAAAAACAAATTATAACAACAACAAACAAAGGAACTAGACAAAGTCGATCTAGCGATCACTGATACCCCGGCTTTTGTAAAAATTGCTAACGTTTTGAGTGGACTGTGACCTTGAAATTTGACGGATTTCCCCCAAATCAATAGGCTTCTTACCAACCTGATATATAACAATATCTTAAAGTTTCATTTAAATCGGATACAAACTTTTTGAATTATCATCCATAAACCAAATGTTGACGGACGGACGGACGGACATGAGGACCACTATATACCCCCGACTCTGTCCAGCGGGGGTATAAAAAACAAAAACATAAATTTAAAACAAACAAATTAACAATATACATTTATTAACAGATATCTGAGAATCGACTGCAAACGTGCGGATGTAAACTTTTTCCAAAAGGATGACCCCCTATTTGCCTTTTTCCGAAAAAGTCTAGATAGCAGAATGAAGGAACTAACCAATCAGGGTATTGGAACAGATATCAAACGTGCAGACCCCGTTCTTCCGACTGATGAAGCACAGTTGTGGGATTCTGGTGTTTTTAATACAGAGACTGCTTCTGGATTAAGTAATATTGTGTTTTTCTATAACTGCAAATTGTTCGGGTTCAGAGGTATGGATGAGCACAAAGTTCTTGATGCATCCCAGTTTACTATATCAATCGACTCATGTGGTGCTAAATTTCTCAATTATACTGGACGATTATGTAAAAACGTTCAAGGTGGTCTCCATAACAGAAGTGTTGATGTTAAGAGAATTTCTCAAAAAAGTGATCCAACAAACCCAAGATGTGTAGTTAAAATTTATGATAAGTATTTATTGCTAATTCCGAGACAAGGAAGGTTTTATAGGAAACCGCTTCCACATTGCTCTTTTGATGGACAGCCTAGATTTAGTACGCAGCCTATCGGCATAAATACTTTGCAGTCTAAAATGAAAGAGCTTTTTCAAAATGCTGGCATTGATGTTAATAATAGGCGGATAACAAATCATTCCGGTAAAGTAACTTGTGCCACAACTCTTTTCAATGCTGGGTATGATGACCTTGTAGTCAAATCAAGAAGTGGACATCGTTCAAACGCTTTAGATGTTTACAAACGCCCTCTTGAGTCTATGTCTGAAAATGTAAGCAATACGCTGCAACCACCGAAACCACAAGATTATGACCAAAAACAACCACAATTAAGTACAAAGGAAAACACTGAACCAACTGTAAACACTGTCAAGAAAGAGTCAAATGATGATGATGTTCTTACTATTACAGTGCCTAATTCTGTTTCAAAAGTTGTTATTTATAAAAATGGAAAAAGATTGCTTTAGAGTTATGAAAATAAATAAACTATTAATGTGTACAATTTATATGTTATTCAAAATGTGTCTTATTTATTAATTGAGCCAAATTATGCCCTAGGCAATTATTGTCTAGTCCCTTATAATTTAAAACAAAATTTAATCCTTTATGAAGACCATGAAAATGTCATGGTCTTCACAAATAAGACGTACAAAATTAGACGTTTTCATTAGACGAATTTGAAATTAAAAATGAAATTGATTCAGACATGACAAACGAGTTTTTAAATCGTAATCGTTCAATTACGAAAGATGACATACCCAAGGCCGTGAATAAGGCTCAGAGTGGTAAATCCCCCGGAGAAGACCAAATTATTAATGAATATATTGTATTGATAGAATGATAAATGTATATGTTAATATGTTTAATCTGATTTTTGATACTGGTACACTTCCAACATTATACCTGTATATAAAAACACGGGAGATAAATTTGAAGCTAAAAATTATAGTCCTATAACTCTCTTGTCATGTCATGGTAAGATTTTTACGCCAATTCTTAATGAAAGATTAAGTGAATATTTAGAAAACTTCTGTATCCTAAACAAAAACCAAGCCGGTTTCCGTGAAGAATATTCTATTATAGATCATATTTTTACATTATATACTATTTTTGAACTTGTCTCTGTAAAGAAGAAAAAATTACATTGTGCATTTATAGATTTTGAGAAAGCGTTTGATTTTGTACACAGAAATTCATTATTTTTTAAACTTGTTTCAAACAGCGTGAATGGTAAATTTCTACGCATTGTTCAAAACAGGTATTATGATTCGAAGTCTAAGGTTAGGCACAACAATCAGGCGTCTGATTTGTTTGCTTGTGAGATAGGAGTGAGACAAGGAGAAAACCTTTCTCCTTTACTTGTCTCTCTCTTTTTAAATGATTTACAAAGCTATCTTGAAAATTCAAATATTACATGTCTTTATTGCATAAACAGAGACATGGAGATAGAGTTAGAACAATATTTTAAGATATTCATCTTATTGTATGCCGATGATACAGTCTTACTAGCAGACAATAGTCAAGATTTACAACTTTTGTTAAACCATTTTTCAGATTATTGTAAAAATGGAAACTTAAGATAAATACTAGTAAAACAAGTTTTAATATTTTCTAAGGGAAGATTGCCAAATGTTAAGATCTTCATTGAAAATAAAGATATTGAAATTGTTAAAAATTATAAGTATATATGTATATATTTTGAAGAAGTGGTTCTTTTTTCAGCACTAGGCAATATTTGGAAAAGAAAGCTTTAGAGCAATGTATAGTGTTATAAAGAAATGTAGATTGAATAATTTATCTATAAAATGTCAATTAGAAATGTTTTATAAAATTGCAGTACCAATACTCACATATGGATCCGAAATATGGGGTTTTAAAAATATTGACGTCTTAGAACTGGGTCGACATCCTTTATCAGTTACAATAAAAATATTGGTCGTCTTATCCACGGTAAAGAAAATAAGTTATCTTCAGTACTTCATAAGCCTTTATACATTAATTTTAACCATTATGGTTTTACTAGTAAATGGATGACTTTTTTGAAAAACATTTTTGATCATTCCGGAATGTCAAACATTTGGCAATACCAAAATGCTGATATTGAAAACTGGCTAATTAATACCATTGAATCAAGATTAAAAGGCCAATTTTACAAGAATGGTCTTCGTGTATAAATAATTCCTCAAAAGGCTTAAGTTATAGAATATTTTTAAGTGGTTCTCTCGACGTAGGTGCTGAATATCACTATATAATGATTTGTAACTTTTTTAAATTAGAGAGAAATAATATATATACCTCAATACTGTAACCACGGGGGGGGGGGGGGGGTAACTAAAGACTTTTAGGTACAGGTCTGCGGACGGAGATTTGAAAACCCACCCTATTCATATATTTTCGGATGTTTTAAACGGGACCCAATCATATATTGAATTATTAAATCAGACCTATTCATATATTTTATTACTGCACATCCCCATTGACAAAATAGTACATTCACTACCAAAATGATCAAGCGATGTTATAAATGGAACACTTTGTTCGTAAAATAACTGTGGTTTACATAGGCTTAAAAAGCTACCCATTCATATATTTTGGAGATGTAAAAAAGTGACCCATTCGGGCCGCACATCCGTATTACCCTATATATACCAAGTTACCCCCCCCCCCCCCACAATGTAGTGGAATTAGAAAAATTGTGTAGATTTAATAAAGTTATAAATGTGAAAGCCTACCCTCCTGGTTAATGTATTAACATATGTAATTAACACATGTGCACCTAATTTATATTGTTATCATTTATTTGTATATTATCTTCTCTGTAACTATGTATTATGGTTTATGAGAATAAACTTCACATAGTAACACTAGTTAATTAGATTACTAATACTACCTATAGGAAACCGGCCGCCATCTAATAATGTATCACTATAATAAAATCTTCGTATAAGATATGAAGCGATACTATTACATGACCAAGGGATCTATTGATAACTTTTACAAAAACGTAAATAAAATTCTTGTGGTATTTCATTATATAATTAAAGGGTGTTTCATTCTTTACAATAAAAAAGCACTTAAAATGATAACGTCTGGTTCATTGATTTGTGCGCCGTTGGTTGTTTACTAATTTATTGACGTTGGAGTGAGCTGATATTCGAAACGTCACACTTACATGAGAAAAACATTATATTCATAAATGATATTAAAAAAAATAATGTGTCTTTTTTTTTTACAAAACTATGGAACGCCGTTCCTGCTTATGTGTTAATGTTTTCATTATATGCTTATACTTTTATAATTCTATTCATGCTGTAATTTATTTATATAAAGTGCTTTGATTGGATAAAAACACTTAAATGGCGTCTTCTCAGATAATTTATATATCGATATTTCCTCTGAGCGGACTACTTTCAGTATCCAATGTAAACAAGATGGCGTCCTCCTAGCGTATCGTCAGGGAGAGGGGACAATGTTTTCTCTGCCCCAATTATTTCAAATTAAATCGATTGAGATTTCAAATAAAATATAATATAAACACAATTTAGTGTTTCATTTTTGTTTTTTTCCTATCAATATTCCACAGAACTGCGATTCCATTGGTACTATGTTTTGCATATCCCAACGCTTTCCGACCTAGGTACGTTTTGAGGTCTAGATGGGTTTCTGTAACTGTTTTTCCTGTTTTAAAAATCGCAACGATTATTTCACAGAATTATAAGGATTAAACACTGTGTTTTAGGAAATTATCAATGTGTAAACTCCGGCGACTCCCTCACAAACTTGACATAAAGTCCTTCGGACTTTATTTAGTTTGTGAGTGAGTCGCCGGAGTTTACACATTGATAATTTCCTAAAACCCAGTGTTTAATCCTATAACATTATATGCATATACTTTGATATTATATGTATTTACTTTGACATTATATACTTATACTTAAAAATGATATGAATATACTTTGAGTATTATATGTATTAACTTCGAAATTATATGTATATACTCAAAAATTATATGCATATACTTTGTCATTATATGTATTTACTTTGGCATTATATGTAAATACTTTGTCATTATATGTATTTACTTTGGCATTATATGCATATACTTTGATATTATATGTATTTACTTTGGCATTATATGCATATACTTTGGCATTATATGCATATACTTTGATATTATATGTATTTACTTTGGCATTATATGCATATACTTTGGCATTATATGCATATACTTTGATATTATATGTATTTACTTTGACATTATATGCATATACTTTGGCATTATATGCATATACTTTGTCATTATATGTATTTACTTTGGCATTATATGCATATACTTTGGCATTATATGCATATACTTTGATATTATATGTATTTATGCATATACTTTGGCATTATATGCATATACTTTGATATTATATGTATTTACTTTGACATTATATGCATATACTTTGATATTATATGCATATACTTTGATATTATATGCATATACTTTGATATTATATGCATATACTTTGATATTATATGCATACTCTTTGACATTATATGCATATACTTTGATATTATATGCATATACTTGATATTATATGCTTATACTTTAACTGTATATACTTTGATATTATGTGTATATACTTTATATTATATGCATATACTTAAAAAAAAGTACATATCTTCGATATGATACTTTGTCTTTATTATAATGAGGTGATTTGAATCATGGGAATTCAAAATGGCAGAATGCCAGAAAGAAATGTCAAATGTTCTTGAACGAATTGGATTGAATCATGTTATACGTGCATTTGCAAAGGAGAAAATAACGCCGGATATAAGGCACGACCTTAAATCGTTAGAAGTCTAGACCTCATCAGACATGATGAGACTTAGAATGGAGTTCATCAAGTATGGAAACAATAAGCCTTTGATGTCTACCGACCAAAGATACGACATAGACAAATTTACTCTTGAGACTTTACTACTGGTGAGTGGATTCAAAATATCGACATTGTAAAGCTGTTGAGAGTATCAGAAAGAACAATTTACTGGAGACTGGCCCATTTTAACTTGCAGAAGAGAGATTTTTCTTATATAAGGGACAATCTTGACACAGGGAAAGTCTAAACTAGTTGGTATAGACTGTCCCTGCTTGACACGACTGTTTCAAGCATCATTAAAGACTTTCCCAGTTGTGGAGAACAGATCCTAGAAGAAATATTGATTGGGAAATGTGTTAAAGTCCAGAGGTGGCGTTTGAGGGATTCCATTCATCAAACAGATTCCGCTGAAACAGAACAAAGAAGGACACATTGACAGCAACCACAAGTTGGTCTGATGGCGTTTCTTTGCTATTGGTGTTATAGATGAATTTTTGCATAATGTTTATGTTTCTACGTTGCCATGACAATAGTATGTCATAAACAGGTTGGAATTTTGTTTCTTACTAGAGTTGGAGACAAACCCTCAGAGCTCTTTAGACCTGGAAACATTTTTGGAATAAGTTATTTTTATGCCCCCGCGACGACATGTCGGGGGGCATTAAGTTTTACTCATGTCCGTCCGTCCGTCTGTCTGTCCGTCCGTCCGTCCGTCTGTACGTCCGAACAAATTTCCGTCAAGCTTTTCTCAGAAACCGTACATGAGAACAATTTGAAATTTGGCAGGGTGGTTCAGTATCACAAGTTGTACGTCCTAAGCGACTTTCAGACCTGTCGGACAACTACTTCCTGTTTGGGACTTCATTTGTACGTAAATACGTCCGTCCGTATGTACGAATTTCCGTCAAGCTTTTCTCAGAAACCGTACATGAGAACAATTTGAAATTTGGCAGGGTGGTTCAGTATCATAAGTTGTATGTCCTAAGCAACTTTCAGACCTGTCGGACAACTACTTCCTGTTTGGGACTTCATTTAGCGGGGGCATCTGTGTCCCATGGACACATTCTTCGATTTTTTTATTTTCACTTGTCTAGATACTATCACAGCAAATAATCATCAATGATAAACAACTTGAGTGACCTTTATGTCCAACACGATTTTCTTCCTTACTTGATATGAGGAGGTGGACAGGGGGGTACCTTTCTCCTTTCTCCCTCCCCACAGCTCCTTTCTCCCTCCCCTCAGCTCCTTTCTCCCTCCCTTCTACTCCTTTCTCCCTCCCCTCGGCTCCTTTCTCCCTCCCCTCTTTACACTTCTCCCTCTTTAAAACCCTATAGCAATAGAAAAGATCACTAAATTTTGACTCGAAACTGATATAAATTTGGGATATGAAGCATATAAACGACTTTTACAAACAAAGCATGACTCATGACACATTATCAAATGAATTTAATTGGTGTATCGTACCCTTTGGTAAAAAAATATGAGGATCATAAACTGTGACCGGTATATTTATGAAATCATGACACTGAAACCTAATAGCAATCATACAGCCAGACCTGTAGTCCACATAGACCCATAGTCCACCCAAACTTGTAGTCCACACAGATCTCTAGTCCATACAACCTATAGTCCATACAACCTATAGTCCACACAGACCTATGGTCCATACAGACTTATTTTCCACATAGATTTATAATCCACTTACATTTCTAGTACACCAACACCCGTAGTCCACACAGACCTAAATGTTCAGAAAATAATATAGTGTATTCATAACTTCAATTCATCGTTGTTTTTATGGTCTCTGGTTAACTGTCTCGTTGTAGTTTGAAAAAGAAACACAAAAGAAATTCTTTAACAATAGGACAATCTTGTATTTTTAAACTTTTAGAAAACTGTGTTCACTATCATGTAAGATTAGCATTATTCTACACTTAATTTACAGAGAGGATTTAATAGGTTTACATTTAGAGTGAAATTTTGATAAGTTAAAAATTAATTCATGATTAGGTCTAGATTTCTCAAAACAAAACTCAAATCAATTCTCAGACTTTTGAGTTATTTCTTAACTACCACAGCAACATAAAAATTCTCGAAGTTCTGATCCACTTAAAAGGGAATTTAAACTGAAAAAATAGTGCTTATAAATGTAATGAAAAAGGGATTATTTGCTGCTGTAACATAAATTGCCTGATTATTTGTGCTATTTACAGTTTTACTTTTGCTGCTATAGTTTTTTTTATTTAAAAGGAGAAAACTGATATTTCATAAATTTTCATTCAAGGGAAATAACTCCCAAAAAGAAGTCATTTGACAATCTTGGACCAAACGAGTTATTTGTAGCCCTTTTCCAATATAATTAAAGTTAAATCTTTCACTTGCTCCCCCTTTATGTTATTGGTAGCTTCGTAGTAACACGCAGCGACCATAGCAAAAAGGGGGGGGGCAAGCGAAAGATAAACGCAGCGACCAATAACAAAAAGGGGGAGCAAGTGAAAGATTTAATTTTAATTAGAGTGGCCCTTGCCTTACATTTTTGCAGTTTAGAGTATCACTCTGATTTTGGGCTATAGTATGGTTTAGTAAGGCGGGCAGTGGAAATGGGGCATCTATTTTTATCAACTCCTCCCAGATATCTGAAACTTCACATAACGATTGCAAATCTATTGAATTTGTTGCACCTGCTATTATGGAAGTGTTCCAGCATGTTTTTAATTTTCCAGACCTTGGAACGGTCATTTTTGAGCAGATTTACAGAAGACAGTAAATATATTGTGTAATTAACTCCTACAGTTTCAGTCTAGAACTCTAAATTTCACAGAAAGATTGAAAATGTATTGAAGTTGTACACCTGTTATTATTGTTCGAGGATTTTTTCCTTATTTTCAGACTTGGGAACTTTGCGATTTTGTTACCTGTTGAATTGTTTAATTATGTATTCCTTTATAAAAACTTAATGGTAAGTATGAGGATAATTCATTGAGAAATTTTTAAGTTTTAAGTTACAAAGCAAACACTGAAAATTTCAAGAAAAATTATGAGTAAATTACATATAATACTGTAATGAGTAACTGGACAATTTTTTGACAATTAAATTGTTTGTAGGCCATGTCCTTCTGTTTATTTTTGCAATTGACAGTTTTACTCTAGCTCTAAATTTATAAGGGAAATACTTATATTTTATTAACAAAATTGTTATTAAAGGGCAAAAAGACCTGTAAGGATTCGTCTGACAATTTTGGACCAAATGCGTTTTTTAAAGGCATTGTCTTGCAATTTACAGTTTCACTCTAGTCATTATTAAAGGGCAAAAACTCCTTTAAGAATTTGTCAGACAATTTAGACCAACATAGTGATTTGCATTGTCTGGCTGATCATTTTTGCAATTTACTATATCAATCTGCTGTTTTATTTTTCAAGTTATACTGTCAAAACTGACAATTTTCTAAAAACAAAAATCGTAACTTAATGTCCATAACTCCTACAGGCAGTTAAACAACTTCTGAAATTAAAAAAGATTGAATGTGCTGATCATTTTAATGTAACAGGTTTTTTTTCTGTAGCTATATAACATTGTGAGATATTGGCCAAAACATGTGTTGACCCATGTTCTTCAACTTGCGCTTGTGAAAAATAGTTCAGATTAGGGCCGCTCTCAGATACATAAACCAGTGTACTGTATTACTATCTATAAATCGTGAATCTTTGGTACTGATCCTAAAACCAAGATGGCCACAACACTGGAACATTGAACTCCAGAGGCACTAAAAATAGCTGGTTTCAGAAACTATTTCACTTATTTAAATCAAATTATGCAGAACTAATATAAGGGTAATTTTCTGCCATTGTAAAATGCATTTTGGCTACTAGAGCCATTGATGTTCTGATTGGCGGAAATTAAAATGAATCTTGTATAAATTTTACGATTTTGGCGCAGATCTTAAATTCAAGATGGCCATAAATTTTGTGTCATGTTCATGTCGATTAAACTCAAGTTTTTGTAATGAGTAATGTGAGCATTACAGGCTTTCTATGTGTAGAAATAATTTTTTTTACAAGTGTAATTATGAATGACTAAGACTTACCGCAGGTTGTTGGGTCTTTTTTAGTTTCCGATACTGGTAAATATTTTTTGGTTCGGAGACCTTTAATGGATGACGAAAGTATTTTTAGTTGTGGATCAAAACGAACTATATCACGGTCTTTTGGGTAACCAATATACTTGAATAATTAGAAACTAAAAATATTTAACCAAGATTACCACCATAAATCGTGTTGTAAATTGTAACAAGAAAAGCAAGACCAGGCCATTTGGACATTCAGAGCTTTTAGTTCCTTGTTTTCCTGAAATTTGCCATTAGTGTTAGGTACCCAAAATCTAGTACTAGTATGGTGACGTAATCATTACTCTGAATTACTGTGAAGAACGGGATATACCTATAAAAGATGCCGTATTTTAATGTTTTTTATTTGTATAAAACTGTTAAATTGAAGAAAAAAAACACTTTTTCAAGAATGCCTTTTTCTTAATTTCAAATTTTGCCCCTTTTCAATTTGTTTTCATGTATTGTGAAAGCGCTATACATTCAACCATGTCTAGTATTATTTTTTACGTCAAAAAAGCTCAAATGACGCTACGTCTAGAGGCCCCATTAAAGAGCGCTACGTCTTATTGAAATTGTTACAATTTTCAATGTAAAAGAATTAACATAACTTCATTTGTTTTAAAATCTACCAGTATTATGTACTACATGCAATAAAACACTACCAGTGCAAACACTGAAAAAAATAATCAGTCAAACTGATGACTTCTTTAATCAAATGCTCCCTATACGATAATCAAATTGGCTTTTGACTTAAGACATAATCAAATTGATGATGACGTTAATCAAGACTTGAGAAGCACGTGCTACAGTATCAATATCACGCATGTGCAATAGCCGCCATTATTGACATGATTTTGCCGCGACTGAAGAGAAGTAGAATTTTACCGTGTTTAGAGAAATCCAGACTTGTCCGCATATTCAGAAAGATATAATGGGTAAGTTTTAAAACTCTATATATAACAAAATGCATATTCAAAGACATTAACGAGACATTTAGCACGATCATCACGTGTCGATTCACGACACGTTTTACAAACACAAGTAAGACCGGTTTATTTTAATCTCAATTACCAAATCATATAGTGATCTATTGCATTTATCTTGTTTTTATCATTTATTTTACAAAACTGCACCACGGCACACCCGTTTGTCCATTCCAAAGATAAAATCTTCTGGCATAGAAAAATAGGTTTCTCTCCCTTCTTTTTAACGTTCCAATGTGTAACAATGAAGACAGTTCGAGCTCTCCACAGCCTTTCAGAACAACTTGTAATTACATGCAGGAACAACATAACTACATAATTTTTACATGTTTGTTACTTTTTCAACACATAATGTAAACCAGTTTCTGATTCACTCTTAGTGGAACTAGTCTATTGTCTAGTATTGATCTTTTGTTTCAAGACTAAATAAGTAAATTTATCACTTATTCTAAAAATGCAGAAATGAGAGTTGATGTCATCTAGGTATTTGTTTTTGAGAATGGGTGTGTATCCTGGTGTCTCGAAACAAAGTGGGTGACTTCACTTTCATTATAAATTATTGTACTAGTACCTAAACTTTATATGAAAATTAATATTTTTTGGGAGCTCAAATCTATTACATATCCTAAAAATTTAGGGATGAGAGTTGATGTCATCTAGGTATTTGTTTTTGAGAATGGGTGCATATCTCGGTGTCTCAAAACAAAGTGGGTGACTTCACTTTCATTATAAATAGTTGTACCTAAACTTCATATGAAAATTAATATTTAGTTTTTTTTCGAAGCTCAAATCTGTTACATATTCTAAAAATTGAGTAATGAGAGTAGATGTCATCTAGGTATTTGTTTTTGAGAATGGGTGCGTATCTCGGTGTCTCAAAACAAAGTGGGTGAATTCACTTTCATTATAATAATTGTGTAGAATTGGTCTGTTTTGGGTAAGTTGTATAAATAAAACAAACACTATCGTCAGGGTTTCTAGGGTTTATTCTGTCATCATCATAATAGAAATGTATCGACAAAATACAGGATAATAAAGACCCTGAAATAACAATAATAACAATATTTACCAAATCGTAAAATGAACAACTTATTGAAATGTGACTTTATTTAAGAAAATAGTATAAATTCTTACTATCGTCGAAACGTTAAAAATAGAAAATACTCGAACATGACTTCTTTCAAATACTGTCTTCATTTCTTATAAAAATAGTAAATTACGCTGAACTATTAATTGAAGACTTTGTAACAATAAATAGTATATTTACTGCACATCTCATATAGAAAATAAATGACTTTAAAACATAAAAAACGGACATTACAATTAACCAACATAAACTAGTGCAGTTATGTCAAAACGAATACAGCACAATACGAAAATTACGGACAATACGTCCATAGACAAATAAACACAATATTACATGAAAACATACCTCACATGAGGTGTAAGAGGTCTATCCGTAGATCAACAGCCAATATACTGCTTACTACCAAAAAATATATCCACCTTTAGTAATCATGCAAACATGCAAGAAGAAAATAACATCAAAAATGCTGAGAAACAAATATGGCTTCCAACTCGTAAGAAATCAAAATGTGAGTATGAACAAAGAGGTTAAACTTAAGAATTCCCGCTCAAAACCAATGAACCTTGAATATAACCAATAGAATAAGAATACGTCTAATAAGTACAGCTACAAAGAAAATACTAAATACAGGAATAGTACGAAAATGAATACAAGTACATCAGATATCTAATAAAATGCAAATAACATGATAAAATACAAATACACTAAAATATCACTCTGCCACACACTCCCCCCGGCCGTAATATGACGTCCCGTCATTTCTAGGAGTGGTGGCTCACAATGTCCAGGATCGTACGGACTGCATCCTTCTCCATTCCAGCGAACAAAGGTGTCTGGGCCAGAGATGTAATACAGTCGATCTTCTGAAGCCAATCTGCTCTAGGTGGTTGGTTGACCATGTTGACAGCTGACATACTGGTGACGTACTGGTCTGACGTAAGCCAAGCAGGTTGTCTTCTCTCACGTCCTGACCGTCTGAGTACAACCGGTGATGGTTCTGCTCGGGGCTGTTCTTCTACAGGTGGATCTTCCTGTTGATCTTCAACTCCGGCATCTGGTCCGTCGGAAGCGCTTCCTTCCAGATCCTCCTCAACCTGGGCGTCCCCAGTAAGATCTGGCACCTCGTGCACTGGTTCAACTGAGTCTTCAACGGGTTCAGCTCCGCTGTCAAGTCTCTCCAATACACCAACAGAAGATTCATCGTCTGACTCGTCCGAGGATTCATCAGCTGATTTATCAACTGTAGACCGGTTGCTGTTGCTTCCAGCAGTCAATCTAGTCCTTGGTCGTGGTACTGGCCTTGGTCTTGGTGAAGGCTTTGGGTCATCTCTAATGAAACCAATGGGCAGGAGTAAATTCCGGTGTAAAGTACGTGGTCTTCCCTCGCCGTCTTCTCTAATGACTGTGTAGACAGGAATCTCGGGGTTCTTCTGTTCAATTACCACGTATGGTGTCTCCTCCCAGGTATCCGCTAGCTTGTGCTTTCCTTCGTGCGCAACGATCTTGACTAGCACTCTATCTCCTTTCTCCACATCAGCACCACGAACTCTAATGTCGTAAGTCTCCTTCTGTTTAGTCTGCGCACTCTGAGACGCTTCGGCTGCTAGTCTGTAAGCCTCTGAAAGTCTGGTTCGCAAATCCTTGACGTACTTTGAAGTAGTTGTCTTTTCCTCTTTCCTTAATCCAAAAACCAGGTCAATGGGTAGTCGAGGGTGTCGTCCGAACATGAGGAAATACGGTGCAACTCCCGTGGACTCGTGGCGAGTGCAGTTGTAGGCATGAACCAACGGGGCAACAAACGCTTTCCAGTTCGACTTCTGTTCCTGTGTCAAGGTTCCTAGCATACCAAGGAGCGTCCTGTTAAACCTCTCCACCATGCCGTTCCCCATAGGATGGTAGGGTGTAGTCCTAGACTGTTTCATTCCCATCAAGGTACATAGTTCCTTTATTACGTTGCTCATAAAGTTGGCTCCCTGATCGGAATGGATCCTATGTGGAATTCCATAGTGGACGATGAAGTGGTCAAATATCGCCTGGGCAGTTGTTCTAGCTGTTTGGTTTCTAGTTGGAATGGCCTGGCAGTACCTGGTAAAGTGGTCGGTGATGATCAGAATGTTCTGGTATCCTCCTTTGGACTGTTCCAGGGACAGGAAATCCAAACACACTAGCTCCAGTGGGTAACTGGTACTGATGCTGACCAATGGCGCTCGCTGACTATTGACTGGCGTCTTTCGTCGTAGACATCGTCCACACTGTGCAATCCACTGTTCCACTGATCTATCCATACCGGGCCAATAGAATCTATCTCTAAGTAGTGACAGAGTCCTATCCTTTCCGGGGTGACCAAAATCATCATGGAGTGCTCGGAGAACATCGTCTACGTGTGCTAATGGTAACACAAGCTGCATGGTTCTGTCATCCTCACTCTCAACTGTTCTGTACAGTATTCCGTTGTCGAGGCAAAGACGGTGGAACTGTCGCAAAAGTGGTGTGGGTCCTACCTCTGCTACGGTTGGTTTCTTTCCTTCCTTGACATACTTGATAATCTCTCTGATAGTGGTATCCATGTCCTGTGCCTTCTTCCAATCCACAATGTCGTGTGGGACTTCTTCGTCTTCTTCATCTGATGGTACTGATGATGGATCTACAGCTAGGCTTTCGACTAAGGCTGATGGTAAAACTGAGTTGCAGATGGCCTGTACTGCCTCCCCTGAGATGGTCGCTGTTCAGTCTACATCATAGGGTAACCGGCTCAAAGCATCTGCATCTGCCATCTGTCTTCCAGGTCGATAGGTGATGTCGAAATCAAACGCTGCAAGACTCGCTAGCCATCGATGTCCTGTGGCATCAAGCTTCGCTGTAGTGAGCACATATGTCATGGGATTGTTGTCGGTGATCACGGTAAAGTTGTTACTGTAGAGGTAATCTCGGAACTTCTCACACACTGCCCACTTCAATGCCAGAAACTCTCTCTTGTGCGTTGGGTATCTCTGTTCCGCCTTGGTTAATCCTCTACTTGCATAAGCAATTACTCTCTTCCCTAGTGGCTGGTTCTGGTATAACACTGCTCCTAAAGCTGATCCTGAAGCATCTGTGTGGAGCTCAAAAGGTAGCTTGCTGTCTGCATAACCAAGGATGGGTGCTGAAATGAGTAAGTTCTTCAGAGTGGCAAACGCCTCTTCCTGTTCAGGTCCCCAAGTCCATGGCTTCTGCTGGTGCTTCTTCGACTTCTTGGATGCTGGAGCAGGCATCAGATCTGTCAGTGGCTTGCTGATGGTACTGAAGCTCTTAATGAACCGCCTGTAGTAGCCAACAAATCCTAGGAATCGTCGTACATCTTCTGGGCTCGATGGTTTGGGCCAGTTGACTACCTTCTCTGTCTTCTCCGGGTCAATTTCTACTCCTTCCTCTGAAACGATGTGGCCAACATACTTTACCTTTCTCTCGAAGAACGTGCATTTATCTGGTGCAAGCTTCATGTGGTGTTGACGAATCCTCTCGAAGACAAGTTGTAGATTCTCGAGGTGCTCTTCATACGTCCTACCAAAGATGATCACGTCGTCTATGAAGATACAGCATATCCGGAGATGAAGATCCGAAAGACACTGTTCCATCATTCTCTGGTATGTGGCAGGCGAGTTCGTCCATCCAAAAGGCATACGGTTGTACTCGTAAAATCCAAGTGGTCCAACTGTGAACGCTGTTCGCTCCTTGTGTTCTTCTAAGATTTCGACCTGGTGGTAGCCACTCTTCATGTCCACTGTTGAGAAGAAGGTACTTCCAGCTAGAGAATCTAAGAGTTCTTCAATGCGGCGCAAGGCATAGCTGTCCTTCTTGGTCTTCATATTTAGTTCTCTGTAGTCTACACACATCCTGAGTTTCCCATTCTTCTTCCTCACTAAAACTACATTCGATGTCCAAGGGCTTCTTGATGGTCTGATGGTTCTATTGGACAGTAACTGGCGTAGGTGTTCCTTCACTTCATCGTACATGGCTGGTGGAATTCGCCTGTATCTTTGCTTAAAGGGTCTATCATCTAGCAGGTCTATTCGATGTTTCACTTCGGTGTTTCCAATATCTGTGTCATCCCTGGCAAAGATGTCGTCATACTGCAGTATAAGATCCTTCCCTCTCTGTAGTTGGTTGTCACTTAAGTCACTCTGTGTAATCTCAACCAGGTCAAGGACTGAGGTCAATGATGATGACTCTGTCTCTGGTGGTTGAATGGTGACAGGTTGAAGTTCACACAGTATAGCTCTTGGTGGTATGACGATGGTTCTGGTAGATACGTTGGTCATCTGTACATCTACATTACCATTGGTCTTGTACTGGTACTGGATCAAACCTGGTTCAACTTCTAAGTCTGGGTGGTTTGGTTGTAGCTTGGACGGATGAAGCATGGCTGGTGTTGTTACATAGGGTATCTCCTTGTCTAGTAATCCAATAATCCGGCATGATGTGTTGGGCTTGAGGGTTATGGTCTCCCTACCAGCATTCTTTACAACAGCTAGGACATTGTTGTTCTTCCTTAGCTCTTCCTCTCTCAGGCTGATGGTCCTAAAGGTGAAGTACCATGGTGTCTTTAGTTGACAGGTCTGTAAGTAGTTGTTCCCATGGTGTTGTTTCAAGGAATCCATCATAGCTGTCAAGATGTTGGTACCCAAAAGGACTGGTACATGGGTGTTGTATGGAGTGTCTGGTACTACTAACAACAAACATGGATGGTCTGTGCTGTCGTTCTCCATCTTGAGCTGTGCCTCAATATACCCATCATATGGCAGTTGCTGGCCTCCTGCACATTCTATATCTAGTAGATCCTGAATGGAGTGCATCTCTAGATCAACAAGGTGGTGTTGGTAAAAGGTACGGCTAACTGTTGAAACTGTAGAGCCTGAATCAAGAAGTGCCTTTACAGATGTTCCTTCCAGCAATACCTCACTCTCCGTTGGCTTTCCAAACAATCCAGGTGGTACTCGGAGTTTCATAGTCTCTGGTGTCTCTGTAGGACCTGTACTCTTACATAAGCCTATTGACGGTCCTGGTTCAACGGCTTCTTGAAGTTTAAATCCTCCTGTCGGACTCTGCATCCCTTCTTTATGTGACCAACTTGTCCACATCTGTAGCATCTAATTTCCTTGGTCTGGTTAGCTGAAGATGCTTGGTCTCTGTTGTCTTGTCTATTCTGCCAATTAGGTCTGCTCTGGTATTTCTTGTTTCCTCTGTATCTGTTACCTCCTCTACCTCTGTTACCATAACTGTTTGTCTCATAACTATCCATCCTGGTGGCTAACTGTAGAACAAGACCGGTTAGTTCGTCAAGCTTGCTGGTATCTGGCTTGGGTTCATCTTGTTCTTTTGTCGCTGATTTGGCAATCTGTGGTTTCTTGGTTGTTGCTGTTCTTTCTTCATAGTCCTTCTCAATATGCCTCAGTGCTACTCTCAACTCATCAAAGGTCTTCAGGGTATCATACTTATATCCAGATATGTCTTTTAGTGATGACTTCAATCCAGTCCAAAGCATAGATCTAAGCATACCATCTTTTTCTGAGTTCTTCACAAGTCTCTTGGTAACTGCCTTTCCTAAAAGGTCTTCAAGTCTGCAGCTCCATGTTGTAACACTTTCGTCATCTTTCTGTCTTGCTCTATAAAATTCAGCAAGTAGTTCTTCTTTGCTTTCCACTGCACCATAAATACTTTCCAACTTCTCTAGTATTTCTGGAAGTGATGCTTGGGGTCCAAGGTGCATGGCTACTTTCCCAGCTTCTCCTTTGAGAGATCTTCTGACTGCGTAGTTAATACTCTCATGGTCGTATAGATTGTCGTTCATCAAAGATGTCACCTCATATCTCCACAGTTCATATGTCGTCTCATTCTTTAGGTTGGCACCAGAAAAACATGATATCCTTGGAGGTTCTCTCCTACCCTGAGGTGGTGTGTACTTGGGTCTGACATCAAGTGGTCTATCTTGTTTCTCTTCCTTCACAGTGGTTAAACGTTGTTTAAGCCAATCAGCAGCACCTTCTATGGAATCGGAATTGGTTTCTTCTTTCATGGTATTCCTAATAAGTTCAAGTAGCTTTAACTCCTCTTCTGATGGTTTTCCTCCAGTTGCCATGGTGATAAATTCTCAAAATAATAGCTAAAGTAAATGATCTACCTAAGTAAAGAGGTAACGTAACTGATCTAAGTAAAGAGGTAATCTCTAAGTGTAACTAAAAGGTGAAATAAGCTCTGAATATAAGTAAGTCCAAATCTGAAAATAATCTAGAAAAAAAAAATAAATGATATACAAAGAAACTTAGCTACAGGATACAAAACCTCAACTTGGATATGAGTTGCAAAGCTTTTACGTTTACAAACTCAAGCCAATAGACAAAAAGATGAATCTATTAGTATATAAATACAAAAGTACAATACGCAATGACAAAGCAAAATATGTCAAATAATAAAAATACAAGCAAGACACAAAATGGCAAAACAAATCAAGTATATATAGAGATCAGTATCTACAACACAACCTATACAACTCAAATAAACCTGATAAAATACAAATACACTAAAATATCACTCTGCCACAATTGTACCTAAATATGAAAATTTATATTTTTGGAAGCCCAAATCTGTCACATATTCTAAAAATTAAGGGATGAGAGTTGATGTGTTTGTTAGATATCTCTTCATCTCGAAACACAAAGTAGGTGACTTCACTTTAATTATAAAATTAATTTCACTTGAAGGAAGTATTTAAATCTTTCTATTAATAAGATTATTAATTTATAGACTATTTAAAGTTCATAGTGTTGTAATTTTATTTAATGAAGAAATTCAATATAAAACATAAAAAAAAAGCTAAACAAGGAGGGAGGGGTTAGAGTCTTTGTAATATAAACATGTACCATGAAATGTGCTTTTTTTAGAATACTAGTACCATGGAAAACCACTAACTAAATAAAGCTAAATATGTTAAATGTACAAAATACAAGTGAATGATAATGAACTGACGGAACAAAAAGAGCTGAAAATCTTTAATCCAGAAAAAGTGTTTGTTTAAATGTTGTTTAATGCCACTTTATCAATTTTTCAGCTATATCATGGTGTCTAATTTTTGTGTGTGAGTAAGCTGAAGCAAACCTCTGACTTTTGCTAGGAAGAGTGGCAAGCCTTGTCAGTTAAGATTGCAGTTGAGTACACCCTGCCCACAGTGAGACTCAAACCTGCAACTTCAGTGTTGACAGACCACCTGAATCAATAGTAGACGAACTACCTTAACAACTCTGCCACAACTGAGGCTCCGCAATCAAAAATAAAAACAATACACGTACATGCACTGCTGGATACAACACAAAACAAAATCCCAAAATAGAAAGTGTTTAACATGTTTAACCAAAACATTTAAAAAAAATTGGTCATAATATTTTGTATGTTTTTTTAACAAGATTTTTATTTTACAGATTAGACATAGTTCTGCAGTTTAATGTTCAGTTTCTTCAGAGACAACACATGAGATCTTGTAAAGACATCATTTCCACTTTAAAATACTGCATAGGTATGTAGTCTTTGTAAATAAATAAATAAATAAGGAAATTAATGTAATATATATGCTTAAAAATAAAACCATGTTAGCAGTGTGCAGTTTCAACCACCTTTTACCATTCTGGTCATTTCCATGTCATTTGTTTTGGTTGGAGGGAAACTTTTATCTTTGAAATATCATTGATATTTACATGTTATAGCATTCGATATTTCAAATGAGTGGAAGAGTGATTGAAGTAGTAAGTTGCCTATTAATGGATAACGTGCCTGTCAACACTTAGTTTTCCTACCGAAAGGGGGGGGGGTTCTTAGTCTGGCTTCCTCCCCAATAAAAACTGGATGCCTTGATATAGCCGAAAAATTAATGTAAGTGATGATATAGTAGAAGTGACATTCTGATATTGATGATATCATGCGATAAAATTAAAAATGTTATTCTTCCTAGGTAAGAACCTCGCATACTACAGTCAAATCAATTTATTTAATAATTACCATATTAAAATCAAAATAGTTATCGAAGGTATGATTTATTAGATATTTAACTAAAGTCTAGCATTAACCCCATAAAAGCTCTTACTTAATTTAAATGGATACAATATGATGGACTTGTGGTAAAATATCCAATAAATCTAATTTCCTAAATATAACATCAAGAGATTATTCATTTGACATATTTGATCAGAAAGATGTTTCAGTACAATTTATTTTGTCTGTTGTACTATGAATTGAAATGATTAGGAACAATTAGGAATGCATTTTTCTTTTTCTTTTCAGCCCTTATCATTGCCATCTGTTATTAAAGTCGTGCCATGAAAATGAGAAGTGACAACTTTTAAAATTTTGTTGAAGACATATTCAAATGAACTAGTAGCTCCTTGATAAAGGCACTCCTTGACCAATTACCATGATCAAAATATGGTTGTTTCATGTAATTACCTACATGTAGCATATGAGGAGATACAATTACACTTTATTCCAAAAGAATTTGTTCTAAGGATGAGAAGATGAAAATGTTCTTGAAATTATTTCTACACAAGACATCACGACAAGATTGATAATGGACAAGACTAGAATATGCTGCATTTTTACTTTCATTTAATATGTAATTAAAAACAAATAGGAACATATAAACTTTTAAAGATTAATTTATCCTGTTTATAGGTTATATTCAAAGTTTAATTATAATATTTATTCTTGCTTTTGAAATGTTTACTTCTAACAAACTTATGTTACAGATTACACTATAAAAATTAACTTGTCTGATGTAATTTTCTGTTATTAAGAATATTTTTATGCTGCTTTTATCGTTTTAGTACATTAAACAATTGAAATAAATTTTTTTATTTGTCTATGTTTTTTTATCTATATTTTTAAAAACCTATACATATTAAGCTGTCTTGGTGGTGAAAATTCTGTATTGATTGCGGTCTTCATTGATGGTTTCACATAATGTAATTGTGCCAATATTTATAAAATCAATATTATTGTCCTGCATTCTATGAATATACTTTGCACAGTGTTGAAAGTACAGAACATCACACACCAAAAATCTTGAGAATGGCACTCTAATGAAACATTCAAACAAAGATGTTAATTTGTTACATTATAATTTGCTTTATTGGTACTGATAGAAACCAATATTTTTGCGATCAAACCTTTTTTGGATCGATCAAGCTTTTAATCAACCCGATTAAAATAAAAATCAATTTGATCACAAAATTCAGCAATTAGAATATCTTGATTAGTCATGTTGATTGCATTTTTCATCAAATATGATTACAAAATAGCCAGTGTGATTATATGATTAATCAATTTGATTGTTATGTTTAATCAAGTTGATTGTTATGTTTAATCAAGTTGATTGTTATGTTTAATCAAAATGATTAATTGATTAATCATCTTGATTAAAATTAAATTCATTTTGATTAAAAGGGTCGTCGTCCTGGGGACAATCAATTTGACGACTTTTATCAATCAAGTTGACGACTTTTTTTTTCAGTGAACTGCGCTTTGATTAATATTTGTTTTACATACATGGATCAAACTCATGGATGCAAAGCTAAAACTATAGGTACTCTAAGTGGTGTCAGAGGAGAAGATTGTTTATAAAGTTAACAACGGACAGATAACAGATGACAGACACCTAGTCAATAAGTGATCACAATATAGAAAAGGGACAGACATACGCTTTAGGAAAAACCTTACTGCATACTAGCATAGTAAAAATTCTGATCATTTGGATGCAATTTATCTCTTTACTGGAGTTTTATGAAAATAATTTTAGTCTTTTTAAATTACATCAATGAATTGGCACTTATTAAATGATTTTCAGGTACGAATTAAAGAACATATTTGTAAAAGTACTGCCTCCCTCTTTTTTTTATTTTTTCCTTTCTCCCTCCCCCTTTCTCCTTTCTCCCTCCCCTCACCTCCTTTCTCCCTCCCCTCTACTCCTTTCTCCCTCCCCCTCTCTCCCTGTCTCCCACTACCCTGTCCACCCTCTCTGATATGAATGATAACATTTGTGACTTTAAGGTTCTGTCTAAGCCTTTGTTTGTGTATTTATGTCTTTAAATACATACTCGCTACACACCATATGATACTATAGGATAAAGCAATATGCAAAATATCATACTTCTGCATCCTATAGTTGCTGAGAAAACTGCGACGGAAATTTTGTTACGGATGGACGGACGGACAAGGACAAAGAGTATACCCCTCTACTTCGAAGCGGGGGTATAAAAAAGAATTTTGACACAGCTTGATTCATCAAAATTATGTTTTTTACAAATATTCGAACAATGACTAGAAAAAAACATTGCAAAACTAGAATTCTCTAGTCAAAAATGCAACAAAGTTCCAAGCGGTAAATTTCTGACATATGATCAGATATTATGTCATATTAAATAACTGAGCTGTTAAAATAAAATAAAAAAGTATTTCTGTGAGCTTATGTTCTCTAATGACACATACTCTCTATAACTTTAAACACACACACACATCAACTGAAAATAATATACCGCTATCCCCTCTGGGGAGCGGTGGTATAATAAATCGCACAATATGGCATGATCCTAGAAAGCTACATACACAGACCGAAAACGGTATGCTGACGCCACGTTAAACACCATTCAAACAAACAAACAAACCTAACGAAGGTCGGTGATTTTCTCCGTGTACTCCGGCTTCCTCCCGAATAAAATCTGGACGCCATGATAAAGCTGAACAACGTGGCATTAAATTACACTGAAAACTAATTAGTATATAATGTCTCTGAGATGAACAACTCCGATTACTACCGAACAATAGAGAATCGATGGCGAATACAATAGATTGTCCAAAGCCCTTTCCTGTTTTGTTTAAATATATTTTGCAGAAATATATGCATATGACGACAAAGTATATGAATCTAATATCAAAGTATATGCATATAATGACAAAGTATTTGCATATAATATCGAAGTATATGCATATAATGACAAAGTATATGCATATAATATCAAAGTATATGCATATAATATGAAAAGTATATGCATAATATCAAATTATATGCATATAACAAGCCTCCCCCTCCCCTGTGGCATATAATTACAAAGTACATGCATATAATATCAAAGTATATGCATATAATGTTAAAGTATACGCATATAATATCAAAGTATATGCATATAATGACAAAGTATATGCATATAATATCAAAGTATATGCATATAATATGAAAAGTATATGCATACTATCAGATAATATGCATATAATAAACCTCCCCCTCCCCTGTGGCATATAATTACAAAGTATATGCATATAATATCAAAGTATATGCATATAATGACAAAGTATATGCATATAATATCAAAGTATATGCATATAATATGAAAAGTATATGCATAATATCAAATTATATGCATATAACAAGCCTCCCCTCCCCTGTGGCATATAATTACAAAGTATATGCATATAATATCAAAGTATATGCACATAATATGAAAGGTATATGCATAATATCAAAGCATAAGCATATAATGAAATCATTAAAACATAAGACAGGAACGGCGTTCCATCATAGCAAACATTTATAGTTTTTATGCCACGACTAGAAAGGTATTTTAACCAATCATTTTTTTCCTGTCTGTGCAGAAACAGCTTCTATTATTTCTTAATCTTCCCGGATTTCTATATACTGTCACTGATAAGAAGAAAATAGATGGACCGTTTTTCTCGTTACCAAAACAAGCCATGACAAGAACATTCATGATTCATATATAACCACATGCATCCACATACATAGATTCGGAGTCTTAATTCGTCATTCTCAAACTTCTGTAGTATAGAAAGACGAAAAAATAAGCAAAATTTGCAACATGAGAAAAAAATGTTTGAATGATATTCAGTGATCTATGTATTGCGTTATACTTCTGATTCGTATGGGATACAAAATGCTCTAATACACGTTTTTAGTAAAATTCGTTTTTCCTGTATTTGTATATGTAAGTTTTTACTTACGTTGAACACTTACACAAGAACATATATCTTCCGTCAATCAATGTATGTACGTGTACAACCACCTTTCCCGGAAGTTTGTGCACAGTCACTTGTTTCAGAAAAAAATTACCCCCTATACTCCAATATGTGTTATATTAGAGTATAGGTGTAGTTTTTTCTGAAACAAGTGCCTATGAGTTTGTGACAAAGACCCAGTAAGGTAACTGATACTAGTATTGAGGGGGTGGACAAGGGGTACCTTTCTCCCTTCTCCCTCTCCTCTGCTCCTTTTTCCCTCCCTCCTGCTCCTTTCTCCCTCCCTCCGCTGCTCCTTTCTCCCTCCCCTCTGCTCCTTTCTCCCTCCCCTCTTTGTACTTCTCCCTCTAAAAAAGGGAATTCCAACTGAAAAATGGTGCTTATAAATGGAAATGAAAAAGGATAATTTTATTTACAGTTTTACTTTTGCAGGTATAGTTTTTTTTAATTTAATAGGCAAAAATTGATACTTCATAAAAATGTGTCATTCAAGGGAATATAAATGTGTATTCTGACAATCTTGGACCTAACGAGTTATTTGTAGGACTTGCTTACTGATCATTTTTACAATGTAGAGTTTAACTCTGACTTTTGGCCGGGTTACACGAAGTGCAAAGCCGGGTTATTGTATGGTGAAGTCGGGCGGGCGGAGAAAAGAGGGTACCTATTTTGTATAATCAATTCCTACAGTTTTCAACCCAGATCTCTGAAATGTCACAGAAAGATTGCACATGTATTGAAGTTGTGCACCTGCTATTATCGTATTGTTCCAGGATTTTTTCCCTAATTTCCAGACATTTCCAGAAGACGGTACCAATTTTGTGTAATCAACTCTTCCTACCTTTTTTACACAGACCTAAAACATTCTTCCAACAAATTGTAAACCGTTCCCTATTTATTAAGGCACTTGGATTTGCAACCCGGCAATTTCAGACTTTTGCGATTTTTAGGTTATAGTATAGTGAAGTCGGCTGGGCTGGGTGGGGAAAATAGGGTATCTATTTTGTGTAGTCAACTCCTACTACAGTTTTCAAGCCAGATCTCCAAAACTTCGCAGAAAGATTGCACATGTAAGATGTGCACCTGCTATAATGGAATTGTTAGAGGATTTTTTTTCTGATTTTCCGAACTCGAGAACTTAGACATTTTTCAAAACATTTGCAGAAGACGGTACATATTTTGTGTAATCAACTCCTTCTAAATTTTTTTGCACACAGACCCAAAACCTTCTTCCGACAAATTGTAAACCATTCCCTATTTATTAAGGCACTTGGATTTGAAACCCGGCAATTCCAGACTTTGCGATTTTTAGGTTATAGGATAGTGAAGTCTGCTGGGCTGGGTGGGGAAAATAGGGTATCTATTTTGTGTAGTCAACTCCTACTACAGTTTTCAAGCCAGATCTCCGAAACTTCGCAGAAAGATTGCACATTTAAGATGTGCACCTGCTATTATGAAATTATTAGAGGATTTTTTTCCTGATTTTCCGAACTCGAGAACTTAGACATTTTTCAAAACATTTGCAGAAGACGGTACCTATTTTGTGTAATCAACTCCTTCTAAATTTTGTTGCACACAGACCCAAAACCTTCTTCCGACCTATTTATTAAGACACCTGCGTTGCACCCCGGCCATTTCAGACTTATGCGTTTTTTTTCACTGTTGAATTGTTAGCCGAGTTGCAACGAAGTTGAACTCGGCTATTGTTATGATGATGGCGGGCGGCTGGGCGGGCGGGCGGGCGTAAACAATTATTTCCGGACCATAACTCAGAAAGTTGTGAACCGATTTTAATGAATCTTTAGGATATTGTTACATACCATAAGAGGAGGAACCCTATTGATTTTGGGGTAAATCCGTTCAAGGTCAAGGTCACAGCAACAGGAAAACGTTAGAAAATTTCTTGAATTAGTGGTTTCCGGACTATAACTCGGAAAGTTCTCAACCAATTTTATTGAAACTTTGGGATATTGTTACATACCATAAGAAGAGGAACCCTATTGATTTTGGGGTATCCATTCAAGGTCAAGGTCACAGCGACAGAAAAACGTTAGAAAATTTCTTGAATTAGTGGTTTCCGGACCAAAACTCAAACAGTTCTCAACAGATTTTAATAAAACTTAGGGATATTGTAACATACCATAAGAGGAGGAACCTTATTGATTTTGGGGTAAATTATAAGGCAAATACTGACATTTTTATAACAAAATTGTTATCAATGGACAAAACCTCCTGTAGGTAGTCGTCTGACATTATTTCTGGCACTTGTTTTGCTAATCATTTTTGCAATTTACAGTTTCACCATAGTTATTATAACTTTTAATGTACAGGGCAAATATTATACAATTCATTTTAAAAATGCTGCTGATTGGTTTATAAGTGAGAAATTTTCGGAACTTGATCTTGGGATTTTTCATAATACAATTTTTTTCCAATTGCTCTTGCGATTATTCATTACTTTAAGTAGTGATTTTCGGTGTTTCATGTAAATATGTGGACGAGTGATACCGGAAGACCAATTACAACAATTTGCAATTAAAGGTACAATTTGATGAACAAAGAAAATATTTATATATACGCATAAATGTTAATTTTTCTAATCTGGAAGGTAATACTTCATTCAAATGTCGTTACAGAAGCCACATTTCTAAGTATTTTTAGTCGTGAATTCATAAGAACGATGTAAAAAGTAAACAAAATAGACGTTCCTACGAGTTTAGGTATCTAATATGCGCATAAACGGCGAGTTCAACTACGGTAGTCAACCAATAAAATACATTTTTATGATAATTTTACAGAAACTAGACTGAGCTTACTTGACACGTGAGGAGGATTTGATTTATTCTCTTTACCGAGCGTGCGTCTACGTCATTTCAGTCTTCTTCTCCCAATACAAAAATAAGACATATCGGCCAATATAGAAGTACAACTCGAACCGCCAGCCATTTAAGGTCATTCTTCTACAGCTTTTGCTGCTGGGCTCCAATATTAATCGACGAATTGCCAGTTTTCCTACTGAAGGTTCGGGTTTTTCGGGTTTTTCGCCTGGTACTCCGGCTTCCTCCCCGCAATAAATACTGGACGCTTTGATATAGCTGAAAAAATGCTGAATATGGCGTTAAACACCATTTAAACAAAAAATACAGCTTTTGTCATTTTATTAGTTTCAAACTTTAAAACCCAAAATGTAAACAAAAAGTACTTAATTTTAGTACTTACTTAGTGCTTTTATATTTTATAATGGAATTCACTTTATAATATTTTTAGTATTATTATACACCATGTATAGTTTTGGGGGTTTTTTTGTTTTGTGTTTTTTGTTTTTTGTTTTTTGTTTTTTTTTTTTTTTGTGTGTGTGTTTTTTTTTTTTTGCATTGTTTGTTAGACGGTCTGAATTGTCTAAGTAGTCGAGCCAAACTGTTAGAAATGTCTGACTTTTGTCTTAAAAGTTTTATTATTATATAGATGTATCTATGTATGCAAGGAAACATTCACGGTAGTGCAAAGATGACTTACACCTTGTGAATTGATGACAAAATGTAGAGTGGAGAGAAATATGCTTTTGCTCCTTTCTCCCTCCCCTTTGATCCTTTCTACCTCCCCTTTCCTCCTTTCTCCCTCCCCCTCTAGCCCTGTCTCCCACTTCCCTGTCCACCCCCTCAGAATTATTATATTGCAACCGTCCTATTAGAGCAGCTTGAATGCGTTGACTTATTGTTTGCATGTGATTATAAGTCAATGGATGTGAAACGAATTTTAGCCACGCCCTCTACGATTTTAATAATGTATTTGACCTTTTTCAGTGGCGATGTAAATAAATGAATACATTGCAATCACGCAAAGTACGTGAATTTTTTTATATTTCTTTTGATAATTATTTTATTAAACGTGTTACGTTCATTACATTTGCATATATAATTCACCTGAAACGCAGGCACTTGTTTCAGAAAAAAAACCCTTTATACTCTAATATAACAGAAGGTTCTTAACTTTTGAAGAAAAAAAATTTCGACCAGCTCTTGAATTTCGAGAATTATTCGATCCGACGTCGGCATTTCGGATTTGGGAACCACACAACCTAAACTACAGTAATTTATCTAAAAAACCATGTATAACACACCTACCTTAGCTGCCAATCACCAACGTCACAGTCAGTTTTTTGTACTTGACGTCAGTTATTACAAAATTCTCACAATGAAATGGAAATTTGAAGTCCGCAAGGTTTTTGTAAGTTTTTGAAGAGTTTTGTAAGTCTCCGTATTTACGACCTACTGAAGCAGACAAAATATGCAGATACCGAGGGTTCACTTCTGTAAGTCTCCGTATTTACAGCCTACTGAAGTACACAAAATATGCAGATACCGAGGGTTTACTTTTGTAAGTCTCCGTATTTACAGCCTAATGAAGCAGACAAAATATGCAGATACCGAGGGTTTACTTTGTAAGTCTCTGTATTTACGGCCTACTGAACCAGACAAAATATACAGATACCGAGGATTTACTTTTGTAAGTCTCCGTATTTACAGCCTACTGAAGCAGACAAAATATGCAGATACCGCGGATTTACTTTGTAAGTCTCCGTATTTACGACCTACTGAAGCAGACAATATATGCAGATACCGACGGTTTTACTTTTGTAAGTCTCCGTATTTACGACCTACTGAAGCAAACAAAATATGCAGACACCGAGGACTTACTTTGTAAGTCTCCGTATTTACGACCTACTGGAGCAGACAAATATGCAGATACAGAGGGTTTACTTTTGCAAGTCTCCGTATTTACGGCCTACTGAAGCAGACAAAATATGCAGATACCGAGGGTTTACTTTTGCAAGTCTCCGTATTTACGACCTACTGGAGCAGACAAAATATGCAGACACCGAGGGTTTACTTTTGCAAGTCTCCGTATTTACGGCCTACTGAAGCAGACAAAATATGCAGATACCGAGGGTTTACTTTGTAAGTCTCCGTCTTTACGACCTACTGGAGCAGACAAAATATGCAGACACCGAGGGTTTACTTTTGCAAGTCTCCGTATTTACGGCCTACTGAAGCAGACAAAATATGCAGATACCGAGGGTTTACTTTTGTAACTCTCCGTCTTTACAGCCTACTTAATAGCAAAAGGGCAATCAATCTCTTGGTCCAAAAACGCTTATAATACAAAACCATGGGACATACAATAACACAGAAACAAAAGCCAGCGACACGAACTATCAAGGCTGAAAAAAGTGAACTCATGCTCTCTGGTAGAGAAACCAGTTTCTGCCTGTTAACCTGTGTTGTACTAAACACAAAAATTTGCATTTTCCTCGTTAATCGAATTGCTCGATCAATGAAATCGTGTTATTCTCCACAACTTTAAGAGTATCTCAGTTGAGAAACCTCATTTATCGGGGCGGATGGAATGTTGCTGCACAGAAAGGAAAGTTGACGATTGGAAAGTCGTCATGTTTGTCGTAAAGTTTAGTAAGTTTTGATTGTTTGAATGGTGTTTAACGCCATTTTCAGCAATTTTGTGTTATATCATAGCGTCCAGTTGTTATTAGGGACGAAAGCCGGAGTACCCGCGGTAGGAAAACTGGCAGTACATGTCGGTTCAGATTGGAGTCGAGTACACCCTACCCGCAGTCAGAGTCGAACCTGCAACCTCATTGTTAACAGACCACGTGATCGATAGTAGATGAACAACTACTTTACCCACTCGGCCACCGAGGTCCCTTAGTACAAAGTTATCCTTGAGAGTAGATTGCAAGATGTAAATCCAAATATGGACCTTCTGGTGTCTGTGGTGTCTTTAATATCTTTTGGATAAATGAGACCTAGAAAGTCACAAATTCGAAGTTCGTTTAGTGGGACAACAAAATGTAACTGAGCTGCAAGTAAATGGCTGGTATATATAATCGTCCAACCGCTAGTACACATGTACTATGTCTATGTCTAAGATTCACCCCGGTTAATGAAGCTATATTTTTATATAGCTGATTTGGCCGAGGGGTCTAGACCGCTGGACATAGTGCAGGCGAATTGGTGCCACAGTGTCACAACGGTGTGAGTTCGAATCCCGCTGAGGGAAAGCAAAAATTTGACAGTGTTAAAAATCTAATTCAAACAGTGTTGGGCTTAATTTGTAGACGTATATATATATATATATATATATATATCTATAATCTTATAGATTGATATTGACACTGAAGAAGGCCATCAGTTGGTCGAAAATTTTGTCATATTTATTAATATAATTATTTTATAGTAGAAACATCTTTATATTTGTATCGTTGCATAATTCTCTAGACTTATATATTATTTTTTTGTTTATGCTGTATCGTCATGTTGGCGATCCGATACTTAGTAAGTGTATTGGAGCAGACAAAATATGCAGATACCGAGGGTTTACTTTTGCAAGTCTCCGTATTTACGACCTACTGAAGCAGACAAAATATGCAGATACCGAGGATTTACTTTGTAAGTCTCCGTCTTTACGACCTACTGGAGCAGACAAAATATGCAGATACCGAGGGTTTACTTTTGTAACTCTCCGTCTTTACAGCCTACTTAATACCAAAAGGGCAATCAATCTCTTGGTCCAAAAACGCTTATAAGACAAAACCATGGGACATACAATAACACAGAAACAAAAGCCAGCGACACGAACTATCAAGGCTGAAAAAAGTGAACTCATGCTCTCTGGTAGAGAAACCAGTTTCTGCCTGTTAACCTGTGTTGTACTAAACACAAAAATTTGCATTTTCCTCGTTAATGGAATTGCTCGATCAATGAAATCGTGTTATTCTCCACAACTTTAAGAGTATCTCAGTTGAGAAACCTCATTTATCGGGGCGGATGGAATGTTGCTGCACAGAAAGGAAAGTTGACGATTGGAAAGTCGTCATGTTTGTCGTAAAGTTTAGTAAGTTTTGATTGTTTGAATGGTGTTTAACGCCATTTTCAGCAATTTTGTGTTATATCATAGCGTCCAGTTGTTATTAGGGACGAAAGCCGGAGTACCCGCGGTAGGAAAACTGGCAGTACATGTCGGTTCAGATTGGAGTCGAGTACACCCTACCCGCAGTCAGAGTCGAACCTGCAACCTCATTGTTAACAGACCACGTGATCGATAGTAGATGAACAACTACTTTACCCACTCGGCCACCGAGGACCCTTAGTACAAAGTTATCCTTGAGAGTAGATTGCAAGATGTAAATCCAAAATAAATAGCTGGTATATATATATATAATGCTGGTTGGTAGACTATACAAGTCTAGGAGATTATGCAACGATACAAATGACGGTGTTTCTTGTCAAAAATTTAGACAAAGACTGACCAACGAATGGCCTTAGTCATTGAATGTCAATATAAATAAATGACGTAAACAAGTCGTAACATATTGATCTTGAAATTTCTCATTTCCAACTTAACCCAACATAGTTGCTTCCCAAGTCCGCCAGCCGGGGACGTGCCGTGTTGTTACTTTGCTTTGCTCAAATATTCCAACAAGATGTAATTAAAATTACCAAGTTGACAAATTCGTTACGCCAGACGCGCGTTTCGTCTACTTAAGACTCATCAGTGGCGTTTAACTCTAAATGCTTAAAGTATTTTTTCATTCGGTGATGGAATAATATAAGTCCACTGGGATCGTGTAAAAACACAATACAGGTAGTTCAAAATATTATATAAAAGTCTAAAGAGTCTACCAACCAGCAAGCTTATTAAGTATCGGATCGACAAACATGACGATACAGCATAAACAAAAAATAATATACAAGTCTAGGAGATTATGCAACGATACAAATGACGGTGTTTCTTGTCAAAAATTTAGACAAAGACTGACCAACGAATGGCCTTAGTCATTGAATGTCAATATAAATAAATGACGTAAACAAGTCGTAACATATTGATCTTGAAATTTCTCATTTCCAACTTAACCCAACATAGTTGCTTCCCAAGTCCGCCAGCCGGGGACGTGCCGTGCTGTTACTTTGCTTTGCTCAAATATTCCAACAAGATGTAATTAAAATTACCAAGTTGACAAATTCGTTACGCCAGACGCGCGTTTCGTCTACTTAAGACTCATCAGTGGCGTTTAACTCTAAATGCTTAAAGTATTTTTTTCATTCGGTGATGGAATAATATAAGTCCACTGGGATCTTGGAAATGAGAAATTTCAAGATCAATATGTTACGACTTGTTTACGTCATTTATTTATATTGACATTCAATGACTAAGGCCATTCGTTGGTCAGTCTTTGTCTAAATTTTTGACAAGAAACACCGTCATTTGTATCGTTGCATAATCTCCTAGACTTGTATATTATTTTTTGTTTATGCTGTATCGTCATGTTTGTCGATCCGATACTTAATAAGCTTGCTGGTTGGTAGACTCTTTAGACTTTTATATAATATTTTGAACTACCTGTATTGTGTTTTTACACGATCCCAGTGGACTTATATTATTCCATCACCGAATGAAAAAATACTTTAAGCATTTAGAGTTAAACGCCACTGATGAGTCTTAAGTAGACGAAACGCGCGTCTGGCGTAACGAATTTGTCAACTTGGTAATTTTAATTACATCTTGTTGGAATATTTGAGCAAAGCAAAGTAACAGCACGGCACGTCCCCGGCTGGCGGACTTGGGAAGCAACTATGTTGGGTTAAGTTGGAAATGAGAAATTTCAAGATCAATATGTTACGACTTGTTTACGTCATTTATTTATATTGACATTCAATGACTAAGGCCATTCGTTGGTCAGTCTTTGTCTAAATTTTTGACAAGAAACACCGTCATTTGTATCGTTGCATAATCTCCTAGACTTGTATATTATTTTTTGTTTATGCTGTATCGTCATGTTTGTCGATCCGATACTTAATAAGCTTGCTGGTTGGTAGACTCTTTAGACTTTTATATAATATTTTGAACTACCTGTATTGTGTTTTTACACGATCCCAGTGGACTTATATTATTCCATCACCGAATGAAAAAATACTTTAAGCATTTAGAGTTAAACGCCACTGATGAGTCTTAAGTAGACGAAACGCGCGTCTGGCGTAACGAATTTGTCAACTTGGTAATTTTAATTACATCTTGTTGGAATATTTGAGCAAAGCAAAGTAACAGCACGGCACGTCCCCGGCTGGCGGACTTGGGAAGCAACTATGTTGGGTTAAGTTGGAAATGAGAAATTTCAAGATCAATATGTTACGACTTGTTTACGTCATTTATTTATATTGACATTCAATGACTAAGGCCATTCGTTGGTCAGTCTTTGTCTAAATTTTTGACAAGAAACACCGTCATTTGTATCGTTGCATAATCTCCTAGACTTGTATATTATTTTTTGTTTATGCTGTATCGTCATGTTTGTCGATCCGATACTTAATAAGCTTGCTGGTTGGTAGACTCTTTAGACTTTTATATAATATTTTGAACTACCTGTATTGTGTTTTTACACGATCCCAGTGGACTTATATTATTCCATCACCGAATGAAAAAATACTTTAAGCATTTAGAGTTAAACGCCACTGATGAGTCTTAAGTAGACGAAACGCGCGTCTGGCGTAACGAATTTGTCAACTTGGTAATTTTAATTACATCTTGTTGGAATATTTGAGCAAAGCAAAGTAACAGCACGGCACGTCCCCGGCTGGCGGACTTGGGAAGCAACTATGTTGGGTTAAGTTGGAAATGAGAAATTTCAAGATCAATATGTTACGACTTGTTTACGTCATTTATTTATATTGACATTCAATGACTAAGGCCATTCGTTGGTCAGTCTTTGTCTAAATTTTTGACAAGAAACACCGTCATTTGTATCGTTGCATAATCTCCTAGACTTGTATATTATTTTTTGTTTATGCTGTATCGTCATGTTTGTCGATCCGATACTTAATAAGCTTGCTGGTTGGTAGACTCTTTAGACTTTTATATAATATTTTGAACTACCTGTATTGTGTTTTTACACGATCCCAGTGGACTTATACTATTCCATCACCGAATGAAAAAATACTTTAAGCATTTAGAGTTAAACGCCACTGATGAGTCTTAAGTAGACGAAACGCGCGTCTGGCGTAACGAATTTGTCAACTTGGTAATTTTAATTACATCTTGTTGGAATATTTGAGCAAAGCAAAGTAACAGCACGGCACGTCCCCGGCTGGCGGACTTGGGAAGCAACTATGTTGGGTTAAGTTGGAAATGAGAAATTTCAAGATCAATATGTTACGACTTGTTTACGTCATTTATTTATATTGACATTCAATGACTAAGGCCATTCGTTGGTCAGTCTTTGTCTAAATTTTTGACAAGAAACACCGTCATTTGTATCGTTGCATAATCTCCTAGACTTGTATATTATTTTTTGTTTATGCTGTATCGTCATGTTTGTCGATCCGATACTTAATAAGCTTGCTGGTTGGTAGACTCTTTAGACTTTTATATAATATTTTGAACTACCTGTATTGTGTTTTTACACGATCCCAGTGGACTTATATTATTCCATCACCGAATGAAAAAATACTTTAAGCATTTAGAGTTAAACGCCACTGATGAGTCTTAAGTAGACGAAACGCGCGTCTGGCGTAACGAATTTGTCAACTTGGTAATTTTAATTACATCTTGTTGGAATATTTGAGCAAAGCAAAGTAACAGCACGGCACGTCCCCGGCTGGCGGACTTGGGAAGCAACTATGTTGGGTTAAGTTGGAAATGAGAAATTTCAAGATCAATATGTTACGACTTGTTTACGTCATTTATTTATATTGACATTCAATGACTAAGGCCATTCGTTGGTCAGTCTTTGTCTAAATTTTTGACAAGAAACACCGTCATTTGTATCGTTGCATAATCTCCTAGACTTGTATATTATTTTTTGTTTATGCTGTATCGTCATGTTTGTCGATCCGATACTTAATAAGCTTGCTGGTTGGTAGACTCTTTAGACTTTTATATAATATTTTGAACTACCTGTATTGTGTTTTTACACGATCCCAGTGGACTTATATTATTCCATCACCGAATGAAAAAATACTTTAAGCATTTAGAGTTAAACGCCACTGATGAGTCTTAAGTAGACGAAACGCGCGTCTGGCGTAACGAATTTGTCAACTTGGTAATTTTAATTACATCTTGTTGGAATATTTGAGCAAAGCAAAGTAACAGCACGGCACGTCCCCGGCTGGCGGACTTGGGAAGCAACTATGTTGGGTTAAGTTGGAAATGAGAAATTTCAAGATCAATATGTTACGACTTGTTTACGTCATTTATTTATATTGACATTCAATGACTAAGGCCATTCGTTGGTCAGTCTTTGTCTAAATTTTTGACAAGAAACACCGTCATTTGTATCGTTGCATAATCTCCTAGACTTGTATATTATTTTTTGTTTATGCTGTATCGTCATGTTTGTCGATCCGATACTTAATAAGCTTGCTGGTTGGTAGACTCTTTAGACTTTTATATATATATATATATATATATATATATATAATCTTATAGATTGATATTGATGATATTGACACTGAAGAAGGCCATCAGTTGGTCGAAAATTTTGTCATATTTATTAATATAATTATTTTATAGTAGAAACATCTTTATATTTGTATCGTTGCATAATTCTCTAGACTTATATATTATTTTTTTGTTTATGCTGTATCGTCATGTTGGCGATCCGATACTTAGTAAGTGTATTGGTTGGGAGCTTCCTTTAGACTTTATATATATATATATATATATATATATATATATATATATATATATATATATATATATATATATATATATATATATATATATATATATATATATATATATATATATATATATATATATATATATATATATATATATATATATATATATATATATATATATATATATATATATATATATATATATATATATATAAAGCTCTATGTCTTCCTTATCTGTACGTGATTATAAGAATGACCGCTTCAGAATGGAGAATTAAGTCGTCAAGTAATCGTGCACAATTAGTGCCCGACGGAACACATTTTGAGTGTTAAAAACACGTTGACCAAACTGAACAATTTGATGTCAATCAGTTGATTAAGCATTTCAATAGCACGTCTTGTATTCACTGAGGGAAATAGCCAAGATACCTGTTGAGAATCCCGGATATTTGGCAATCCTTGTCACTTCTGGTAGGAGCTAACCAAGCCTGGCTCCAAGTTGGGCTTTAAAATGCATCCCTAGTCCTGTGTTCAACAGTAGATAACACACTACTTCAAACACTCGGCCAATCGAGCCCCTGGCTAATTTAAGGAATATAAATATTTCGTTCACAATGTTTGCTTATGCAATATTGTTTTAGCAGTCCACTCACAATTGTTCCTGTCTCGTATTCAAAAGCTAAACTGCGGAAACCAGTCGTACCTCAAGGATAACAGATAAACAATGCTGTGTCTTTATTGGCTGATAAATCGGGAGATAGCTGCCGAATGGCCAACAAATATGCAGAGCTAAGTTAGTAATGAAAACCCCGCATGACTACTGGGTGGTAGCAATCATAATAGGCCGACCGGTGTTCTTAGCCACAAAAGCCGAGCGAACATGAATCGGTGACGATGAAAAAGGGAAAAAATATGCAAGATAATGGGAATCAAACTGTTTTAAAAGGAAAGTGACATTGATTTGTGTATGTTTATCATGAAATGTGTATCATAAAACTTAAACGGAGAAACATGAAAATCGCCGTATGATGCATCTAAAGATGCTTATCACAGTGCATGCTTCAATTGCTGCCTCTGACCTATATTTTGCGGTGGCATTATTTGGCTATCTAAACATTGTGTACTTATAATGAAGTGATATAAATAATAACAATACATATTGCTATTTAACATTAAAAATAAAAAAACAGTACGTATTTTTGTCCACAGAGAAAAATAAACTTAGAGACGGCTAAAACTCGACGAATGCGCACCATTGCTTTGGAAACCTTTAAGATCTTAAATAAGAAAAGTCCATTAATGATACAAAATTTAGTTAAATTAGAAAACAATTCATATAATTTCAGCGGGGGTTCTCTCCGGGTACTCCGGCTTCCTCCCCCAATAAAAACTGGACGCCATGAAATAGCTGAAATATTGCTGAAAGTGGCGTTAAAACACCATTCAAACAAACAAAACAAACATATGATTTCAGATATATAAATACAGCTGAGGTAATAAGACCGAGAACTACTAATTATGGTAAAAAATCCTTCAGGTATGAGGCAGCACAAATTTGGGACTCACTACCAAATGATGTCAGGAATATGGCATCATTTGCACAATTTAAAAGCTATTTAGGTAATTGGTGCGGGGACCAAAAATGCAAATGCAGTGCATGTCGCTAACCTATGCTGCCTTATAGCTGAAACTTAGAAATTTTATGCTGCTTATAGCTGAGTGTTGCTCAATTTAATTGCTGTTCTCTAAAATTGTTTGTCAACTTAATTTGTTATGCTTCTGTATTTTTCTCCATGCAAATGCATGTTTACGCTTTAATTTGAGACTTATATGTGCTAATTATCTTAGTACATGTATAGTATAATCCTTAGTGCTTTTTGTACAACTGCTTTATATAATTATATGAATTTAACTGGAAAACTCCTACTAGGCTACAAATAATTACTGCATGCTTATGCTTTTATGCTATATAACTTTTAAATTTAACTTTTTTTATATTTGTGCTGCTTATCCTAGTACTGCTTTAATTTTTAGTGCTTTTTGAAACCACGATATTTTATTAAAGTAAAATGTGCTTTGTTTTATATGTAATGTAATGAAATGTACACGCATATATATATATATGCAACGATACAAATGACGGTGTTTCTTGTCAAAAATTTAGACAAAGACTGACCAACGAATGGCCTTAGTCATTGAATGTCAATATAAATAAATGACGTAAACAAGTCATAACATATTGATCTTAAACTTTCTCAATCCAACTTAACCCAAAATAGTTGCTTCCCAGTTTGCCACCCGCGGACGTGCCGTGCTGTTACTTTGATTTGCTCAAATATTCCAACAAGATGTAATCAAAATTACCAAGGTGACAAGTTCATTACGCCAGACGCGCGTTTCGTCTACTTAAGACTCATCAGTGGAGTTTAACTCTAAATGCTTAAAGTATTTTTTCATTTGGTGATGGAATAATATAAGTCCACTGTGATCGTGTAAAAACACAATACAGGTAATTCAAAATATTATATAAAAGTCTAAAGAGTCTACCAACCTGTAAGCTTAAATAAGTATCGGATCGACAAACATGACGATACAGCATAAACAAAAAATAATATAAAAGTCTAGAAGATTATGTAACGATACAAATGACGGTGTTTCTTGTCAAAAATTTATACAAAGATCATAAATAAATGTCGTAAACAAGTCATAACATATTGATCTTAAACTTTCTCATTTCCAACTTATAATAAATATATATATATATATATATATATATATATATATATATATATATATATATATATATATATATATATATATATATATATATATATATATATATATATATATAATATATATATATATATATGTCAGTCGGTTGTAAGAGCTATAGCTCATGTTTGTCTTGTTGTCTTTGTATATATGTACCGACTATAAATAAAATTTACTTACTTACTTACTTACTTACTTACTTACTTACGGACACCAAGTGATGAGAATAGCTAACACTGACACTTTGGGTTAGGTGAGCTAAAAGGGGGCCTGGGGATCGAGTGGGGGGAGGGGGTAAGGAGTGATAAAACCCTATCGTAAACAACCATGACAAGAAAATGATTTGTTGTTTATAACAACTTTCTAGTTTTCTCTATATATAACATGAGGCTCTTAAATGAAATCTGTCTATAAAACAAAAGGCAAATATGACGTCATCCCAAAAAATTCGAAGGAACTAACACTAAAAATAAACATACACAACTGAATTTTAATTATTAACTGGCGTAGCGGACAAGAAGACATCTTAAACAGTGTTCGGATATCCTGTCCCTTCAATTAATCAACCTCAAATTTCTGAAGCTTACGAATGACTGTTTTTTTTACACTTACTGAAAAAAGTGATTTGAAGTTTTAAAGTCAAGAAAAATGCACTTATATTCATGAAAGATGTTCAAATGCTTTTATTTTTACACAATAATGCGGCAAAATCGGACAATTATGCAAATCGATTCGTATTGGAAACAAATTACCACAATCAATGTTTTTACTTGTATATCTAATTTTACTTACTGTTTCACACGTTCACGTGTATATCTTCCATCAATTAATGTAAGTAAGTGTAATACACATTTTACCTGAAGGCAAGGCCCAGTAAGGTAACCTATCTATTAATTCAGTATTAATATATGTGATTATGGTTCTTTTAAATTAAAGGTCTGTAATAATGGTAAGAATAGTGGTCAAAAGTAGAATGTAATGGCATGAGGTCAATTTTTTTTACATTTCTATTGTATATTTTTACAACTATATATGCCTTGCTAAACCCATGATAATACTTGTGAAACTTCATACAAACGATACAATTTTAAACGACATTTAAAATGACTTATTGTTGAAAACAGTATTTAAACTATGGAAATAATTACATGTATTTCAAAAATTACCCCTTTGTAGAACATTTTGGCAGCAACATCAGAATATAAGATTACACACTATGCAGGTATACGGATATATCATTTAACATCGTATCAATAGTAGATGGGGATAGACTTATATAACCAGGGACAGTCTATACTTACTAAGTATAGACTGTCCCTGATATAACGTACTACAAAAATCTCGGCTTTTTAATAAAAACTGCAGGTCATGAAGTAGTTGACATATTGCTCAAAATGGCCGAAGTTACAACTAAAACAAATAAAATCCAGAAATTTTTGGCCAGCTAGATACAGAAAACAGCTTGATTTAGACCAAACGTTTATCATTTGGGATTTAATATAACATCGATTTTTTGCTTTAAAAACTTTTCATTTCTCTCAGTTGCATATTCTATTTGTAACAAATGAAAAAAACGATTTGTCAGTTATTTTCTACATATTGTAATCCGGAACATACAAAAACGCACATTATAATGACAGCATACAGAACAGATTTGATTCTGGCAGGAGAATATACTGTTTGTTTGTTTAAAAGTTGTTTAACGCCTCTTTCATCTCTATCGACGTGTCCACTTTTTATTGGGGTGGGTGGGGGGGGGGGGGGGGTGGTGGGAAGACGTAGTACCTGAAGAAAACCCCCGACCTTCGGTAGGAAACTGACAATCCTGGTCAATTGAGATTAGAGTCGAGTGCACCCTCCCCGCAGTGAGACTCGAACCCGCAACCTCATTGTTGGCAGACCAAGTGATTAATAGTAGATGAGCTACCTTAATCACTCGGCCACCGAAGCCCCTGCAAGAGAATATAAGAAGTGCGGGAAAATATTGTATAATGATAACAATTTCTGCGTTAGATATTATATTGTATTTGTTTTAATTACAGCACTAGTGATTATTTACGTAGGACTATCAAGTACTTAAAACTATTGATTAAACAAGACTTAAGGATTAAACTTTTTTGGTTGGTCCATTGAATGGTGTTTAATTCACTTAAAGCAATTTTTCGTGCTGTCTTTTTTTAGGATAAAACCGGCGTTCCCGTCGAAAACTCCCGACTCCCGTAGGAAAACTGGAAATCGTTGTCAATTAAGATTGGGGAATCAAGCATACCCTTACATATTAAGACTCGAACCCGAACATCAGTGTTGAGAAGTACGTGATTAATAGTTTTTGAAGTGAAGTTTATTCTCATAAACCATAATACATAGTTACAGAGAAGATAATATACAAATAAATGATAACAATATAAATAATATAATATAAATTAAGTGCACGTTTGTTAATTACATATGTTAATACATTAACCAGGATTGTAGACTTTCACATTTATCACTTTAATAAATCTACACAATTTCTCTAATTCCATTACATTTTTCGAGGAAAATAACTTAATGTATTTTAAAACATTATTGCCTGAAGTGTTACAGTATTGAGGTAGATATTTTTTTCTCTCTAATTTAAAAAAGTTACAACACACTTATATATTGATATTCATCGCCTACGTCGAGAGAACCACATAGGTGACAGTATCTTTCGTTTCTAGAAACATTCTGCCATCTCCCAGTTTCTACTGGGAGTCAGTGATTTCCTGACCTAAACTTGGAAAACGTTATTGCAAAACTGTAGTTCAGCAACGATAAATAAGGTTCAAATTTTAGTTCACTTTTAAAAATTCTATAACATAAGCCTTTTGAGGATAACTGCCTTAAACAAGCTACCATAGTGGCCCCTTAACTCGTTTGAGAATTAAAGAAACAACTTAGATTATCTAAATACTTTTAAGAATCTACTAATAAAAAAAAATAGTAATGCAACATATGGATTTTAGATTGAGCAAGTTTAAATGTAGAACGATTGTTGATAATTCAACAATAATTAAAATATAAAGTAAAATGTGCCATTTGTAATGAATTTTAACCTTTTACTCAGATGATTTTAGATTTTCTAATGAGCTCCGTTATTGGTTTATTGTATTGTTTCCTTTAGTTTGTGTTTTCATTTAGTTTGTTGAATTGAACACGTCTTTTTACTCAAATTATAAGCGGCCACTTTGCTGTGACAAATGTATATTAGTGGAGAAACATCGTGATAATTAATGAAATAACAAACAGTTCAAAATACTTGGAGAGTTTTTTTTAATGTTCTGATAAAAATGGACAGGCACAACTTTTTTGTACAATTGTTTAAAATGATCATTTAGTATCTTCTTAAGGGGATGCAGGACACCATCCGCCATTTTTTGTGAAAATTTCTAAATAGATTGAACATTTATGGTAAATTTTATAACAAATTCGTTCATTATTTACTCTTAATTTCCATGAAATTTAAAATAATAATGAAATTCTTATACCGATATTATTACTTCAATTTAATAATGGTTGAAATAAAAAGTTTTTGCATAAATGAGTTTGGTATTGGCAAATATAATGAAAATGATTTTTTTAACAAGGGAGGTAATTTTGACCAAAAAATATCATTTTTTAGCACTTTGTCACTAGTGTTTTTTTCCAATTGACAAAAATTTAATTCAGAAATCCCTATTTTTCTTTCCATCACTAAAATGTATACCAATTGCTTGATATTATATAAAAAATTCAGAAGACCGAGTTGTTAACGTAGTTCGTCTACTATTGATCACGTGGTCTGTCAACACTGTGGTTGCGGGTTCGAGCCTGACTGCAGGCAGGGTGCACTAGACTCATCTTAATTGACATGGATTGCCAGTAATCCTACGTCAGTCAGGGGTTTTCGCCGAGTACTCTGGCTTCCTTTTCCAATAGAAACTGGACGCCATGATATCGCAAATAAAACTGCTGAAAGTGGCGTTAAACACAATTGAAAGTAACAAACATAAAGGGGGGCCACACAATGATTTTAAACACTCACATAAAACCTGTTTAAATCCGGTGAGATGTAATGTCATACTTTTTTATTACATGAATAGAATTTTGCGTCTTTTAATTGGTCTTAAAACTACCAGGTCGTTTTAAATCGCAACAGTACTAAAATCGCACCAAAATATAGTTATTATGGTCCGCTGCAAAGTTCCTCTGCAAAGGGTCAGGCGGAATTAAATACGCGTTTGTAATACTTGTCAACAACAATGGACGCTTCTGCTGCTAATACGTTTGCTACGGTAGACGAGGATTTGTTGGGTTTTTTCAGAGTCGCTATCGGCTATTACAATTTTTTTCTAATCGCGAAATCCCAATAGCGACCTTTTTCTAAGTCGTTAATGAATAATGTTGCAAGTTGTAGTAATGGGGCGAAGGGTTGTATAGTGATTAATATAACATTTGTACCCCAACCGTATTTCTATTAACTAGAAATTATTGCTGATGAACGATGCTACATCTCGGAGGAAATCTACATTTATTGATATCGTAATCATCAGCTCAAAATACAAAACTAACGGGTTGAAAAAAATTGCCATTTTCACGCAAACATTATGCGTGTATGGCAGTTACAATGTCTTTACCGTTCCATGTCCCTGGCTTCCTTATAGAATTTGTCCGAACATTTACTGCTCAATAATACCCTAGAAATAACATCCAAGTTTTATTACACAGAAGGATTGACACCAATCAGAAGCGTAGCTCGTCTCAATTGAAGTATACGCAAAATATTATGATCAAACTAATAGAGTCACGACCCTTCCCAACTTCAAAGAGGTGGTTTCACGACAACGAGCCTGGGGCGCCTACAAGTTCTGACATAAATAAGGCCAAATCCGTCATTCTGGATAACCACTCTCTTAACGCGTACCGGATGATACGCCCCAGTTAGTTAACCCTGGGGCTAATTGATAAAGCGAACGATTAAATCATGTCAATACTTTTAATAGCCTTCTCAAATAAAAAAAATAATGTGGACATTAATGTATGGAATTTAGAGATTAAATTTGTATGATAAATATTTTACGAAATGTAAATAAGCGAAAACTAGACTTTGAACAATGATTGTCGGTACCAGTTTGATGCTTAATTTTTTCAAGAACATGGGACACGCTGTTTCTGCAAGAGCAAAGTGCAATGTGTATACTTCCATTTTAAATTGACAGAAAGAACCCAGAGAATGTTCAGGATTTTCAAATTAGCTCCCTTGAATGCAAGGAACCAAGACACTCAAAGTTTGTATTTTATTCGTTGCTTTTCACTTTACTAAAATTGACCCAAACAGATCTTTGTGCTCAGAGAAATCTGTGGCCTTGTCATAATTTAGTAGATGATGTACATAGAGTGGTATGGTAACGACCGGATATTGGTCTTGTTCTTGCGTGACGGATGAAGACAGCATTTTCTGACGTCTGTCCATTACCGAGAAATACAGTCCGATAATACAACGATTACATGAAGCAAAAAAAACTTGAATGCGAGGGATTGCAACGGACCATGTTGCACGATAAGTAAACCAAATGATGTTATAAATCTGGGCTAGTATAACTAGGTTTACATGCTCATGTTTATAAAGCTCAAACATCGCAAATAATAATTTTGAATAGAAAGTTTGCTAGTTTTTTGTTGGTATATATCGTAATACTGGTCATATTAAATTGCAACAGTACTAAAATTGCATCAAAAATATTGTTATTTTTGTCCGCTGCACAAGCGGTCAAGTGAATTCAATATTGACCTGTTTTTCTATCCGATTCATGCACGCGTAAACCTTCATTGTCAGGGGTTCTGATTCCACATTCGCTCGATGTCGCAAACGTGGACTCGAAACCCTTAATTCGGGAGGATGTGTACGCGTTTGTAACACAAAAATTTTTACAATAGACGCGTCTGCTGCTATCAGATTTACTGTCATAGGCGGTGAATTATTTGTTTTAGTCAGGTGATAAAACAGTTACTGACTTTGATATGCGGTCGCTATCGGGATTTCGAAACATTAGTCAAAGGTAGTAATTGTATAATAAGACAGTTAATTTTAATTACAGTGATATTGAATTTACATGTATTATAATCTAAAAAATATCGGTGTATTACTCACTGTTACAATTACACTATATACTTGGTTTTTACAGGGTTTTTTTGGACTAAAATGGTATTGAATACATGAAATTGCTTCCAATGTCACAATCATTCTATTTTCGTAATTTAAATTCCTAGCAGATCAATGTTTAACTGAAATCAATTTAGACTATAATGCTTTTTAAATCACAAAATAAAGTTTAATAGATTATGTAAATTTCAAAGAATTAAACGCCAAATAGAAATAAAATAAACAATTGTATGAAAATTAATTTTTGATTGATTTTTTTCAGAGCGAACGTATTTCAAGTACACTTAATGGATTAATAAATAAATAAGAAAACATTCGTGATTGGTTTGATTATAGGTTATGTAAACAAGATTTATATCGGTCTAAAATAGATAACCACTGAAAAAATAAAGGATCTATTTGTAGAATGAATTTCCGGTGCAACATGGTATCACGAAAAAGTGCCATATTTGTCTTTTGCTTCTGCTTTTGCTTATAGCTGCTATTGCTTAAGAGTTGTATATTCTGAAAGGTATGGCATTACTGTAGAACAAGAATAATTTTTTCCAGTCTTTACAATGGAAGCACCTCCTAAAGTGTGTAATGTGGTACAATGTGACACAATGTTGAAATGAAATTTAAAAAAAAATCGTGTTTAAACTTTAAAGTAAATTCCGGCATTATACTCTCAAAATAGTCAGGGACCACTGTATCGCCTCCATTTTAGGGAGATATGAGAAGCCGTTCTGACTTTAATTGACATATAGACCGACAAATAGTCATCCAACTTTTTGACGTGGGACTCTAATTGGTTAACTTTTTAACTACTTTTTCTTGGTATTCACTAAGTGCATTTTGACCAAAAAATTTTGCTTGATTACAAATCTTTGAAAGTTTAAACGCAAAACTTATATGGATTAAACGCAAAAGTTGGCGAATAAACGTAATAAATTTTGCAATAATTATTGCGATTAAACGCAATAATATTGCGATTAAACGTATTAATTATTTTGATTTAACGCAAAAGTATACCGTAATGGGGGTGTGATGTGATTAAACTTAAGCAAGAAACATAATGAAACATAAACTGTAGAACGAATAATCGTACCCTCGTCTGTTTTTCAAATTGAACAATGCAATTTTGGTTAGATTTCTTAATATTGTTTGCTTAAAAGGTACGAATATTTAAGGATTGTTTTCAGTTGCTGGCTAGATTATTGGATGAACGACTTTGGGGCGCTTTACGGTGAATAAGTGGTTTATGTTGCAGCGTAAATCGATCCAAAGTCGTTTATATCCAATAATCTAACCAGCAATTGAAAACAAAAACCTTATATTTTAAATTCTATAGTAAAAATGAAGTAACAAGAACAATATTTTACAAGTAATCAAATAATATGTGCAATTCACAAGTTCAGTGTTGTCACTTGTTGTTTGCGGAAGAATTCATGTATAGTCAACGTCATCAATACATCTTATTATGACGTCACAATCAGTCACGTGCTGAAAAACCAAGTTAGGTTATACGAAATAACCAACTTTGCTCATGTTTTGAGTATTTATAAACGAAATTAAAATATTCAACAAAATAACGAGCATATATTTTTATGTCAATTTATTAACTGAACCTGATGTTCTGTTTTGTGATATACAATTCTGCCCTTGAACGAAGGTAATGTCCATAATTATTAAATCGAGAAAGGGTTATTTTTTGAGGTCCGAAGGACCGAGGTAAAATAACTCTTTCGAGATTTAATAATTTAAATATTACCTGAAGTCGATTAAAGGCCATAACTGTATTATTATACTAAACTGAATACAAACAAAAACAAATGGACTGTGTAGTCAAAACTTCATACCCTTTTACATATATAGGCATGCTTTTGCACGTCGAAAAAATAACTAGTCTGGGATCCTGACTAAATATTCTCATTAATGTAAGCGGACTTCCGGTTCGAATATACAGTCAGGTCAGCAGCAATGAATCCGGTCAGCATTTTGACAGGTTTGCAAAATTCGGAAATGCCTCAAAATTTACGTCAGTAGTAACTGTAACTCGAACTCCGTAATTCCGATGCAATGCATTATGACGTAACGTCCGGCGTCCGAAAATCAAATTCAAATAAAATAAACAGTTTATCAAAAGAATGTTTTTATAGATTTATGTCTCGTTTGTGGAAATAACTCTATGGGGAATGCAGTTTAACTCGAAAGCCAGCCTGAAAACAACACTATCTACTTTTTACAAATGTATTCTGACAGAAATTTCCGACGTAACAAAACGCGCGAAAATGTAGCTAAACATGGCGTGTTAAACAACCAATCAAACTGTTGGTGACCTAGGGTTATATTTGGAAGTGAAGCTTGGGTAAAAAAAATATTGCACCAAGGGGACCAGGTTAACAATAACTAGTTATTTTGTCTACGTCAGTTATAATACGAGCAGTTTTGAGCTAGGAAAAGCAGTTATTGCTCAAAATATCTAATTTATTTTAGTACTGGTTTCCATAGTAAAGTATTATCAATTTGATTATTATACTTTACTATTAAACCAAGTACAATTGTAGTACAATTGTTCTTGATTGTTATCTTCGTTAAAGGCCATAATTCTACATTACTATACTTTACTCTGGAAACCAGTACTTAAATAAATAGGCTAAAATAACTGGCTGAGAATGGTACTTTGAAAAAAATAACTAAATTTTGTTCGACGTACCAAAGCGGCAAATTTAAAAGGGGAAATAACTATAGTTATTGTTCAACATGCAAAAGCGCGGCAAATTTAAAAGGGACACTCGGTTATGGCTACGCAGTCCCCTTGTTCTTGTTTGTGTTTAGTTCAGTATAATAATACAGTTTTGACCCTTTAATTGACTTCAGGTAAACTATTAAATCTCGATGATTTAATTTCCTGATTTGATAAGTATGGATATTATCTTCATGAAAGGCCATACATTGTAATTGTATTTAAGTTTCAAAAGACAATATACCGGTATAACCAACATTTAGAGCCGCTTCAAAATTGTAAAACTTTTTGTTAGACATATTAGAATCTAAATAGAGTATTAAAATTTGGCTCTACTAGGTCACGGAGTGATTCTCGTCACAAGTCTTTCGCGCCTACCGTTTTCTTTATCACTTAATTGCAAAAGTGTAGAATATTAAAATGTTTTGGATTGAAAATAGTGAAATCTATCAAATAAAGCATTTGTCGTCGATTTTAATGGGAAAATAAGGACACAATAAAAAAATGGCGATATTTCTTTTGTCATTTAAATGGCGAAAACTACTTTCTGACTAGTTTGCGAATTAGAACATGGTCAGACCTTATATGTGTCTTCATTTTATGTCTCGCATTCCTTGGGTATAACATATTGACAAATATAAGATCTTACCATGTTCTAATTCGCGTAGAGCCCGCTCGCAATAAACTTTCTTAATTATAAAATGGTGAGACTTTTATTTGTCTTCATTTTACACCTTGCCTTCGCTCGGTATAAAATATTGACAAATATAAGACCTGCACATGTTCTAATTCGCATACAGCCAGTTTGCAATAATCTATTTTTTAAACAATCACGAATCAACCCAATATTTAAACATCAACTGGTATAGCAGTTGCATTTGTACATGCTTCCTCGCATAAATAGATCATGCACAGTACACTTTGGGACATGATTATAGTTTTACAATCTATAGGTATATAATGAATACATATAATATGAATGTAGGCGCAGCCTAAATGCGAGCATCGCACATTGTTCATGTCGTTACTTCAGAGCCCCCTTACAGTGCCTCTACATAACATTGATGACGTGACGTCTTTTTAATGTGTTGGTGACGTCATAAAACTCAATTTCAAATACAGCGTTTCAGCTTTGAAAAAAAATTTGTCTGGCATTTTTGTAGTAATTTTAAAAATAAACACTTTAATTTTATCGATGTCAAAACTATTTTTGTCTACTTTTATTTTATATATTTTTTCGTTCGTCTACAATATTTTCTTCGGATAGCTCAGCTACCTTCTGAAATGGATTTGTTCATATGGATCACGTGACTTTTTTTACACACACGCATGTAACCGTATAGCTCGCATCTGCGATGCTCGCTAATATAAGCATCGTCCTAAGCTTTCTAACCAAGGTAATATTGAGTACATTACCAGGTAAGCAATCATATTTCACTGTAGACAATGATAGGATCACATTAGTGCTTGACTGGTCAACATTAAGCCCTTAAAAGTCGTTTTATGTTTCTTTGAAATACAATGCCATGATTATCCCAGAAATCGAAAAAATAAGTAAACAGAAAAATTACATTTACTCAGAATTGTCAGGAAAATCAATTGAACTAGCTATTTAATTATTTTCTAATGAGTTATTAGTGGATTTCCAGGTATGATCAGGTATGTTCACTGATGACATTTCATATAAACGGCTGTTAATTAAACGAATACACGAAACATTGTCATACTCTAAACGATAATGGAAATTAAAAAAATTGTGAAACATTATCTATATAAACTAAACTGTTCTGTTGCCACAATAGTAAAAAATAACGAATGACGTAGCTGAAAAACAGTTTCGATGTTTGTTACGATTAACGTGACCACTTTGGTTGAAGAAAACACGACATCCGGGATGACCACTACTAGTTCAAGACCAGCACCAACAACACTGGAAATATTTTTACCATCTATGGTGTTAATTACTATTTGTGCTATAGGTAAGTTGAACGCCATTTTTATACTAAGCTTTAAAATATATGATTTAAGTATTATTTTTAATAGAAGCCGGAATGCGACAATTTCTACGTTTTTCGTCTTGTAAATTTCGCAGAAAAGCAAACACTTGATGTGTCTTAAAATTTTAGTTGGACGAACAAAAAGATAAAAATTGAAATATCAAAGCCGGAATGTTGAAAAAACCGCGAAAACCGAGTTAGTCGAAATAATTGTACAGAAGTCGAAAAAACAATTTCATGTTTTTATTTTGCTTTGTTAATATTTTTCGACTATGTCGAATTATTTCAACTTTAATAATAATTTACTATGTAATTGTTTCGATTTTGATCGTTTGTTGTCTCGTGTACGAAAATTTCACATTTAACTTTTCAAGTGTTTGCTTCTTAAGAGCTCTTAAATTTTTTATTTTGACTGTTATCTGTTTCACCCATTTGAAATTGTGAGATAAAAAAATGAGAAGTCGAAATGGTGAGATAAAAAAACCGAGAATCGAAATGGCCGCATTAGTCTTTCCTAATTTTGTTTCAAAGAATATAATTATATGAATGAGAAAATAATAATTAACCGAAACATTTTTTATTCTCCAAAGACAGGGCTTCTGATTCCACGTTCGCTCCATCATAACGCGAACGTGGAATCAGAACTCCAGACAATAAAACATTTTATACACAGAAACACAAACTATTGAACGCGAAATTCACATTCACAGTAACCTGTTAACCATACGATAGCAGGCGTCAGTCATGTTTGCGAGTGGTAAATATGAATTCAAGATAAATAAAATCATAGATTACTTTAGGCCAACGTTCTCATCCATACAACGCCGGCATAATATGAACTATTAACTTGAATATTGAAGCCTGCATGCTGACTATAACTTTTCACAAGTCATAATCATAAACAGCGTCGGTGATTCAGTAAGCTTAGCTTGTCATAATCTTAGAGGCTGAAGTTTTGTTGTCATAATCCTACATTATGGATAGAATGCTGCTGTGCCTTCAAAAGCACAGACCACACCAACCATTCCCAGCTACGACCAGCCAACCTAATAAAGAGTCTCCCGTACAATATTTTTCCAAAAACTAACAACCTCGTTTATCTGTACATATATCAATATTTAATTTTTATACCGAAAACGTGCTCGAATTCTGGACTATATACATTATTCTTTTACAAAATGTATATTGTTTGAATGATCAATAAAATGATCTGTAGATAATAAACTACAGTCAGTTAAACGTCACGTGTAACTATTTATCTGATTGATTTAAGATCAAAAATAACTGAATGACTGGTAAAAAGTATAATTAAGTAATACTTAGAGAAGTTCTCATATCTAAATACTGACAATGACTCTTTTTGTGACAACTGTATGATATGTATTAAGCAAATGTATGCTTAATAGGTTGGTCGATTTACTTTCAACGAGCAGTATTTCAGCTATACTCAGGACAAGGACAAGTTAACAAACAATGAATTTCAATGGGAATAAGATAGAACAATGGGAACGTGGTTGACAGCGACTGGCAAATATGCAAAATTAGGAGGGGGCAAGATCTTTTCTGTTAACGTGTTTTTACATGTCTTTTTTTTATGAAGCAACTGTTAACTGTATTTTCGATTTTTGAACTCACTGTTATCTGTTTTTTTCGATTTTTTGAACTAACTGTCATATGTTTTCTCATGTAAATTGCTGTTATCTGCTATCGTTATTTTAAATTTACTGTTATAGGAAAATTTTTAAAAATATTAACTTGTTAATGGACCCCTCTATCCCCCCTCCCCCCCAAAAATATGGGTAGGTATGAAGAATTGGGATTGATTGAAACGTGCTCATTCTGTGCTATATATAATTTTCAAACTTGATTTGTAATGAATTTTCTAGTGAGTTTGGCTGGCGACATTTTCTGTGGTATTGTGTTCGTGATGATCCCTAAAGTTTTTGATTAAAACAATGTATATATATATATATGCCTGAAATCTTTTTACAAGTTGCACACCTGCAATCATTATATGATAATTGTCATCCAAAATTTTGTTTTATCTCTTATGGTTTCATTTCTAACAACCATAATAATTTGTATTGTATTACAATGTATGTTGCTCCGTCAATATATTTATAACATACTGAATACTGGGAAAGACTATAATTTTGATTAACTTATGTTTTATCCTTTTTGCATATTTAAGCAAATGTAAAAATATTTTTAAACTAATTGATAATTATGCTTATCATCAGTTTTTTAAGACAAGTTCGTATGTCGGCAGATAGACAACGAAACCTTGATTGGGGAAAAATCACAAATCAATTATAAAGTAATTTACACAATATTTTAGGAATCATCACAAAAACTGTTCATGACCACTACATGTGTTTGAAAAAGATTCGAGCTGGAAGACGCATTCATGTCGAAGATGAATTACATTGGATGGGTGATGGAGCAGAAGCTGTCTTTTATCAGGGCCTTGCTCATCTACAATTAAACCAAAAAGCTACAAAATCATTTTTATCTGCATTTGATGAAGAAGTTATAACAAGTATGAAGACATTCAAAAATTCTACCGTGGAATTCATCCGCATTAGTATTCCCGCTCTAGTGACCATGATCATTGGACCGTTAACAATGCTGTTGTATTATTCAACGACGGAATTTTTCTGGACTTTAAAGGAATATCCATCTATGCCTAATATTAATGCATGTGTGTCCTGCTTTCTGACTCCCGCCGGACTAGTCTACGCTCTTTCTTTTGGATTCGCCTTTCAAGAGGCGCTAACAAAACAGAATGACGTTTTAAACAAAATGACCAATGAAATCAGTTACCTTGATCAAATTGCAACATTAACTTGTAAAATAAATTTTAAATCGAGGAATACTCGTGTAGGTATATATCGCGCATTGAAGTCGGAGGCCGTCTATATGATGATGTTGGTGCAGAACAAAAAAATGTCAAGTTTCAAGAATACACCGGACTGTAATATCACAGGTATTTAAAATTAAAAAATTGACTGTATATAATTTTTTTAAATATTGAATGCGTATTTAATCCTGAGACTAGTATAACGTACCGATTTATAGGTTTCTGTTTTATCCGATGACCCGTGAAATATCGCATTCATTATGAGGAGTCTCTTCACTTTTTAATTACAGTTACTCAGTACACACAATGTGGGTTTTAAACTTTCTTCAGATGATGATAACTTTCCTGCTTAAATAGACAGTACAAGTACAAACATTGTTTACTTGTACTATGGCGGCTATTTGTTCTACTTGAACTGAAATATTAGATAAAAACCCCTTCCTATTGCAGGAAGTATGCATTTCTTATCACCCTTGCCTCAGGTTGATCATTATCAAAATCAACAGGTTATAATCGCAGAATCGCTTTTGTAAAAAAAAATTAATGAAAATCTTTTTTATATGGAGTCCAAAACTAAAATATATCTCGTATATCAATAGCGAAAAGCGTCTAAGGGTGTTCGCTGGTTAGTTACAAAATAACATCGTTGGTTGTCGTATAATTGAAGGGAATTGATACCTAGAAAATAACGAAAATATAAAAATTATTTTAAATATATGCGATTGAAAGTATTGCGAAAAAACAGGCTTCTCTCGATTTCTCGTTAGCGTTGTACAAAAAATATTTTCACAAGAAGTCTTGAAGGAATAATTATAATTCTGTCTAAATATAACCAACACATACAATACCGTAATTATATTTCTGTCTTTATTACGGAGCAAAAGTAATTTCATTCTATATCAGATTAGTTTAATTGTAAAATGTATTGATGTATTTTACATATTTGAGAGTGTTATTACGTTTAGCTTAAATGGATCATCATATCACAGCTCACCTGAAAGGTCACTACAAACATTGGTTTGTAAAACAACAGACAAAATAGAACGAATAATCGTACTCGCGCTATTTTTTTTTAGTTAATACGATTAATCACAACACTAACTTCGTATTATAACGGCAGTAAAATTCAGCAGTAATTTGTTTTTAACCTTTGTTTTTTATTCTTCCGTTAGACATTTAAATAAGTGCGAAAACTAAAAGGTGAAAGAATTACAACATGAATATTACATTATAAATTTGAGTCTACCATTCTAATGCGGATCGATAGCAGATCGATAGCACTTCGATAGCAGCCATCTGTGAGTTAATTAGTTCAGTTCCTTGAATCTTTATAAGTAAAGACGAGTGCGAGGCTAGCAGTGGGCTCTAGATGTGGGCTCTAGACATTCAGATATCGAACTCATTGCTAGCAGTGGGCTCTAGATGTGGGCTCTAGACATTCAGATATCGAACTCATTGCTAGCAGTGGGCTATAGACATTCAGATATCGAACTCATTGCTATCAGTGGGCTCTAGACATTCAGATATCGAAATCATTGCTAGCAGTTGTTTCAATAATTAGAGGTAAAACATTGAATCTGGTGTCGGTGTTCGTTTCGCTGGGTAGCAGCATTTAAACAATTAATGATATTGACAATCTTCCCCTCCATTCACCATATGCATCTTAAACTTAGGGTTACAAATATTCTTTTTCAAGAACAACGGAATAAGACGAGATAAATAAATGGTAATTCGCCATTACAGAACGTTATTCGTTATCAGTGGCTCTAAATCAGATAATATGAAGTTCCGTCGTTCATGAGTCGAACAATTTCTCGGGTAAATAATTTTTCATTAGTCCGATATTCCTATCTTATACATACCAATTCCGTCCAGCTGCCTAAACTTCCTTTTGGTAGTATCTATAGCTAATGCAATATAACACATGTTGTCATGCCAAGTTTCATAAAGATTGAAAGAGAATAGAGTGTCCGTCTTGAGTTGTGCAAAATCTCGGATAAGGGATTTTCACCAGTTAAGGATATTCAGATTTGTCCCCGTTGTACTTCCTTACATACGGTACCCGACTAGATGCGTGAAATATCCCTGCGTAATAATTTTAGCAATATACACACCGTCATACTATGTTTGACTCCTTTACATCGTCTAGGTACCTGCGCCTGAACCTTTAGGGTAGTGTCTATAGCTACCTGAGTCTGAACCTTTTGGTAGTGTCTATAGCAATATAATACAAACTATCATGTGAGTTTAATACTAGTTTTATATTCGAAAATTGTTTTATCTTTTGAATAATAGTGACCCATCCACACCACAAAAACGTAAATAAAGTGAGAGCGAAGAAAACAATCTGCATGTTGTTGCCAAAATAATTCTCCCGTAAATAGCCAATTTCTGGTACAGATGAACCAGTACAGATGAGCTCACGCACACTCATCTGTACTTATTGTGTCATCCAATCACAAGCCACAAGAACGTTGTTGTTTCGGGCGTTTTGAATGGACGTCGAATATTAAACAATGGAGTCTGTAGTATATCGAAGCGGGAAAGTTCTAGGATTTCGGAAGAAATTTGTACTTTCATGGGTTTTGGGGAAAGCACGTAATTTTTTTGTCTTTCTGCTCTTTCCACTCGCGAAAAGACATATATTTTTTCTATCACTCGTGGAAGATCACCTGGTCTTTCCCCATAACGTATTAAAATCTTATTATTCTTTCATTTTAATCAAAAATGTTTATACGTCTAAATATTAACATTGCCCGTAGAATTGAATACACAACCCACATCTACTGCACACCCGTCTGTTATTAACAATACACCAGCAGAAGTATCAACCCATTGTTATTTTGTAAACTTTCTATTAACCAATTTCTCACTTGGCGGTAACAATATAAACTTGTCAATATATATGCCGAATGATAAATTGTTCTAAAACCCGCCATGCTCTTTCTCTTGTTTGTTTAAAACTGCATTCTAAAATACAAAAGAAATCAAACATTTTTACACAAACATACATCCTTTTACATAGAGTATTGATCAGTCTTCTACCACACTTTAAATACGAAGCTGAAAAAATAAACTGTAACCCATACGTGTAGCACTGAATTATTATGTTTAAAATTATTCCAGAATGGCAAGACTCATTTAGATGAACAGCTGGAAATCCATGTTGAATGCATGTGTATTCTTCGAATTATGCAATCACAATTCATGTTTTAGATTTATAACGTTGTTAAAATGGATTTGTATCTACATTCCAGTGGGGTAACCAGGTGAAAGCTCGGAAGCCAAGGCTTCCTTATCGTTTTGGCCAAAAAAAAGAGAAAGAAAGAAAAAAAACACATGAGAGATCGAGAAACGTTTAAACAAATTTGTAAAATATAGATCTCTGGAGCTTCTGTGGTAAAATTCGCCCCTGTGCCCACTGGGGGTTTAAAGCGGCTCCCACACACAGCCGAGAAAAAGATTTCCATATCTTTCCAACCCTAGGTACGCCACTGATTTCCATGATCGATATCTATACTCGAGCAGAGCAAACAGTTTTAGGTGCGAAGTTTTTCAATTGTAGGAGACTTACTACCTTAACCACTCGGCCACCAAGGTCCCTGAAATAACACTTTGTTTATACACTGTTGGAAACTCAAATACATTCTTTTTGTATTGTAAATAAAAAACCTCAATGAATTTTCTTTCATTTATTTTACTCCTATTGTATATAGTCTAATAAAATGTTAAAGATCATTTTAATATATTGCTTGTTTCTTTTTTGTTTTGTTTTTGTTTTTGTTTCATGTTTGTTTGTTTGTTTATTTGTTTGTTTGAATGTTGTTTAACGCCACTTTCAGCTATTTTTCAGCTATATATCATGGCGTCTAGTTTTTATTGGTGGAGGAAGCCGGAGTACCACAAGAAAAACACCGACCTGCGGTGGGAAGACGGGTAAACCTAGTCAATTAAGATATAAGTCGAGCGCACCCTGCCTGAAGTGAGACTTGAACCCATAATCTCAGTGATCAATAGAAGACGAACTACCCGACCACCGAGGCCCCTATATAGCTTTTTGAAAACTGTAATAAAAACTACGAAAAGTATAATGAGAAAAATAATTTTTTTAATGCATTGCACCAACATTTTGCATTTTTCAGTTGAAATTTGGAATGTGCTCGATTTATTAAGAGAGATCAGTTCAACATCTGACCATCTGGTGGACGCCATCATGAGCCGTTACGTCATCAATTACATTTCTGTACTTAACAGTATTTGTTCAGACCAAATTGGATTACTTCATTCTGGAATTAACTGGATCTTGTATGTATGTCTAGTAGCGAATTCGGGATATTTTGGAAGGGTGAATTTTGGGTAGAAATTAGTTCTACGCTGCATATTAGAAAAAAATTGTCAATTTTATTCCTATTATTTTTGGCGGTTTTCCACCAGTAAACTGATTTGCCAGACATGTTTTCTTGTCTTTGCATAATATTTAATTGCTCGTTAAAAAATAAGTAGTAGAGACCCTAACAATATAAACCCTTGTAATCACTTAAATCAAAGGTAATTTTTTATTAAAAAACTATAATAGTATAATATTCCCAACATTTCAATATAACTACATGCACATTAAACTACTTCATAAAGGAATAAAATTTTTACCATAAAGAATGTTTGAGAGTGCAATATTTCTTATATATTCAGGACGAGAACAAGTTAAAAAACAATAAATCCACACGGAAAAGTATGGACCAACCGGAGTAAAATTTTGACTGCCACCAGAAAACCATGGCGCATTGGTAGGAATTGCCTTTTGTAGCGCGGCTAAATGACCTACTTGTTTTCGAAATCTACGGATGTGTCTTTATAGTACAGAAGGCATGGTACACGTCCCCACCCATAGACTTTCCGTACTATAACCTGACAACACGCTAACGGGAGGGCGTCTCTTGTCCGCCACATAGAGACGCACTGGGCCCGCAGCTCGGTTAGTACCCCCTCCATCACTACTATTGTCCCAATTTTCAGAAGGAGACTGTGCTTTACAGTTATATTGTCTTTCATGATAACATATTATATTTTTCAGATGGTGTTTCCTGGTCACGCTTGGAATTTTTTCCCTGTTCGGCGTCATGATGATACAAGCCTCCTCATACAAAATAGAACTAATATTGAGCACATTGACGCTGTTTTCCATTGGAATGTTGTGTTATATTGTATCAGATATAGATTCTCCGTTCACGGGTATATTTCGTATTGACGTATCAATTTTAATTGATGTCATTCGAAGAATAGAAATAATGTCCACACTGGAAGAGGCTGGACGTACTGATCTGGTATATTATCCCGATAGTTCCTATTTCAGCGGATAAGTTTATTTAAAGAAAATAACATAGGATGGAGCCACGTCCCTTATGACGGAATATAAATTATGTCGTTTTTACGACTTTGTTTTACGACATAATATTTTTTAAATGGCCCTTATGTTGGCTTCTGTATTGCACGCAATATAAAGTGCTACTAAAATTATGCATGTATTGGCTATTGAAATATTTCTGAAAATAAGACAAATAAAAGTGCGAAAGAAACTCTTTATTTAATGTATGAGGGAGTTAAAATTATCCAGCCCTCGTGTCACACAATCCAAGTTCCTTGTTATTAATCGCCTTTAATCTCATCCATCTTAATTGAAAATTCTTTGAAAATAAGACAAATAAAAGTGCGAAAGAAACTCTTTATTTAATGTATGAGGGAGTTAAAATTATCCAGCCCTCGTGTCACACAATCTAATTTCCTTGTTATTAATCGCCTTTAATCTCATCCATCTTAATTGAAAATTCTTTAACTGCTGCACTTAAAAAAACGAACCCAATAAAGATTCATACCGAAAAAAATCAAATTTATGACTAAATTGCCGCATAACATAATAAGGTTCGCAAATATTTACTGCTAAAAATTCGATGAAAATAAGGAATATTTTATTATTTTTTATTTGCAAATTCATAAAACACGATATTTTATCGGAATTCTATTCAAAAGTAGTCAGCTATGTTTATTAGTAAAGAACATGTTGTATTAAATCAACCTTTTTAGATAGGTACGTGTCTTTCCATCTTCAAGTAATTTTTTTAAATGGTATTGAAACAATTACGCTAAGACACATTTAACAAATTTCAAATTATTCTAGGCTATATATCGAAATGGTAAATAAAGCGAAAGGCAATCTACAATAAATAATGAAATTGTGATTTCAGAAATATTTAGATAATATTCGTAATATGCTTGAAAATGAGGATTGAAACAGAACAGTATATGATTTTCTATGCATTTTGAACGAAAGTATCATTTATATTGTAGTTTTTAAACTTGTTTGAACAACTCTCTGCATATGTAGAACTTATAGAGTTTATTAAATTTGATTGGTTTGATTGTTTTCGATTTTCTTTTTAATTTTAATTGTGATTAACGCCACTTTCTGTTATTACATGACGTCCTGTATTTATGGTAGAAGGAAGTCGGAGAATTTTTTATAAGACTGGGACAAAAATATGTAATAAAATACTATCAGTTTCAAAGATTTAAAATGGCATCCTCACAAGTCAGGGCTTCTGTGTCCACATGTGTCCACGAACCCCTGACAAACTTAGCTAGGAAATATCCGGGCTAGAAGATTTTCGTATGACGTCAATCATTTAAAATATCAACTAATGAAATTGCTTGAAAGAAGCAAGTGTTTGGCAGTAGTCATTCTTACTCATTCTGGAGTGTGAAGAAAACGTAACGCAACTAAATAATAACGCGGTAATAACAAACTATTAACACTACTGTACAAAATACTCTGATCCTCACATGGTCTGCGCAACACATCCGTTTGGTTTATTGAATGAAAGAGCGAGCTTTTGATTGGCTACATTAAGGTACGATGTAGCCAATCAAAATAGTGACTTCTAGCCCGGGAATTTCCTAGCTAAGTTTGTCAGGGGTTCTTGGACACATGTGGACACAGAAACCCTGACTTATGAGGATGTTGAAATGGTTGCAATTCCCTTATTGTACAACCCAGAAGGCTAGTAGATCTTATTCAGAACAGGGCGTAGCAACAGGTTCGTAAAACCACAGCTGCCTACATATCAGGGTTGCAAAAAATATTTTATTTTGTTATCAATAAGTTTTGCTCCTGGACACTATTTTCTCTAACGGGAAAATGGCCAAAGTGCAGTATTTGGCGGCATTTATGTCCGAGCTTTGGTGGGTAATTAGCGGTCCACAAGGAAAACCCAGCTCTAACAATGTTACGACCATTTTTAAGTCGAACATGATATTTTGCGAACACATCATTTTGAGCTTGATTCGCCCCTTCAATATCATACATATCGTATTCTTGTCCACATTGTATCAATTTATGTTTGCATTTTCCGTTGATTTTAAATCTCGTGCAATACATTTATTTGGTTTTCCTTTCACAAGAAATATCTTATAGTACAAAGTCAAATAGTTTACATATTGTTCCATGTCAATACAGGGACCATACTGGAAGGGTTCCCATTGTTCGATCCACAGTGCAGCCCAGTGCGTCCCCGGGGCGGATAGGGGAAACCCTCTCGTTGGGGGTTGTCAGGTCATAATACGGAAAGCCTGACCGCGGACCGTAGTGGGTAACGTGTTTGGAGAGTGCCACGCTCCCTTTTGTAGATTTCGAAAAAGAGTAGGCTCATTGTAGCCGCTACAAAAGGCTAAATTTTCCGCCCCTTCCCAAAACTCCATACTTTTCCAGTGGCAGTCAAAATTGTATTCCCTGTGACCCATCCCACCCTCATTTGCCGTTGATTTATTGTTTGTTAACTTGTTCCCGTTCTGAATCCAATCAATCAATCTATGTCAATAAAACGAACACAAGCTGTAAATCTATTTTGTGAATATTCGATTATATTTTTATATGTGTACTCATTTTCTTTTCTTTTCTTTAGAAAATGTGTCATAGTACCGTAACAGTATATCTATATAAACAGATCTATTCATGTAAAACAAACAAAAGTCGTCACAGATATATTAAAAAATACAATTTTAATGCTAATTGTGTGCTTTGTTAATTGATAAATAATAAACATTTTTGAAATGGAAGTGTCGTGCCAACATGTGGTAAAGTTGTGTGTCCAATGTAGGTGTTTTGTGTCCAATTTTTAAGCCATTTCATTATAAGTTCATCTATAATAACATAGAATAAAGAGTGCATGGCCAGTGAGATGATTGGATGATTGATTGTAGATATCGATCACGGAAATCAGTGGCGTACCTAAGGTTGGAAAGATATGGAAACCTTTTTCTAGGAGCCGCTTTAAACCCCCAGTGGGTCCAGGGGGCGAATTTTACCACAGAAGCTCCAGACATTTATAATTTACAAATTTGTTTCAACGTTTCTCGATCCCTCATGTGTTTTTTTCGTTTTCCTTTTTTTTTGCCAAAACGATAAGGAAGACTTGGCTTCCGAGCTTCCACCTGGTTACGCCACTGGAATGTAGTTATAAATCTACTAATATTTTAACAACGTTTATTTAACAAACATATGAATTTTTATTGGATAATTCGATGAACACACATGCTTTCAAAATGGATTTCCAGCTGTTCATCTAAATGATACTTATCATTCTGGAATCATTTTAAACATAATAACTGGTAGATTGATTGGATGTTTGCTTTACGCCCAGTGAGCAGTATTTCAGCTATAATCGGGACGAGAACAAGTTAACTAATGATAAATAAACGAAAAAGTGTTGGGATGGGCCATAGGGAACACAATTATGACTGCCGCTGGAGTATTGGGTAGAAGCGTAAAATTTACAACTTTTTCGAAATCTACAAAAGGGGTCTTTATCGTGCAGAGAGCGTGGCACTCTACCAACATGTCATGCACCCACTACCGTCCAGGCTTTCCGTATTATGACCTGACAACCCCATAGTGTGGTCCCAGCATGGTAAGAACAAGAAAAATAGCTATCTTAACCAATTAAGGTTGGGGTCGAAAACATGTTACCCGTACTCCCAGCCCTTTAATTCGGAGTTAAAGCTAAAGATTCATTCTAATAAGTTACGACTACTTTTGATCTTCACGTGTTACCCAGTCTGCGAAATTAGCACAAGTCCGCTGGCCCCTGGCCAGTAAAAATCCTTTCGGGCAAGTGAAATTTTGATAAAATTTATATTGAATATATAGGAGAAAATCCAAAAGTTCAGGATTCGGGCAAGTGAGTTGCAAATCCTAATTTCAAGCACTGGTTACCTCACTAAAGGGACCCCCAAGCGCTGATTTCCACGCATGTTTAACTAAGTCCTCTGGTGGTAGTCATTTTAAATTTCTAAATGGAATCGAAAGCATAAATTTGTTAACAGGGAAATTAATGTTAATGACGCTAATAGGTTTAGTTAACAGACGCCTGCCTCGTCCTGACTTTCTATGATAAACAGGGGGCTGACAGATTGGTTTTCTGTAGTCTAATAAAATTCCATATAATTTGCTCAAACTTTATTAGGATTTGTATTTCTGAGAAGTATATTTTAAACATTGTCCTTGCAGTTCAAACTAAGTCGTGTGGTGGCGGCATTTTAAAATTTGAATTGCCAATAAAACATTTACCTTCAAGAATATAATATTACATGAATATTACAAATAAGTTTGGTTTCAATTAGTTAAGCAGTTTACGAGAAAAAGCCTGTTAAACAGTTCCCATTTTGTATATTTAACTAGTCCTGCAGTGGCAGCCATCTTGGATTAATAATCAGAACAACAGTTTCATTGAGAAACATTCAGTAAACATAAATACATAGCGTGGCTGCAATAGACAATAAGTTTCTGAACAGACAAATTAAGTTTCCAGTAATGTCCTACGAACAAATAAGTCATTAAGTTTCCAGTAATGTCCTACCAACAAATAAGTCATTAAGTTTCCAGTAATGTCCTACCAACAAATAAGTCATTAAGTTTCCAGTAATGTCCTACCAACAAATAAGTCATTAAGTTTCCAGTAATGTCCTACCAACAAATAAGTCATTAAGTTTCCAGTAATGTCCTACCAACAAATAAGTCATTAAGTTTCCAGTAATGTCCTACCAACAAATAAGTCATGTCCTACCAACAAATAAGTCATTAAGTTTCCAGTAATGTCCTACCAACAAATAAGTCATTAAGTTTCCAGTAATGTCCTACCAACAAATAAGTCATTAAGTTTCCAGTAATGTCCTACCAACAAATAAGTCATTAAGTTTCCAGTAATGTCCTACCAACAAATAAGTCATTAAGTTTCCAGTAATGTCCTACCAACAAATAAGTCATTAAGTTTCCAGTAATGTCCTACCAACAAATAAGTCATTAAGTTTCCAGTAATGTCCTACCAATAAATAAGTCATTAAGTTTCCAGTAATGTCCTACCAACAAATAAGTCATTAAGTTTCCAGTAATGTCCTACCAACAAATAAGTCATTAAGTTTCCAGTAATGTCCTACCAACAAATAAGTCATTAAGTTTCCAGTAATGTCCTACCAACAAATAAGTCATTAAGTTTCCAGTAATGTCCTACCAACAAATAAGTCATTAAGTTTCCAGTAATGTCCTACCAACAAATAAGTCATTAAGTTTCCAGTAATGTCCTACCAACAAATAAGTCATTAAGTTTCCAGTAATGTCCTACCAACAAATAAGTCATTAAGTTTCCAGTAATGTCCTACCAACAAATAAGTCATTAAGTTTCCAGTAATGTCCTACCAACAAATAAGTCATTAAGTTTCCAGTAATGTCCTACCAACAAATAAGTCATTAAGTTTCCAGTAATGTCCTACCAACAAATAAGTCATTAAGTTTCCAGTAATGTCCTACCAACAAATAAGTCATTAAGTTTCCAGTAATGTCCTACCAACAAATAAGTCATTAAGTTTCCAGTAATGTCCTTCCAACAAATAAGTCATTAAGTTTCCAGTAATGTCCTTCCAACAAATAAGTCATTAAGTTTCCAGTAATGTCCTTCCAACAAATAAGTCATTAAGTTTCCAGTAATGTCCTACCAACAAATAAGTCATTAAGTTTCCAGTAATGTCCTACCAACAAATAAGTCATTAAGTTTCCAGTAATGTCCTACCAACAAATAAGTCATTAAGTTTCCAGTAATGTCCTACCAACAAATAAGTCATTAAGTTTCCAGTAATGTCCTTCCAACAAATAAGTCATTAAGTTTCCAGTAATGTCCTACCAACAAATAAGTCATTAAGTTTCCAGTAATGTCCTACCAACAAATAAGTCATTAAGTTTCCAGTAATGTCCTACCAACAAATAAGTCATTAAGTTTCCAGTAATGTCCTACCAACAAATAAGTCATTAAGTTTCCAGTAATGTCCTACCAACAAATAAGTCATTAAGTTTCCAGTAATGTCCTACCAACAAATAAGTCATTAAGTTTCCAGTAATGTCCTACCAACAAATAAGTCATTAAGTTTCCAGTAATGTCCTACCAACAAATAAGTCATTAAGTTTCCAGTAATGTCCTACCAACAAATAAGTCATTAAGTTTCCAGTAATGTCCTACCAACAAATAAGTCATTAAGTTTCCAGTAATGTCCTACCAACAAATAAGTCATTAAGTTTCCAGTAATGTCCTACCAACAAATAAGTCATTAAGTTTCCAGTAATGTCCTACCAACAAATAAGTCATTAAGTTTCCAGTAATGTCCTACCAACAAATAAGTCATTAAGTTTCCAGTAATGTCCTACCAACAAATAAGTCATTAAGTTTCCAGTAATGTCCTACCAACAAATAAGTCATTAAGTTTCCAGTAATGTCCTACCAACAAATAAGTCATTAAGTTTCCAGTAATGTCCTACCAACAAATAAGTCATTAAGTTTCCAGTAATGTCCTACCAACAAATAAGTCATTAAGTTTCCAGTAATGTCCTACCAACAAATAAGTCATTAAGTTTCCAGTAATGTCCTACCAACAAATAAGTCATTAAGTTTCCAGTAATGTCCTACCAACAAATAAGTCATTAAGTTTCCAGTAATGTCCTACCAACAAATAAGTCATGTTTGTGGCCATTTTGAACTTCCCAACATAAATGTACAAAAAACCTCAAACTTCATTTAGGGCAACCAATAAAAATTATTTCTTAGTTTCTATTCAGTTAACCTTGATGGTTTTAGAATTACAAACTAAGATTTAAAAGTACACATTAGATACTTTAGATGGTGACAACAAAGTGATAAACATAGCTAACATGACCTTTTGGTCAGATACTGGTAAGCTACAAAGGTTTGCACTTAGAACTAAAGTTTTATTACAAATCAACATTAAATATGGAATATTCGTAATGGTTTCCCTTTCTACTGCAAAGCTATAAATCATGTGACCTTCTGCATGTGGCAGTCAGGTCATAACATATGACTCACGAGAATGAACACAAAGGAAAGGCTACATGTCAGCAAAAATATTATCAGCTAACCATCAATCGATCTAAAACTTTAAAATTTGATACCTTTTTGCAAATATACACAAAATATTTATAAAGGAACATTAATTATTGATACTTGGTGATCATTATTGTGGTTTTTAATTGCCCCCTGTGCATTATGTCTTAATTGACATTCTTATCTCTATTAAGTTATGTTTCCTACATGAAAAGATTGAGAACTCTGACTAGTATATCTTGCACAGTCTGAAGCTTTAATATCATTGAAGAGATGTATATCATATTTGAATTTTGTATTAAAAGATTGAAGTTAAAAATTTTCATTTGCTACATTTATGAGTCATGGGACTAAATTTTATCGTTAATCTGACAAATCATTAAACCAAAATCAAATTATTATGGCAGACAACTTTGGCATATGATAAACAGAACAAACACACCATAATACTACATTAAAAGCTGGAATAGTTCAAGGGACAAGATCACCTATAGGTAAAGTGGAAAATCAACATTTCTATATAAAACTTCTTCACACAACACAAAAAAAAAACCAACTAGAAGCAGTAATTTTCTTATGAAAATATTTATTTACCAGAGTTTAAAAAAAACTCTTAATGGTATTTACATTTTGTACAATATATACATAATAAATCTACATAATAACCAAATAAATTGGGAATCAATTGCTTTTGTTAAAGTGATGATATGTTATCATTTTCTATAATAAAATATATGTACATAATCACCCTTTTAAGATAATTTAAGTAGGAAACAAATTCATAATTTTATCTAATTTTACAATGAACTGGGTATTCAACATCCCTGCAGTTAGATAAGAACATAAATTTAAGAATAACAACCTAGATGTTCAAGCATACAACATCAATACCAGGTTCATGTTACATGTACTTAAAATTCCTACTAAGAATCAGATATTACCGGTAAATACATGTATAAATAGTTTGTTCATAAATGCAGACAAAATGTTTTTTTTTATGATTAAAGCCATTTCTATGTAATAAAATCCCTATTTATAATTCTTTCAGTGCTGTGTTACTTTTCTGCTGGGTGCTTCAAAAAGCCAAAGTCTAAAAATGGCCATATCTGAAAGGAATACAAATAAATACTATTCTGATTGTTAATAACTACTAAATTTGACAATAATTTCTGTCGATATCCAATCTGCACTTGTAGTATCCTGTAATGAGAACTTGAATTGACACAATCAAGGTTTTGTCAACATCAGAAACATGTAAACCTTTATGATGTCGCAAGTAAAAAAATTTATATTAGATTGTTGGAAATATTAAATTTTAAGACAAACTCTCCTTTCCCTTGCCTTTCTTATTTGTTTCATGTAAAAAAGTAAAAAAATCATTTTATACTTTCAATGCTGAATACATATTGCCTTTAGTGGAGGATGATACTCTGCATAACACCCTCTACTCCAGTCTGTTTTTTTGTACTGAATACACTTTTTATGACAATTAACTGAAATACTATGTTAATGTATGTATTTCAACTATTCAATAATGTATCAACAATTAAAAGTAACAAATAAGAAAATGAGAAACTTCATTTTTGCCATTAATTACAACACAGTTACCAGTCAAGAGGGTGTTGTAATGAGAGGAAAGTATATCGGTTAATCTATCTTAGTGCTATAATTTTGCAACCAATGTTGAATGTGGAGTTAGTAAGGAATAGACTGGAATATTTCATATTAATTATTGAATAAAAACTGAAGATTTTTTAAGGAGTACAATACATATTTATTTTGTGCTGATTATTTTAATTTCATGGATACAGTTTTTCAGGTTTTGAGAAAAATTTGCCATTTCTGATACTCAAATTTAACATTCTATCATTGTTGTGAGGTTGTGAGCTCAAGTCTGGCTTGAGCAGGGTGTGCAGGACGCTATGACAAGAATATTCAGTTTTACTCCCATAATAAGAACTGGAATATATAGCTAGAAAAATTGCTGGAAACCCCATTCAAAAAAACAAGCCAGCCAATAAAATTGTTCGAGATAAGGTTGAAAGTGACATTCAATCTAAATTAATGTCTTGAATGATGAATGTAGTGAACACTTATTGATATCTGTCAATGTCACATACTTTAAAGAATACCCTTCGTACTACTAATCCTGCTGGTACTGGTCCATAGTGGCGGGAATCATTGGAATTATCATGGTTATCTCCCTCTAACCAAACATGACCTTTGGGAATCTTCAAAATAGAAAAAAGTATATATAGGAGTGTGGACACAAAATTTTTAATGCTTAGCATGGATATTCTTGAATCGACAACAATCCCCTTAATAACTTTTGGAATAAAAAGCTGTACAAGTACTGGAACAATTGGTGACAGAAACACAGATAACAATTTATGGACAACAGAAATTATTTTTGTTTACAACCAAACATTATTAATATATTTCAATAATAAATTGTAATTATAAATATTTTTTTAACCTGCTTTTATGTTCAACTCTTTTTTACAAACCAGTGCCAAAAACTGTATTTTGACCCCCTGTTCTATTTTTAGCCATGGTGGCCATGTTGGTTAGTCAGAGGCCATGATTTGTGCAAACTTGGTAGAGGACATTTTACTGATGATCTGTGCAAAGTTTCAAAGCAATCCCTTCAGTGGTTTTGGAGGAGAAGATTTTTAAAGATAAGTTGACGACGACGATGGACGCCAAGTGATGTCAATAGCTCACATGACCCTTTGGGTCAGGTGAGCTAAAAAGCCTAATTTATTGTCAGTAACAATCTTAAATTCAATGTATCATATGACTTACACTATGCTGCTTAGAATAATCATCATAGACTCTATCGCCTTCCATGGCTACCAATCGTTTACAGACAAACTGGGTCGGATGTGTGGGCGACCTAGCAACAACCACATCACCTCTGTAAAACATATGTATACACTTTATTATTCTGACAACAATTTAGATTTTATTGCAATAAATATTTTACTCTTGTAGAGGACAATCCAATAAACATTCAAACACATGTACAATATGGCTCCAACTAGTTTTCAGTTTCTTAGAATAATTTAGTCATAGTGTCCTGTACTATTTTAAACTAAGTCCTGTCGTTGCAGCCATTTTGAAATTTTAAAGAACATTTTGACCAAGTTTGGCTTCAACTGTCCCCTTGATTTCAGAGAAGATTAAAATGTAAATGTCTACAAACATTGGCAATATAGAGGATGATGACAATGATGATGGACACTAACCAAAGGTTGGGGGTTTTCTTTAGGTACTCTGGCTCCCCTCTCCAAAAAAAGACTGGACGCCATCATATAGCGGAAACATTGCTGAAAGTGAACTGAAACACTGTTCAAACAAACAAACAATAAAAAAATAAGTATAAATGGTAGTTATTTGAAAGTGGTCTGAATTCTGTGCTATGCCATGTATGTTTAAATAATCTATTTTTGTGTGAAATCATTGTCACACAATATGGGAACATGGGAACCTTTGCATGAGTTTTTGTCTCACAGATATCACATGTATGTTTTGAAATTAACATCTTTCATTGCTGATGCCAACTTACTTCTGCAATGATCTGTAATTCACTGTGATATTTTCAGCTAATACAACATCATTATTGAACAGGGTAGGAACCATTGAATCACCAACACACTGAAAAATAATAACACAAATTTGAAATACAACAAATTTTATGCTTTCAGAGAAACTGATTTGTTGGCTTGAGGTTAAACCTTACATTCAGAAATTTTTCAGCTATACACTTGCATTTTTGGGAAAGGAAGTTCCATTTGAAAACCCCTGACCTTTGGCAGGAAAACTTGCAAACCTTGTAAACATGACTTAAGTAAAGCTCTAACCCCCAACCTCAGTGTTGACATGAAAATGATCAATAGTTGATAAATAACCACGTTTACTGGTACTGTTAATTGAGAAATAATTGTGTTGTGTGAATTTAGGACCCACTACTAAAATGTGCCCCATGAGGTGACTAATTCACAAAATAAAGGGACCAGCTTTTGGTCGTTATGTAAATTACACGACTGCATTTAAAACAACTATCTATTTCAGGAGAGATAAATCAACTCAAATGTGGGGTTCAATTAATGTAATGTGAACATCAAACAGTCACTTTTTTTTATTACACTCCAGTATTCAATCTAACAATTCTATACTGGGCTGTATCAATTTTGCTTATTTTATTTTGCCCAACCCCTATTCAGCCCACCACCAATTAGCTTTAACTAGATTAAAAGTCTGCAGCTGCATGTTATGTTAGTGACAATGTTTTTTTTAGAAAGAAAGTAAGTCTGTAAATGACACAAATAATGCCCCCTGACCACTGGCATGATGGGTGTGTTGCAACAGGCAGACATTTTAAGAAAATTTAAGGAAAATAAAAATCCTTTGGTTCTGCACGCTTTCATTTTGTGTTTAAATATTCTACCAAATATACCGGTAAGTAATGTAGCTTTAAAGATGAAGGAGAATATAGCCAGGTGAGACATGTACATGTAACTCTGGTCTACAACCTGACTAAGTTCAGCTATTTGTAAGTTTAAGGATATGTCACAAAAATCAAAACCCTTAGGCCCTGCAAACGTTGAAATATCCTACCAAATATAAACACTTTAGCTTCAAAGAGGAAGAAGATAGCAAAGCAAGACATGTGCCTCTATTTCAGTTATCTGATCTGCAAAATGACTTTTTGGTTAAGACTTCAATGATGTTTGTCTTTAACAATAAATTAATTAGTACTTTCTTAATATGATAAAGCCCACAGGGATTCTTCTCTTTCAACCCATCCCACATGAGAGTGTATACATGTACAAAGCCAGTAAAACTTCCAGATATGTAGTGGTAGTTGTACATTTCCCCATGATCTCTTTATCATGTGAATGCTCTTTTAAAATGTTTATAAAATTAAGTATATTAATTCGTCCTCAAGTTTGAATGGATATATTCACAAAATAATATTTTACTTGTACACACTAGAAATAAATGATTTTGAACCAGCATGTATTAAATGGTCACCTATTGAGCCATGGATTTTTGTCTCATTTCATAATGATTACTTCATACTAATTGCAGCCATATAAAGTTGAGAGTGTACAAAATGTATCTAGGTCAGACTCACCAACACAAAGGATCCTAGATATTTATCAACACAGTGTACTACACATCCTATCTGAACCACAGTCAACGCAGTTTTACCAATCTTCTTCAGAAACATGTCGTGGTACTAACTGTATTACATTTTCTGGAAAAAGAAAAGAACAACACATTATTGCAGTTATGAGACAGTTAACACATTATTGCAGTTATGAGACAGTTAACACATTATTGCAGTTATGAGACAGTTAACACATTATTGCAGTTATGAGACAGTTAACACATTAATGCAGTTATGAGACAGTTAACACATTAATGCAGTTATGAGACAGTTAACACATTATTGCAGTTATGAGACAGTTAACACATTATTGCAGTTATGAGACAGTTAACACATTATTGCAGTTATGAGACAGTTAACACATTATTGCAGTTATGAGACAGTTAACACATTATTGCAGTTATGAGACAGTTAACACATTATTGCAGTTATGAGACAGTTAACACATTATTGCAGTTATGAGACAGTTAACACATTATTGCAGTTATGAGACAGTTAACACATTATTGCAGTTATGAGACAGTTAACACATTATTGCAGTTATGAGACAGTTAACACATTATTGCAGTTATGAGACAGTTAACACATTATTGCAGTTAAGAGACAGTTAACACATTATTGCAGTTATGAGACAGTTAACACATTATTGCAGTTATGAGACAGTTAACACATTATTGCAGTTATGAGACAGTTAACACATTAATGCAGTTATGAGACAGTTAACACATTATTGCAGTTATGAGACAGTTAACACATTATTGCAGTTATGAGACAGTTAACACATTAATGCAGTTATGAGACAGTTAACACATTAATGCAGTTATGAGACAGTTAACACATTATTGCAGTTATGAGACAGTTAACACATTATTGCAGTTATGAGACAGTTAACACATTATTGCAGTTATGAGACAGTTAACACATTATTGCAGTTATGAGACAGTTAACACATTATTGCAGTTATGAGACAGTTAACACATTATTGCAGTTATGAGACAGTTAACACATTATTGCAGTTATGAGACAGTTAACACATTATTGCAGTTATGAGACAGTTAACACATTATTGCAGTTATGAGACAGTTAACACATTATTGCAGTTATGAGACAGTTAACACATTAATACAGTTATGAGACAGTTAACACATTATTGCAGTTATGAGACAGTTAACACATTATTGCAGTTATGAGACAGTTAACACATTATTGCAGTTATGAGACAGTTAACACATTATTGCAGTTATGAGACAGTTAACACATTATTGCAGTTATGAGACATGCTTTAGGTCTTCTACAGGCATGATCACATCATGATAGCTGATAATCTGACTTTGGTTAAACTGAAAATATATGGTCATTTGTTGTTCTGTTAATAAGTGATTTATGGAACTGTGAGGTTTGTGATTTGTTTATCTTATTATACCCTAGTATGATTTTGTCAAAATATATGGTAAAGCTTATTTTTTTCAAATTATAGTAAATCCAGCATTCTACATACCTTATGTTCTACTGTACAATTAAATGAAAACAAACAATAATTTATTGAGCCAACATAAAAGATTTGCTATAAGACTACACAAAATATGAGGTATAAACAAACTACTAAGAATTGCCCCACCCCACAGTAAAAAAGAAGAGAGGGGAAAAATTATGTATGGCATTAAAACACAGTATTTTAACACACTATTTTATTGAAATCAAGAAAAGTGCCTCCTTTGACTTTTTAATACTAGGATGTCCATTTTGTTTTCAACTGTACCTGTATATACTCTTATATTACACTTTTATATTTCTACATGTAGATCTATATACCCTTGGAATTATTCACCCTATTGAACAGTGTGGTTGAGAAGATTAACAAGATTAAGAATCCTGCTAAGTGTGCTGAATTCTAACCTTACTTGACATTGATTTCTAGCTTTGCAGCAGAAGATTAATGGTTGTCACCGCTGGACCGTGAATCCTCTGTCGTCTAATACTTTTTATTGCGTGGACGGTGGAACCATACACAAAAAAAGTGTTAGGCAGCAGGGGATTCTCTGACTAAGTCACTGCATACTCAGGCTTCCTACCCTCATTGCCAGATTGTGATTAAAGAGATATTACCTCCTTTTAACTTCCACATGCAGTATATACATGTACTTATCAGTAATTGCTATGAGAAAATACAGTTTATTTAAAATGCATACAAAATCACAAGCAAAATAATAAGTTAAAGAATAATGTTTATACTGTTATAGTGAAAAATTCAAAGGAATTTTTAATAAAATTAAATGTGTCAGAGAATCCTCTGTCGTCAAACATCATTTTCGTGTTATGAATAACATTCTTAACAATGTTCATCACATAGTATTCCAGAATTATATACAGGTATCTCTGATACTCACACCCACTTCAATGACAATAATGACAGTTGTGTAGTGGTGGTGGTTATGTTTATTACCTTAAATGACCCAATAAAGACACCTGCTAAATTCACACAAGTGTGGACACAGAAAAATGTCTCGCCTGCATTCAGCATCAGTAACGAAAATAAATTTCGCCATAAGCATTACGTAAATAGAATTAAATATCAGCAGCTTCCTGTATACCAAATAATGTCACTATACGATGCATAGTTACAGAGGAACTGTCCTAATACAAAAACTTTAACATAGTCGCTGGACTGTGAAATTGAGGTCAAAGTCAGGTGACACCTACCAGGCAGTCATGTACTATTTATCAGCAACTTATATAACAAATATTATCATCCTAACATGCATGGTTACAGGGGAACAGCCGTAACCCAAAAAACTTTAACATAGTCGCTTGACCGTGAAATTGAGGTCAAGGTCAGGTGACACCTACCAGACAGTCATGTACTAGTCACCAGCAACCTATACACCAAATATTGTCATCCTACCATGCGTAGTTACAGAGGAAATGTCGTAACTCAAAAACTTTAATGTAGTCACTGGACTGTGAAATTGAGGTCAAGGTCAGGTGACACCTACCAGACAGTCATGTACTAGTCATCAGCAACCTATACACCAAATATTGTCATCCTACCATGCGTAGTTACAGAGGAACAGTCGTAACCCAAAAAGTTTAACGTAGTCGCTGGACCGTGAAATTGAGGTCAAGGTCAGGTGACACCTACCAGACAGTCATGTACTAGTCATCATCAACCTATATATCAAATATTGTCATTCTACCATTCGTGGTTACAGAGGAACTGTCGTAACCCAAAAACTTTAACCTAGTCACTGGACCGTGAAATTGAGGTCTAGGTCAGGTGACACCTACCAGACAGTCATGTACTAGTCATCAGCAACCTATACACCAAATATTGTCATCCTACTATGCGTAGTTACAGAGGAACTGCCGTAACCCAAAAACTTTAACGTCGTCGCTGGACCGTGAAATTGAGGTCAAGGTCAGGTGACAGGTGACTGACTGGCAAGTACTCATCATAAGCTACCTCTGTACCAAATTTGATGGACCTAGGGCTTGGGCTTACAAATATATGACGCAAGATATCAAGTGTTTACGCCGCCGCCGCCTGATTCCCATACATATGTCTCGCCGTCGCAGGCGAGACAAAAATGGCCGACTTAATATAGAATAATGAAAAAATTCAAGCAAACTTATATTCTAAAGCGGGGTTGGCATCTAGTAAAGGATTGTATATGAAGTCCTGAAAACTAACATAAATTAAACAAGTGTGGACACAGAAAAACGTCTCGCCTGCATTCCGCATCAGTAACGAAAATAAATTTCGTCATAAGCATTACGTAAATAGCATTAAATATCAGCAGTGGCCTGTATACAAAATATTGTCACCATACCCTGCATAGTTACAGGGGAACCGCCGTAACCCAAAAACTTTAACGTAGTCGCTGGACCGTGAAATTGAGGTCAAGGTCAGGTGGAACCTACCAGACAGTCATGTACTATTCATCAGCAACCTATATACCAAATATTGTCATCCTACCAAGCGTAGTTACAGAGGAACTATCGTAACCCAAAAACTTTAACGTAGTCGCTGGACCATGAAATTGAGGTCAAGGTCAGGTGACACCTACCAGACAGTCATGTACTAGTCATCAGCAACCTATACACCAAATATTGTCATCCTACCATGTGTAGTTACAGAGGAACTGTCGTCACCCAAAAACTTTAACGTAGTCACTGGACCGTGAAATTGAGGTCAAGGTCAGGTGACACCTACCAGACAGTCATGTACTAGTCATCAGCAACCTATACACCAAATATTGTCATCCTACCACGCATAGTTACAGAGGAACTGTCGTAACCCTAAAACTTTAACGTAGTCGCTGGACCGTGAAATTGAGGTCAAGGTCAGGTGACACCTACCAGACAGTCATGTACTAGTCATCAGCAACCTATACACCAAAATGACCAAATATTGTCATCCTACCATGCATAGTTACAGAGGAACTGTCGTAACCCCAAAACTTTAACGTAGTCGCTGGACCGTGAAATTGAGGTCAAGGTCAGGTGGCACCTACCAAACAGTCATGTACTAGTCATCAGCAACCTATACACCAAATATTGTCATCCTACCATGCGTAGTTACAGAGGAACTGTCGTAACCCCAAAACTTTAACGTAGTCGCTGGACCGTGAAATTGAGGTCAAGGTCAGGTGACACCTACCAGACAGTCATGTACTAGTCATCAGCAACCTATACACCAAATATTGTCATCCTACCATGCATAGTTACAGAGGAACTGTCGTAACCCAAAAACTTTAACGTAGTTGCTGGACCGTGAAATTGAGGTCAAGGTCAGGTGACACCTACCAGACAGTCATGTACTAGTCATCAGCAACCTATACACCAAATATTGTCATCCTACCATGCGTAGTTACAGAGGAACTGTCGTAACCCAAAAACTTTAACGTAGTCGCTGGACCGTGAAATTGAGGTCAAGGTCAGGTGACACCTACCAGACAGTCATGTACTAGTCATCAGCAACCTATAATCCAAATATTGTCATCCTACCATGAGTAGTTACAGAGGAACTGTTGTAACCCAAAAACTTTAACGTAGTCACTGGACCGTGAAATTGAGGTCAAGGTCAGGTGACACCTACCAGACAGTCATGTACTAGTCATCAGCAACCTATACACCAAATATTGTCATCCTACCATGCATAGTTACAGAGGAACTGTCGTAACCCTAAAACTTTAACGTAGTCGCTGGACCGTGAAATTGAGGTCAAGGTCAGGTGACACCTACCAGACAGTCATGTACTAGTCATCAGCAACCTATACACCAAAATGACCAAATATTGTCATCCTACCATGCATAGTTACAGAGGAACTGTCGTAACCCCAAAACTTTAACGTAGTCGCTGGACCGTGAAATTGAGGTCAAGGTCAGGTGGCACCTACCAAACAGTCATGTACTAGTCATCAGCAACCTATACACCAAATATTGTCATCCTACCATGCGTAGTTACAGAGGAACTGTCGTAACCCCAAAACTTTAATGTAGTCGCTGGACCGTGAAATTGAGGTCAAGGTCAGGTGACACCTACCAGACAGTCATGTACTAGTCATCAGCAACCTATACACCAAATATTGTCATCCTACCATGCATAGTTACAGAGGAACTGTCGTAACCCAAAAACTTTAACGTAGTCGCTGGACCGTGAAATTGAGGTCAAGGTCAGGTGACACCTACCAGACAGTCATGTACTAGTCATCAGCAACCTATACACCAAATATTGTCATCCTACCATGCGTAGTTACAGAGGAACTGTCGTAACCCAAAAACTTTAACGTAGTCGCTGGACCGTGAAATTGAGGTCAAGGTCAGGTGACACCTACCAGACAGTCATGTACTAGTCATCAGCAACCTATAATCCAAATATTGTCATCCTACCATGAGTAGTTACAGAGGAACTGTTGTAACCCAAAAACTTTAACGTAGTCACTGGACCGTGAAATTGAGGTCAAGGTCAGGTGACAGGTGACTGACTGGCAAGTACTCATCATAAGCTACCTCTGGACCAAATTTGATGGACCTAGGGCTTGGGCTTACAAAGATATGAAGCAAGATGTCAAGTGTTTACGCCGCCGCCGCCACCGCTGCCGGATTCCCATACATATGTCTCGCCTCCAGCGACTTTCGTCGCAGGCGAGACAAAAAGCTAAAAGAAATTTTTAAAAATGTTATAATAATACAATAAAAAATAACTCAGTTTTAATTAAGCAGCAGTCATTGCAGTTATATAGTTTAAAAAAAAAACACAAAATTTTATCATTTCTCATAAATTGTTTTGCAAAACATACAGGTCTTCGTCTAAAAAAATTTTTTGTTGTTTTATTCTGAAAATTCTGAAAATATTACGTTCATAGCAATGTTTATGTTTGTATGTTTGTTTTTTTTTTTTTTTCAATACATGTAATTGGAATTTTTTTTAAACAGTTTTCATTACGGTAAAAATGATATTCTGACGATGCTCCACGATAACTGTCCATCTTAACCCCCCCCCCCCCCCCCCCAAAAAAAAAAAAAAAAAAATAAACAATGAACCACGTGACTATGCCTATGAGATTTCTAAAAGGTCAGTATACTGCTTTCTCCTCTTTCCGGTGTATACCTGGTTCCGGTGTAATGTTAATATACGGGATAGTGATGAACTGGCAGCGCGTGCACAGGTCAGAGGTCAGAGGTTATGAGGAACAGGTTCGCCGCTGTTTGTCAACAGATGTAATATACACGAAAATAGCACATTCCAGGTATGTTTTCACTTCAAAGCAAAGCAACATGATTTCAACAGAACTCTTTAACCCATGATATGCTATATGAACTTTAATCCTCATAAAAATATAATTTATTCACTCAAAGTCTGTCCGGTGGTATTAATCTATCGTCTGCCATTTGTAAGGCGTCCTAAACAGCAATCACGTGATTTTCAAACGTTTATGTGACTGAAAAAAATCTACGGAAAGCCGGTTTACCAAAAATGAACGTTTTTTTTAATTTTTTATTCACAAATAGAATAGTTTAGTTTCATTACAACAAATAGTACAATGTAAAAAATGTGTAAAATATATTTCAAACAATTTATAAACATAAAATATAATAGTTTCAGTGAATAGAATAACTCTAAAAATGTAAACAAAAACAAAAGAACAAAAAAAAAAACCAAAAAACAAAAAAAAAAAAAACAGACAAAATAAAAAAAAGAAAAACCCAACAACATTTACATAGTGCAAGAAAAAAACTATTAAGGTTAGCAAATATAGGTTTGAATTCAAAATGTATTTTTATCAACAATTTCTAATTTATGTTCTGTTCATTTCAGATACCATCAACATGAAGAAAAAACAGTATGATTCTGACACATTGAAAAAACGCCTTTCATGCAGTTAAAACTGGACTATCAGTGTACAGGGCAGCAAGAAACTATGGTGTTCCTGAGAGTACACTTAGAGACAGAACACTTGGTCTAGTTTCTGTTGATAGCAGGTGTGCAAACTTTCTGTTTGATGATTCTACTGAGAAACAGATGGTGGATCACATTAAATATATGGCTACTATTGGATATGGTTATTCCAGAATTGATGTTCTTTATCTGGCGACTGATCTTGCTGTGTTCATGGGCAAAAGAAAACCTGAGGATGCTGTATTGAGCAATAAATGGTATTACTCACTCCTCAACAGATGGCCTGATCTCACAGTTAGCAAGCCTCAAAAATTAGCTATGCAGAGGGCTCGTTGTGCATCCAAGGAGACACTTACGAACTATTACAAGGAGCTAGGAACAATCATGACAAAACATAACTTGCATAATAATCCTCATCTAATCTACAACATAGATGAGAGTGCTCTTCAAACTGAACACAGCCCTGGAAAAATTGTTCATGATGTTGTTGTTAAACCCCAATGTGTAACATCACCTAGATCTTCAAATGTCACGATTATTGGTGCTGGAAATGCTATTGGAAATGCCATTCCACCTTACTACATATTTCCAG